>LR738710.1:405486240-405980942 GCA_902687465.1 Secale cereale
TCCTCCACCTCCACCATTTTAGGGTTAGCAAATGTGATAGCTCATTTTAGACTAGAGCTTTGCTCATCTATGTGGTTCTACTCCTACGAGTGACCGCGGCCCCTCTACGGAGAAGATCCACACTGGATTCAAGACCCCTAACGGGAAGATCCTTCACGGATTCAAGGCCTCCTCTTGGAGATGAACTCTACCCATGTATCTTTCCCTTTGTTGTTCATGTATCTTGTGATCTTGTGTGTTTGATTGTCTAGTGGATGTGTGATTGGACTTGTTCTTGAGTGTTTCCCTCGTGATTTCCCTTTGTGTTCTTCGTGTTCATCGTGGGATCCCCTCCATTTCGTGAAAGATCGGCCACATAGGGTTCCACCCTACATCATATGGTATCATGAGCCACGGTTTCTCACGAATTTGGAGCCTCCCCACCGTTTTCTAGCCTTGTTTTGTTGTGTTCTTCCCAAAATTCGAAAATTCCCCACCAAAAATAGCCCCAAAATTTTTTGTGATCTGTTGGTTTGATGAAGTTTTGTTGATTTTGATCCATGGATTTGCTTGGTTTCAAGTGGATATAGCATTTCCCCAAGTTTCCCCAACTTTCCTCCACAAAATCGCTCAAATTTTGCCCCCAAAATCATCAATTTCCGCCCCCAATTCGAAAAGTTCATCCCGATTCAGATCTGGAATCTTCGGGCCGGACATCCGGGCCATAGGCCGGACATCCGGGCCATCGGGCCGGACATCCGGGTCCCCGGCCGGACATCCGGCTCCTGGAGGGCAAAATCCAGCGCGGTTCTGGACATCAGGCCCCGGAAATCCGGCCCCGGCCCCGGATGTCCGACCCCTGGGAATTTCAGACTTTTTCATTTCACCGTTTTGTCCATAACTAATTCATCCGAACTCCGATTTCGACGTTCTTGAGCTCGTTTTGAAGCTCTTGACATCCCCCATAACACAAAAATACCACCATCATCATTTGACTCCATCATATTTTTGGATTTTTGGCATCTTTGCCTAGGGCTTCCACCATATCATCCGCATAACCACCACCGACTTCCTCAACCTAACCCATTTTGTCCACCATATCATTTGTGGTTGCTTGAGTAGTGATTTGAGTCTCCTAAGGTGTTTAGGCTACTTAGGGACCATTGCTTCTTCATCAACCACCACCACCACTTCAGCATAGCCTTGCCCACTATACATTTCCGCAAACCCAACTTAACCCATTTTTGTTGAGCTTGTTTGAGTTGTGGCTTGTGTCTCCTAAGGTGTTTCGGCTACTTAGGGACCGTGACTTCAACTCCGACAACGTGTATAACCCATCTTCCGCAACCACCACCGCTTGTCCGCTACCACCATTTGACATTTGTCCTTGAGATTTTGAGTTGTGGTTTTTCCGTTTCCTAAGGTGTTTCGGCTAATTAGGAACGGGTCTACACTAAGAGCACCACCTCTCATCATCGACACGGACGGAAACTTCGACGACATCATTGTATATTCCCTTGCAGTTGCATTGTTAACCCCTAGCCCATTTTGCGTCACTTGCCTATCGAGACTAGCCTTTGACTATTGCCGGCAACGTTACTTGTGCACATTAGTGATCATCAATCCACTCTTCCATTGCATATATACCATATCATATTGGTATCATCTTATCATCCCTTGTGTCACAAGATTGTTCCCGCATATACACAATTGCTATCTTGGTTTGTGCATCGTGGCCATATACAAAAAAAAGAGAGAGAATAAAGCTTTTAAGCAAAAAGAGAAAGACAAAGAAGCTTGTAAGCAAGAGCCATAGCATCGCATCATATCATATCATACTTCATCATTTTGGATCATACCACCGGAATACTATACATATAGCATACTTGGGATAGAAGTCGTTGCATACATTTGCATCTTATAGGTTGTGCACAAGTGTTGTATCTGCCTATTGAGCAATCGTGCTAGCGTCTCTCTTGAGTTGTGCAACACGAGCGTTTTCCGTGGACTCCACATTTTGTGCTCATTCCTTGGTTGCACGACCCCATCTATCTATCCGTGTGTGTGTTTCCGTGTGCCACATATTGCTATTGGTCTACTTGTTTCACTTGCGAATTTGTGAATCTCTTTCAACATTATTGACTCTTTCTAACATTTTGCATCAAATTTTTTGTGCCACTATCCTCACCGAGCTACACCATAAGCTTTACTTGATAGGTGTGAGTGAACAAGTCCGGTACCAATTCCACTATTCTTTCATTTCACATTGAGTGAAACGGGATACATCCTCAACATTCGGAAAAGGTAACTTGGTATTGTTTATCTCATCTCCTACTCACCTTTGCTCGAGTCTTGTGATGGATAGGAAAAGCATTTCATCTACTTCGGTCTACAACAACAACGACAAGTTCGATGCCATGACGAACAACTTGTGCGCCAACATGAATGCTCAAATGGAGGAGCTCAAAGCCCTCATCAAGAACCGCAAGAGGTCTCCCTCATCTTCGAGAAGACGCTCAAGTGCACATCCTTCCGAGCTACCATCTCCGGCAAGATCTCATCGGCATCGACACCATCAACGACAAGAACGTGAAGGTCATGAGCTCAACACCAACAACCGCTCAACGACTTCACCATGTACCTTGGCATCTTCGCCAAGCGACTTCAAGGCATCTTCGCCTTTGGACATACGGCATCTTCGCCTTTGGACATACGGCATCTTCGCCAACAAGCACCTCAAGCTTATGATCAAGAGAAGCTCCCCAAGCTATAGTCCGCGACTACCACGAGCTACTACGACCTCGACAACGACCATGAGATTCCTTTCTATGGGACTCAAGACCCCGAGGAGTATCTCGAGTGGGAGCGCAAGATGGACGACTACCTCAAGCTACATCAAGTTCCCTACGAAGATCAAGTGAAGTGCACCACAAGACACCTCCACGACAACGCGTCCACATGGTGGCTTCACACACCTTCCACGAGCTTCAACGTGAATTGGCCCAAGATGAAGAAAGCTATGCGAAGAGAGTTCGTGCCTCCCACCTACATGGAACAACTTCTACGCCAATTGGAGAACACCATTCAAGGATCCAAGTCCATCGACAAGTACTTCAAGGAGATGAAGAATGCCTTGCGACGTGCCGGCGTGGACGACCCCATTTCAATGAAGCTCCACTTCATGATGGGATTGCACAATGACGTCTACAAGACTATCTTCTTCGAGAACTACAAGTCCCTCGACGACAACTACATTGGTGCTCTCAAGGCGGAACAAGAACTAATGAAGGCCAAGGCTTCTCCACCGCAAGCAAACTTCTCGAAGACCAAGCTCCAAGACAACGAGCATGAGGGTAGTACCACCACGATGTCCAAGCCCAACGAGCTCCAAGACGATGCTCCCAAGTTCAACTCCACCGCCATCCATCTTTGTGGCATTGATGATGCCGAGTCTACTTCGACTCTTTTTCAAGACGGTGCGGCGACGACTATGACTACGGAGCCATTCGAGGACCAAGCTTTGGAGGCGAACGACATGGTGACGAGCAAGGATGATGCTTCCATCTTTGGAGGCGAGAGTGATGATGTGCCATCTTCGGCCTTCATCCACGACGACAATGAGGAGATGGTTGAGCATGGGATTTTCCCTTCGACCACGGCGACGTATGATGACTTGAGTGACTTGTGCCACCATATTGAGAGTGAGAGTGAGTTCACCACTAGCCCCATATATGATGAGCTGCCCCAATTCCCATGTGAGGAGAGCCACAACCCCCACCACTTGAGTGAGATGAGTGACTCCACCATATGCGAGCTTGAGTGCACCTACCTTGAGGGAGTGAGTGAGCCACCACATAGAGAGAGTGAGATAGTTGATAGGTCATGTGAGGCCACTTTCAACACTAACGACTTGACCTCTACCTCTATTGTGTCTTCTCATTCGGTGCTAGGTCCCACATTTGATGACGCGCCGATCCTCGACGACTTCGTCCTTCCATTGGACAACACGATGGCCATGGTGGAATATTATGCACCCCCCACATGGTTCCATCAAGATGAAGATGATGACCACCATTTGGTCTTTCCCACCTCACCTACACCACATGAGTGGAATGAAAAAGGTAACAAAGGTGAAGGTGATGCTCTCGTCCCACTAGTGGACTATGTTAACTTTGATTGCTTGCATGATGTTGATCCACCTATTGCCATGCTTCATGCTAGTATGATTGCCCCATGCGATGATTTACCCATTTATGATGAGTTTGATGATTGCCCCGGACATCCGGCTCGCCCCGAAGCCCCGGACATCCGGCTGCCAGCCCGGACATCCGGCCTTGCCTGCGTGCATGTATCCGGGCCGATGCCCATGTACCCGTTTCGCCCCTCACTTACCCCTTCATGACCCTAGACTATATATACTCCTCCACCTCCACCATTTTAGGGTTAGCAATGGTTTAGCTCATATGAGAGATAGAGCTTTGCTCATCCATCCCGGATCTACTCCACGAGAGAGACCGCGGCCCCTCTACGGAGAAGATCCACCTTGGATTCAAGACCCCTAGCGGGAAGATCCTTCACGGATTCAAGACCTCCTCTTGGAGATGAACTCTACCCATGTATCTTTCCCTTTGTTGTTCATGTATCTTGTGATCTTGTGTGTTTGATTGTCTAGTGGATGTGTGATTGGACTTGTTCTTGTGTGTTTCCTCTCGTGTTTTCCCCCGTTTCCCTTTGTGTTCTTCGTGTTCATCGTGGGATCCCCTCCATTTCGTGAAAGATCTGCTGATTAGGGTTCCACCCTGTATCATATGGTATCATGAGCCACGGTTTCTCACGAATTTGGAGCCTCCCCACCGTTTTCTAGCCTTGTTTTGTTGTGTTCTTCCCCAAATTCGAAAATTCCCCACCAAAAATAGCCCCAAAATTTTTTGTGATCTGTTGGTTTGATGAGATTTTGTTGATTTTGATCCGTGGATTTGCTTGGTTTCAAGATTCCTTTCTATGGGACTCAAGACCCCGAGGAGTATCTCGAGTGGGAGCGCAAGATGGACGACTACCTCAAGCTACACCAAGTTCCCTACGAAGATCAAGTGAAGTGCGCCACAAGAAACTTCCACGACAACGCGTCAACATGGTGGCTTCACACACCTTCGACGAGCTTCAACGTGAATTGGCCCAAGACGAAGAGAGCTTTGCGGCGAGAGTTCGTGCCTCCCACCTACAAGGAACAACTTCTACGCCAACTGGAGAACACCATTCAAGGATCCAAGTCCATGGACAAGTACTTCAAGGAGATGAAGATGGCCTTGCAACGAGCCGGCGTGGACGACCCCATTTCAATGAAGCTCCACTTCATGATGGGATTGCACAATGACGTCTACAAGACTATCTTCTTCGAGAACTACAAGTCCCTCGACGACAACTACATTGGTGCTCTCAAGGCGGAACAAGAACTTATGAAGGCCAAGGCTTCTCCACCGCAAGCACACTTCTCGAAGACCAAGCTCCAAGATGGCGAGCATGAGGCTAGTACCACCATGATGTCCAAGCCCGACGAGCTCCAAGACGACGTTCCCAAGTTCGACTTCATCGCCATCCCTCTTTGTGGCATTGATGATGCCGAGTCTACGTCGACTCTTTTTCAAGACGGTGCGGCGACAACTACGACTACGGAGCCATTCGAGGACCACGCTTTGGAGGCGAACGACATGGTGACGAGCAACGTTGATGCTTCCATCTTTGGAGGCGAGAGTGATGATGTGCCATCTTCGGCCTTCATCCACGACGACAATGAGGAGATGGTTGAGCATGGGATTTTCCCTTCGACCACGGCGACGTATGATGACTTGAGTGACTTGTGCCGCCATATTGAGAGTGAGAGTGAGTTCACCACCAGCCCCATATATGATGAGCTGCCCCAATTCCCATGTGAGGAGAGCCACAACCCCCACCACTTGAGTGAGATGAGTGACTCCACCATATGCGAGCTTGAGTGCACCTACCTTGAGGGAGTGAGTGAGCCACCACATAGAGAGAGTGAGATAGTTGATAGGTCATGTGAGGCCACTTTCAACACTAACGACTTGACCTCTACCTCTATTGTGTCTTCTCATTCGGTGCTAGGTCCCACATTTGATGACGCGCCGATCCTCGACGACTTCGTCCTTCCATTGGACAAGACGATGGCCATGGTGGAATATGATGCACCCCCCACATGGTTCCATCAAGTTGATGATGATGACCACCATTTGGTCTTTCCCACCTCACCTACACCACATGAGTGGAATGAAAAAGGTAACAAAGGTGAAGGTGATGCTCTCGTCCCACTAGTGGACTATGTTGACATTGATTGCTTGCATGATGTTGATCCACCTATTGCCATGCTTCATGCTAGTATGATTGCCCCATGCGATGATTTACCCATTTATGATGAGTTTGATGATTGCCATGTGGAGTCTATTAGTTGTGCTGCCATGTTGCATAGGATTTCATGTGATAATTCTCTCGGTCACATCATGTTTTACAATCCTCTTGACTTGTCATATGCTATGCATGAGATCTATAGTATGTCCTATTTGCAATCTCTTCGTAGTAACTATGCATATGCCATTAAGATAAACCCAATTTGCACATATGGCATAGATGACAAGCCCATGGTTATTGGCATTTGTTTTTCTTGTGATGATATTGACATGCTTCCTTTGCATCATATCCATCATATGCCATGCCATGATTACCTAGCTTCCGACATGCATTGTTTTGGATGTTGTTCCACTTCTCCACATTATGCTTCCGATATTGCTTATGAGGAGACCCCCATAGTTTCCTCATACATTTTAGGAGATTTTGACCCATCCCATCCATTGCATGATCCCCATGCTTGTGTGCATAATACGCTCCCCATGAATGAACATGCTATAGATGTGCCATATAATTGTATGCTCAATTTGCATCCACATCATGCTATACACAATAACTATTCATTCATGATGGATGACATGTTCTTATACCATGCATCAAATTTCTTTGAGAGATGCTTATCTTGTGCTAACTCTAACGTGCACATACACATCATGATGGATGATGTGTACATTTACCACGCGCACAATTTCTTTGGTTTGTGTGTCTTTTGTGTAGGTCCCCATACTTACTCGTCAACCTCGCAAGAGCACGAGTTGACGAAACGAGCTCTAGAGAGCAACGATGACTTGGGAGTCCATGGATTATCCTTCCAACCGCTCCCTTCGCGCAAAGACTTCGCGCATCTCTTCTACATGGCACTCACATGGTTATGGGTTATTGTCCATTATGTCTCTTACGACCATCTTGCCATGTTCACTTTGCATGATATGCTCATTTATATGCCTTTGCCATGCATCTGTGACCCATGCTTTGCATTACACATGATGATTGATTCTCATACTTGTATGTGTATTTGCAAGCTTGGTGGAGATATCACTTGTTATTGCCATGATGCCTTTGTACCCCATGCCTATTATGATGCTTTGATCTTGATATGTGCTCGTGCTTGTGATATGTCATGTGCCTTGCTTATGCCTACTATTGGCTCACATGACATGATTGCTATGAACTCATCTAGTGTGTTGCATCTTCGCTCCACTAGTTTGCACGACATGATTGATATGCTTGCTTATGTTGCATCACCGATGATTCATACTTGCTCCTTTCATGCGGTTGATGTCAACCATTGCCATGCTTTGCACATGATTGATATTGCTTGTTGTCATATGTCTCCACATGTTGCCTCTCTCATGCTATATGATTGTCCATGCATTGAGCGCAACCATGATTTTAATCTTGCCATTGAGATTGCCCCCATAGCATTCTCGCATTTATTTGGAGATTTTCACATATTTCTTGTGAAGCATGCTTGTCTTACCTCTTTGCACCATATGCCTAGTGCCATGAATATAGCCATTGTTGCATCATATTATTCATGCACTTTTCCTCCTAATGATTATGTGCAAGAGAAGAGAACCATCATGATGGATGATGTGTTTATCTACCATGCGCATACATTCTTTGTTTTGTTGTGTGCATGTGTAGGATACTTGGACTTCGTGTCGACTTCCACTTCACGTGAGTTGACCATTCGAGCTCTTGAGAGCGAACCACTTTCTACCACGACGCTTCTACATCGCACTTGCTTGTGCTTCGGCATTGTGAAGGATGCACAAGGACACGTTTTCAAGGTGATATCCTTCTCATTCGAGACACCCAAAACCATGAGCATGGATATTGTGGATCACACTACATGTGTTGCTTGCACCATGATACTTATTTGTCATCTTGGACCCCTTGATTGCACACAAGTTAGAGATCTCGCTTAACCTTGTCATTGTCACATTGCCATGCTTCATGATATATATGCCTTGTGTGTTGCATCCGACTTGTGGATTACGTGCTCCTATCATATGCTTGGTTGCAACAATATCATCTCTTCACATATGCCATGCCACATTGCTTGTCACATGATTGACTTGTTTGCCTCACACATGATGAACAATTGCTATTTCTATTGTGTTGAGTGCCACTCGATTTTCACTACACCCTATGCACGTTATGCTTGGATTGTCTTGCATTTGACTCATGTGTTTAGACACTTCATTTTAGTGGGTGTTGTGAATGATTCTTATGCCTACCATAGACCTTTCATGGAGCGCTTTATGCATGCTTGCTATGACCATGAGGTAGATGCTTATTCTCTTGACACACATATGTGCATCTCTACCTCACATTTACATGCTTGTTTCCATGATGACCTTGATTGTGCCCAATTGATGTGCTTAAATGCCATGCCACAAACCTTTGTCACACCCTATGCTATGCTTGATGACAACACTTGTTGGGTAAATCACCTCTTGAATGTTTGGTTTTGCACTAACGCTAACCACATTTGTTTTTCCAAGTGTTTGTTGTCTTTGCTCCTTTTGAAGGAATCACTAGACGGTGAGACATTGGAGAGTGCCCATGTTGAGCTTCAAGATGATGAGCACTTCGTGATGGTCCACATCTACACGACGACGCCATCTCTTTCCCATGGTGATTTGGTTTTCGATCCGAGGTCGGATCTTTTCCAAGGGGGAGGGGATGATACGGTGTATCCTATGGACATCACCATCTCAAGAGTCTGCTTGGGAAGTGACACGTGTGACCTCTATTTCTCATACATAAAGGTGAATCATCTCCTTTACACGTGTTCACTTGACCCCTTCGAGGATGGTATACTACTTGACACTCCTCTCGTGTGCATGCATAGGTATTGTCGGAGCTTCACGGATGGCGAGGAGGAGTGCAAGCGCCAAGGATCACCTACACCATCTGCGAGGGAAGCTTGGAAGAGAAGACGGAAGAAGACGGAGCTGCTGATACTACAGCGGCCGGACATCCGGGCCAAAGGCCGGACATCCGGCGCTCCAGCAACGGCCGGACATCCGGCACCCCTCCCGGAAATCCGGGCCCTCCTTCACAGAAGCTGGACCGAGCCAGCCCGGACATCCGGCCGTAACCCCGGACATCCGGCTCGCCCCGAAGCCCCGGACATCCGGCTGCCAGCCCGGACATCCGGCCTTGCCTGCGTGCATGTATCCGGGCCGATGCCCATGTACCCGTTTCGCCCCTCACTTACCCCTTCATGACCCTAGACTATATATACTCCTCCACCTCCACCATTTTAGGGTCAGCAATGGTTTAGCTCATATGAGAGATAGAGCTTTGCTCATCCATCCCGGATCTACTCCACGAGAGAGACCGCGGCCCCTCTACGGAGAAGATCCACCTTGGATTCAAGACCCCTAGCGGGAAGATCCTTCACGGATTCAAGACCTCCTCTTGGAGATGAACTTTACCTTGTATCTTTCCCTTTGTTGTTCATGTACCGTGTGATCTTGTGTGTTTGATTGTCTAGTGGATGTGTGATTGGACTTGTTCTTGTGTGTTTCCTCTCGTGTTTTCCCCCGTTTCCCTTTGTGTTCTTCGTGTTCATCGTGGGATCCCCTCCATTTCGTGAAAGATCCGCTGATTAGGGTTCCACCCTGTATCACCATGCCTTCTCCTAGTGTGTTGCATCTTCGCTCCACTAGTTTGCACAACTTGATCACCATGCTTGCTTCATGTAATGCATCACCCATGATTCATACTTGCTCCTTTCATGCGGTTGATGACAACCATTGCCATGCTTTGCACATGATTGATATTGCTTGTTTTAGTCTTGCCAATGAGATTGCACCCATAGCATTCTCTCATTTATTTGGAGATTTTGACATCATTCTTGTGAAGCATGCTTGTCTTACCTCTTTGCACCATATGCCTAGTGCCATGAATATAGCCATTGTTGCATCATCTTATTCATGCACTTTTGCTCCTAATGGTTATGTGCAAGAGAAGAGAACCATCATGATGGATGATGTGTTTATCTACCATGCGCATACATTCCTTGTTTTGTTCTGTGCATGTGTAGGATACTTGGACTTCGTGTCGACTTCCACTTCACGTGAGTTGACCATTCGAGCTCTTGAGAGCGAACCACCTTTGTTCACGACGCTTCTACATCTCACTTGCTTGTGCTTCGGCATTGTGAAGGATGCACAAGGACACACTTTCAAGGTGATATACTTCTCATTCGAGACACCCAAAACCATGAGCATGGATATTGTGGATCACACTACTTGTGTTGCTTGCACCATGATACTTATTTGTCATCTTGGACCCCTTGATTGCACACATGTTAGAGATCTCGCTTCAACTTGTCATTGTCACATTGCCATGCTTCATGATATATATGCCTTGTGTGTTGCATCCGACTTGTGGATTACGTGCTCCTATCATATGCTTGGTTGCAACAATATCATCTCTTCACATATGCCATGCCACATTGCTTGTCACATGATTGACTTGTTTGCCTCACACATGATGAACAATTGCTATTTCTATTGTCTTGAGTGCCACTCGATTTTCACTACACCCTATGCACGTTATGCTTGGATTGTCTTGCATTTGACTCATGTGTTTAGACACTTCATTTTAGTGGGTGTTGTGAATGATTCCTATGCCTACCATAGACCTTTCATTGAGTGCTTTATGCATGCTTGCTACGACCATGAGGTAGATGCTTATTCTCCTGACACACATATGTGCATCTCTACCTCACATTTACATGCTTGTTTCCATGATGACCTTGATTGTGCTCAATTGATGTGCTTAAATGCCATGCCACAAACCTTTGTCACACCCTATGCTAGGCTTGATGACAACACTTGTTGGGTAAATCACCTCTTGAATGTTTGGTTTTGCACTAACGCTAACCACATTTGTTTTTCCAAGTGTTTGTTGTCTTTGCTCCTTTTGAAGGAATCACTAGACGGAGAGACATTGGAGAGTGCCCATGTTGAGCTTCAAGATGATGAGCACTTCGTGATGGTCCACATCTACACGACGACGCCATCTCTTTCCCATGGTGATTTGGTTTTCGATCCGAGGTCGGATCTTTTCCAAGGGGGAGGGGATGATACGGTGTATCCTATGGACATCACCATGTCAAGAGTCTGCTTGGGAAGTGACACGTGTGACCTCTATTTCTCATACATAAAGGTGAATCATCTCCTTTACACGTGTTCACTTGACCCCTTCGAGGATGGTATACTACTTGACACTCCTCTCGTGTGCATGCATAGGTATTGTCGGTGCTTCACGGATGGCGAGGAGGAGTGCAAGCGCCAAGGATCACCTACACCATCTGCGAGGGAAGCTTGGAAGAGAAGACGGAAGAAGACGGAGCTGCTGATACTACAGCGGCCGGACATCCGGGCCAAAGGCCGGACATCCGGCGCTTCAGCAACGGCCGGACATCCGGCACTCCTCCCGGTAATCCGGGCCCTCCTTCACAGAAGCTGGACCGAGCCAGCCCGGACATCCGGCCGTAACCCCGGACATCCGGCTCGCCCCGAAGCCCCGGACATCCGGCTGCCAGCCCGGACATCCGGCCTTGCCTGCGTGCATGTATCCGGGCCGATGCCCATGTACCCGTTTCGCCCCTCACTTACCCCTTCATGACCCTAGACTATATATACTCCTCCACCTCCACCATTTTAGGGTTAGCAAATGTGATAGCTCATTTTAGACTAGAGCTTTGCTCATCTATGTGGTTCTACTCCTACGAGTGACCGCGGCCCCTCTACGGAGAAGATCCACACTGGATTCAAGACCCCTAACGGGAAGATCCTTCACGGATTCAAGGCCTCCTCTTGGAGATGAACTCTACCCATGTATCTTTCCCTTTGTTGTTCATGTATCTTGTGATCTTGTGTGTTTGATTGTCTAGTGGATGTGTGATTGGACTTGTTCTTGAGTGTTTCCCTCGTGATTTCCCTTTGTGTTCTTCGTGTTCATCGTGGGATCCCCTCCATTTCGTGAAAGATCGGCCACATAGGGTTCCACCCTACATCAAAGACGGAAGAAACGGAGCTGCTGGAAAAGCTACAGGCTCCGGACGTCCGGCCTCTACCGGACGACCGACGACTCCCAGGCGACCGGACGACCGGAGGCCACCGGACGTCCGTGACATCGGCAACACAACCGAATTCCAGGAAATTACCGGAAGTCCGGGAACTACCGGACGTCCGGTCCCTCCCGAGCCACCGGACGTCCGGTGTCCCAGCGGACGTCCGACCCCATGCTGTCTGCGCACAGTTATCGGGCCAGAGGCCCATGTATCCCTCTCCCACTTCCCCCTTCGTGGCCCTAGACTATATAAACTCGTCCACCTCCACCATTTTAGGGTTAGCAATGGTTTTAGCTCATATGTGAGATAGAGCTTTGCTCATCCATCACGGATCTACTCCACGAGAGAGACGGCGGCCCCTCTACGGAGAAGATCCACCTTGGATTCAAGACCCCTAAACGGGAAGATCCTTCGCGGATTCAAGACCTCCTCCTGGAGATGAACTTTACCTTGTATCTTTCCCTTTGTTGTTCATGTATCTTGTGATCTTGTGTGTTTGATTGTCTAGTGCATGTGTGATTGGACTTGTTCTTGAGTGTTTCCCTCGTGATTCCCCTTTGTGTTCTTCGTGTTCATCGTGCGATCCCCTCCATTTCGTGAAAGATCGGCCATCTAGGGTTCCACCCTACATCATTATGGTATCAGAGCCACGGTTTCTCACGAATTTGGAGCCCCCTCCACCGTTTTCTACCCTTGTTTTTTGTGATTTCGTTCAAAAAATCCGAAAATCCCCACCAAAAAATAGCCCCAATTTTTTTGTGATCTGTTGGTTTGATGACGTTTTGTTGATTTTGATCCATGGATTTGCTTGGTTTCAAGTGGATCTAGCACTTCCCCAAGTTTCCCCATCTTTCATCCACGAAATATCATCAATTTTGACCCCAAAATCATCAAATTCCGCCCAAAATCGCGTCCCGGAACTCAAATCTCGCATTGACCCCGACCCACCGGACGACCGGCGTTTTACCGGACGTCCGGACCCTCACGAAGCACCGGACGTCCGGAACTCACTGGACGACCGGAACCACCTATACAGAAGAAATTATCGGATTTCCGGTCTTTTCCGGACGTCCGGTACACCCAGTTTTTGAATTCGGCTGATTTTTGTTTTGTCCATAACTAATTCATACGAACTCCGATTTGGACGTTCTTTAGCTCGTTTCGAAGCTCTTGACATTCCCCATACCAGAAAAATATAACCATATTCATTTGACTCCATCATATTTTGTGGATTTTGGCATCTTTGCGTAGGGCCTCCACCACATCATCCGCTATACCACCACCGACTTCCGCAACCTAACCATTTTGTCCACCATAGCATTTGTGGTTGCTTGAGTAGTGATTTGAGTCTCCTAAGGTGTTTAGGCTACTTAGGGACAATTGCTTCTTCATCAACCACCACCACCACTTCCGCATAGCCTAGTCCACCATACATAGCCAACCCAACTTAACCAAATTTTGTTCGAGCTTGTTTGAGTTGTGGCTTGTGTCTCCTAAGGTGTTTCGGCTACTTAGGGACCGTGACTTCAACTCCGACACCGTGTATAGCCCATCATTCCACTTCCGCAACCACCACGGCATTGCCGCTACCACCATTTGACATTTATCCTTGAGATTTTGAGTTGTGGTTTTTCCGTTTCCTAAGGTGTTTCGGCTAATTAGGAACGGGTCTACATCAAGAGCACCACCACTCATCATCGCCACGAGGTCGTCATCGTACATAAGGACGGTAACCTCAACGACATCATTGTATATTCCCCTTGCAATTGCATTGTTAACCCCTAGCCCATTTTGCGTCACTTTCCTATCGAGACTAGCCTTTGAGTATTGCCGGCAATGTTAATTGTGCACATTAGTGATCATCGATCCGCGTCTCCATTGCATATATAGCATATCATATTGGTATCATCATATCATCCGTTGTGTCACAAGATTGTTCCCGCATATACACAATTGCTATCTTGGTTTGTGCATCGTGGCCATATAAAAAAAAGAGCCACAAAGAAGCTTGTAAGCAAGAGCCATAGCATCATACCACATTACATATAAGATTGCCATATCCGATCATCTTGGATCATCTTGTGCTAAAAGCACCGGAACAGCATACACATAGCATACTTGTGATAGGATGTCGCTACATTTTGTCTCATATAGGTTGTGCACAAGTTCGTATCCGCCTATTGAGCAATCGGCTAGCGTCTCTCTAGTGTTGTGCGACAAGAGCATTTTCCGTGGATTCCACATTTTCCGCTCACCCTTGGTTGCACAACCATATTTATCTATCCGTGCGTGTGTTTCCGTGTGCCATTCTTTGCTATTGGTCTACTTGTTACACTTGCAAATTTGTGAATCTCTTTCAACATTATTGACTCTTTCTAACATTTTGCATCAAATTTTTGTGCCACTATCCTCACCGAGCCACTCGAAAAGCTTTACTTGATAGGTGTGAGTGAACAAGTCCGGTACCAATTCCACTATTCTTTCATTTCACATTGAGTGAAACGGGATACATCCTCAACATTCGGAAAAGGTAACTTGGTATTTTTTATCTCATCTCCTACTCACCTTTGGTCGAGTCTTGTGATGGATAGGCAAAGCATTTCTTCTACTTCGGTCTACACCAACAACGACAAGTTCGATGCCATGACGAACAACTTGTGCGCCAACATGAATGCTCAAATGGAGGAGCTCAAAGCCCTCATCAAGAACCGCAAGAGGTCTCCCTCATCTTCGAGAAGACGCTCAAGTGCACATCCTTCCGAGCTACCATCTTCGGCGCGATCACATCGGCATCGACAACATCAACGACAAGAACGTGAAGGTCATGAGCTCAACAGCAACAACCGCTCAACGACTTCACCATGTACCTTGGCATCTTCGCCAAGCGACTTCAAGGCATCTTCGCCTTTGGACATATGGCATCTTCGCCCACAAGCACCTCAGGCTTATGCTCAAGAGAAGCTCTGATGCAGGGTGGAACCCTAATCAGCGGATCTTTCACGTTTGGAGGTTGGCACACGATGAACACGGGGATTCACAAGAGAAAGATGGGGGAAAACACAAGAGGAAAACACTCAATCAACACGAAGATAATCACACAAGCACTAGATTCGCGATACAAGGTTGAGATACATGATCCAAAGTCAACACCGGTGATACAAAGATAGTCTTCTCCGCGAGGAGGTCTTGATATCCCTGGGGATCTTCTCCGTTGAAGGAGGTCCTGAATCCGTAGTGGATCTTCTCCGTAGAGGCGCACCGTCTCGTGGGAGAAATCCACACAAGTATCAAATGAGCTAAACCACAGCTGAGTCTAAAGGGAGGAGGTCAACGGGTATATATTACAAAGGGGGTCGCCGTCGTAGCGGACGTCCGTGGGTTACCGGACGTCCGGAGGGACCGGACGTCCGGTAATCCTCGGATTTCCGCTATTTAGCTTCTGTAGTCGTTTTCACGGACGTCCGGCGGCTTCCGGTCGTCCGGTCGTCTGGGGTAGGCCGGACGTCCGGTGTCTTCCGGTCGTCCGGTGCCTGGGAGTCGCCGGTCGTCCGGTGCCTGTAGCATCTTCAGCCTGCCTTCTTCTTGTCTCGAGCACTTGTCAGGCCTGTCCTCTTGAGCATCATGTAGAGCTGTCCCGCGGCCTTCGTCCAAGCACCTGAGTATGCATAGAGTCTCTGATGAAGGTAGAAGCCGTGTCTCAAGTGAATCCGGAAGATGTAAAGAGAGGAGCGAGGTCACCTCGGTCTCGAAAGCTCCTGCACGAGCTCTAGTCATGGGTCCTTTGGGCACTTGGTGAGGCGATGAAGGGTCCATGGTGATGGCCCTAGGATACACCGTATCATCTCCCCTCCCTTGGGAAAGATCGGACCTCGGATCGAAATCTTCATCACCATGGAAAGGAGAGAGGTCCTTGATGTTGAACGTATCGCTCACGGAGTACTTGTCTCGTGGGATGTCGATCTTGTAGGCGTTGTCGTTGTAGCGTGCTAGCACCTTGAAGGGTCTGTCGGCGCGAGGTAGAAGCTTGGACTTGCGCTCGTTTGGGAAGCGGTCCTTGCGAAGGTGAAGCCAAACAAGATCTCCCGGTTGGAACACCATCGGTGCCTTGTTGACGTTGAGCTTGGTGGCGAGACGTTGGACTTGTCGCTCGATCATTGCCCTTGTATCTTCGTGCACCTTCTTGAGATAACTTGCTCGTGCACTTGCGTCCATGTTCGTGCGCTCTTGGAGAGGAAGAGGTAGGATGTCCAAGGGCGACAACGGGTTGAAGCCGTAGACGATCTCGAAGGGGGACTTGCCGGTCGTGGAGTGTCTTGCGCGGTTGTAGGCGAACTCGGCGATTGGCAAGCAATGCTCCCATTCTCGGATGTTCCGCTTGATCAACACACGAAGAAGAGTGGAGAGCGTGCGGTTCGTCACCTCCGTCTGGCCGTCCGTTTGTGGATGGTACGCCGAAGAAAAGAGAAGCTTGATTCCGAGCTTGGCACATAGTGTTTTCCAAAAGTAACTCAAGAACTTGACGTCCCGGTCCGACACGATCGTTTTGGGCACGCCGTGTAGACGAAGTATCTCCCTGCAAAAGAGAGTGGCAACATGTGAAGCATCGTCTATCTTGTTACAAGGAATGAAATGAGCCATTTTGGAGAATCTATCTACCATGACAAGCACGGAATCTTTGCCATTTTGAGTCCTAGGCAAACCAAGTATGAAATCCATGCTTATGTCTTCCCATTGATGAGGACATCACTAACAAGGTTACACCCACAGCTCCAACTGACACATATACAGGACCAATTACTAGAGCTCGCGCACGCCAATTAAATTACCAGGTACTTTCGTTTCTTGGTAATGAATCTAATGTTCATGAGAATATGATGCTGCCTAAATTGGATACATTTGTCTTGCTTACAAATGAAGGGCCTAGCTTGGACAAGAAGGATGAACATTGGAGCAAGATCAAGCATGGAGATGATGGCATGCGCAAGGGGGACAAGAATGGAGTTACAATGGCTGATTTCAGGACTTTGAAGCCACCATAATGAGTGCGAGAAGACTTGGACGAAATATACAAGATGCCACTTCATAAATTTCGTCCAGAGGCTATTTTAGGTGCTGCGTCACCTTATTATTGGGCCAGGCCCATGTAATTTCGAAATACTTGAGTATAGGCTGTTTTTAGAGTCCGTATGTGTGGGGAAACAAGAGTTAGGGTTGGTTTCGGACCCCTCCACCAAGGGCCACGAAATTCCCCCCTCTTTCCCTCATATATACAGCCCTTAGGGCGTCGTTTAGACTTTGGGTTTTGTTTAGATTAAAAGTTCGCCATAGCTGCAACTTCGCGTACTTCGTTTGTGTTCAACGACCAGACAAAGGCGTCACAGAACCCCACCTTGATCAATAAAGCTTTCCTCTTATATTCGCAATATCCAGATTGCAATCTTAGTTTCTTGCTTGTTCTTCGTTTGCCTGCAGGAAACAGACCTTCGTGGTCAGGTTGATCGTGCTCCCGCGTGGTCAACAACCTCTCGGAGTTGGTTTAGCGATTGCTAAGGCGCGACGTCCTCGCACGTTCGTAGTCGGATCGTCAAAGTCGACTTCCTCCAAAACGATAGCCACCATCTCATCGAAAGACGGGACACCTTTGCCTCTATCATCCTGCAACAACAAAAGATGAACAGAGCTAGCTGGAATGCATAGCTTGTTAGCTCGAAACACAAATCCATCACTAACGACGAACTTGTTCCATGTTCTCCCTTCTTTACAATTCTGCAATACATCTTTAAATTCAGCATCATGCACATATTGATCTTTGATGGTCTCCAAACCAAATATTTTAAAGTCAAGTTGTGAAAGCATAGTATAACGACGAGACAATGCATCAGCAATAACATTTTCTTTTCCCTTCTTGTGTTTAATAACATAAGGGAAAGTCTCTATGAATTCAACCCATTTAGCATGTCTACGGTTCAGTTTTGCTTGACTTTTAATGTGCTTTAAAGATTCATGATCAGAATGTATAACAAATTCTTTGGGCCATAAATAATGTTGCCATGTCTCCAAAGTCCGAACAAGAGCATATAATTTCTTATCATAAGTAGAATAATTCAGACTAGGCCCACTCAATTTTTCAGAAAAATATGCAACAGGTTTAGCATCTTGTAATAACACACCTCCTAACCCAATTCCACTAGCATCACATTCAAGCTCAAAAGTCTTATTAAAATCAGGAAGTTGGAGTAAAGGAGCATGTGTCAACTTATCTTTCAATACCGTGAATGCTTCTTCCTGTGTAGTACCCCAAACAAAAGGCACATCTTTCTTTGTAAGCTCATTGAGAGGTGCAGCAATGGTGCTGAAATCTCTCACAAAACGCCGATAGAATCCAGCGAGGCCAAGGAAACTCCTCACGTGTGTGACCGTTTTGGGCTGCGGCCAACTCTCAATAGCTTCAATCTTGGCTTTATCAACCTCAATTCCCTGTGGAGTAACAACATAGCCAAGAAAAGAGACTCGGTCGGTGCAAAAGGTGCACTTTCCAAGGTTACCAAATAAACGTGCATCACGTAGAGCAATAAAAACAGCACGTAAATGTTCCAAATGTTCCTCCAAAGATCTGCTAAAAATCAATATATCATCAAAGTATACTACCACAAATCGTCCAATGAAAGCACGTAAAACTTCATTCATTAATCTCATGAAAGTACTAGGTGCATTAGTTAACCCAAAAGGCATGACTAACCACTCATATAATCCAAACTTAGTTTTAAATGCTGTTTTCCATTCATCTCCCAATTTCATACGAATTTGATGGTATCCACTACGCAAATCAACTTTGGAGAATATTGTAGAGCCACTCAATTCATCAAGCATATCATCTAGCCTAGGAATAGGATATAATCTACAATGTTCAGACCACCAAACACATGCAAAACCAGTGAAAGCACAAACAGCAGCAGGAACACGTCTCTCCTCGGGATAGTTTAAACATGTAAAACGTTGTTCAGTTTGTAACTCCCAAGTAAGATATATATCAGGAACATATCGACCCTCAAATGGTGGAATATTCAATTTCAGTTTAGGAAGATGGTCATGTACCTCACGTGGTGGTGCAGCCCTACCGTTGCGATGATATGCATGAGGACGACCTGGTGGTGGTGGTGCTGGTTGTTGGACGTAGTTCTGATTTTGGTCAACCTCATCCTCGTAATGGTCCTCCACCTCTGCAGTAGCAGCAGGAGCTACAGAAACATCAACAGCAGCAACAGAAGCTTGACCAGTCTCAAGGGGAACGCGCTGTGCTCGTCCCACTTGATTCGGAAGTCGGCGTTGTTGTTGTTGTTGTTGTTGTTGTTGTTGTTGTTGAAGAGGTGGGACAGCTGCAGCAGCCGGTGGTGGTGGCAAACGCGCAAGCAATTCAGCAAACTTGTTATCCAGCTTTGTTTCAAACGTCTTCTCCATGCCATCTATCTTCTCCATGGCCTCGTCCAATGTGTTTAGCACATCTTGCACCTGTACACTCATCATTTCCTGAAACTTATCATGAAGCTCCTTGTTCGTCAAGTTCTCCCAGTCAGTCTCGTCGACTTGTGATCCTGGCATGGTTAGCAGCAATAGAAACACACAGAATATGATCCTACAGACTACTAACAAGTGGTGGTGGTGGCGGGTGTCACAAATCCGTCAAGCAAATCTCAAATTCTTACCAGTTCTTACCCAGCAGCAGGTGGTGATCGGCAACCGATGTAGTCAAAACTCTCAAAGCTTGGATATAGCGATTACCAGGGAGAGTCAAACGCACGATGTAGATGTATGTGGAGCTGGGAAGGCTTATAATATGGTAGCAAAAAGGGTCAGCAATAATCAATTCAGAGATGCAAAGGTGAATAAACGCTCAACGACGGTACTGTGCTGGTCCTAGGCTAGACCGTACTAGAGACGCGAGCCTAGAACACTAACAAAATCACGGCGCTGCACGTAATCAAGGGGAAAGCACACTCTGAATTTTTTTTTTCGCCTCTTTTTTTTTGCGCTTTTTTTTTTTGCGCTGTTTTTTTTTTGTGCCGAAAATCACTATAATGGCGAGTGTCTCAAAACACTTCCCAAGTCAAACTAAGATGATAGGCACGAAATTTTTTTGACGAATTTTTTTTTCGGAATCAGGGCAGCGACGACGAAAAAGTGCGGTAAAAAATCAGTATGGTGGCACGTGTCTCAAAAGACTCAGAAAAGCCCAAAAATAGGATAGGGAAAAAATATTTTCACCTGTCGAAATTTTGGCCTAAAAACTGCCCGGGGGTCTCCAGACTTTTTTTTTTCGTGGACTGTAGGTATGAAGAACAGACTCGATCTAATCTACTAAAAACTGTAAAATCTCACCGAGCAACCTGGAAATCACATACCACTTGATAGAGGCAAAGGTGTCCCGTCTTTCGATGAGATGGTGGCTATCGTTTTGGAGGAAGTCGACTTTGACGATCCGACTACGAACGTGCGAGGACGTCGCGCCTTAGCAATCGCTAAACCAACTCCGAGAGGTTGTTGACCACGCCGGAGCACGATCAACCTGACCACGAAGGTCTGTTTCCTGCAGGCAAACGAAGAACAAGCAAGAAACTAAGATTGCAATCTGGATATTGCGAATATAAGAGGAAAGCTTTATTGATCAAGGTGGGGTTCTGTGACGCCTTGGTCTGGTCGTTGAACACAAACGAAGTACGCGAAGTTGCAGCTATGGCGAACTTTTAATCTAAACAAAACCCAAAGTCTAAACGACGCCCTAAGGGCTGTATATATGAGGGAAAGAGGGGGGAATTTCGTGGCCCTTGGTGGAGGGGTCCGAAACCAACCCTAACTCTTGTTTCCCCACACCTACGGACTCTAAAAACAGCCTATACTCAAGTATTTCGAAATTACATGGGCCTGGCCCAATAATAAGGTGACGCAGCACCTAAAATAGCCTCTGGACGAAATTTATGAAGTGGCATCTTGTATATTTCGTCCAAGGCTTCTCGCACTCATTATGGTGGCTTCAAAGTCCTGAAATCATCCATTGTAACTCCATTCTTGTCCCCCTTGCGCATGCCATCATCTCCATGCTTGATCTTGCTCCAATGTTCATCCTTCTTGTCCAAGCTAGGCCCTTCATTTGTAAGCAAGACAAATGCATCCAATTTAGGCAGCATCATATTCTCATGAACATTAGATTCATTACCAAGAAACGAAAGTACCTGGTAATTTAATTGGCGTGCGCGAGCTCTAGTAATTGGTCCTGTATATGTGTCAGTTGGAGCTGTGGGTGTAACCTTGTTAGTGATGTCCTCATCAAGGTTAATATTGATGCTAAACAACGTGCTGAATTGATCTTAAAAATGCATGAGTTAACTAAGGAAAATATTGAGCGCATGAATGCTAAATATAAATTTGTTGGAGATAAGGGTAGAAAACGTGTTGTCTTTGCACCTGGAGATCTTGTTTGGTTACATTTGCGTAAGGATAGGTTTCCTAATTTGCGCAAGTCAAAGCTAATGCCACGTGCTGATGGTCCTTTCAAGGTATTAGAGAAAATAAATGATAATGCATATAAACTTGAGCTGCCTGCAGATTTTGGGGTTAGTCCCACATTTAACATTGCAGATTTGAAGCCTTACTTGGGTGAGGAAGATGAGCTTCCGTCGAGGACGACTTCAATTCAAGAAGGGGAGGATGATGAGGACATCACTAACAAGGTTACACCCACAGCTCCAACTGACACATATACAGGACCAATTACTAGAGCTCGCGCACGCCAATTAAATTACCAGGTACTTTCGTTTCTTGGTAATGAATCTAATGTTCATGAGAATATGATGCTGCCTAAATTGGATACATTTGTCTTGCTTACAAATGAAGGGCCTAGCTTGGACAAGAAGGATGAACAATGGAGCAAGATCGAGCATGGAGATGATGGCATGCGCAAGGGGAACAAGAATGGAGTTTCAATTGATGATTTCGGGACTTTGAAGCCACCATAATGAGTGCGAGAAGCCTTGGACGAAATATACAAGATGCCACTTCATAAATTTCGTCCAGAGGCTATTATAGGTGCTGCGTCACCTTATTATTGGGCCAGGCCCATGTAATTTCGAAATACTTGAGTATAGGCTGTTTTTAGAGTCCGTATGTGTGGGGAAACAAGAGTTAGGGTTGGTTTCGGACCCCTCCACCAAGGGCCACGAAATTCCCCCCTCTTTCCCTCATATATACAGCCCTTAGGGCGTCGTTTAGACTTTGGGTTTTGGTTAGATTAAAAGTTCGCCATAGCTGCAACTTCGCGTACTTCGTTTGTGTTCAACGACCAGACCAAGGCGTCACAGAACCCCACCTTGATCAATAAAGCTTTCCTCTTATATTCGCAATATCCAGATTGCAATCTTAGTTTCTTGCTTGTTCTTCGTTTGCCTGCAGGAAACAGACCTTCGTGGTCAGGTTGATCGTGCTCCGGCGTGGTCAACAACCTCTCGGAGTTGGTTTAGCGATTGCTAAGGCGCGACGTCCTCGCACGTTCGTAGTCGGATCGTCAAAGTCGACTTCCTCCAAAACGATAACCACCATCTCATCGAAAGACGGGACACCTTTGCCTCTATCAAGTGGTATCAGATTTCCAGGTTGCTCGGTGAGATTTTACAGTTTTTCGTAGATTAGATCGAGTCTGTTCTTCATACCTACAGTCCACGAAAAAGCCAAAAAAAAGAATTTGAGCAACAAATGAAGCCTAATAATAAACCATCTACTGTTGCTTCTGAAATTAAATTGAAAAGTGCATGTTTATTTGCCACCAAATCTGATATTGATGAGCTAGATTTTAGCAAATCTGTTTGCTATGCTGTTGTATGCAAAGAGGCATTATTTTCATTCGAGGACGTGCCTTCCTCTTTGCCTCCTGCTGTCACTAACATTTTGCAGGAGTTCGCCGACGTCTTTCCACAAGACGTGCCACCGGGATTACCACCTATTCGAGGGATTGAGCATCAGATTGACTTAATTCCCGGTGCATCGCTACCCAACCGCGCACCATACCGTACCAATCCAGAAGAGACGAAGGAGATTATGCGTCAAGTACAGGAGCTACTCGACAAAGGTTATATACGCGAATCCCTTAGTCCTTGTGCTGTTCCTATTATTCTAGTGCCGAAAAAGGATGGTACATCGCGTATGTGTGTTGATTGTAGAGCCATTAATAATATTACTATTCGTTATCGTCATCCTATTCCTAGGCTAGATGATATGCTTGATGAATTGAGTGGCTCTACAATATTCTCCAAAGTTGATTTGCGTAGTGGATACCATCAAATTCGTATGAAATTGGGAGATGAATGGAAAACAGCATTTAAAACTAAGTTTGGATTATATGAGTGGGTAGTCATGCCTTTTGGGTTAACTAATGCACCTAGTACTTTCATGAGATTAATGAACGAAGTTTTACGTGCTTTCATTGGACGATTTGTGGTAGTATACTTTGATGATATATTGATTTTTAGCAGATCTTTGGAGGAACATTTGGAACATTTACGTGCTGTTTTTATTGCTCTACGTGATGCACGTTTATTTGGTAACCTTGGAAAGTGCACCTTTTGCACCGACCGAGTATCTTTTCTTGGCTATGTTGTTACTCCACAGGGAATTGAGGTTGATAAAGCCAAGATTGAAGCTATTGAGAGTTGGCCGCAGCCCAAAACGGTCACACACGTGAGGAGTTTCCTTGGCCTCGCTGGATTCTATCGGCGTTTTGTGAGAGATTTCAGCACCATTGCTGCACCTCTCAATGAGCTTACAAAGAAGGATGTGCCTTTTGTTTGGGGTACTGCACAGGAAGAAGCATTCACGGTATTGAAAGATAAGTTGACACATGCTCCTTTACTCCAACTTCCTGATTTTACTAAGACTTTTGAGCTTGAATGTGATGCTAGTGGAATTGGGTTAGGAGGTGTATTATTACAAGATGGTAAACCTGTTGCATATTTTTCTGAAAAATTGAGTGGGCCTAGTCTGAATTATTCTACTTATGATAAGGAATTATATGCTCTTGTTCGGACTTTGGAGACATGGCAACATTATTTATGGCCCAAAGAATTTGTTATACATTCTGATCATGAATCTTTAAAGCACATTAAAAGTCAAGCAAAACTGAACCGTAGACATGCTAAATGGGTTGAATTCATAGAGACTTTCCCTTATGTTATTAAACACAAGAAGGGAAAAGAAAATGTTATTGCTGATGCATTGTCTCGTCGTTATACTATGCTTTCACAACTTGACTTTAAAATATTTGGTTTGGAGACCATCAAAGATCAATATGTGCATGATGCTGAATTTAAAGATGTATTGCAGAATTGTAAAGAAGGGAGAACATGGAACAAGTTCGTCGTTAGTGATGGATTTGTGTTTCGAGCTAACAAGCTATGCATTCCAGCTAGCTCTGTTCGTCTTTTGTTGTTGCAGGAGGCGCATGGAGGAGGATTAATGGGACACTTTGGCGTGAAGAAGATGGAGGACGTACTTGCTACACATTTCTTTTGGCCAAAGATGCGACGGGATGTTGAGCGTTTTGTTGGTCGCTGCACTACATGTCAAAAAGCTAAGTCACGACTCAATCCTCATGGTTTATATATGCCTTTGCCTGTCCCTAGTGTTCCTTGGGAAGATATATCTATGGACTTTGTTTTGGGTTTACCTCGAACAAAGAAGGGGAGGGATAGCATATTTGTTGTCGTGGATAGGTTCTCGAAGATGGCACACTTTATACCATGTCATAAAAGCGATGATGCTGCTAATGTTGCTGATTTGTTCTTTCGTGAAATTATTCGCTTGCATGGTGTGCCAAATACTATTGTTTCAGATCGTGATACTAAATTTCTTAGCCACTTTTGGAGATGTTTATGGGCTAAGTTGGGGACTAAACAGCTTTTTAGTACTACTTGTCACCCCCAAACTGATGGACAAACTGAAGTAGTCAACAGAACTTTGTCTACTATTGATGAGGACATCACTAACAAGGTTACACCCACAGCTCCAACTGACACATATACAGGACCAATTACTAGAGCTCGCGCACGCCAATTAAATTACCAGGTACTTTCGTTTCTTGGTAATGAATTTAATGTTCATGAGAATATGATGCTGCCTAAATTGGATACATTTGTCTTGCTTACAAATGAAGGGCCTAGCTTGGACAAGAAGGATGAACATTGGAGCAAGATCAAGCATGGAGATGATGGCATGCGCAAGGGGGACAAGAATGGAGTTACAATGGATGATTTCAGGACTTTGAAGCCACCATAATGAGTGCGAGAAGCCTTGGACGAAATATACAAGATGCCACTTCATAAATTTCGTCCAGAGGCTATTTTAGGTGCTGCGTCACCTTATTATTGGGCCAGGCCCATGTAATTTCGAAATACTTGAGTATAGGCTGTTTTTAGATTCCGTATGTGTGGGGAAACAAGAGTTAGGGTTGGTTTCGGACCCCTCCACCAAGGGCCACGAAATTCCCCCCTCTTTCCCTCATATATACAGCCCTTAGGGCGTCGTTTAGACTTTGGGTTTTGTTTAGATTAAAAGTTCGCCATAGCTGCAACTTCGCGTACTTCGTTTGTGTTCAACGACCAGACCAAGGCGTCACAGAACCCCACCTTGATCAATAAAGCTTTCCTCTTATATTCGCAATATCCAGATTGCAATCTTAGTTTCTTGCTTGTTCTTCGTTTGCCTGCAGGAAACAGACCTTCGTGGTCAGGTTGATCGTGCTCCGGCGTGGTCAACAACCTCTCGGAGTTGGTTTAGCGATTGCTAAGGCGCGACGTCCTCGCACGTTCGTAGTCGGATCGTCAAAGTCGACTTCCTCCAAAACGATAACCACCATCTCATCGAAAGACGGGACACCTTTGCCTCTATCACCCATGGATGATATGGAATAGGAAGAGGCATGTAAAGACCATAAGATTGAGCTTTGGACTTAGCTTTGCGGCATGTAGAACATCGGTTCGTGAAGCGTGAGACGTCACGAAGCATCTTGGGCCAAAAATAGTTCTTAGAGAGTGTAGCAAACGTCTTGTCTCGTCCAAAGTGTCCCATGAGTCCTCCTCCATGTGATTCCTGCAAAAGGAGCAAACGAAGCGAAGACTCGGGAATAGAAAGTTTGTTAGCTCTCATAAGATATCCATCCTTGATGTAGTAATGTTCCCAGGAAGTCTGAGTCAAGCACTTAGCATAAGCATTTGCAAAGAAAGGATCATGCTCATATAAATCTTTAATATGCTCAAAGCCAATCACGTTCAACTCAAGTTGTGTAACAAGCATGCATTTGCGGGAAAGCGCGTCCGCCACAACATTTTCTTTGCCCTTGATGTATTTGATGACATAGGGAAAATACTCAATGAACTCACTCCATTTAGCATGACGCTTGTTCAACTTAGTTTGACCTTTGAGATACTTGAGTGTCTCATGGTCCGTATGAAGAATGAATTCATGGGGTCTAAGATAGTGTTCCCAAACACGTAGAACTCTCACCAAGGCATAAAGCTCTTTATCATAGATAGGGTAGTTAAGTTGCGCTCCCGATAGCTTTTCGCTAAAGTACGCAATTGGGCGCTTTTCTTGCATTAGCACGCCACCTATGCCGGTACCACTAGCATCACAATGAATCTCAAACGGTTTGTCAAAGTTTGGTAGGGCTAGAAGTGGTGCGTGCGTGAGCAAGCTCTTAAGCTCATTGAACGCGGTGTCTTGCGAAGGACCCCAAATGAAGGGTGCGTTCTTCTTGCTCAAAGCGTGTAAAGGCATAGCAATGGTGCTAAAGTCCTTCACAAAACGTCGATAGAAACCGGCTAAACCAAGGAAACTACGCACTTGCATGAGATTCTTAGGTTGTGGCCAAGTTTTAATTGCTTCAATTTTAGTTTCATCAACGTGAACACCTTGAGAAGACACGACAAATCCTAAAAAGACAACCTTGTCAACGCCAAAAGTGCATTTTTCCATATTAGCATACAATTGTTGTTTGCGAAGTGCTTGCAAAACTAGTTGGACATGGTCAACGTGTTCTTCAAGCGACTTGCTAAACACGAGAATGTCATCAAAGTAAACCACGACAAAGACACCTATGTAGGGTCTAAGAACAAAGTGCATAAGACGCACAAAAGTGCCGGGTGCTTCCGATAAGCCCATTGGCATAACAAGCCACTCGTATAACCCGAACTTGGTTTTGAAAGCAGTTTTCCACTCATCACCCTCTTGAATGCGAATTTGGTAGTAACCACTTTTAAGATCAATTTTTGAAAAGATGGTGGCACCACAAAGTTCATCAAGCATGTCATCTAAGCGAGGAATAGGGTGACGGTATCTAACGGTGATAGCATTTATCGGGCGCCAATCGGAACACATGCGAAAAGTTCCGTCTTTCTTAGGCACGAGAATAACGGGAACGGCACAAGGGCTTAGACTTTCACGTACATGACCCTTGTCGATGAGTTTTTGCACTTGCCGTTGTATCTCCTTTGTTTCCTCGGGGTTGACGCGGTAAGGAGCCTTGTTTGGAAGTGGAGCACCGGGTACGAGGTCGATGCGGTGTTCTATCCCTCGAAGTGGAGGTAGACCCGGTGGTAGCTCATCCGGAAAGACGTCCGAGAATTCCTGCAACAATTTAGACAACACAAAAGGTGGAGGTGGTGAAGTGTTAGAAGGTTTGGCTTCCCCTTTGCATAAAAGCACAAGGTGGAAGACGCTCGATGGGTTCTCACACACTTCTCTCATCTCACGTTTGGTAGCAAATAGCACTAGTTGCTTCTTGTCGCTCATCGTGGAGTCGCTCATATTTGGCTTGTGGCTCTCACTCTCTTTTTGGTGGCTCGCTCTCTCACCATTCTCTCCACGATGGGTGGTAGGTAAAAGCTTGTCGGCGGCTACTTGACTTGGAGTCATAGGTCGAAGCACGAATTCCTTGCCCTTCATCTTGAAATGATAGTGATTCGTCCGTCCATTGTGTGTGACTCCACGATCATATTGCCATGGTCGTCCAAGAATAAGGTGGCACACGGACATGGGTATCACATCACACTCGAGAGTGTCCTCGTAAGCGCCAATCTTGAAAGAGACTTGCACGGTGTGCTCGACTCGAAGAATTACGGCGTCGTTGAGCCACTGGACCTTGTAGGGGTGAGGATGCTTCGTCTTGACCAAATGAAGCTTGTCGCATAGCTCTTCGCTTGCCAAATTGTGGCAACTTCCTCCATCGATGATAACCTTGACGGAGCGTCCATTGATGCCGGCCTTCGTATGGAAAATATGACATCGTTGGTCGTCATCTTGTTGATGTTGGAGTGTCAAGACTTTGGAGACAACAAGGTTGGGGCTTGAGTCATTGTCGCAAAACACTCGATTGTCTTCTTCTTCATTGACTTGGCGATGCATAGCGACATGCTCAAGTGCTTCCATCTCATCATCGCTCATGGAGTCATAAGATCCGTCGTCGTTGATGATCATGGTGCGAACGGTCTTGCACTCAAATGACTTGTGGCCTCGTCCTTGGCACTTGAAGCATTTGATGGAGCTTGTCTTGTTGGTATCTTCGGTTGGAGTAGTAGTTGAGGAAGCTCTTGGCTTGAAGTTGTTGGTAGAAGGTGGACGACTCGATGTAGTCGCATTCTTGTAGCTTGGCTTGTCTCCTAAGTTTGTAGAAGGCTTGGTAGAGGTAGGAGGAGTAGCCGAAGTCGTTGAAGCTTGGTTGTAGGAGCCGAAGTTCTTGGAGTTGAACTTGGAGTACTTGTAGTCCTCTTGAACTTGTCGCTCCGCTTTGGTTGCTTGGTGTACTAGCTCGAGGAGATTGTTGTATGGTTGGAAGTCTGCAATCTTCTTGATAGGATAGTTGAGTCCATTCAAGAATCTCGCCATTGTTTGCTCTTCATCTTCCTTGATGTTTGCTCTTATCATAGCAATCTCCATCTCTTTGTAGTACTCTTCAACGGACTTGGTTCCTTGCTTGAGGAGTTGTAGCTTCTTGAACAAGTCGCGGTTGTAGTGTGTAGGCACGAAGCGTGCTCTCATCACTTCCTTCATTTGAGCCCAAGTGGTGATAGGAGGTTCGCCTTTTGCTTCTCTTCTCTCCATGATTTGCTCCCACCAAATGAGAACATAGTCTTGGAACTCAAGTGATGCCATTGCGATCTTCTTCTCTTCATCGAAGTTGTGAAGGCGAAAGATCTTGTCAACTTTCAATGCCCATGAGAGATAGTCTTCGGGATCAATGCTTCCGGAAAACTTTGGCATTGTGAACTTGAGCTTGCCATAGCGATGCTCGTCATTGTTGCCTTGCCTATTGGGAGGGCGATCTCGATGTTGGCGGTTTGCCATATCATGTTCCTCTTGAGGACGTAGACGTTCTTGTTGGAGTTGATGTTCTTGTTGGTATTGTTGCTCATGTCGCGCTTGAGGAGGAGCTTCTTCTTGCATTCTTGCTTGATGGCGCCTTTCTTTCATCTCATCGCGAAGGAAATTCTCTTCTTGACGATTGTGTCGAGTGCGTGCTGCCACATTGCGATGTGCATCTTGTAGGGCACGTTGCGCCTCCATAGCTTGAGCTTCTCGACGTTGTTGTGCTTGGCGGTTAGCCTCGGCATCTTGTTCTTCTTGATATTGGCGAGCTCGCTCTTGTTGTTGTTGGCGTAGTCGTTGCCGTTCTTGTGCTTGCTCAAGTGTAGCTTGGTTTTGACGATGTCGGCTTTCTTGCTCGTCGAATAACTCTTGTGAACTCTTGTCATGTAGAGAATGCCGATGTTCATGTCGAGCTTGACGTGCGGCTTGACGAAGAGTGTTTGACGTAGGTGTACTTGAGTCTTGCGTTGAGTCGGTGTGTCGACTTGAGCGGCTACGTCTTTGAGATGATGTTGAGGAAGAACATCGGTTGATGATCAATGTCCGGAGCTCATTGTATTGAGTAGACATGTTGGTGTTGATGAGGTCGATTTGCTCCTTGGTACTTTGTTGGAATTGGCGCGCGTCCTCGGCGACTTGGCCAATGTACTCTCGCATAGCTTCACTCTCTTGATGTAGAGCTCGTTGGACACCGAATAGATGTAGTTTGGTGACGTAGTTGTTCGCTTCTTGAGGATCGTCGAAGATCGGGTTGGTAGATGAACTTGGCCTGTCCATCATCACAAGCAAGTATGTGAGTGGGAGAAAGGAGAAGACAATATCAATGTACCTTAACCGAGGTTGAAAATGAATCAATGATCACTCAACAATGTAACCCGGAAATAGCACTATTGGTATCACTTCGTGTCGATTCTCACACCTACACAAGTAAAGCTTTGAGAGGAGCTCGGTTAGGATGTGGCACAAATTCAATGCAATCGTCAAAGTGACTCAAAGATGTTGAAAATGGTTCATAAATTTGCGCATGCAACAAGTAGATCACTAGCAAAGAGTAGCACACGGAACACACGCACGGATAGATAAATGTGGTTGTGCAACCAAGGGTGAGCGAAAATGTGGAATCCACGGAAAATGCTCGTGTTGCACAACGCTAGAGAGACGCTAACCGATTGCTTAATAGGCTGATACGCACTTGTGCACGACCTATAAGAGGCAAAATGTAACGACTATCTATCACAAGTATGCTATGAGTGTATGATGTGCCGATGCTTGAGCACAAAATGAAGTTGCTATGATGTATGATCTCTTTGGATGCAAGGCGTATGATGCTCTTGATTCTTTGCTTGGATTGGCTCTTTTGCTTAAAAGCTTTTGAGCTCTTTCTTTGGGCACATATGTATGCTTCTTGTATCAAGGTAGCTATTGTGTATGCGGAGCACTCTTGTGGCACACGGAGATATGCAAGATACCAAGATGATGTGATGTTACTCGCAATGATGTAGTATGCAATATCTATCACTATCACTAATGTGCACAAGTGTCGTGGCCCGGCAATACTCAAATGGCTAGTCTCAATGGGAAAGCTACGCAAAGATGGTTCATAGGGTGACAATGCAATTGCAAGGTAGAATGAGCGAAGTGTCGTCGATGTTACCGTCCTTGCCGAAGTTGAGCGGTGGTGTTGTCGAAATCTTACCGTCCCAAGGTAGCCTAAACATCCAAGGAAACGGTGAAACCACAACTCAAGTATCCAAGGCAAAGGGAGACAACTTTTCAAACTCAGAGCGGGAAAACGATGGTGGTTGCGGAAGGTAGATGGCCGTTGCGGAAGGTGGGTGGTAGCGGAAACGTAACTGAACAAATCAGCTGCGTCAGGAAGTGTCGGACGTCCGGAAGGTACCGGTCGTCCGGTCGGTCGGAAGGGGTCGGACGTCCGGTAGGGACCGGAAATCCGTTAAATCTTTCTGTGGTCGGGGTGCCGGTCGTCCGGTGTTTAGCGGACGTCCGGTGTCTCGAGGGATGCCGGACGTCCGGTAAACGTCGGTCGTCCGGTAGGTTAAGGACTCGGTTGGTGGGATCCGTGGCGAAAACGGGAAAACGTGGTCGGATTTGCGGTGGAAAAACGGTGAAAAGGTGGGGAAATGCTAGATCGACACGTGGCACAGCAAATCCGTGGAACAAAGTCAACAAAATCTTGCCAAATCAACAGATCACAAAAAAATTTTGGGGCTATTTTTGGTGCAGATTTTCGAAATTGGGGAAGAACACAACAAAAACAAGCTAGAAAACGGTGTGTGGGGCTCCAAAATCGTGATCAACCTATGCTCTGATACCATATGATGCAGGGTGGAACCCTAATCAGCGGATCTTTCACGTTTGGAGGTTGGCACACGATGAACACGGGGATTCACAAGAGAAAGATGGGGGAAAACACAAGAGGAAAACACTCAATCAACACGAAGATAATCACACAAGCACTAGATTCGCGATACAAGGTTGAGATACATGATCCAAAGTCAACACCGGTAATACAAAGATAGTCTTCTCCGCGAGGAGGTCTTGATATCCCTGGGGATCTTCTCCGTTGAAGGAGGTCCTGAATCCGTAGTGGATCTTCTCCGTAGAGGCGCACCGTCTCGTGGGAGAAATCCACACAAGTATCAAATGAGCTAAACCACAGCTGAGTCCAAAGGGAGGAGGTCAACGGGTATATATTACAAAGGGGGTCGCCGTCGTAGCGGACGTCCGTGGGTTACCGGACGTCCGGTGGTTCCGGAGGGACCGGACGTCCGGTAATCCTCGGATTTCCGCTATTTAGCTTCTGTAGTCGTTTTCACGGACGTCCGGCGGCTTCCGGTCGTCCGGTCGTCTGGGGTAGGCCGGACGTCCGGTGTCTTCCGGTCGTCCGGTGCCTGGGAGTCGCCGGTCGTCCGGTGCAGGCCGGACGTCCGGTGCCTGTAACATCTTCAGCCTGCCTTCTTCTTGTCTCGAGCACTTGTCGGGCCTGTCCTCTTGAGCATCATGTAAAGCGTCCCGCGGCCTTCGTCCAAGCACCTGAGTATGCATAGAGTCTCTGATGAAGGTAGAAGCCATGTCTCAAGTGAATCCGGAAGATGTAAAGAGAGGAGCGAGGTCACCTCGGTCTCGAAAGCTCTTGCACGGGCTCTAGTCATGGGTCCTTTGGGCACTTGGTGAGGCGATGAAGGGTCCATGTTGATGGTCCTAGGATACACCGTATCAAGCTCCCCAAGCTCAAGTCCGCGACTACCACGAGCTACTACGACCTCGACAACGACCACGAGATTCCTTTCTATGGGACTCAAGACCCCGAGGAGTATCTCGAGTGGGAGCGCAAAATGGACGACTACCTCAAGCTACATCAAGTTCCCTACGAAGATCAAGTGAAGTACGCCACAAGAAACTTCCACGACAACGCGTCAACATGGTGGCTTCAGACACCTTCGACGAGCTTCAACGTGAATTGGCCCAAGACGAAGAGAGCTTTGCGGCGAGAGTTTGTGCCTCCCACCTACACGGAACAACTTCTACGCCAATTGGAGAACACCATTCAAGGATCCAAGTCCATCGACAAGTACTTCAAGGAGATGAAGATGGCCTTGCGACGAGCCGGCGTGGACAACCGCATTTCGATGAAGCTCCACTTCATGATGGGATTGCACAACGACATCTACAAGACTATCTTCCTTGAGAACTACAAGTCCCCCGACGACAACTACATTGGTGCTCTCAAGGCGGAACAAGAACTAATGAAGGCCAAGGCTTCTCCACCGCAAGCAAACTTCTCGAAGAACGAGCTCCAAGATGATGCTCCCAAGTTTGACTCCACCGCCATCCCTCTTTGTGGCATTGATGATGCCGAGTCTACTTTGACTCTTTTTCAAGACGGCGCGGCGACGACTATGACTACGGAGCCATTCGAGGACCAAACTTTGGAGGCGAGCGACAAGGTGGCGAGCGACGATGATGTTTCCATCTTAGGAGGCGAGAGTGATGATGTGCCATCTTCGGCCTTCATCCACGGCGATGATTACGAGATGGTTGAGCATGGGATTTTCCCTTCGACCACGGCGGCGTATGATGACTTGAGTGACTTGTGCCACCATATTGAGAGTGAGAGCGAGTTCACCACTAGCCCCATATATGATGAGTTGCCCCAATTCCCATGTGAGGAGAGCCACAACCCCCACCACTTGAGTGACATGAGTGACTCCGCCATATGCGATATTGAGTGCACCTACCTTGAGGGAGTGAGTGAGCCACCATATAGAGAGAGTGAGATAGTTGATAGGTCATGTAAGGCCACTTTCAACACTAACGACTTAATCTCTACCTCTATTGTGTCTTCTCATTTGGTGCTAGGTCCCACATATAATGACGCGCCGATCCTCGATGACTTCGTCCTACCATTGGACAAGACGATGGCCATGGTGGAATATGATGCACCCCCCACATGGTTCCATCAAGATGATGATGATGACCACCATTTGGTCTTTCCCACCTCACCTACACCACATGAGTGGAATGAGAACGGTAACAAAGGTGAAGGTGATGCTCTCGTCCCACTAGTGGACTATGTTGAAATTGATTGCTTGCATGATGTTGATCCACCTATTGCCATGCTTCATTCTAGTATGATTTCCCCATGCGATGATTTACCCATTTATGACGAGTTTGATGATTGCCATGTGGAGTCTATTAGTTGTGATGCCATGTTGCATAGGATTTCTTGTGATAATTCTCTCGGTCACATCATGTTTGACAATCCGCTTGACTTGTCATATGCTATGCATGAGATCAACAATATGTCATATTTGCAATCTCTTCGTAGTAACTATGCATATGCCATTAAGATAAATCCAATTTGCACTTATGGCATAGACGACAAGCCCATGGTTATTGGCATTTGTTTTTCTTGTGATGATATTGATATGCTTCCTTTGCATCATATCCATCATATGCCATGCCATGATTACCTAGCTTCCGACATGCATTGTTTTGGATGTTGTTACACTTCTCCACATTATGCTTCCGATATTGCTTATGAGGAGACCCCCATAGTTTCCTCATACAATTTAGGAGATTTTGGTCCATCCCATCCATTGCATGATCCCCATACTTGCACTAATTTGTGTCCCCATCGTACTATACATGACAATTATTCTTTCATGATGGATGACATATTTCTCTATCGTGCCTCAAATTTATTTGAGCGATGCCTATCTTGTGCTAACTTTAACGTGCACATACACATCATGATGGATGATGTGTACATTTACCACGTGCACAATTTCTTTGGTTTGTGTGTCTTTTGTGTAGGTCCCCATACTTACTCGTCAACCTCGCAAGAGCACGAGTTGACGAAACGAGCTCTAGAGAGCAACGACGACTTGGGAGTACATGGATTATCCTTCCAACGGATCCCTTCGCGCAAAGACTTCGCGCATTTCTTCTACATGGCCCTCACATGGTTATGGGTTATTGTCCATTATATCTTTTATGCCCCTCTTTCCATGTTCACTTTGCATGATATGCTCATTTATATGCCTTTGCCATGCATTTGTGACCCATGCTTCGCATTACACATGATGATTGATTCTCATACGTGTATGTGTATTTGCAAGCTTGGTGGAGATACCACTTGTTATTGCCATGATTCCTTTGCACACCATGCCTATTATGATGCTTTGACCTTGATTTGTGATCGTGCTTGCGATATGTCATGTGCATTGCCTATATCCACTATTTGCTCACATGACATGATTGCCATACCTTCTCCTAGTGTGTTGCATCTTCGCTCCACTAGTTTGCACAACTTGATCACCATGCTTGCTTATGTTGCATCACCGATGATTCATACTTGCTCCTTTCATGCGGTTGATGACAACCATTGCCATGCTTTGCACATGATTGATATTGCTTGTTGTCATATGTCTCCACATGTTGCCTCTCTCATGCTGCCATGTATTGAGCGCAACCATGATTTTAGTCTTGCCAATGAGATTGCCCCCATATGATAGAGGCGAGGGCCCGATCTTTCGATGAGATGATAACTATCGATTTGGTGGAGACGACTTTGACGATCCAACTACAAACGTGCACGACGTTGCGCCTTAGCAATCGCTAAACCAATCTCCAGGGGTTACCGACGATGCCAGAAGCACGATCAGCCTGACCACGAAGGTCTATTCCTGCATGCAATCGAAGAACAAGCAAGAATATGATAAAGCAATCTGAATATTGCAAATATGAATGATGTATTGATAAATGTGGGGATCCGTAAGCGGTCTTGGTCTGGTCGTTGGACACAAACGAAGTACACGAAGTTGCAATGGCTAACTTTTGACTAAACAAATCCCTAAAGAAAAAGCTACTAGATGGATCTACTTATATAGGAGCAAGGGGTGGCGGCCAAGGAGGTGGAAGGACGTCCCAAGGCAGCCTAAAACTAACCCTAGGTCGTACAAGGCTCATGGGCCCAAGTGGAGGTGATGTAACACCTTTGGACTTGTAGTTTGACTCGGATTCTGCTGCAGCGTCAGATTGTTTCGTCGAGATCTCAATGCTCCGGACGAATTTGAAGGTGATTCCAATTGGGTTGGAAAGTGTATGAAATCTAGTTTCCAACAAAAAAAGAATCACCCAATTCGGAGTCCGTATGAAGGAGTTCTTGCCGTTTTGAGTCAGGTATGTCTGTGCAGTCCGAATCTGGATGCAGAACGTGAGAGACTTGGACTCTATCTTCTCTTGGCCCAAAAGTGACGTGAGAGAACTTTTTGAACAGCCCCTAAACTTCTCTTTTTCCCTTATCTTCATATGTGAATTGTACAAATGTCCCATGCACCTGGAATTAGACATGGCACAAAAGTCTGTTAAGTATTTTTGTTCTGGATAACATAAATAAATTGTTGCATAGTTTGCATTAGAAATCACCTCACAAATATACATGTATGCAATATTTTTGGTCGTATCCAAGGTAGTCATGTCCTCATCATCCTCCCTTTTTTGAAAATAAAGCCGTCCTCGGCGTTGCTTAATCTGAAATGTGGGTAAGAAAATAGACAAGGTGTACATGTTGTATATGTATATGTCATCCATTTTTACTTCCCTTAATTTTCGCACATATGACACATGTATAGATGAGTAACTTTCGTAGTTCATAAAATATAACGCCAAAATATTATCACAAGAAGTAGAAGGCATGAAAATATTGCAACTCAATTTGCACATATAAGTGAAGCTCTTAATCGTTACAAAAGATTGGCAATGCTCATCATTAAACCATCCCAACCTTGATGAACCATCACCAAGATTAGAGGTCATATCAAAATGATTAAACATAGGCACAACTATTTTCACACGTATTTGATCCAAATCTGATTTATTCCCTGATTCAAATGGTTCTTTCGCATCAATAGTTAATTCAATTGGTTCACTCACAATTGTTTGATCGCATGGCAAAGTCAAATCACGAACATATTCCTCTAAAATAGTTGGTGTGATCAAAGTAGTGGATAGCTCATCGCATGGTTCATTTAAATTGACAAGGCATTCACCATACTCATGTGGAGGTGGAAAGATCGGGACACCTTTGCCTCTATCAAGTGGTATCAGTTTTCAGGTTGCTTGGTGAGAATTTCCAGTTATTCCTAGATTAGATTTATTTTCTTACCTATTGTCCAAGGAAAAGCCACATAAAAAAAGTTAGATCTATTCATCCTTTGTCCTAGCCAGTCTGAGCCTTTGCAATTTTCTTTTCATTGTTTGCATTATTGAATTATCGGTTGCATCGGCGTGTCAAGTTGCTGGTCTTAGTGTCTAGTTCGTTAGAGTTTCGAGTTCTGGTTCAGATTAATCACGTCGCCGCTGCATCGTTATCCCTTCCGTTGTCCATCACCTCATCCATCAATTTCCATCTCGTGCAACCCATCGTTCATTGTCACAATCATAGTTGAAGTCGTTTGCATCTTTGCTTGATCCAATCTGCATCTTATCTAGTTTGTCTTGGAAAAAGGGAGAAAGAAAAAAAAAGATAGAAAAAAAGTAAAAAAAAGAGGAGATAAAGAAAAAGAAAAAAAAAGTGTTAGAAAAAAAGAAAAGGAAAAAGAAGGAAAAGAAAGTTGGAGAGAGTGTTGTTGTATATTCTGCTTGGCAGTTGTTTTCATCATTATCTTTACTGCCGTTGTGATCTTCACTTATATCTTGCTGTTCAGAGCTACTTCGTATCCTTTATTGATGCTAGTTGTGCTATACCGTGACATCATTAGTGTTCTAGGCTCGCGTCTCTAGTCCGGTCTAGCCTAGGACCAGCACAGTACCGTCGTTGAGCGTTTATTCAACATTGCATCTCTGAATTGATTATTGCTAATCTTTTGCTACCATATAAAGCCAACCCAGCTCCACATATTTCTACACCGTGTTACGTACGTTCACCTGGCAATCGCTTTACTCAATCTTTGGAGTTATTTGACACCGCTGGTTGCCTATCACCAGTTGCTGCATGGTAAGAACTTGTAAGATATTGATATTTGCTTTACTGTGAGCGCTTTACCACCACATCCTAGTAGTTCATAGGAACATTATTCTCGAATTTTGTTTCTTTTTTCTACTAATCATGACAGGATCCAGAGTCAACTCATGGGCTTTGTCGATCGCGGGAGATGTGCCACCACCTAAGGACATACCACAACCATCACGAGAGGTGCACAAACATCCAAATGCACATGATCAGGTTAATGTTTCTATACCTCCGTTTAATGGCCGTTTTAGACCTGCTTTATATATTGAATGGGAGTTTGACATAAATAATCTATTTGCTTCCCATAGTTTTGATGAACGTAAAAAAGTTAAGGTTGCGGTTGGTTCTTTCACTGGTTATGCTTTAGTTTGGTGGAGTGAATATTGTCGGTTACACCCTAATTATATACCTACTACTTGGATTGATTTGAAAGTTGCCATGCGACATACATTCGTCCCTGCTTATTATACTCGTGACATGCTTACAAAGTTGCAACATTTAAAACATGGTAGTGACACCGTAACGAAATATTATGATGATTTACAAACTACCTTGTTGCATTCCTCTTTACAAGAAAGTGAAGACGATTTTATGGATAGATTTTGGGCAGGATTAAATCGTGATATTCAGGAGTTACTAATTCATGCAGAGTGTTATCCTATGGACCATTTGTTTCGTCTTGCTTGTAGTGCTGAACAGGAAATAAAACGATGTATTGTCCGTAAGGAGAATAAGCGCCAGGTGCACATTCCAAGAAATGATACGGTTGTTCCTTCCACTACTAGGCGTACTATGACAGACACATCCGTTGTTGTGAGGACTACATCACCTCCACCATGTGACACATCACCTCCGACAGTGCCTACATCATCTGAGTTGATCATAAGAGGTAATGACAAAGGTACCGATCTTCCACCTCCACATGAGTATGGTGAATGCCTTGTCAATTTAAATGAACCATGCGATGAGCTATCCACTACTTTGATCACACCAACTATTTTAGAGGAATATGTTCGTGATTTGACTTTGCCATGCGATCAAACAATTGTGAGTGAACCAATTGAATTAACTATTGATGCGAAAGAACCATTTGAATCAGGGAATAAATCAGATTTGGATCAAATACGTGTGAAAGTTGTGCCTATGTTTAATCATTTTGATATGACCTCTAATCTTGGTGATGGTTCATCAAGGTTGGGATGGTTTAATGATGAGCATTGCCAATCTTTTGTAACGATTAAGAGCTTCACTTATATGTGCAAATTGAGTTGCAATATTTTCATGCCTTCTACTTCTTGTGATAATATTTTGGCGTTATATTTTATGAACTACGAAAGTTACTCATCTATACATGTGTCATATGTGCGAAAATTAAGGGAAGTAAAAATGGATGACATATACATATACAACATGTACACCTTGTCTATTTTCTTACCCACATTTCAGATTAAGCAACGCCGAGGACGGCTTTATTTTCAAAAAAGGGAGGATGATGAGGACATGACTACCTTGGATACGACCAAAAATATTGCATACATGTATATTTGTGAGGTGATTTCTAATGCAAACTATGCAACAATTTATTTATGTTATCCAGAACAAAAATACTTAACAGACTTTTGTGCCATGTCTAATTCCAGGTGCATGGGACATTTGTACAATTCACATATGAAGATAAGGGAAAAAGAGAAGTTTAGGGGCTGTTCAAAAAGTTCTCTCACGTCACTTTTGGGCCAAGAGAAGATAGAGTCCAAGTCTCTCACGTTCTGCATCCAGATTCGGACTGCACAGACATACCTGACTCAAAACGGCAAGAACTCCTTCATACGGACTCCGAATTGGGTGATTCTTTTTTTGTTGGAAACTAGATTTCATACACTTTCCAACCCAATTGGAATCACCTTCAAATTCGTCCGGAGCATTGAGATCTCGACGAAACAATCTGACGCTGCAGCAGAATCCGAGTCAAACTACAAGTCCAAAGGTGTTACATCACCTCCACTTGGGCCCATGAGCCTTGTACGACCTAGGGTTAGTTTTAGGCTGCCTTGGGACGTCCTTCCACCTCCTTGGCCGCCACCCCTTGCTCCTATATAAGTAGATCCATCTAGTAGCTTTTTCAGAGGGATTTGTTTAGTCAAAAGTTAGCCATTGCAACTTCGTGTACTTCGTTTGTGTCCAACGACCAGACCAAGACCGCTTACGGATCCCCACCTTTATCAATACATCATTTATATTTGCAATATTCAGATTGCTTCATCATATTCTTGCTTGTTCTTCGATTGCATGCAGGAATAGACCTTCGTGGTCAGGCTGATCGTGCTTCTGGCATTGTCAGTAACCCCTGGAGATTGGTTTAGCAACTATGAAAAACTGTAAAATCTCACCGAGCAACCTGGAAATCTGATACCACTTGATAAAGGCAAAGGTGTCCCGTCTTTCGATGAGATGGTGGTTATCGTTTTGGAGGAAGTCGACTTTGACGATCCGACTACGAACGTGCGAGGACGTCGCGCCTTAGCAATCGCTAAACCAACTCCGAGAGGTTGTTGACCACGCCGGAGCACGATCAACCTGACCACGAAGGTCTGTTTCCTGCAGGCAAACGAAGAACAAGCAAGAAACTAAGATTGCAATCTGGATATTGCGAATATAAGAGGAAAGCTTTATTGATCAAGGTGGGGTTCTGTGACGCCTTGGTCTGGTCGTTGAACACAAACGAAGTACGCGAAGTTGCAGCTATGGCGAACTTTTAATCTAAACAAAACCCTAAGAAAAAGCTACTAGATGGATCTACTTATATAGGAGCAAGGGGTGGCGGCCAAGGAGGTGGAAGGACGTCCCAAGGCAGCCTAAAACTAACCCTAGGTCGTACAAGGCTCATGGGCCCAAGTGGAGGTGATGTAACACCTTTGGACTTGTAGTTTGACTCGGATTCTGCTGCAGCGTCAGATTGTTTCGTCGAGATCTCAATGCTCCGGACGAATTTGAAGGTGATTCCAATTGGGTTGGAAAGTGTATGAAATCTAGTTTCCAACAAAAAAAATCACCCAATTCGGAGTCCGTATGAAGGAGTTCTTGCCGTTTTGAGTCAGGTATGTCTGTGCAGTCCGAATCTGGATGCAGAACGTGAGAGACTTGGACTCTATCTTCTCTTGGCCCAAAAGTGACGTGAGAGAACTTTTTGAACAGCCCCTAAACTTCTCTTTTTCCCTTATCTTCATATGTGAATTGTACAAATGTCCCATGCACCTGGAATTAGACATGGCACAAAAGTCTGTGAAGTATTTTTGTTCTGGATAACATAAATAAATTATTGCATAGTTTGCATTAGAAATCACCTCACAAATATACATGTATGCAATATTTTTGGTCGTATCCAAGGTAGTCATGTCCTCATCACCATAGCATTCTCGCATTTATTTGGAGATTTTGACATATTTCTTGTGAAGCATGCTTGTCTTACCTCTTTGCACCATATGCCTAGTGCCATGAATATAGCCATTGTTCCATCATATTATTCATGCACTTTTGCTTCTTATGGTTATGTGCAAGAGAAGAGAACCATCATGATGGATGATGTGTTTATCTACCATGCGCATATGTTCTTCCTTTTGTTGTGTGCATGTGTAGGATACTTGGAATATGTGTCGACTTCCACTTCACGTGAGTTGACCATTCGAGCTCTTGAGAGCGAACCACCTTTGTTCACGACGCTTCTACATCGCACTTGCTTGTGCTTCGGCATTGTGAAGGACGCACAAGGACATGCTTTCAAGGTGATATCCTTCTCTTTCGAGAAACAACAAACCATGAGCATGAATATTGTGGATCATACTACTTGTGTTGCTTGCACCATGAGACTTATTTGCACACATGTTAGAGATCTTGATTTGACTTGCCATTTACACATCTTCATGCATCATGATATATATGCCTTGTGTGTTGCATCCGACTTGTGGATTACTTGTCCCTATCATATGCTTGGTTGCAACAATGTCATCTCTTCACATATGCCATGTCCCATTGCTTTTCACATGATTGACTTGATTGCCTCACACATGATGAACAATTGCTCTTTCTATTGTGTTGAGTGCCATACTATCTTCACTACACCCTATGCACATTATGCTTGGATTGTCTTGCACTTGACCCATGTGTTTAGACACTTCATTTTACATGGTGTTGTGAATGATTCTTATGCCTACCATAGACCTTTCATTGAGCGCTTTATGCATGCTTGCTATGACCATGAGGTAGATGCTTATTCTCTTGTCACCCATACTTGCATCACTACCTCCCAATTGCATACTTGGCCCCATGATATCTTTTCTTGTGCTCAATTGATGTGCTTAAATGCCATGCCACAACCCTTTGTCACACCCTATGTTATGCTTGATGACAACACTTGTTTGGTGAACCACCTCTTGAATGCTTGGTTTTGCACTAACGCTAACCACATTTGTTTTTCCAAGTGTTTGTTGTCCTTGCTCCTTTTGAAGGAATCACTAGACGGTGAGACATTGGAGAGCACCCATTTCAAGCTTCAAGATGATGAGCACTTCGTGATCGTCCACATATACACGACGCCGCCACCTCTTTCCCATGGTGATTTGGTTTTCGATCCGAGGTCGGATCTTTCCCAAGGGGGAGGGGATGATGCGGAGCATCCTATGGACATCACCATGTCAAGAGTCTACTTGGCAAGTGACACGTGTGACCTCTACTTCTCATACAAAAAGGTGAATCATCTCCTTTACACGTGTCCACTTGACCCCTTCGAGGATGGTATACTACTTGACACTCCACTCGTGTGCATGCATAGGTATTGTCGGAGCTTCACGGACGACGAGGAGGAGTGCAAGCGCCAAGGATCACCTACACCATCCGCGAGGGAAGCGTGGAAGAGAAGATGGAAGAAACGGAGCTGCTGGAAAAGCTACAGGCTCCGGACGTCCGGCCTCTACCGGACGACCGACGACTCCCAGGCGACCGGACGACCGGAGGCCACCGGACGTCCGTGACATCGGCAACAGAACCGAAATCCAGGAAATTACCGGAAGTCCGGGAACTACCGGACGTCCGGTCCCTCCCGAGCCACCGGACGTCCGGTGTCCCAGCGGACGTCCGACCCCATGCTGTCTGCGCACAGTTATCGGGCCAGAGGCCCATGTATCCCTCTCCCACTTCCCCCTTCGTGGCCCTAGACTATATAAACTCGTCCACCTCCACCATTTTAGGGTTAGCAATGGTTTTAGCTCATATGTGAGATAGAGCTTTGCTCATCCATCACGGATCTACTCCACGAGAGAGACCGCGGCCCCTCTACGGAGAAGATCCACCTTGGATTCAAGACCCCTAAACGGGAAGATCCTTCGCGGATTCAAGACCTCCTCCTGGAGATGAACTTTACCTTGTATCTTTCCCTTTGTTGTTCATGTATCTTGTGATCTTGTGTGTTTGATTGTCTAGTGGATGTGTGATTGGACTTGTTCTTGAGTGTTTCCCTCGTGATTCCCCTTTGTGTTCTTCGTGTTCATCGTGCGATCCCCTCCATTTCATGAAAGATCGGCCATCTAGGGTTCCACCCTACATCAGGAGGCCATTGCAATCTTCTTCTCTTCATCGAAGTTGTGAAGGCGAAAGATCTTGTCAACCTTCAATGCCCATGAGAGGTAGTCTTCGGGATCAATGCTTCCGGAAAACTTTGGCATGGTGAACTTAAGCTTGTCGTAGCGATGCTCTTCATTGTTTGCTTGCCTATTGGGATGGCGTTCTTGATGTGGACGATTGTCAATCTTGTGTTGCTCTTGGCGTAGTAGATGGCCATTGTTGTGGTGTACTTGCCGAGCTTGTGGTTCTTGTTGAGGTTGATGCTCTTGTCGTGCTTGAGGAGGAACTTCTTCTTGCATTCGTGCTTGATGGCGCCTCTCTTGCATCTCATCACGGAGGAAATCCTCTTCTTGACGAGTATGTTGATTGCCAGTTGCCACATTGCGATGTGAATCACGTAATTCTCATTGCGCCTCAAGAGCTTGAGCTTCTCGGCGTTGTTGTGCTTGGCGATTAGCCTCGGCATCTTGTTCTTCTTGGTATTGACATGCTCGCTCTAGTTGTTGTTGGCGTAGTCGTTGTCGTTCTTGCGCTTGGTCAAGTGTAGCTTGGTTTTGACGATGTCGACTCTCTTGCTCTTCAAATAGCTCTTGTGAACTCTTGTCATGAAGTGGATTCCGGTTGTCATGTCGAGCTTGACGTGCGGCTTGACGAAGAGTGTTTGATGTAGGGGTACATGAGCCATCCGTGGAGTCGGTATGTCGACTTGAGCGGCTTCGTCTTTGAGAAGATGTGGAAGAAGAACGTCGGTTGACTATTAAAGTCCGGAGCTCGTCAAATTGGGTAGACATGTTGGTGTTGATGATGTCGAATTGCTCTCTTGTTTTTGCTTCAAATTGGCGTGCGTCGACGGCGACTTGCTCAATGTACTCTCGCATAGCTTCACTTTCTTGAATGAGAGCTCATTGGACACCGAAGAGATGTAGTTCGGTGACGTAGTTGTTCGATTCTTGAGGGTCGTCAAAGATCGGGTTCGAAGATGTACTTGGCCTATCCATCATCACAAGCAAGTTTGTGAGTTGGAGAAGGGAGAAGACAATACCAATTGTACCTTGACTGAAGTTGAAAGTGGATCAATGATCACTCAATAATGTAACCCGCAAATAGCACTATTGGTACCACTTCTTGTCGATTCTCACACCTACACAAGTAAAGCTTTGAGAGGAGCTTGGTTAGGATGGTGGCACAAATTCAATGCAATTGTCAAAGTGACTCAATGATGTTGAAAATGGTTCACAATTTGCTCATGCAACAATTAGATCACAAGCAAGAAGTATCACACGGAACACACGCACGGATAGATAAATGTGGTTGTGCAACCAAGGGTGAGCGAAAATGTGGAAACCACGGAAAATGCTCGTGTCGCACAACACTAGAGAGACGCTAGCCGATTGCTTAATAGGCGGATACGCACTTGTGCATGACATATAGAGGCAAACGTAACGACTTCCTATCACAAGTATGCTATGAGTGTATGATGTGCCGATGCTTGAGCACAAGATGGTGTATTGCTATGTCATATGATCTCTTTTGATGCAAGGCGTTTGATGTTAGTTTCCTTTTGCTTATAAGCTTTGGTTGGCTCTTTTGCTTAAAAGCTTGTGAGCTCTTTCGTTGGGCACTTATGCATGCTTCTCGGATCAAGGTAGCTATTGTGTATGTGGGACACTCTTGTGTCACACGGAGATATGATGATGTAGTATGCAATATCTATAACTATCACTAATGTGCACAAGTGTCGTGGCCCGACAATACTCAAATGGCTAGTCTCAATGGGAAAGCTACGCAAAGATGGTCCATAGGGTGACAATGCAATTGCAAGGTAGAATGAACAAGGTGTCGTCGATGTTACCATCCTTGCCGAGGGTGAGCGGTGGTGTTGTCGATGTCGTTCCATTCCAAGGTAGCCAAAACATGCAAGGAAACGGTGAAACCACAACTCAATTATCCAAGGCAAAGTGAGACAACATTATCAAAATCGAAGCGGTGAAACGATGGTGGTTGCGGAAGTGGTTGTGGTATGCGGAAGGTTTATATGGTGGAGGGCCTAAGCAAACTTGCCAAATTTTGAAACGTTAGATGGAGTCTAATGGTGGTAAAACCAAGATGAGCAACTCAGGATTGTCGCTAGCTTTTCAACGAGCCAAAGAACACTCAAATCGGAGTTCGGGAGTGAAAGTTATGGTCAAAACGGTGAAACTCGGAAGGCTGAAACTGGGAGGTCCGGTAGTACCGCTTGGTAGGTCGGTAGTACCGCTTGTGGTGCTCAGCGGAAGTACCGCTAGGGAGGCCGGTAGTACCGCAGGTGTCGGGAAAAATCTCAGAACTGGATCGGGGCGAATTATGGGCGGAAAAGGATGATTTCGGGGTCCAAATTGGGTGGATTTCGTGGATGGAAAGTCGGGAAACTTGGGGAAATGCTAGATCCACTCGTGGCACAGCAAATCCATGGAACAAATTGATGCGGAGCATCCCAAGGTCATCCCCATGGACCCTCCTTCACCTCACCAAGTGCCGAAAGGACCCATGACTAGAGCCCGTGCAAGAGCTTTCGAGACCGAGGTGACCTCGCTCCTCTCTTTACATCTTTCGGATTCACTTGAGACACGGATTCTACCTTCATCAGAGACTCTATGCATTCTCAGGTGCTTGGACGAAGACAGCGGGACAGCTCTACACGATGCTCAAAAGGACAGGCCCGACAAGTACACAAGACAAGAAGAAGGAAGGCTGGAGATGCTACAGGCACCGGACGTCCGGCCTGCACCGGACGACCGGCGACTCCCAGGAACCGGACGACCGGAAGACACCGGACGTCCGGCCTCCCCCAGACGACCGGACGACCGGAAGCCACCGGACGTCCGTGACAACGGCGACAGAAGCTAATTAGCGGAAATCCGAGGATTACCGGACGTCCGGTCCCTCCGGAACCACCGGACGTCCGGTAACCCACGGACGTCCGCCCCGACGGCGCCTACCCGTGTAATATAAATACTGTTGACTCCCCTCCGTTAGACTTAGCTGTGGTTTAGCTCATTTCTCATACTTGTGTGGATTTCTCCCACGAGACGGTGCGCCTCTACGGAGAAGATCCACTACGGATTCAGGACCTCCTTCACGGAGAAGATCCCCAGGGATATCAAGACCTCCTCCGGGAGAAGACTATCTGTATCACCGTTGTTGACTTTGGATCATGGATCTCGACTTTGTATCGCGAATCTAGCGCTTGTGTGATTGTTTCGTGTTGATTTGAGTGTTCTCTCTTGCGTTTTCCCCGTCCTTCTCCTTGTTTTCCCCGTGTTCATCGTGTGCCACCCTCCAAATCGTGAAAGGTCCGCTGATTAGGGTTCCACCCTACATCATCTTGGTATCAAGAGCAAGGTTGATCACGATTTTGGAGCCCCACACATTTGTTTTCTAGCTTGTTTTTGTTGTGTTCTTCCCAATTTCGAAAATTCCCCACAAAAAGAGCCCCAAAATTTTTTGTGATCTGTTGATTTGGCAAGATTTTGTTGACTTTGTTCCATGGATTTGCTGTGCCACGTGTCGATCTAGCAATTCTCCACCCTCTCCACCTCTTTCCACCGCAAATCCGACCACGTTTGATCACTTTCGCCACGGATCCCACCAACCGCACCCAGACCTACCGGACATCCGTCGTTTACCGGACGTCCGGCCCCTCTCGAGACACTGGACGTCCGCTAAACACCGGACGACCGGCACCCCGACAACAGAAGCTTTTACCGGATTTCCGGTCTCCACCGGACGACCGACCCATCCAGACCGACCGGACGACCGGTAACTGCCGGACGTCCGACAGACCCTGACGAAGCTGGACTTGTTCAGTTCCGTTCCACCTTCCGCTACCACCCACCTCCCGCAAATACCTTCCACTCTCCGCAACGGCCATCTACCTTCCGCAACCACCATCGCTTTCCCGCTCTGAGTTTGAAAAGTGTGTCTCCCTTTGCCTTGGATACTTGAGTTGTGGTTTCACCGTTTCCTTGGATGTTTAGGCTACCTTGGGACGGCAAGACTTCGACAACACCACCGCTCAACTTCGGCAAGGACGGTAACATCGACGACACTTCACTCATCCTACCTTGCAATTGCATTGTCACCCTATGAACCATCTTTGCGTAGCTTTCCCATTGAGACTAGCCATTTGAGTATTGCCGGGCCACGCCACTTGTGCACATTAGTGATAGTCATATATATTGCATACCACATCATCTTGGTATCATCATTGTGAGTACCACCACATCATCTTGCATATCTCTGTGTGCCGCAAGAGTGTCCCGCATACACAAAAGCTACCTTGATCCGAGAAGCATACATATGTGCCCAAAGAAAGAGCTCAAAAGCTTTTAAGCAAAAGAGCCAATCCAAGCAAAGAAACAATAGCATCATACGCCTTGCATCCAAAGAGATCATACATAGCAACATCATCTTGTGCTAAAGCATCGGCACATCATACACTCATAGCATACTTGTGATAGATAGTCGTTACGTTTTGCCTCTTATAGGTCGTGCACAAGTGCGTATCCGCCTATTAAGCAATCGGTTTGCGTCTCTCTAGTGTTGTGCAACACGAGCATTTTCCGTGGTTTACCACATTTTCGCTCATCCTTGGTTGCACAACCACATTTGTCTATCCGTGCGTGTGTTCCGTGTGCTACTCTTTGCTAGTGATCTACTTGTTGCATGAGCAAATTGTGAACCATTTTCAACATCCTTGAGTCACTTTGACGATTGCATTGAATTTGTGCCACATCCTAACCAAGCTCCTCTCAAAGCTTTACTTGTGTAGGTGTGAGAATCGACACGAAGTGATACCAATAGTGCTATTTCTGGGTTACATTGTCGAGTGATCGTTGATCCATTTTCAACCTCGGTTAAGGTACATTGATATTGTCTTCTCCTTTCTCCCACTCACATACTTGCTTGTGATGATGTATAGGCCAAGTTCATCTTCGAACCCGATCTTCGACGATCCTCAAGAAGCGAACAACTACGTCACCAAACTACATCTATTCGGTGTCCAACGAGCTCTACATCAAGAGAGTGAAGCTATGCGAGAGTACATTGGTCAAGTCGCCGAGGACGCGCGACAATTCCAACAAAGTACTAAGGAGCAAATCGACCTCATCAACACCAACATGTCTACTCAATACAATGAGCTCCGGACATTGATCATCAACCGACGTTCTTCCTCAACATCATCTCAACGACGAAGCCGCTCAAGTCGACATACCGATTCCACGCAAGACTCAAGTACACCTACGTCAAACACTCTTCGTCAAGCCGCACGTCAAGCTCGACATGAACATCGGCATCCTCTACATGACAAGAGTTCACAAGAGTTATTCGACGAGCAAGAAAGCCGACATCGTCAAAACCAAGCTACACTTGAGCAAGCACAAGAACGGCAACGACTACGCCAACAACAACAAGAGCGAGCTCGTCAATATCAGGAAGAACAAGATGCCGAGGCTAACCGCCAAGTACAACAACGTCGAGAAGCTCAAGCTATGGAGGCGCAACGTGCTTTACAAGATGCACACCGCAATGTGGCAGCCCGCACTCGACACACTCGTCAAGAAGAGGATTTCCTTCGCGATGAGATGCAAGAGAGGCGCCATCAAGAAAGAATGCAAGAAGAAGCTCCTCCTCACGCGCGGCAAGAGCAACAACTCCAACAAGAACGTCTACATCCTCAAGAGCAACACGATATGGCAAACCGCCAAAATCGAGATCGCCTTCCCAATAGGCAAGGAAACAATGACGAGCATCGCTATGGCAAGCTCAAGTTCACCATGCCAAAGTTTTCCGGAAGCATTGACCCCGAAGACTATCTCTCATGGGCATTGAAAGTTGACAAGATCTTTCGCCTTCACAACTTCGATGAAGAGAAGAAGATCGCAATGGCATCACTTGAGTTCCAAGACTATGTTCTCATTTGGTGGGAGCAAATTATAGAGAGAAGAGAAGCCAAAGGCGAACCTCCTATCACCACTTGGGCTCAAATGAAGGAAGTGATGAGAGCACGCTTCGTGCCTACACACTACAACCGTGACTTGTTCAAGAAGCTACAACTCCTCAAGCAAGGTACCAAGTCCGTTGAAGAGTACTACAAGGAGATGGAGATTGCCATGATAAGAGCAAACATCACGGAAGATGACGAGCAAACTATGGCGAGATTCTTGAATGGACTCAATTATCCTATCAAGAAGATTGCGGACTTCCAACCATACAACAATCTCCTCGAGCTAGTACACCAAGCAACCAAAGCGGAGCGACAAGTTCAAGAGGACTACAAGTACTCCAAGTTCAACTCCAAGAACTTCGGCTCCTACAACCAAGCTTCAACGACTTCGGCTACTCCTCCTACCTCTACCAAGCCATCTACAAACTTCTGTGACAAGTCAAGCTACAAGAATGCGACTACATCGAGTCGTCCACCTTCTACCAACAACTTCAAGCCAAGAGCTTCCTCAACTACAACTCCTACCGAAGACAATAACAAGACGAGCTCCATCAAATGCTTCAAGTGCCAAGGACGAGGCCACAAGTCATTTGAGTGCAAGACCGTTCGCACCATTATCATCAACGACGACGGATCTTATGACTCCATGAGCGATGATGAGATGGAAGCACTTGAGCATGTCGCTATGCATCGCCAAGTCAATGCAGAAGAGGACAATCAAGTGTTTTGCGACAATGACTCAAGCCCCAACCTTGTTGTCTCCAAAGTCTTGACACTCCAACATCAACAAGATGACGACCAACAATGTCATATTTTCCATACGAAGGCCGGCATCAATGGATGCTCCGTCAAGGTTATCATCGATGGAGGAAGTTGCCACAACTTGGCAAGCGAAGAGCTATGCGACAAGCTTCATTTGGTCAATACGAAGCATCCTCACCCCTACAAGGTCCAGTGGCTCAACGACGCCGGAATTCTTCGAGTCGAGCACACCGTGCAAGTCTCTTTCAAGATTGGCGCCTACGAGGACAGTCTTGAGTGTGATGTGATACCCATGTCCGTGTGCCACCTTATTCTTGGACGCCCATGGCAATATGATCGTGGAGTCACACACAATGGACGGACAAATCACTATCATTTCAAGATGAAGGGCAAGGAATTCGTGCTACGATCAATGACTCCAAGTCAAGTAGCCGCCGACAAGCTTTTACCTACCACCCATCGTGGAGAGAATGGTGAGAGAGTGAGCCACCAAAAGGAGAGCGAGAGCCACAAGCCAAATATGAGCGCCTCCACGATGAGCGACAAGAAGCAACTAGTGCTATTTGCCACCAAACGTGAGATGAGAGAAGTGTGTGAGAACCCATCGAGCGTCTTCCACCTTGTGCTTTTATGCAAAGGGGAAGCCAAACCTACTAACACTTCACCACCTCCACCTTTTGTGTTGTCTAAATTGTTGCAGGAATTCTCGGACGTCTTTCCTGATGAGCTACCTCCGGGTCTACCTCCACTTCGTGGGATAGAACACCGCATCGACCTCGTACCCGGCGCTCCACTTCCAAACAAGGCGCCCTACCGCGTCAACCCCGAGGAAACAAAGGAGATACAACGGCAAGTGCAAAAACTCATCGACAAGGGTCATGTACGTGAAAGTCTAAGCCCTTGTGCCGTTCCCGTTATTCTCGTGCCTAAGAAAGACGGAACTTTTCGCATGTGTTCCGATTGCCGTCCGATAAATGCTATCACCGTTAGATACCGTCACCCTATTCCTCGCTTAGATGACATGCTTGATGAACTTTGTGGTGCCACCATCTTTTCAAAAATTGATCTTAAAAGTGGTTACTACCAAATTCGCATTCAAGAGGGTGATGAGTGGAAAACTGCTTTCAAAACCAAGTTCGGGTTATACGAGTGGCTTGTTATGCCAATGGGCTTATCGGAAGCACCCGACACTTTCGTGCGTCTTATGCACTTTGTTCTTAGACCCTACATAGGTGTCTTTGTCGTGGTTTACTTTGATGACATTCTAGTCTTTAGCAAGTCGCTTGAAGAATATGTTGACCATGTCCAACTTGTTTTGCAAGCACTTCGCAAACAACAATTATATGCTAATATGGAGAAATGCACTTTTGGCGTTGACAAGGTTGTCTTTCTAGGATTTGTCGTGTCTTCTCAAGGTGTTCACGTTGATGAAACTAAAATTGAAGCAATTAAAACTTGGCCTCAACCAAAGAATCTCATGCAAGTGCGTAGTTTCCTTGGGTTAGCCGGTTTCTATCGACGTTTTGTGAAGGACTTTAGCACCATTGCTATGCCTCTACACGCTTTGAGCAAGAAGAACGCACCCTTCATTTGGGGTCCTTCGCAAGACACCGCGTTCAATGAGCTTAAGAGCTTACTCACGCACGCACCACTTCTAGCCCTACCAAACTTTGACAAACCGTTTGAGATTCATTGTGATGCTAGTGGTACCGGTATAGGTGGCGTGCTAATGCAAGAAAAGTGCCCAATTGCGTACTTTAGCGAAAAGCTATCGGGAGCGCAACTTAACTACACCATCTATGATAAAGAGCTTTATGCCTTGGTGAGAGTTCTATGTGTTTGGGAACACTATCTTAGACCTCATGAATTCATTCTTCATACGGACCATGAGACACTCAAGTATCTCAAAGGTCAAACTAAGTTGAACAAGCGTCATGCTAAATGGAGTGAAAATGCTTGACTCACACTTCCCTATGTCATCAAATACATCAAGGGCAAAGAAAATGTTGTGGCGGACGCGCTTTCCCGCAAATGCATGCTTGTAACACAACTTGAGTTGAATGTGATTGGCTTTGAGCATATTAAAGATTTATATGAGCATGATCTTTTCTTTGCAAATGCTTATGCTAAATGCTTGACTCACACTTCTTGGGAACATTACTACATTAAGGATGGATATCTTATGAGAGCTAACAAACTTTGTATTCCCGAGTCTTCGCTTCGTTTGCTCCTTTTGCAGGAATCGCATGGAGGAGGACTCATGGGACACTTTGGACGCGACAAGACGTTTGCTACTCTCTCTAAGAACTATTTTTGGCCCAAGATGCTTCGTGACGTCTCACGCCTCACCAACCGCTGCTCGACATGCCGCAAAGCTAAGTCCAAAGCTCAATCTCACGGTCTTTATATGCCTCTTCCTATTCCATATCATCCATGGGAAGACATAAGCATGGATTTCATACTTGGCTTGCCTAGAACTCAAAATGGAAAAGATTCCGTGCTTGTCGTGGTAGATAGATTCTCCAAAATGGCCCATTTCATTCCTTGTAACAAGATCGACGATGCTTCACATGTTGCAACTCTCTTTTGCAGGGAGATACTTCGTCTACACTGCGTGCCCAAAACGATCGTGTCGGACCGGGACGTCAAGTTCTTGAGTTACTTTTGGAAAACACTATGTGCCAAGCTCGGAATCAAGCTCCTCTTTTCTTCGGCGTACCATCCACAAACGGACGGCCAGACGGAGGTGACGAACCGCACGCTCTCCACTCTTCTTCGTGTGTTGATCAAGAGGAACATCCGGGAATGGGAGCATTGCTTTCCCATCGCCGAGTTCGCCTACAACCGAGCACGACATTCGACCACCGGCAAGTCGCCATTCGAGGTTGTCTACGGCTTCAATCCGTTGTCTCCATTGGACATTCTACCTCTACCGCTACAAGAGCGCATCAACATGGATGCAAGTGCTCGAGCAAGCTATCTCAAGAAGGTGCACGAAGATACAAGGGCAATGATCGAGCGCCAAGTCCAACGTCTCGCCACCAAGCTCAACGTCAACAAGGCACCAATGGTGTTCCAACCGGGAGATCTTGTTTGGCTTCATCTTCGCAAGGACCGCTTCCCACTAGAGCGCAAGTCCAAGCTTCTACCTCGCGCCGACGGACCCTTCAAGGTGCTAGCCCGCTACAACGACAACGCCTACAAGATCGACCTTCCTCGAGACAAGTACTCCGTGAGCGACATCTTCAACGTCAAGGATCTTTCTCCCTTCCATGGTGATGAAGATCTCGATCCGAGGTCGGATCTTTCCCAAGGGAGGGGAGATGATGCGGAGCATCCCAAGGTCATCCCCATGGACCCTCCTTCACCTCACCAAGTGCCCAAAGGACCCATGACTAGAGCCCGTGCAAGAGCTTTCGAGACCGAGGTGACCTCGCTCCTCTCTTTACATCTTTCGGATTCACTTGAGACACGGATTCTACCTTCATCAGAGACTCTATGCATTCTCAGGTGCTTGGACGAAGACAGCGGGACAGCTCTACACGATGCTCAAAAGGACAGGCCCGACAAGTACACAAGACAAGAAGAAGGAAGGCTGGAGATGCTACAGGCACCGGACGTCCGGCCTGCACCGGACGACCGGCGACTCCCAGGCACCGGACGACCGGAAGACACCGGACGTCCGGCCTCCCCCAGACGACCGGACGACCGAAAGCCACCGGACATCCGTGACAACGGCGATAGAAGCTAATTAGCGGAAATCCGAGGATTACCGGACGTCCGGTAACCCACGGACGTCCGCCCCGACGGCGCCTACCCGTGTAATATAAATACTGTTGACTCCCCTCCGTTAGACTTAGCTGTGGTTTAGCTAATTTCTCATACTTGTGTGGATTTCTCCCACGAGACGGTGCGCCTCTACGGAGAAGATCCACTACGGATTCAGGACCTCCTTCACGGAGAAGATCCCCAGGGATATCAAGACCTCCTCCGGGAGAAGACTATCTGTATCACCGTTGTTGACTTTGGATCATGGATCTCGACTTTGTATCGCGAATCTAGCGCTTGTGTGATTGTTTCGTGTTGATTTGAGTGTTCTCTCTTGCGTTTTCCCCGTCCTTCTCCTTGTTTTCCCCGTGTTCATCGTGTGCCACCCTCCAAATCGTGAAAGGTCCGCTGATTAGGGTTCCACCCTACATCACAAATTCAACAAAATCTCGCCAAATCAACAGATCAAAAAAATTGGGGCTATTTTTGTGGGGAATTTTCGAAATTGGAAGAACACAACAAAAACAAGCTAGAAAACAAGGTGTGGGGCTCCAAATTCGTGATCAACCTATGCTCATGATACCATAATGATGTAGGGCGAAGCCCTAGGTGGCCGATCTTTCACAAAAAGGAGGGATCCCAAGGATGAACACGTGAGGCACGAGGGAAAACACAAGAGGGACAAGAAGAAAACACTCAAATCAACAAGTTTTAGGTCACACAAATGCTAGATCCGGGTACACAAAGTGCGATACGCGATAGACAATCAACTAAGGACGATACAAGTAGCGGTAGTCATCTCCGTGAGGAGGTCTTGATGTTCTTCTCCGTGAAGGAGGTCTTGAATCTGGTGGATCTTCTCCGAAGAGGCCGCGGTCTCTATGATGAGCTATCACAAAGCTAACCCTAAAAGATGGAAGGGAAGGAGTACTTGATAGAGGCGAGGGGTCCCGATCTTTCGATGAGATGATAACTATCGATTTGGTGGAGACGACTTTGACGATCCGACTACAAACGTACACGACGTTGCGCCTTAGCAATTGCTAAACCAATCTTCAGCGGTTACTGACAATGCCAGAAGCACGATCAGCCTGACCACGAAGGTCTATTCCTGCATGCAATCGAAGAACAAGCAAGAATATGATAAAGCAATCTGAATATTGCAAATATAAATGATGTATTGTTAAAGGTGGGGATCCGTAAGCGGTCTTGGTCTGGTCGTTGGACACAAACGAAGTACACGAAGTTGCAATGGCTAACTTTTGACTAAACAAATCCCTAAGTCTAAACGACGCCCTAAGGGCTGTATATATGAGGGAAAGAGGGGGGAATTTCGTGGCCCTTGGTGGAGGGGTCCGAAACCAACCCTAACTCTTGTTTCCCCACACATACGGACTCTAAAAACAGCCTATACTCAAGTATTTCGAAATTACATGGGCCTGGCCCAATAATAAGGTGACGCAGCACCTATAATAGGCTCTGGACGAAATTTATGAAGTGGCATCTTGTATATTTCGTCCAAGGCTTCTCGCACTCATTATGGTGGCTTCAAAGTCCTGAAATCATCAATTGAAACTCCATTCTTGTTCCCCTTGCGCATGCCATCATCTCCATGCTTGATCTTGCTCCAATGTTCATCCTTCTTGTCCAAGCTAGGCCCTTCATTTGTAAGCAAGACAAATGTATCCAATTTAGGCAGCATCATATTCTCATGAACATTAGATTCATTACCAAGAAACGAAAGTACCTGGTAATTTAATTGGCGTGCGCGAGCTCTAGTAATTGGTCCTGTATATGTGTCAGTTGGAGCTGTGGGTGTAACCTTGTTAGTGATGTCCTCATCATCCTCCCCTTCTTGAATTGAAGTCGTCCTCGACGGAAGCTCATCTTCCTCACCCAAGTAAGGCTTCAAATCTGCAATGTTAAATGTGGGACTAACCCGAAAATCTGCAGGCAGCTCAAGTTTATATGCATTATCATTTATTTTCTCTAACACCTTGAAAGGACCATCAGCACGTGGCATTAGCTTTGACTTGCGCAAATTAGGAAACCTATCCTTACGCAAATGTAACCAAACAAGATCTCCAGGTGCAAAGACAACACGTTTTCTACCCTTATCTCCAACAAGTTTATATTTAGCATTCATGCGCTCAATATTTTCCTTAGTTAACTCATGCATTTTTAAGATCAATTCAGCACGTTGTTTAGCATCAAAATTAACCTTCTCCGAAGATGGAAGAGGCAACAAATCAATAGGTGCACGAGGTAGGAAACCATAGACAATTTCAAAAGGGCACATCTTAGTAGTAGAATGCAACGAACGATTATAAGCAAATTCAATATGAGGCAAGCATTCTTCCCACATTTTCTTATTATTCTTCAAAACAGCCCTAAGCATAGTAGACAAAGTTCTATTGACTACTTCAGTTTGTCCATCAGTTTGGGGGTGACAAGTAGTACTAAAAAGCAGTTTAGTCCCCAACTTAGCCCATAACCATCTCCAAAAGTGGCTAAGAAATTTAGTATCACGATCTGAAACAATAGTATTTGGCACACCATGCAAGCGAATAATTTCACAAAAGAACAAATCAGCAACATTAGCAGCATCATCGCTTTTATGACATGGTATAAAGTGTGCCATCTTCGAGAACCTATCCACGACAACAAATATGCTATCCCTCCCCTTCTTTGTTCGAGGTAAACCCAAAACAAAGTCCATAGATATATCTTCCCAAGGAACACTAGGGACAGGCAAAGGCATATATAAACCATGAGGATTGAGTCGTGACTTAGCTTTTTGACATGTAGTGCAGCGAGCAACAAAACGCTCAACATCCCGTCGCATCTTTGGCCAAAAGAAATGTGTAGCAAGTACGTCCTCCGTCTTCTTCACGCCAAAGTGTCCCATTAATCCTCCTCCATGCGCCTCCTGCAACAACAAAAGACGAACAGAGCTAGCTGGAATGCATAGCTTGTTAGCTCGAAGCACAAATCCATCACTAACGACGAACTTCTTCCATGTTCTCCCTTCTTTACAATTCTGCAATACATCTTTAAATTCAGCATCATGCACATATTGATCTTTGATGGTCTCCAAACCAAATATTTTAAAGTCAAGTTGTGAAAGCATAGTATAACGACGAGACAATGCATCAGCAATAACATTTTCTTTTCCCTTCTTGTGTTTAATAACATAAGGGAAAGTCTCTATGAATTCAACCCATTTAGCATGTCTACGGTTCAGTTTTGCTTGACTTTTAATGTGCTTTAAAGATTCATGATCAGAATGTATAACAAATTGTTCAAAGTTATCACGGCTGGAGGTAACAGCTGATGGAGGTGTCGGTGCAGTAGAATGTGTGGAAGTAGAGGATGCACGCGGTGTCCATGATGAAGGTCGACCTGCAGAAAAGTTAGTCCGCGCCAATGCCTGTCGATCCTGCACTTCACGTTCAGCTTTACAAGCAAGATGGAATAAACGAGTGATATTAGTATAATCCTTATACTCTAGAATGGTCTGAATCTCTCTATTTAATCCACCCATAAAACGTGCGAGCATAGCTTCATTCTCCTCAACAATACCACATCTAATCAGGCCAGTTTGTAATTGCTGATAATATTCTTCTACAGAATTTTTTCCTTGTCTTAAGCGCTGCAGTTTTTGAAGTAATTCACGTTGATAATATGGTGGAACCCAACGAGTACGCATAGCAGTTTTCAAAGCAGTCCAAGTAGCTGGAGTAGGATATAATCTACAATGTTCAGACCACCAAACACATGCAAAACTAGTGAAAGCACAAACAGCAGCAGGAACACGTCTCTCCTCGGGATAGTTTAAACATGTAAAACGTTGTTCAGTTTGTAACTCCCAAGTAAGATATATATCAGGAACATATCTACCCTCAAATGGTGGAATATTCAATTTCAGTTTAGGAAGATGGTCAAGTACCTCAGGTGGTGGTGCAGCCCTACCGTTGCGATGATATGCATGAGGACGACCTGGTGGTGGTGGTGCTGGTTGTTGGACGTAGTTCTGATTTTGGTCAACCTCATCCTCGTAATGGTCCTCCACCTCTGCAGTAGCAGCAGGAGCTACAGAAACATCAACAGCAGCAACAGAAGCTTGACCAGTCTCAAGGGGAACGCGTTGTGCTCGTCCCACTTGATTCGGAAGTCGGCGTTGTTGTTGTTGTTGTTGTTGTTGAAGAGGTGGGACAGCTGTAGCAGCCGGTGGTGGTGGAAAACGCGCAAGCAATTCAGCAAACTTGTTATCCAGCTTTGTTTCAAACGTCTTCTCCATGCCATCTATCTTCTCCATGGCCTCGTCCAATGTGTTTAGCACATCTTGCACCTGTACACTCATCATTTCCTGAAACTTATCATGAAGCTCCTTGTTCGTCAAGTTCTCCCAGTCAGTGTCGTCGACTTGTGATCCTGGCATGGTTAGCAGCAATAGAAACACACAAGAATATGATCCTACAGACTACTAACAAGTGGTGGTGGTGGCGGGTGTCACAAATCCGTCAAGCAAATCTCAAATTCTTACCAGTTCTTACCCAGCAGCAGGTGGTGATCGGCAACCGATGTAGTCAAAACTCTCAAAGCTTGGATAGAGCGATTACCAGGGAGAGTTGATAGAGGCAAAGGTGTCCCGTCTTTCGATGAGATGGTGGCTATCGTTTGGATGAAGTCGACTTTGACGATCCGACTACGAACGTGCGTGGACGTCGCGCCTTAGCAATCGCTAAACCAACTCCGAGAGGTTATTGACCACGCCGGAGCACGATCAACCTGACCACGAAGGTCTGTTTCCTGCAGGCAAACGAAGAACAAGCAAGAAACTGAGATTGCAATCTGGATATTGCGAATTCAAGAGGAAAGCTTTATTGATCAAGGTGGGGTTCTGTGACGCCTTTGTCTGGTCGTTGAACACAAACGAAGTACACGAAGTTGCAGCTATGGCGAACTTTTAATCTAAACAAAACCCAAAGTCTAAACGACGCCCTAAGGGCTGTATATATGAGGGAAAGAGGGGGAATTTCGTGGCCCTTGGTGGAGGGGTCCGAAACCAACCCTAACTCTTGTTTCCCCACACATACGGACTCTAAAAACAGCCTATACTCAAGTATTTCGAAATTACATGGGCCTGGCCCAATAATAAGGTGACGCAGCACCTATAATAGCTTCTGGACGAAATTTATGAAGTGGCATCTTGTATATTTCGTCCAAGGCTTCTCGCACTCATTATGGTGGCTTCAAAGTCCTGAAATCATCAATTGAAACTCCATTCTTGTTCCCCTTGCGCATGCCATCATCTCCATGCTTGATCTTGCTCCAATGTTCATCCTTCTTGTCCAAGCTAGGCCCTTCATTTGTAAGCAAGACAAATGTATCCAATTTAGGCAGCATCATATTCTCATGAACATTAGATTCATTACCAAGAAACGAAGGTACCTGGTAATTTAATTGGCGTGCGCGAGCTCTAGTAATTGGTCCTGTATATGTGTCAGTTGGAGCTGTGGGTGTAACCTTGTTAGTGATGTCCTCATCATCCTCCCCTTCTTGAATTGAAGTCGTCCTCGACGGAAGCTCATCTTCCTCACCCAAGTAAGGCTTCAAATCTGCAATGTTAAATGTGGGACTAACCCCAAAATCTGCAGGCACCTCAAGTTTATATGCATTATCATTTATTTTCTCTAACACCTTGAAAGGACCATCAGCACGTGGCATTAGCTTTGACTTGCGCAAATTAGGAAACCTATCCTTACGCAAATGTAACCAAACAAGATCTCCAGGTGCAAAGACAACACGTTTTCTACCCTTATCTCCAACAAGTTTATATTTAGCATTCATGCGCTCAATATTTTCCTTAGTTAACTCATGAATTTTTAAGATCAATTCAGCACGTTGTTTAGCATCAAAATTAACCTTCTCCAAAGATGGAAGAGGCAACAAATCAATAGGTGCACGAGGTAGGAAACCATAGACAATTTCAAAAGGGCACATCTTAGTAGTAGAATGCAACGAACGATTATAAGCAAATTCAATATGAGGCAAGCATTCTTCCCACATTTTCTTATTATTCTTCAAAACAGCCCTAAGCATAGTAGACAAAGTTCTGTTGACTACTTCAGTTTGTCCATCAGTTTGGGGGTGACAAGTAGTACTAAAAAGCAGTTTAGTCCCCAACTTAGCCCATAAACATCTCCAAAAGTGGCTAAGAAATTTAGTATCACGATCTGAAACAATAGTATTTGGCACACCATGCAAGCGAATAATTTCACGAAAGAACAAATCAGCAACATTAGCAGCATCATCGCTTTTATGACATGGTATAAAGTGTGCCATCTTCGAGAACCTATCCACGACAACAAATATGCTATCCCTCCCCTTCTTTGTTCGAGGTAAACCCAAAACAAAGTCCATAGATATATCTTCCCAAGGAACACTAGGGACAGGCAAAGGCATATTGATGCAGGGTGGAACCCTAATCAGCGGATCTTTCACGTTTGGAGGTTGGCACACGATGAACACGGGGAAAACACGGAGAAAGATGGGGAAAACACAAGAGAGAACACTCAAATCAACACGGAAGCAATCACACAAGTGCTAGATTCGCGATACAAGGTCGAGATACATGATCCAAAGTCAACAACGGTGATACAGATAGTCTTCTCCCGGAGGAGGTCTTGGAATCCCGTGGGATCTTCCCGTTAGGGGTCTTGAATCCAGAGGTGGATCTTCTCCGTAGAGGCGCACCGGTCTCGTGGGAGAAATCCACACAAGTGTCAAATGAGCTAAAACCACAGCTAACCCTAAACGGAATGAGGAGAGGAGTATATATAGTCTACGGGGCGAATGGGTACATGGGCCTCGGCCCGGGGGATGCGCGCAGGCAATTCAGGGGCCGGACGTCTGGGCGGCGGGCCGGATGTCCGGGACTTCACAGGACGCCGGATGTCCGGGGCGGGGGCCCGGATGTCCGGGCTGGGGCAGTCGAGCCTCGGGCGCTCTCTGGACAGAGGCGCCGGATTTCCGGGCCCGGGGCCGGATGTCCGGGCCGTGCTTGGCCGGATGTCCGGGCCCTGGCCGGATGTCCGGGCCCTGTAGCTTCTGCTGCACGCGGCCTTCTGTAGCTGAACGCCCAGGGGCCGGATGTCCGGGCCAGGGGGCCGGATGTCCGGGGCCTGGAGCTCTCTTCTGCTCTTCTCGATGCATTGGCTCGTCCACGACCTTGGGGACTTGTCCATCTTCAAGCTCTTCTCCGAAGTGGTCTCCTTCACACCTGAGTACACAAAGCACACTCGCTTGAGGTAGCAACCATGTCTCGCAAGATTCATAAGGAAGTAGAGCTAGGAGTGACGTCACCTCGGTCTCGAAAGCTCTCGTATGAGCACGTGTCATCGGTCCTTGAGGCACTTGAGGGGGTGAAGGAGGGTCCATGGGGATGGCCCTAGGATACACCGTATCAGAAGGGGAGGGATAGCATATTTGTTGTCGTGGATAGGTTCTCGAAGATGGCACACTTTATACCATGTCATAAAAGCGATGATGCTGCTAATGTTGCTGATTTGTTCTTTCGTGAAATTATTCGCTTGCATGGTGTGCCAAATACTATTGTTTCAGATCGTGATACTAAATTTCTTAGCCACTTTTGGAGATGTTTATGGGCTAAGTTGGGGACTAAACTGCTTTTTAGTACTACTTGTCACCCCCAAACTGATGGACAAACTGAAGTAGTCAACAGAACTTTGTCTACTATGCTTAGGGCTGTTTTGAAGAATAATAAGAAAATGTGGGAAGAATGCTTGCCTCATATTGAATTTGCTTATAATCGTTCGTTGCATTCTACTACTAAAATGTGCCCTTTTGAAATTGTCTATGGTTTCCTACCTCGTGCACCTATTGATTTGTTGCCTCTTCCATCTTCGGAGAAGGTTAATATTGATGTTAAACAACGTGCTGAATTGATCTTAAAAATGCATGAGTTAACTAAGGAAAATATTGAGCGCATGAATGCTAAATATAAACTTGTTGGAGATAAGGGTAGAAAACGTGTTGTCTTTGCACCTGGAGATCTTGTTTGGTTACATTTGCGTAAGGATAGGTTTCCTAATTTGCGCAAGTCAAAGCTAATGCCACGTGCTGATGGTCCTTTCAAGGTGTTAGAGAAAATAAATGATAATGCATATAAACTTGAGGTGCCTGCAGATTTTGGGGTTAGTCCCACATTTAACATTGCAGATTTGAAGCCTTACTTGGGTGAGGAAGATGAGCTTCCGTCGAGGACGACTTCAATTCAAGAAGGGGAGGATGATGAGGACATCACTAACAAGGTTACACCCACAGCTCCAACTGACACATATACAGGACCAATTACTAGAGCTCGCGCACGCCAATTAAATTACCAGGTACTTTCGTTTCTTGGTAATGAATCTAATGTTCATGAGAATATGATGCTGCCTAAATTGGATACATTTGTCTTGCTTACAAATGAAGGGCCTAGCTTGGACAAGAAGGATGAACATTGGAGCAAGATCAAGCATGGAGATGATGGCGTGCGCAAGGGGAACAAGAATGGAGTTTCAATTGATGATTTCAGGACTTTGAAGCCTCCATAATGAGTGCGGGAAGCCTTGGACGAAATATACAAGATGCCACTTCATAAATTTTGTCCAGAGGCTATTATAGGTGCTGCGTCACCTTATTATTGGGCCAGGCCCATGTAATTTCGAAATACTTGAGTATAGGCTGTTTTTAGAGTCCGTATGTGTGGGGAAACAAGAGTTAGGGTTGGTTTCGGACCCCTCCACCAAGGGCCACGAAATTCCCCCCTCTTTCCCTCATATATACAGCCCTTAGGGCGTCGTTTAGACTTTGGGTTTTGTTTAGATTAAAAGTTCGCCATAGCTGCAACTTCGCGTACTTCGTTTGTGTTCAACGACCAGACCAAGGCGTCACAGAACCCCACCTTGATCAATAAAGCTTTCCTCTTATATTCGCAATATCCAGATTGCAATCTTAGTTTCTTGCTTGTTCTTCGTTTGCCTGCAGGAAACAGACCTTCGTGGTCAGGTTGATCGTGCTCCGGCGTGGTCAACAACCTCTCGGAGTTGGTTTAGCGATTGCTAAGGCGCGACGTCTTCGCACGTTCGTAGTCGGATCGTCAAAGTCGACTTCCTCCAAAACGATAACCACCATCTCATCGAAAGACGGGACACCTTTGCCTCTATCAGCGTCTCATGATCAGAATCGTCTCCACCGTGTTCTTCACATGTAATAAGAGCCAAAGTTTCCTCATCATAGTCACTAGCGGATTCATATCCACCATCCTCAGTAGCAATCATCACACGCTGAGATTTGCAATCTCTCGCAAAATGTCCTCTTCCCTTACAACGACGACAAATAATATCACTGGTGTGCCCTGTTGATGCCATGGAAGAAGAAGAACTCTGTGCAGGCCCAATAGGTGTGCTCTTGGCAGATAATGGTGGTTGTGCCTGCTTCCTTGTATCACGGCTGGAGGTAACAGCTGATGGAGGTGTCGGTGCAGTAGAATGTGTGGAAGTAGAGGATGCACGCGGTGTCCATGATGAAGGTCGACCTGCAGAAAAGTTAGTCCGCGCCAATGCCTATCGATCCTGCACTTCACGTTCAGCTTTACAAGCAAGATGGAATAAACGAGTGATATTAGTATAATCCTTATACTCTAGAATGGTCTGAATCTCTCTATTTAATCCACCCATAAAACGTGCAAGCATAGCTTCATTCTCCTCAACAATACCACATCTAATCAGGCCAGTTTGTAATTGCTGATAATATTCTTCTACAAAATTTTTTCCTTGTCTTAAGCGCTGCAGTTTTTGAAGTAATTCACGTTGATAATATGGTGGAACCCAACGAGTACGCATAGCAGTTTTCAAAGCAGTCCAAGTAGCTGGAGTAGGATATAATCTACAATGTTCAGACCACCAAACACATGCAAAACTAGTGAAAGCACAAACAGCAGCAGGAACACGTCTCTCCTCGGGATAGTTTAAACATGTAAAACGTTGTTCAGTTTGTAACTCCCAAGTAAGATATATATCAGGAACATATCTACCCTCAAATGGTGGAATATTCAATTTCAGTTTAGGAAGATGGTCATGTACCTCAGGTGGTGGTGCAGCCCTACCGTTGCGATGATATGCATGAGGACGACCTGGTGGTGGTGGTGCTGGTTGTTGGACGTAGTTCTGATTTTGGTCAACCTCATCCTCGTAATGGTCCTCCACCTCTGCAGTAGCAGCAGGAGCTACAGAAACATCAACAGCAGCAACAGAAGCTTGACCAGTCTCAAGGGGAACGCGCTGTGCTCGTCCCACTTGATTCGGAAGTCGGCGTTGTTGTTGTTGTTGTTGTTGTTGTTGTTGTTGAAGAGGTGGGACAGCTGTAGCAGCCGGTGGTGGTGGAAAACGCGCAAGCAATTCAGCAAACTTGTTATCCAGCTTTGTTTCAAACGTCTTCTCCATGCCATCTATCTTCTCCATGGCCTCGTCCAATGTGTTTAGCACATCTTGCACCTGTACACTCATCATTTCCTGAAACTTATCATGAAGCTCCTTGTTCGTCAAGTTCTCCCAGTCAGTCTCGTCGACTTGTGATCCTGGCATGGTTAGCAGCAATAGAAACACACAAGAATATGATCCTACAGACTACTAACAAGTGGTGGTGGTGGCGGGTGTCACAAATCCGTCAAGCAAATCTCAAATTCTTACCAGTTCTTACCCAGCAGCAGGTGGTGATCGGCAACCGATGTAGTCAAAACTCTCAAAGCTTGGATAGAGCGATTACCAGGGAGAGTGAAACGCACGATGTAGATGTATGTGGAGCTGGGAAGGCTTATAATATGGTAGCAAAAAGGATCAGCAATAATCAATTCAGAGATGCAAAGGTGAATAAACGCTCAACGACGGTACTGTGCTGGTCCTAGGCTAGACCATACTAGAGACGCGAGCCTAGAACAGTAACAAAATCACGGCGCTGCACGTAATCAAGGGGAAAGCACACTCTGAAAAAAAAAATTCGCCTCTTTTTTTTGCGCTTTTTTTTTCGCTGTTTTTTTTTGCCGAAAATCACTATAATGGCGAGTGTCTCAAAACACTTCCCAAGTCAAACTAAGATGATAGGCACGAAATTTTTTTGACGAATTTTTTTTTCGGAATCAGGGCAGCGACGACGAAAAAGTGCGGTAAAAAATCAGTATGGTGGCACGTGTCTCAAAAGACTCAGAAAAGCCCAAAAATAGGATAGGGAAAAAATATTTTCACCTGTCGAAATTTTGGCCTAAAAACTGCCCGGGGGTCTCGAGAACAAACCTAATATGAAAAGAACTCGGATTTGTTGTGGATATATGGTGGTAGGTTATGGCGGCGGTGGTAGGTTATGGCAGCGGTGGTGGTATGTGGTGGCGGTGGTGGGATATGGCAGCGGTAGTGGTATGGCAGCGGCGATGAATATGGTGCGGCGGCGACGTGAGAAACTGTGAACAGAACTCGAAACTCTAAAGAACTAGACGCTAAGACCAGCAACTTGACACGACGATCAACCGTAAATTCAACAAAGCAAATACAGAAAAGATTATGCAAAGGCTCAGATTGGTTCGGATGGGATGAACTAACCCTAATTTTATTTTTGGCTTTTTCGTGGACTATAGGTATGAAGAACAGACTCGATCTAAACTATGAAAAACTGTAAAATCTCACCGAGCAACCTGGAAATCTGATACCACTTGATAGAGGCGAGGGGTCCCGATCTTTCGATGAGATGATAACTATCGATTTGGTGGAGACGACTTTGACGATCCGACTACAAACGTACACGACGTTGCGCCTTAGCAATCGCTAAACCAATCTTCAGCGGTTACTGACATTGCCAGAAGCACGATCAGCCTGACCACGAAGGTCTATTCCTGCATGCAATCGAAGAACAAGCAAGAATTTGATAAAGCAATCTGAATATTGCAAATATAAATGATGTATTGTTAAAGGTGGGGATCCGTAAGCGGTCTTGGTCTAGTCGTTGGACACAAACGAAGTGCACGAAGTTGCAATGGCTAACTTTTGACTAAACAAATCCCTAAGTCTAAACGACGCCCTAAGGGCTATATATATGAGGGAAAGAGGGGGGAATTTCGTGGCCCTTGGTGGAGGGGTCCGAAACCAACCCTAACTCTTGTTTCCCCACACATACGGACTCTAAAAACAGCCTATACTCAAGTATTTCGAAATTACATGGGCCTGGCCCAATAATAAGGTGACGCAGCACCTATAATAGGCTCTGGACGAAATTTATGAAGTGGCATCTTGTATATTTCGTCCAAGGCTTCTCGCACTCATTATGGTGGCTTCAAAGTCCTGAAATCATCAATTGAAACTCCATTCTCGTTCCCCTTGCGCATGCCATCATCTCCATGCTTCATCTTGCTCCAATGTTCATCCTTCTTGTCCAAGCTAGGCCCTTCATTTGTAAGCAAGACAAATGTATCCAATTTAGGCAGCATCATATTCTCATGAACATTAGATTCATTACCAAGAAACGAAAGTACCTGGTAATTTAATTGGCGTGCGCGAGCTCTAGTAATTGGTCCTGTATATGTGTCAGTTCGAGCTGTGGGTGTAACCTTGTTAGTGATGTCCTCATCAGTACTTATAGTCTTAGGGGTAAGTTGGGGGATACATGGGGTGAAACCCCTTCAACTGCGCGCAGGCAGGGCGGTAGTACCGGTCCTGGGGCCGGTAGTACCGGTCCTGGGGCCGGTAGTACCGGTCTTTGCGGGTATTGCGGATGTTCCCGCCTTGCACCGGTCGATCACAAAAGGTTGACCGGTAGTTGACCGATAGTTGGGCGGTAGTACCGGTCTACCGGTAGTTGGGAGGTAGTAGACCGGTAGTACCGCTATCACTGTGCTGGGAAACTTCATGTTCTCGCTCTTGGCGTCCATCTTGCACCGTAACTTCTCCTTGGCACCTAATGATGAGGACATCACTAACAAGGTTACACCCACAGCTCCAACTAACACATATACAAGACCAATTACTAGAGCTCGCGCACGCCAATTAAATTACCAGGTACTTCCGTTTCTTGGTAATGAATCTAATGTTCATGAGAATATGATGCTGCCTAAATTGGATACATTTGTCTTGCTTACAAATGAAGGGCCTAGCTTGGACAAGAAGGATGAACATTGGAGCAAGATCAAGCATGGAGATGATGGCATGCGCAAGGGGAACAAGAATGGAGTTTCAATTGATGATTTCAGGACTTTGAAGCCACGATAATAAGTGCGAGAAGCCTTGGACGAAATATACAAGATGCCCCTTCATAAATTTCGTCCTGAGGCTATTATAGGTGATGCGTCACCTTATTATTGGGCCAGGCCCATGTAATTTCGAAATACTTGAGTATAGGCTGTTTTTAGAGTCCGTATGTGTGGGGAAACAAGAGTTAGGGTTGGTTTCGGACCCCTCCACCAAGGGCCACGAAATTCCCCCCTCTTTCTCCCATATATACAGCCCTTAGGGCGTCGTTTAGACTTTGGGATTTGTTTAGATTAAAAGTTCGCTATAGCTGCAACTTCGCGTACTTCGTTTGTGTTCAACGACCAGACAAAGGCGTCACGGAACCCCACCTTGATCAATAAAGCTTTCCTCTTATATTCGCAATATCCATATTGCAATCTTAGTTTCTTGCTTGTTCTTCGTTTGCCTGCAGGAAACAGACCTTCGTGGTCAGGTTGATCGTGCTCCGGCGTGGTCGATAACCTCTCGGAGTTGGTTTAGTGATTGCTAAGGCACGACGTCCACCCACGTTCGTAGTCGGATCGTCAAAGTCGACTTCATCCAAACGATAGCCACCATCTCATCGAAAGACGGGACACCTTTGCCTCTATCAAGTGGTATCAGATTTTCAGGTTGCTCGGTGAGATTTTACAGTTTTTCGTAGATTAGATCGAGTCTGTTCTTCATACCTATAGTCCACGAAAAAGCCAAAAAAATTAGGGTTAGTTCATCCCATCCGAACCAATCTGAGCCTTTGCATAATCTTTTCTGTATTTGCTTTGTTGAATTTGCGGTTGCATCGTCGTGTCTAGTTGCTGGTCTTAGCGTCTAGTTCTTTAGAGTTTCGAGTTCTGTTCACAGTTTGTCACATCGCCGCCGCACCATATTCATCGCCGCTGCCATTCCACCACTGCTGCCATATCCCACCACCGCCACCACATACCACCACCGCTGCCATAACCTACCACCGCTGCCATATCCTACCACCATATATCCACCGCCAATCCAAGTTCTTTTCATATTAGGTTTGTTCTCGAGATCCATCTAGGTTTCGGATTTGTGTTTCCTTGCCTGCGTAGGTCTCGAAAAAAAAATTGGGCTTTTTTAGGCCAAAATTTTGACAGGTGAAAATATTTTTTCCCTATCCTACTTTTGGGCTTTTCTGAGTCTTTTGAGACACGTGCCACCATACTGTTTTTTTACCGCACTTTTCCGTCGTCGCTGCCCTGATTCCCGAAAAAAAATTCGTCAAAAAAATTTCGTGCCTATCATCTTAGTTTCACTTGGGAAGTGTTTTGAGACACTCGCCATTATAGTGATTTTCGGCAAAAAAAAACAGCGCAAAAAAATGAGTGCAAAAAAAAAATTCAGAGTGTGCTTTCCCCTTGATTACGTGCAGCGGCGTGATTTTGTTAGTGTTCTAGGCTCGCGTCTCTAGTACGGTCTAGCCTAGGACCAGCACAGTACCGTCGTTGAGCGTTTATTCACCTTTGCATCTCTGAATTGATTATTGCTGACCCTTTTTGCTACCATATTATAAGCCTTCCCAGCTCCACATACATCTACATCGTGCGTTTGACTCTCCCTGGTAATCGCTCTATCCAAGCTTTGAGAGTTTTGACTACATCGGTTGCCGATCACCGCCTGCTGCTGGTTAAGAACTGGTAAGAATTTGAGATTTGCTTGACGGATTTGTGACACCCGCCACCACCACCACTTGTTAGTAGTCTGTAGGATCATATTCTTGTGTGTTTCTATTGCTGCTAACCATGCCAGGATCACAAGTCGACGAGACTGACTGGGAGAACTTGACGAACAAGGAGCTTCATGATAAGTTTCAGCAAATGCTGAGTGTACAGGTGCAAGATGTGCTAAACACATTGGACGAGGCCATGGAGAAGATAGATGGCATGAAGAAGACATTTGAAACAAAGCTGGATAACAAGTTTGCTGAATTGCTTTCGCATTTTCCACCACCACCGGCTGCTGCAGCTATCCCACCTCTACAACAACAACAACAACAACAACAACAACAACAACGTCGCCTTTCGAATCAAGTGGGACGAGCACAGCGCGTTCCCCTTGAGACTGCTCAAGCTTCTGGTGCTGCTGTTGATGTTTCTGTAGCTCTTGCTGTTACTGCAGAGGTGGAGGACCATTACGAGGATGAGGTTGACCAAAATCAGAACTACGTGCAACAACCAGCACCACCACCACCAGGTCGTCCTCATGCATATCATCGCAACGGTAGGGCTGCACCACCACCTGAGGTACATGACCATCTTCCTAAACTGAAATTGAATATTCCACCATTTGAGGGTAGATATGTTCCTGATATATATCTTACTTGGGAGTTACAAACTGAACAACGTTTTACATGTTTACATTATCCCAAGGAGAGACGTGTTCCTGCTGCTGTTTGTGCTTTCACTGGTTTTGCATGTGTTTGGTGGTCTGAACATTGTAGATTATATCCTATTCCAGCTACTTGGGCTGCTTTGAAAACTGCTATGCGTACTCGTTGGGTTCCACCATATTATCAACGTGAATTACTTCAAAAACTGTAGCGCTTAAGACAAGGAAAAAATTCTGTAGAAGAATATTATCAGCAATTACAAACTGGCCTGATTAGATGTGGTATTGTTGAGGAGAATGAAGCTATGCTTGCACGTTTTATGGGTTGATTAAATAGAGAGATTCAGACCATTCTAGAGTATAAGGATTATACTACTATCACTCGTTTATTCCATCTTGCTTGTAAAGCTGAACGTGAAGTGCAGGATCGACAGGCATTGGCGCGGACTAACTTTTCTGCAGGACGACCTTCATCATGGACACCGCGTGCATCCTCTACTTCCTCACATTCTACTGCACCGACAACTCCATCGGCTGTTACCTCCAGCCATGATACAAGGAAGCAGGCACAACCACCATTATCTGCCAAGAGCACACCTATTGGGCCTGCACAGAGTTCTTCTTCTTCCATGGCATCAACAGGGCACACCAGTGATATTATTTGTCGTCGTTGTAAGGGAAGAGGACATTTTGCGAGAGATTGCAAATCTCAGTGTGTGATGATTGCTACTGAGGATGGTGGATATGAATCCGCTAGTGACTATGATGAGGAGACTTTGGCTCTTATTACACGTGAAGAACACGGCGGAGACGATTCTGATCATGAGACGCAATACATGGCTCCTGAAGATGCTGACAGGTATGAATGTTTAGTTGCTCAACGTGTTTTGAATGTGCAGGTTACACAAGCTGAGCAAAATCAGAGGCATAATTTGTTCCATACAAAGGGAGTTGTGAAGGAACGTTCTGTTCGCGTGATCATAGATGGAGGGAGTTGCAACAACTTGGCTAGCATGGAGATGGTGGAGAAGCTATCTCTCACCACAAGACCACATCCACATCCTTACTACATCCAATGGTTCAACAACAGCGGCAAGGTTAAGGTAACACGTACTGTTCGTGTGCATTTTAGTATCTCTACATATGCTGATTATGTTGATTGTGATGTGGTACCTATGCAAGCATGTTCCTTATTACTTGGTAGACCATGGCAATTTGATAAAAATTCTGTACACCATGGTAGAAACAATCAGTATACTCTTGTTCATAAGGATAAAAATATTACTTTGCTTCCTATGACTCCTGATTCCATTTTAAAAGATGATATTAATAGAGCTAATAAAGCAAAACAGGAGAAAAATAAGAGTGAAAATCAGATTGTGGCAAAAGAATTTGAGCAACAAATGAAGCTTAATAATAAACCATCTACTGTTGCTTCTGAAATTAAATTGAAAAGTGCATGTTTATTTGCCACCAAATCTGATATTGATGAGCTAGATTTTAGCAAATCTGTTTGCTATGCTGTTGTATGCAAAGAGGCATTATTTTCATTCGAGGACGTGCCTTCCTCTTTGCCTCCTGCTGTCACTAACATTTTGCAGGAGTTCGCCGACGTCTTTCCACAAGACGTGCCACCGGGATTACCACCTATTCGAGGGATTGAGCATCAGATTGACTTAATTCCCGGTGCATCGCTACCCAACCGCGCACCATACCGTACCAATCCAGAAGAGACGAAGGAGATTATGCGTCAAGTACAGGACCTACTCGACAAAGGTTATATACGCGAATCCCTTAGTCCTTGTGCTGTTCCTATTATTCTAGTGCCGAAAAAGGATGGTACATCGCGTATGTGTGTTGATTGTAGAGCCATTAATAATATTACTATTCGTTATCGTCATCCTATTCCTAGGCTAGATGATATGCTTGATGAATTGAGTGGCTCTACAATATTCTCCAAAGTTGATTTGCGTAGTGGATACCATCAAATTCGTATGAAATTGGGAGATGAATGGAAAACAGCATTTAAAACTAAGTTTGGATTATATGAGTGGTTAGTCATGCCTTTTGGGTTAACTAATGCACCTAGTACTTTCATGAGATTAATGAATGAGGTTTTACGTGCTTTCATTGGACGATTTGTGGTAGTATACTTTGATGATATATTGATTTTTAGCAGATCTTTGGAGGAACATTTGGAACATTTACGTGCTGTTTTTATTGCTCTACGTGATGCACGTTTATTTGGTAACCTTGGAAAGTGCACCTTTTTCACCGACCGAGTCTCTTTTCTTGGCTATGTTGTTATATCCTGTTCCAGCTACTTGGGCTGCTTTGAAAACTGCTATGCGTACTCGTTGGGTTCCACCATATTATCAACGTGAATTACTTCAAAAACTGCAGCGCTTAAGACAAGGAAAAAATTCTGTAGAAGAATATTATCAGCAATTACAAACTGGCCTTATTAGATGTGGTATTGTTGAGGAGAATGAAGCTATGCTTGCACGTTTTATGGGTGGATTAAATAGAGAGATTCAGACCATTCTAGAGTATAAGGATTATACTAATATCACTCGTTTATTCCATCTTGCTTGTAAAGCTGAACGTGAAGTGCAGGATCGACAGGCATTGGCGCGGACTAACTTTTCTGCAGGTCGACCTTCATCATGGACACCGCGTGCATCCTCTACTTCCACACATTCTACTGCACCGACACCTCCATCAGCTGTTACCTCCAGCCGTGACACAAGGAAGCAGGCACAACCACCATTATCTGCCAAGAGCACACCTATTGGGCCTGCACAGAGTTCTTCTTCTTCCATGGCATCAACAGGGCACACCAGTGATATTATTTGTCGTCGTTGTAAGGGAAGAGGACATTTTGCGAGAGATTGCAAATCTCAGCGTGTGATGATTGCTACTGAGGATGGTGGATATGAATCCGCTAGTGACTATGATGAGGAGACTTTGGCTCTTATTACATGTGAAGAACACGACGGAGACGATTCTGATCATGAGACGCAATACATGGCTCCTGAAGATGCTGACAGGTATGAATGTTTAGTTGCTCAACGTGTTTTGAGTGTGCAGGTTACACAAGCTGAGCAAAATCAGAGGCATAATTTGTTCCATACAAAGGGAGTTGTGAAGGAACGTTCTGTTCGCTTGATCATAGATGGAGGGAGTTGCAACAACTTGGCTAGCATGGAGATGGTGGAGAAGCTATCTCTCACCACAAGACCACATCCACATCCTTACTACATCCAATGGTTCAACAACAGCGGCAAGGTTAAGGTAACACGTACTGTTCGTGTGCATTTTAGTATCTCTACATATGCTGATTATGTTGATTGTGATGTGGTACCTATGCAAGCATGTTCCTTATTACTTGGTAGACCATGGCAATTTGATAAAAATTCTGTACACCATGGTAGAAACAATCAGTATACTCTTGTTCATAAGGATAAAAATATTACTTTGCTTCCTATGACTCCTGATTCCATTTTAAAAGATGATATTAATAGAGCTAATAAAGCAAAACAGGAGAAAAATAAGAGTGAAAATCAGATTGTGGCAAAAGAATTTGAGCAACAAATGAAGCCTAATAATAAACCATCTACTGTTGCTTCTGAAATTAAATTGAAAAGTGCATGTTTATTTGCCACCAATCTGATATTGATGAGCTAGATTTTAGCAAATCTATTTGCTATGCTGTTGTATGCAAAGAGGCATTATTTTCATTCGAGGACGTGCCTTCCTCTTTGCCTCCTGCTGTCACTAACATTTTGCAGGAGTTCGCCGACGTCTTTCCACAAGACGTGCCACCGGGATTACCACCTATTCGAGGGATTGAGCATCAGATTGACTTAATTCCCGGTGCATCGCTACCCAACCGCGCACCATACCGTACCAATCCAGAAGAGACGAAGGAGATTATGCGTCAAGTACAGGAGCTACTCGACAAAGGTTATATACGCGAATCCCTTAGTCCTTGTGCTGTTCCTATTATTCTAGTGCCGAAAAAGGATGGTACATCGCGTATGTGTGTTGATTGTAGAGCCATTAATAATATTACTATTCGTTATCGTCATCCTATTCCTAGGCTAGATGATATGCTTGATGAATTGAGTGGCTCTACAATATTCTCCAAAGTTGATTTGCGTAGTGGATACCATCAAATTCGTATGAAATTGGGAGATGAATGGAAAACAGCATTTAAAACTAAGTTTGGATTATATGAGTGGGTAGTCATGCCTTTTGGGTTAACTAATGCACCTAGTACTTTCATGAGATTAATGAACGAAGTTTTACGTGCTTTCATTGGACGATTTGTGGTAGTATACTTTGATGATATATTGATTTTTAGCAGATCTTTGGAGGAACATTTGGAACATTTACGTGCTGTTTTTATTGCTCTACGTGATGCACGTTTATTTGGTAACCTTGGAAAGTGCACCTTTTGCACCGACCGAGTATCTTTTCTTGGCTATGTTGTTACTCCACAGGGAATTGAGGTTGATAAAGCCAAGATTGAAGCTATTGAGAGTTGGCCGCAGCCCAAAACGGTCACACACGTGAGGAGTTTCCTTGGCCTCGCTGGATTCTATCGGCGTTTTGTGAGAGATTTCAGCACCATTGCTGCACCTCTCAATGAGCTTACAAAGAAGGATGTGCCTTTTGTTTGGGGTACTGCACAGGAAGAAGCATTCACGGTATTGAAAGATAAGTTGATACATGCTCCTTCACTCCAACTTCCTGATTTTAATAAGACTTTTGAGCTTGAATGTGATGCTAGTGGAATTGGGTTAGGAGGTGTGTTATTACAAGATGGTAAACCTGTTGCATATTTTTCTGAAAAATTGAGTGGGCCTAGTCTGAATTATTCTACTTATGATAAGGAATTATATGCTCTTGTTCGGACTTTGGAGACATGGCAACATTATTTATGGCCCAAAGAATTTGTTATACATTCTGATCATGAATCTTTAAAGCACATTAAAAGTCAAGCAAAACTGAACCGTAGACATGCTAAATGGGTTGAATTCATAGAGACTTTCCCTTATGTTATTAAACACAAGAAGGGAAAAGAAAATGTTATTGCTGATGCATTGTCTCGTCGTTATACTATGCTTTCACAACTTGACTTTAAAATATTTGGTTTGGAGACCATCAAAGATCAATATGTGCATGATGCTGAATTTAAAGATGTATTGCAGAATTGTAAAGAAGGGAGAACATGGAACATGTTCGTCGTTAGTGATGGATTTGTGTTTCGAGCTAACAAGCTATGCATTCCAGCTAGCTCTGTTCGTCTTTTGTTGTTGCAGGAGGCGCATGGAGGAGGATTAATGGGACACTTTGGCGTGAAGAAGACGGAGGACGTACTTGCTACACATTTCTTTTGGCCAAAGATGCGACGGGATGTTGAGCGTTTTGTTGCTCGCTGCACTACATGTCAAAAAGCTAAGTCACGACTCAATCCTCATGGTTTATATATGCCTTTGCCTGTCCCTAGTGTTCCTTGGGAAGATATATCTATGGACTTTGTTTTGGGTTTACCTCGAACAAAGAAGGGGAGGGATAGCATATTTGTTGTCGTGGATAGGTTCTCGAAGATGGCACACTTTATACCATGTCATAAAAGCGATGATGCTGCTAATGTTGCTGATTTGTTCTTTCGTGAAATTATTCGCTTGCATGGTGTGCCAAATACTATTGTTTCAGATCGTGATACTAAATTTCTTAGCCACTTTTGGAGATGTTTATGGGCTAAGTTGGGGACTAAACTGCTTTTTAGTACTACTTGTCACCCCCAAACTGATGGACAAACTGAAGTAGTCAACAGAACTTTGTCTACTATGCTTAGGGCTGTTTTGAAGAATAATAAGAAAATGTGGGAAGAATGCTTGTGATACGGAGTATCCCATGATCATCCCCATGTTCACTCGACGAGACCTCAACTACACACAATTGGACACAAGGTTCACTCGCTCCTCTCTGAACCTCCACTTTCTACATGTGAGACATGCCTACTACCTCAAATATATGTGCTATGCATGTTCAGGAACACCCAAGGAGACCATGGAGAACCCAAGGACCAAGGCCAAGTGCGCGCGGGAGAGAAGGAAGAAGGGCCAGCACCTACAGGCCCCGGACATCCGGCCCCCAGGCCCGGACATCCGGCGCCCCGGACATCCGGACCCTGGCCGGAAATCCGGCGCCACTGTCCAGAAGACACTCGTGGCTCAACCCCTCCAGCCCGGACATCCGGCCCCTCGGCCCGGACATCCGGCGTCTCGGGAAGGCCCGGACATCCGGCCCCCGCCCGGACATCCGGCCCCTGTCTGCGCACAGTGTATCGGGCCTGAGGCCCATGTATCCCTCTCCCACTTACCCCTTCGTGGACCTAGACTATATATACCCCTCCACCTCCTCCTAGTTAGGGTTAGCTTAGGGATAGCTCATTTGATACCATCTAGTGGTTCATCTCCTTGTGAGTGACTGCGGCCCCTCTACGGAGAAGATCCACTACGGATTCAGGACCTCCTTCATCGGAGAAGATCCCCAGGGATATCAAGACCTCCTCACGGAGAAGAACCGGTTACCCTTTGTATCGTCCCTTGTTGATCATGGATCTTGTATCTCTTTGTGTTTCGAGGATCTAGCATATGTGTGACTTGTTCTTGTTGGTTTGAGTGATTCTCTCGTGTTTCCCCTCGTGTTCCCTCTCGTGTTCTTCGTGTTCATCGTGGGATCCACTCCATTTCGTGAAAGATCTGCTGATTAGGGTTCCACCCTGTATCAGGTGTGTTATTACAAGATGGTAAACCTGTTGCATATTTTTCTGAAAAATTGAGTGGGCCTAGTCTGAATTATTCTACTTATGATAAGGAATTATATGCTCTTGTTCGGACTTTGGAGACATGGCAACATTATTTATGGCCCAAAGAATTTGTTATACATTCTGATCATGAATCTTTAAAGCACATTAAAAGTCAAGCAAAACTGAACCGTAGACATGCTAAATGGGTTGAATTCATAGAGACTTTCCCTTATGTTATTAAACACAAGAAGGGAAAAGAAAATGTTATTGCTGATGCATTGTCTCGTCGTTATACTATGCTTTCACAACTTGACTTTAAAATATTTGGTTTGGAGACCATCAAAGATCAATATGTGCATGATGCTGAATTTAAAGATGTATTGCAGAATTGTAAAGAAGGGAGAACATGGAACAAGTTCGTCGTTAGTGATGGATTTGTGTTTCGAGCTAACAAGCTATGCATTCCAGCTAGCTCTGTTCGTCTTTTGTTGTTGCAGGAGGCACATGGAGGAGGATTAATGGGACACTTTGGCGTGAAGAAGACGGAGGACGTCCTTGCTACACATTTCTTTTGGCCAAAGATGCGACGGGATGTTGAGCGTTTTGTTGCTCGCTGCACTACATGTCAAAAAGCTAAGTCACGACTCAATCCTCATGGTTTATATATGCCTTTGCCTGTCCCTAGTGTTCCTTGGGAAGATATATCTATGGACTTTGTTTTGGGTTTACCTCGAACAAAGAAGGGGAGGGATAGCATATTTGTTGTCGTGGATAGGTTCTCGAAGATGGCACACTTTATACCATGTCATAAAAGCAATGATGCTGCTAATGTTGCTGATTTGTTCTTTCGTGAAATTATTCGCTTGCATGGTGTGCCAAATACTATTGTTTCAGATCGTGATACTAAATTTCTTAGCCACTTTTGGAGATGTTTATGGGCTAAGTTGGGGACTAAACTGCTTTTTAGTACTACTTGTCACCCCCAAACTGATGGACAAACTGAAGTAGTCAATAGAACTTTGTCTACTATGCTTAGGGCTGTTTTGAAGAATAATAAGAAAATGTGGGAAGAATGCTTGCCTCATATTGAATTTGCTTATAATCGTTCGTTGCATTCTACTACTAAAATGTGCCCTTTTGAAATTGTCTATGGTTTCCTACCTCGTGCACCTATTGATTTGTTGCCTCTTCCATCTTCGGAGAAGGTTAATATTGATGCTAAACAACGTGCTGAATTGATCTTAAAAATGCATGAGTTAACTAAGGAAAATATTGAGCGCATGAATGCTAAATATAAACTTGTTGGAGATAAGGGTAGAAAACGTGTTGTCTTTGCACCTGGAGATCTTGTTTGGTTTCATTTGCGTAAGGATAGGTTTCCTAATTTGCGCAAGTCAAAGCTAATGCCACGTGCTGATGGTCCTTTCAAGGTTTTAGAGAAAATAAATGATAATGCATATAAACTTGAGCTGCCTGCAGATTTTGGGGTTAGTCCCACATTTAACATTGCAGATTTGAAGCCTTACTTGGGTGAGGAAGATGAGCTTCCGTCGAGGACGACTTCAATTCAAGAAGGGGAGGATGATGAGGACATCACTAACAAGGTTACACCCACAGTTCCAACTAACACATATACAGGACCAATTACTAGAGCTCGCGCCCGCCAATTAAATTACCAGGTACTTTCGTTTCTTGGTAATGAATCTAATGTTCATTAGAATATGATGCTGCCTAAATTGGATACATTTGTCTTGCTTACAAATGAAGGGCCTAGCTTGGACAAGAAGGATGAACATTGGAGCAAGATCAAGCATGGAGATGATGGCACGCGCAAGGGGGACAAGAATGGAGTTACAATGGATGATTTCAGGACTTTGAAGCCACCATAATGAGTGCGAGAAGCCTTGGACGAAATATACAAGATGCCACTTCATAAATTTCGTCCAGAGGCTATTTTAGGTGCTGCGTCACCTTATTATTGGGCCAGGCCCATGTAATTTCGAAATACTTGAGTATAGGCTGTTTTTAGAGTCCGTATGTGTGGGGAAACAAGAGTTAGGGTTGGTTTCGGACCCCTCTACCAAGGGCCACGAAATTCCCCCCTCTTTCCCTCATATATACAGCCCTTAGGGCGTCGTTTAGACTTTGGGTTTTGTTTAGATTAAAAGTTCGCCATAGCTGCAACTTCGCGTACTTCGTTTGTGTTCAACGACCAGACCAAGGCGTCACAGAACCCCACCTTGATCAATAAATCTTTCCTCTTATATTCGCAATATCCAGATTGCAATCTTAGTTTCTTGCTTGTTCTTCGTTTGCCTGCAGGAAACAGACCTTCGTGGTCAGGTTGATCGTGCTCCGGCGTGGTCAACAACCTCTCGGAGTTGGTTTAGCGATTGCTAAGGCGCGACGTCCTCGCACGTTCGTAGTCGGATCGTCAAAGTCGACTTCCTCCAAAACGATAACCACCATCTCATCGAAAGACGGGACACCTTTGCCTCTATCAACAAGGAAATTTTTTTGTAGAAGAATATTATCAGCAGTTACAAACTGGCCTGATTAGATGTGGTATTGTTGAGGAGAATGAAGCTATGCTTGCACGTTTTATGGGTGGATTAAATAGAGAGATTCAGACCATTCTAGAGTATAAGGATTATACTAATATCACTCGTTTATTCCATCTTGCTTGTAAAGCTGAACGTGAAGTGCAGGATCGACAGGCATTGGCGCGGACTAACTTTTCTGCAGGTCGACCTTCATCATGGACACCACGTGCATCCTCTACTTCCACACATTCTACTGCACCGACACCTCCATCAGCTGTTACCTCCAGCCGTGATACAAGGAAGCAGGCACAACCACCATTATCTGCCAAGAGCACATCGATTGGGCCTGCACAGAGTTCTTCCTCTTCCATGGCATCAACAGGGCACACCAGTGATATTATTTGTCGTCGTTGTAAGGGAAGAGGACATTTTGCGAGAGATTGCAAATCTCAGCGTGTGATGATTGCTACTGAGGATGGTGGATATGAATCCGCTAGTGACTATGATGAGGAGACTTTGGCTCTTATTACACGTGAAGAACACGGCGGAGACGATTCTGATCATGAGACGCAATACATGGCTCCTAAAGATGCTGACAGGTATGAATGTTTACATTATAAACGTGTTTTGAGTGTGCAGGTTACACAAGCTGAGCAAAATCAGAGGCATAATTTGTTCTATACAAAGGGAGTTGTGAAGGAACGTTCTGTTCGCGTGATCATAGATGGAGGGAGTTGCAACAACTTGGCTAGCATGGAGATGGTGGAGAAGCTATCTCTCACCACAAGACCACATCCACATCCTTAGTACATCCAATGGTAAAACAACAGCGGCAAGGTTAAGGTAACACGTACTGTCCGTGTGCATTTTAGTATCTCTACATATGATGATTATGTTGATTGTGATGTGGTACCTATGCAAGCATGTTCCTTATTACTTGGTAGACCATGGCAATTTGATAAAAATTCTGTACACCATGGTAGAAACAATCAGTATACTCTTGTTCATAAGGATAAAAATATTACTTTGCTTCCTATGACTCCTGATTCCATTTTGAAAGATGATATTAATAGAGCTAATAAAGCAAAACAGGAGAAAAATAAGAGTGAAAATCAGATTGTGGCAAAAGAATTTGAGCAACAAATGAAGCCTAATAATAAACCATCTACTGTTGCTTCTGAAATTAAATTGAAAAGTGCATGTTTATTTGCCACCAAATCTGATATTGATGAGCTAGATTTTAGCAAATCTGTTTGCTATGCTTTTGTGTGCAAAGAGGCATTATTTTCATTCGAGAGCGTGCCGTCCTCTTTGCCTCCTGCTGTCACTAACATTTTGCAGGAGTTCGCCAACGTCTTTCCACAAGACGTGCCACCGGGATTACCACCTATTCGAGGGATTGAGCATCAGATTGACTTAATTCCCGGTGCATCGCTACCCAACCGCGCACCATACCGTACCAATCCAGAAGAGACGAAGGAGATTATGCGTCAAGTACAGGAGCTACTCGACAAAGGTTATATACGCGAATCCCTTAGTCCTTGTGTTGTTCCTATTATTCGAGTGCCGAAAAAGGATGGTACATTGCGTATGTGTGTTGATTGTAGAGGCATTAATAATACTACTATTCGTTATCGTCATCCTATTCCTAGGCTAGATGATATGCTTGATGAATTGAGTGGCTCTACAATTTTCTCCAAAGTTGATTTGCGTAGTGGATACCATCAAATTCGTATGAAATTGGGAGATGAATAGAAAACAACATTTAAAACTAAGTTTGGATTATATGAGTGGTTAGTCATGCCTTTTGGGTTAACTAATGCACCTAGTACTTTCATGAGATTAATGAATGAAGTTTTACGTGCTTTCATTGGACGATTTGTGGTAGTATACTTTGATGATATATTGATTTTTAGCAGATCTTTGGAGGAACATTTGGAACATTTACTGATGAGGACATGACTACCTTGGATACGACCAAAAATATTGCATACATGTATATTTGTGAGGTGATTTCTAATGCAAACTATGCAACAATTTATTTTTGTTATCCAGAACAAAAATACTTCACAGACTTTTGTGCCATGTCTAATTCCAGGTGCATGGGACATTTGTACAATTCACATATGAAGATAAGGGAAAAAGAGAAGTTTAGGGGCTGTTCAAAAAGTTCTCTCACGTCACTTTTGGGCCAAGAGAAAATAGAGTCCAAGTCTCTCACGTTCTGCATCCAGATTCGGACTGCACGGACATACCTGACTCAACACGGCAAGAACTCCTTCATACGGACTCCGAATTGGGTGATTCTTTTTTTGTTGGAAACTAGATTTCATACACTTTCCAACCCAATTGGAATCACCTTCAAATTCGTCCGGAGCATTGAGATCCCGACGAAACAATCTGACGCTGCAGCAGAATCCGAGTCAAACTACAAGTCCAAAGGTGTTACATCACCTCCACTTGGGCCCATGAGCCTTGTATGACCTAGGGTTAGTTTTAGGCTGCCTTGGGACGTCCTTCCACCTCCTTGGCCGCCACCCCTTGCTCCTATATAAGTAGATCCATCTAGTAGCTTTTTCTTTGGGATTTGTTTAGTCAAAAGTTAGCCATTGCAACTTCGTGTACTTCGTTTGTGTCCAACGACCAGACCAAGACCGCTTTTGGATCCCCACATTTATGAATATTTCATCTATATTTGCAATATTCAGATTGATTTATCATATTCTTGCTTGTTCTTCGATTGCATGCAGGAATAGACCTTCGTGGTCAGGCTGATCGTGCTTCTGGCATCGTCAGTAACCCCTGGAGATTGGTTTAGCGATTGCTAAGGCGCAACGTCGTGCACGTTTGTAGTCGGATCGTCAAAGTCGTCTCCACCAAATTGATAGTTATCATCTCATCGAAAGATCGGGCCCCTCGCCTCTATCAAGTGGTATCAGTTTTCAGGTTGCTCGGTGAGAATTTTCAGTTATTCCTAGATTAGATTTATTTTCTTACCTATTGTCCAAGGAAAAGCCACAAAAAAAAGTTAGATCTATTCATCCTTTGTCCAAGCCAGTCTGAGCCTTTGCAATTTTCTTTTCATTGTTTGCATTATTGAATTATCGGTTGCATCGTCGTGTCGAGTTGCTGGTCTTAGTGTCTAGTTCGTTAGAGTTTCGAGTTCTGTTCACATTAGTCACGTCGCCGCTGCATCGTTATCCCATCCGCTATCCACCACCTCATCCATCAATTTCCACCTCGTGCAACCCATCGTTCATTGTCACAATCATAGTTGAAGTCGTTTGCATCTTTGCTTGATCCAATCTGCATCTTATCTAGTTTGTCTTGGAAAGAGGGAGAAAGAAAAAAAAGACAGAGAAAAAAAAGTAAAAAAAAAGAGGAGAGAAAGAAAAAGAAAAAAGAGTGTGAGAAAAAAAAGGAAACGAAAGTTGGAGAGAGTGTTGTTGTATATTCTGCTTGGCAGTTGTTTTAATCATTATCTTTACTGCCGTTGTGATCTTCACTTATATCTTGCTGTTCAGAGCTACTTCGTATCCTTTATTGATGCTAGTTGTGCTACACCGTGACATCATTAGTGTTCTAGGCTCGCGTCTCTAGTCCGGTCTAGCCTAGGACCAGCATAGTACCGTCGTTGAGCGTTTATTCAACATTGCATCTCTGAATTGATTATTGCTAATCTGTTGCTACCATATATAAAGCCAACCCAGCTCCACATATTGCTACACCGTGTTTACGTACGTTCACCTGGCAATCGCTTTACTCAATCTTTGGAGTTATTTGACACCGCTGGTTGCCTATCACCACCTGTTGTATGGTAAGAACTTGTAAGATATTGATATTTGCTTTACTGTGAGCGCTTTACCACCACATCCTAGTAGTTCGTAGGAACATTATTCTCGAATTTTGTTTCTTTTTTCTACTAATCATGACAGGATCCAGAGTCAACTCATGGGCTTTGTCGATCGCGGGAGATGTGCCACCACCTAAGGACATACCACAACCATCACGAGAGGTGCACAAACATCCAAATGCACATGATCAGGTTAATGTTTCTATACCACCGTTTAATGGCCGTTTTAGACCTGCTTTATATATTGAATGGGAGTTTGACATAAATAATCTATTTGCTTCCCATAGTTTTGATGAACGTAAAAAAGTTAAGGTTGCGGTTGGTTCTTTCACTGGTTATGCTTTAGTTTGGTGGAGTGAATATTGTCGGTTACACCCTAATTATATACCTACTACTTGGATTGATTTGAAAGTTGCCATGCGACATACATTCGTCCCTGCTTATTATACTCGTGACATGCTTACAAAGTTGCAACATTTAAAACAAGGTAGTGACACCGTAACGAAATATTATGATGATTTACAAACTACCTTGTTGCATTCCTCTTTACAAGAAAGTGAAGACGATTTTATGGATAGATTTTGGGCAGGATTAAATCGTGATATTCAAGAGTTACTAATTCATGAAGAGTGTTATCCTATGGACCATTTGTTTCGTCTTGCTTGTAGGGCTGAACAGGAAATAAAACAACGTATTGTCCGTAAGGAGAATAAGCGCCAGGTGCACATTCCAAGAAATGATACGGTTGTTCCTTCCACTACTAGGCGTACTATGACAAACACATCCGTTGTTGTGAGGACTACATCACCTCCACCATGTGACACATCACCTTCGACAATGCCTCCATCATCTGAGTTGATCATAAGAGGTAATGACAAAGGTACCGATTTTCCACCTCCACATGAGTATGGTGAATGCCTTGTCAATTTAAATGAACCATGCGATGAGCTATCTACTACTTTGATCACACCAACTATTTTAGAGGAATATGTTCGTGATTTGACTTTGCCATGTGATCAAACAATTATGAGTGAACCAATTGAATTAACTATTGATGCGAAAGAACCATTTGAATCAGGGAATAAATCAGATTTGGATCAAATACGTGTGAAAATAGTTGTGCCTATGTTTAATCATTTTGATATGACCTCTAATCTTGGTGATGGTTCATCAAGGTTGGGATGGTTTAATGATGAGCATTGCCAATCTTTTGTAACGATTAAGAGCTTCACTTATATGTGCAAATTGAGTTGCAATATTTTCATGCCTTCTACTTCTTGTGATAATATTTTGGCGTTATATTTTATGAACTACGAAAGTTACTCATCTATACATGTGTCATATGTGCGAAAATTAAGGGAAGTAAAAATGGATGACATATACATATACAACATGTACACCTTGTCTATTTTCATACCCACATTTCAGATTAAGCAACGCCGAGGACAGCTTTATTTTCAAAAAAGGGAGGATGATGAGGACATGACTACCTTGGATACGACCAAAAATATTGCATACATGTATATTTGTGAGGTGATTTCTAATGCAAACTATGCAACAATTTATTTTTGTTATCCAGAACAAAAATACTTCACAGACTTTTGTGCCATGTCTAATTCCAGGTGCATGGGACATTTGTACAATTCACATATGAAGATAAGGGAAAAAGAGAAGTTTAGGGGCTGTTCAAAAAGTTCTCTCACGTCACTTTTGGGCCAAGAGAAAATAGAGTCCAAGTCTCTCACGTTCTGCATCCAGATTCGGACTGCACGGACATACCTGACTCAAAACGGCAAGAACTCCTTCATACGGACTCCGAATTGGGTGATTCTTTTTTTGTTGGAAACTAGATTTCATACACTTTCCAACCCAATTGGAATCACCTTCAAATTCGTCTGGAGCATTGAGATCCCGACGAAACAATCTGACGCTGCAGCAGAATCCGAGTCAAACTACAAGTCCAAAGGTGTTACATCACCTCCACTTGGGCCCATGAGCCTTGTATGACCTAGGGTTAGTTTTAGGCTGCCTTGGGACGTCCTTCCACCTCCTTGGCCGCCACCCCTTGCTCCTATATAAGTAGATCCATCTAGTAGCTTTTTCTTTGGGATTTGTTTAGTCAAAAGTTAGCCATTGCAACTTCGTGTACTTCGTTTGTGTCCAACGACCAGACCAAGACCGCTTTTGGATCCCCACATTTATGAATATTTCATCTATATTTGCAATATTCAGATTGATTTATCATATTCTTGCTTGTTCTTCGATTGCATGCAGGAATAGACCTTCGTGGTCAGGCTGATCGTGCTTCTGGCATCGTCAGTAACCCCTGGAGATTGGTTTAGCGATTGCTAAGGCGCAACGTCGTGCACATTTGTAGTCGGATCGTCAAAGTCGTCTCCACCAAATTGATAGTTATCATCTCATCGAAAGATCGGGCCCCTCGCCTCTATCATTTACGTGCTGTTTTTATTGCTCTACGTGATGCACGTTTGTTTGGTAACCTTGGAAAGTGCACCTTTTGCACCGACCGAGTCTCTTTTCTTGGCTATGTTGTTACTGATAGAGGCGAGGGGCCCGATCTTTCGATGAGATGATAACTATCGATTTGGTGGAGACGACTTTGACGATCCGACTACAAACGTGCACGACATTGCGCCTTAGCAATCGCTAAACCAATCTTCAGGGGTTACTGACAATGCCAGAAGCACGATCAGCCTGACCACGAAGGTCTATTCCTGCAAGCAATCGAAGAACAAGCAAGAATATGATAAAGCAATCTGAATATTGCAAATATAAATGATGTATTGATAAAGGTGGGGATCCGTAAGCGGTCTTGGTCTGGTCGTTGGACACAAACGAAGTACACGAAGTTGCAATGGCTAACTTTTGACTAAACAAATCCGAAAGAAAAAGCTACTAGATGGATCTACTTATATAGGAGCAAGGGGTGGCGGCCAAGGAGGTGGAAGGACGTCCCAAGGCAGCCTAAAACTAACCCTAGGTCGTACAAGGCTCATGGGCCCAAGTGGAGGTGATGTAACACCTTTGGACTTGTAGTTTGACTCGGATTCTGCTGCAGCGTCAGATTGTTTCGTCGGTATCTCAATGCTCCGGACGAATTTGAAGGTGAATCCAATTGGGTTGGAAAGTGTATGAAATCTAGTTTCCAACAAAAAAAGAATCACCCAATTCGGAGTCCGTATGAAGGAGTTCTTGCCGTTTTGAGTCAGGTATGTCTGTGCAGTCCGAATCTGGATGCAGAACGTGAGAGACTTGGACTCTATCTTCTCTTGGCCCAAAAGTGACGTGAGAGAACTTTTTGAACAGCACCTAAACTTCTCTTTTTCCCTTATCTTCATATGTGGATTGTACAAATGTCCCATACACCTGGAATTAGACATGGCACAAAATTCTGTGAAGTATTTTTGTCCTGGATGACATAAATAAATTGTTGCATAGTTTGCATTAGAAATCACCTCACAAATATACATGTATGCAATATTTTTGGTCGTATCCAAGGTAGTCATGTCCTCATCATCCTCCCTTTCTTGAAAATAAAGCCGTCCTCGGCGTTGCTTAATCTGAAATGTGGGTAAGAAAATAGACAAGGTGTACATGTTGTATATGTATATGTCATCCATTTTTACTTCCCTTAAATTTCGCACATATGACACATGTATAGATGAGTAACTTTCATAGTTCATAAAATATAAAGCCAAAATATTATCACAAGAAGTGGAAGGCATGAAAATATTGCAACTCAATTTGCACATATAAGTGAAACTCTTAATCGTTACAACAGATTGGCAATGCTCATCATTAAACCATCCCAACCTTGATGAACCATCACCAAGATTAGAGGTCATATCAAAATGATTAAACATTGGCACAACTATTTTCACACATATTTGATCCAAATCTGATTTATTCCCTCATTCAAATGGTTCTTTCGCATCAATAGTTAATTCAATTGGTTCACTAACAATTGTTTGATCACATGGCAAAGTCAAATCACGAACATATTCCTCTAAAATAGTTGGTGTGATCAAAGTAGTGGATAGCTCATCGCATGGTTCATTTAAATTGACAAGGCATTCATCATACTCATGTGGAGGTGGAAGATCGGTACCTTTGTCATTACCTCTTATGATCAACTCAGATGAGGTAGGCACTGTCGGAGGTGATGTGTCACATGGTGGAGGTGATGTAGTCCTCACAACAACGGATGTGTCTGTCATAGTACGCCTAGTAGTGGAAGGAACAACCGTATCATTTCTTGGAATGTGCACCTGGCGCTTATTCTCCTTACGGACAATACGTCGTTTTATTTCCTGTTCAGCACTACAAGCAAGACGAAACAAATGGTCCATAGGATAACACTCTTCATGAATTAGTAACTCCTGAATATCACGATTTAATCCTGCCCAAAATCTATCCATAAAATCATCTTCACTTTCTTGTAAAGAGGAATGCAACAAGGTAGTTTGTAAATCATCATAATATTTCGTTACGGTGTCACTACCTTGTTTTAAATGTTGCAACTTTGTAAGCATGTCACGAGTATGATAAGCAGGGACGAATGTATGTCGCATGGCAACTTTCAAATCAATCCAAGTAGTAGGTATATAATTAGGGTGTAACCGACAATATTCACTCCACCAAACTAAAGCATAACCAGTGAAAGAACCAACCACAACCTTAATTTTTTTACGTTCATCAAAACTATGGGAAGCAAATATATTATTGATGTTGAACTCCCATCCAATATATAAATCAGGTTTAAAACGACCATGAAAAGGTGGCATGGAAATAAGAACCTGTTTGTACGCATTCTGATGTCTTTGTACCTCTTGTGATGGTGGTTGTATTTTCTGAGGTGATGACACGTCTCCCACGATCAATGAAGCCCAACCGACTCTTGAACCTGCCATGATTAGTAGAAACAAGAAACAAAATCCAAAAATAATGTTCCTATGAACTACTAGGATGTGGTGGTAAAGCGCTCACAGTAAAGCAAATATCAATATCTTACAAGTTCTTACCATGCAGCAGGTGGTGATAGGCAACCAGCGGTGTCAAATAACTCCAAAGATTGAGTAAAGCGATTGCTAGGTGAACGTACGTAAACACGGTGTAGAAATATGTAGAGCCGGGTTGGCTTTATATATGGTAGCAAAAGATTAGCAATAATCAATTCAGAGATGCAATGTTGAATAAACGCTCAACGACGGTACTGTGCTGGTCCTAGGCTAGACCGGACTAGAGACGCGAGCCTAGAACACTAATGATGTCACGGTGTAGCACAACTAGCGTCAATAAAGGATACGAAGTAGCTCTGAACAGCAAGATATAAGTGAAGATCACAACGATAGTAAAGATAATGATGAAAACAACTGCCAAGCAGAATATACAACAACACTCTCTCCAACTTTCTTTTCCTTCTTTTTCTTTTTTCGTTTTTTTCTCACACTCTTTTTTCTTTTTCTTTCTCTCCTCTTTTTTTTTTACTTTTTTTTTCTCTGTCTTTTTTTTTCTTTCTCCCTCTTTCCAAGACAAACTAGATAAGATGCAGATTGGATCAAGCAAAGATGCAAACGACTTCAACTATGATTGTGACAATGAACGATGGGTTGCACGAGGTGGAAATTGATGGATGAGGTGGTGGACAGCGGAAGGGATAACGATGCAGCGGTGACGTGACTAATGTGAACAGAACTCGAAACTCTAACGAACTAGACACTAAGACCAGCAACTCGACACGCCGATGCAACCGATAATTCAATAATGCAAACAATGAAAAGAAAATTGCAAAGGCTCAGACTGGCTAGGACAAAGGATGAATAGATCTAACTTTTTTTGTGGCTTTTCCTTGGACAATAGGTAAGAAAATAAATCTTATCTAGGAATAACTGGAAATTCTCACCGAGCAACCTGAAAACTGATACCACTTGATAGAGGCGAGGGGCCCGATCTTTCGATGAGATGATAACTATCGATTTGGTGGAGACGACTTTGACGATCCGACTACAAACGTGCACGACGTTGCGCCTTAGCAATCGCTAAACCAATCTTCAGGGGTTACTGACAATGCCAGAAGCACGATCAGCCTGACCACGAAGGTCTATTCCTGCAAGCAATCGAATAACAAGCAAGAAAATGATAAAGCAATCTGAATATTGCAAATATAAATGATGTATTGATAAAGGTGGGGATCCGTAAGCGGTCTTGGTCTGGTCGTTGGACACAAACGAAGTACACGAAGTTGCAATGGCTAACTTTTGACTAAACAAATCCCAAAGAATAGGTTTCCTAATTTGCGCAAGTCAAAGCTAATGCCACGTGCTGATGGTCCTTTCAAGGTGTTAGAGAAAACAAATGATAATGCATATAAACTTGAGCTGCCTGCAGATTTTGGGGTTAGTCCCACATTTAACATTGCAGATTTGAAGCCTTACTTGGGTGAGGAAGATGAGCTTCCGTCGAGGACGACTTCAATTCAAGAAGGGGAGGATGATGAGGACATCACTAACAAGGCTACACCCACAGCTCCAACTGACACATATACATGACCAATTACTAGAGCTCACGCACGCCAATTAAATTACCAGGTACTTTCGTTTCTTGGTGATGAGGACATCACTAACAAGGTTACACCCACAGCTCCAACTGACACATATACAGGACCAATTACTAGAGCTCGCGCACGCCAATTAAATTACCAGGTACTTTCGTTTCTTGGTAATGAATCTAATGTTCATGAGAATATGATGCTGCCTAAATTGGATACATTTGTCTTGCTTACAAATGAAGGGCCTAGCTTGGACAAGAAGGATGAACATTGGAGCAAGATCAAGCATGGAGATGATGGCATGCGCAAGGGGGACAAGAATGGAGTTACAATGGATGATTTCAGGACTTTGAAGCCACCATAATGAGTGCGAGAAGCCTTGGACGAAATATACAAGATGCCACTTCATAAATTTCGTCCAGAGGCTATTTTAGGTGCTGCGTCACCTTATTATTGGGCCAGGCCCATGTAATTTCGAAATACTTGAGTATAGGCTGTTTTTAGAGTCCGTATGTGTTGGGAAACAAGAGTTAGGGTTGGTTTCGGACCCCTCCACCAAGGGCCACGAAATTCCCCCCTCTTTCCCTCATATATACAGCCCTTAGGGCGTCGTTTAGACTTTGGGTTTTGTTTAGATTAAAAGTTCGCCATAGCTGCAACTTCGCGTACTTCGTTTGTGTTCAACGACCAGACAAAGGCGTCACAGAACCCCACCTTGATCAATAAAGCTTTCCTCTTATATTCGCAATATCCAGATTGCAATCTTAGTTTCTTGCTTGTTCTTCGTTTGCCTGCAGGAAACAGACCTTCGTGGTCAGGTTGATCGTGCTCCGGCGTGGTCGATAACCTCTCGGAGTTGGTTTAGCGATTGCTAAGGCGCGACGTCCACGCACGTTCGTAGTCGGATCGTCAAAGTCGACTTCATCCAAACGATAGCCACTATCTCATCGAAAGACGGGACACCTTTGCCTCTATCAGATATGGTGGAAGCCCTAGGCAAAGATGCCAAAGTTCCAAAAATATGATGGAGTCAAATGATCATGGTAGTATTTTTGTGTTATGGGGGATGTCAAGAGCTTCAAAACGAGCTCAAGAACGTCGAAATCGGAGTTCGGATGAATTAGTTATGGAAAAAACGGTGAAACGGAAAAGTCTGAATTTCCAGGGGCCGGACATCCGGGGTCTGATAGAGACAAAGGTGTCCCGTCTTTCGATGAGATGGTGGCTATCGTTTTGGAGGAAGTCGACTTTGACGATCCGACTACGAACGTGCGAGGACGTCGCGCCTTAGCAATCGCTAAACCAACTCCGAGAGGTTGTTGACCACGCCGGAGCACGATCAACCTGACCACGAAGGTCTGTTTCCTGCAGGCGAACGAAGAACAAGCAAGAAACTAAGATTGCAATCTGGATATTGCGAATATAAGAGGAAAACTTTATTGATCAAGGTGGGGTTCTGTGACGCCTTGGTCTGGTCGTTGAACACAAACGAAGTACGCGAAGTTGCAGCTATGGCAAACTTTTAATCTAAACAAAACCCAAAGTCTAAACGACGCCCTAAGGGCTGTATATATGAGGGAAAGAGGGGGGAATTTCGTGGCCCTTGGTGGAGGGGTCCGAAACAAACCCTAACTCTTGTTTCCCCACACATACGGACTCTAAAAACAGCCTATACTCAAGTATTTCGAAATTACATGGGCCTGGCCCAATAATAAGGTGACGCAGCACCTATAATAGCCTCTGGACGAAATTTATGAAGTGGCATCTTGTATATTTCGTCCAAGGCTTCTCGCACTCATTATGGTGGCTTCAAAGTTCTGAAATCATCAATTGAAACGCCATTCTTGTTGCCCTTGCGCATGCCATCATCTCCATGCTTGATCTTGCTCCAATGTTCATCCTTCTTGTCCAAGCTAGGCCCTTCATTTGTAAGCAAGACAAATGTATCCAATTTAGGCAGCATCATATTCTCATGAACATTAGATTCATTACCAAGAAACGAAAGTACCTGGTAATTTAATTGGCGTGCGCGAGCCCTAGTAATTGGTCCTGTATATGTGTCAGTTGGAGCTGTGGGTGTAACCTTGTTAGTGATGTCCTCATCATCCTCCCCTTCTTGAATTGAAGTCGTCCTCGACGGAAGCTCATCTTCCTCACCCAAGTAAGGCTTCAAATCTGCAATGTTAAATGTGGGACTAACCCCAAAATCTGCAGGCAGCTCTAGTTTATATGCATTATCATTTATTTTCTCTAACACCTTGAAAGGACCATCAGCACGTGGCATTAGCTTTGACTTGCGCAAATTAGGAAACCTATCCTTACGCAAATGTAACCAAACAAGATCTCCAGGTGCAAAGACAACACGTTTTCTACCCTTATCTCCAACAAGTTTATATTTAGCATTCATGCGCTCAATATTTTCCTTAGTTAACTCATGCATTTTTAAGATCAATTCAGCACGTTGTTTAGCATCAATATTAACCTTCTCCGAAGATGGAAGAGGCAACAAATCAATAGGTGCACGAGGTAGGAAACCATAGACAATTTCAAAAGGGCACATTTTAGTAGTAGAATGCAATGAACGATTATAAGCAAATTCAATATGAGGCAAGCATTCTTCCCACATTTTCTTATTATTCTTCAAAACAGCCCTAAGCATAGTAGACAAAGTTCTGTTGACTACTTCAGTTTGTCCATCAGTTTGGGGGTGACAAGTAGTACTAAAAAGCAGTTTAGTCCCCAACTTAGCCCATAAACATCTCCAAAAGTGGCTAAGAAATTTAGTATCACGATCTGAAACAATAGTATTTGGCACACCATGCAAGCGAATAATTTCACAAAAGAACAAATCAGCAACATTAGCAGCATCATCGCTTTTATGACATGGTATAAAGTGTGCCATCTTCGAGAACCTATCCACGACAACAAATATGCTATCCCTCCCCTTCTTTGTTCGAGGTAAACCCAAAACAAAGTCCATAGATATATCTTGATGAGGACATCACTAACAAGGTTACACCCACAGCTCCAACTGACACATATACAGGACCAATTACTAGAGCTCGCGCACGCCAATTAAATTACCAGGTACTTTTGTTTCTTGGTAATGAATCTAATGTTCATGAGAATATGATGCTGCCTAAATTGGATACATTTGTCTTGCTTACAAATGAAGGGCCTAGCTTGGACAAGAAGGATGAACATTGGAGCAAGATCAAGCATGGAGATGATGGCGTGCGCAAGGGGAACAAGAATGGAGTTTCAATTGATGATTTCAGGACTTTGAAGCCACCATAATGAGTGCGGGAAGCCTTGGACGAAATATACAAGATGCCACTTCATAAATTTCGTCCAGAGGCTATTATAGGTGCTGCGTCACCTTATTATTGGGCCAGGCCCATGTAATTTCGAAATACTTGAGTATAGGCTGTTTTTAGAGTCCGTATGTGTGGGGAAACAAGAGTTGGGGTTGGTTTCGGACCCCTCCACCAAGGGCCACGAAATTCCCCCCTCTTTCCCTCATATATACAGCCCTTAGGGCGTCGTTTAGACTTTGGGTTTTGTTTAGATTAAAAGTTCGCCATAGCTGCAACTTCGCGTACTTCGTTTGTGTTCAACGACCAGACCAAGGCGTCACAGAACCCCACCTTGATCAATAAAGCTTTCCTCTTATATTCGCAATATCCAGATTGCAATCTTAGTTTCTTGCTTGTTCTTCGTTTGCCTGCAGGAAACAGACCTTCGTGGTCAGGTTGATCGTGCTCCGGCGTGGTCAACAACCTCTCGGAGTTGGTTTAGCGATTGCTAAGGCGCGACGTCCTCGCACGTTCGTAGTCGGATCGTCAAAGTCGACTTCCTCCAAAACGATAACCACCATCTCATCGAAAGACGGGACACCTTTGCCTCTATCACTTGGTAATGAATCTAATCTTCATGAGAATATGATGCTGCCTAAATTGGATACATTTGTCTTGCTTACAAATGAAGGGCCTAGCTTGGACAAGAAGGATGAACAGTGGAGCAAGATCAAGCATGGAGATGATGGCATGCGCAAGGGGAACAAGAATGGAGTTTCAATTGATGATTTCAGGACTTTGAAGACACCATAGTGAGTGCGAGAAGCATTGGACGAAATATACAAGATGCCCCTTCATAAATTTCGTCCAGAGGCTATTATAGGTGCTGCGCCACCTTATTATTGGGCCAGGCCCATGTAATTTCGAAATACTTGAGTATAGGCTGTTTTTAGAGTCCGTATGTGTGGGGAAACAAGAGTTATGGTTGGTTTCGGACCCCTCCACCAAGGGCCACGAAATTCCCCCCTCTTTCCCCCATATATACAGCCCTTAGGGCGTCGTTTAGACTTTGTGATAGAGGCAAAGGTGTCCCGTCTTTCGATGAGATGGTGGCTATCGTTTGGATGAAGTCGACTTTGACGATCCGACTACGAACGTGCGTGGGCGTCGCGCCTTAGCAATCGCTAAACCAACTCCGAGAGGTTATTGACCACGCCGGAGCACGATCAACCTGACCACGAAGGTCTGTTTCCTGCAGGCAAACGAAGAACAAGCAAGAAACTGAGATTGCAATCTGGATATTGCGAATTCAAGAGGAAAGCTTTATTGATCAAGTGGGGTTCTGTGACGTCTTAGTCTGGTCGTTGAACACAAACGAAGTACGCGAAGTTGCAGCTATGGCGAACTTTAATCTAAACAAAACCCAAAGTCTAAACGACGCCCTAAGGGCTGTATATATGAGGGAAAGAGGGGGGAATTTCGTGGCCCTTGGTGGATGGGTCCGAAACCAACCCTAACTCTTGTTTCCCCACACATACGGACTCTAAAAACAGCCTATACTCAAGTATTTCGAAATTACATGGGCCTGGCCCAATAATAAGGTGACGCAGCACCTATAATAGCCTCTAGACGAAATTTATGAAGTGGCATCTTGTATATTTCGTCCAAGGCTTCTCACACTCATTATGGTGGCTTCAAAGTCCTGAAATCATCAATTGAAACTCCATTCTTGTTCCCCTTGCGCATGCCATCATCTCCATGCTTGATCTTGCTCCAATGTTCATCCTTCTTGTCCAAGCTAGGCCCTTCATTTGTAAGCAAGACAAATGTATCCAATTTAGGCAGCATCATATTCTCATGAACATTAGATTCATTACCAAGAAACAAAAGTACCTGGTAATTTAATTAGCGTGCGCGAGCTCTAGTAATTGGTCCTGTATATGTGTCAGTTGGAGCTGTGGGTGTAACCTTGTTAGTGATGTCCTCATCCTCCCCTTCTTGAATTGAAGTTGTCCTCGACGGAAGCTCATCTTCCTCACCCAAGTAAGGCTTCAAATCTGCAATGTTAAATGTGGGACTAACCCCAAAATCTGCAGGCAGCTCAAGTTTATATGCATTATCATTTATTTTCTCTAACACCTTGAAAGGACCATCAGCACGTGGCATTAGCTTTGACTTGCGCAAATTAGGAAACCTATCCTTACGCAAATGTAACCAAACAAGATCTCCAGGTGCAAAGACAACACGTTTTCTACCCTTATCTCCAACAAGTTTATATTTAGCATTCATGCACTCAATATTTTCCTTAGTTAACTCATGCATTTTTAAGATCAATTCAGCACGTTGTTTAGCATCAGAATTAACCTTCTCCGAAGATGGAAGAGGCAACAAATCAATAGGTGCACGAGGTAGGAAACCATAGACAATTTCAAAAGGGCACATCTTAGTAGTAGAATGCAACGAACGATTATAAGCAAATTCAATATGAGGCAAGCATTCTTCCCACATTTTCTTATTATTCTTCAAAACAGCTCTAAGCATAGTAGACAAAGTTCTGTTGACTACTTCAGTTTGTCCATCAGTTTGGGGGTGACAAGTAGTACTAAAAAGCAGTTTAGTCCCCAACTTAGCCCATAAGCATCTACAAAAGTGGCTAAGAAATTTAGTATCACGATCTGAAACAATAGTATTTGGCACACCATGCAAGCGAATAATTTCACGAAAGAACAAATCAGCAACATTAGCAGCATCATCGCTTTTATGACATGGTATAAAGTGTGCCATCTTCGAGAACCTATCCACGACAACAAATATGCTATCCCTCCCCTTCTTTGTTCGAGGTAAACCCAAAACAAAGTCCATAGATATATCTTCCCAAGGAACACTAGGGACAGGCAAAGGCATATATAAACCATGAGGATTGAGTCGTGACTTAGCTTTTTGACATGTAGTGCAGCGACCAACAAAACGCTCAACATCCCGTCGCATCTTTGGCCAAAAGAAATGTGTAGCAAGTACGTCCTCCGTCTTCTTCACGCCAAAGTGTCCCATTAATCCTCCTCCATGCGCCTCCTGCAACAACAAAAGACGAACAGAGCTAGCTGGAATGCATAGCTTGTTAGCACGAAACACAAATCCATCATTAACGACGAACTTGTTCCATGTTCTTCCTTCTTTGCAATTCTGCAATACATCTTTAAATTCAGCATCATGCACATATTGATCTTTGATGGTCTCCAAACCAAATATTTTAAATTCAAGTTGTGAAAGCATAGTATAACGACGAGATAATGCATCAGCAATAACATTTTCTTTTCCCTTCTTGTGTTTAATAACATAAGGGAAAGTCTCTATGAATTCAACCCATTTAGCATGTTTGCGGTTCAGTTTTGCTTCACTTTTAATGTGCTTTAAAGATTCATGATCAGAATGTATAACAAATTCTTTGGGCCATAAATAATGTTGCCATGTCTCCAAAGTCCGAACAAGAGCATATAATTCCTTATCATAAGTAGAATAATTCAGACTAGGCCCACTCAATTTTTCAGAAAAATATGCAACAGGTTTACCATCTTGTAATAACACACCTCCTAACCCAATTACACTAGCATCACATTCAAGCTCAAAAGTCTTATTAAAATCAGGAAGTTGGAGTAAAGGAGCATGTGTCAACTTATCTTTCAATACCGTGAATGCTTCTTCCTGTGCAGTACCCCAAACAAAAGGCACATCCTTCTTTGTAAGCTCATTGAGAGGTGCAGCAATGGTGCTGAAATCTCTCACAAAACGCCGATAGAATCCAGCGAGGCCAAGGAAACTCCTCACGTGTGTGATCGTTTTGGGCTGCGGCCAACTCTCAATAGCTTCAATCTTGGCTTTATCAACCTCAATTCCCTGTGGAGTAACAACATAGCCAAGAAAAGAGACTCGGTCGGTGCAAAAGGTGCACTTTCCAAGGTTACCAAATAAACGTGCATCACGTAGAGCAATAAAAACAGCACGTAAATGTTCCAAATGTTCCTCCAAAGATCTGCTAAAAATCAATATATCATCGAAGTATACTACCACAAATCGTCCAATGAAAGCACGTAAAACTTCATTCATTAATCTCATGAAAGTACTAGGTGCATTAGTTAACCCAAAAGGCATGACTAACCACTCATATAATCCAAACTTAGTTTTAAATGCTGTTTTCCATTCATCTCCCAATTTCATACGAATTTGATGGTATCCACTACGCAAATCAACTTTGGAGAATATTGTAGAGCCACTCAATTCATCAAGCATATCATCTAGCCTAGGAATAGGATGACGATAACGAATAGTAATATTATTAATGGCTCTACAATCAACACACATACGTGATGTACCATCCTTTTTCGGCACTAGAATAATAGGAACAGCACAAGGACTAAGGGATTCGCGTATATAACCTTTGTCGAGTAGCTCCTGTACTTGACGCATAATCTCCTTCGTCTCTTCTGGATTGGTACGGTATGGTGCGCGGTTGGGTAGCGATGCACCGGGAATTAAGTCAATGTGATGCTCAATCCCTCGAATAGGTGGTAATCCCGGTGGCACGTCTTGTGGAAAGACGTCGGCGAACTCCTGCAAAATGTTAGTGACAGCAGGAGGCAAAGAGGAAGGCACGTCCTCGAATGAAAATAATGCCTCTTTGCATACAACAGCATAGCAAACAGATTTGCTAAAATCTAGCACATCAATATCAGATTTGGTGGCAAATAAACATGCACTTTTCAATTTAATTTCAGAAGCAACAGTAGATGGTTTATTATTAGGCTTCATTTGTTGCTCAAATTCTTTTGCCACAATCTGATTTTCACTCTTATTTTTCTCCTGTTTTGCTTTATTAGCTCTATTAATATCATCTTTTAAAATGGAATCAGGAGTCATAGGAAGCAAAGTAATATTTTTATCCTTATGAACAAGAGTATACTGATTGTTTCTACCATGGTGTACAGAATTTTTATCAAATTGCCATGGTCTACCAAGTAATAAGGAACATGCTTGCATAGGTACCACATCACAATCAACATAATCAGCATATGTAGAGATACTAAAATGCACACGAACAGTACGTGTTACCTTAACCTTGCCGCTGTTGTTGAACCCTTGGATGTAGTAAGGATGTGGATGTGGTCTTGTGGTGAGAGATAGCTTCTCCACCATCTCCATGCTAGCCAAGTTGTTGCAACTCCCTCCATCTATGATCACGCGAACAGAACGTTCCTTCACAACTCCCTTTGTATGGAACAAATTATGCCTCTGATTTTGCTCAGCTTGTGTAACCTGCACACTCAAAACACGTTGAGCAACTAAACATTCATACCTGTCAGCATCTTCAGGAGCCATGTATTGCGTCTCATGATCAGAATCGTCTCCGCCGTGTTCTTCACGTGTAATAAGAGCCAAAGTCTCCTCATCATAGTCACTAGCGGATTCATATCCACCATCCTCAGTAGCAATCATCACACGCTGAGATTTGCAATCTCTCGCAAAATGTCCTCTTCCCTTACAACGACGACAAATAATATCACTGGTGTGCCCTGTCGATGCCATGGAAGAAGAAGAACTCTGATACAGGGTGGAACCCTAATCAGCAGATCTTTCACGAAATGGAGGGGATCCCACGATGAACACGAAGAACACAAAGGGAAACGGGGGAAAACACGAGAGGAAACACACAAGAACAAGTCCAATCACACATCCACTAGACAATCAAACACACAAGATCACACGGTACATGAACAACAAAGGGAAAGATACAAGGTAAAGTTCATCTCCAAGAGGAGGTCTTGAATCCGTGAAGGATCTTCCCGCTAGGGGTCTTGAATCCAAGGTGGATCTTCTCCGTAGAGGGGCCGCGGTCTCTCTCGTGGAGTAGATCCGGGATGGATGAGCAAAGCTCTATCTCTCATATGAGCTAAACCATTGCTAACCCTAAAATGGTGGAGGTGGAGGAGTATATATAGTCTAGTATACGAAGGGGTAAGTGGGAGAGGATACATGGGCCTCTGGCCCGAATCTGCGCGCAGGCAGGCGCCGGATGTCCGGGCTGGGGGCCGGATGTCCGGCCGTTCATGGGAGGCCGGATGTCCGGGCACGGGCCGGATGTCCGGCCTGGCGATGGCCGTTCTTCGGGTGCTTCTGTTGCCCTTGCCGGATTTCCGGGGTGATGCCGGATGTCCGGCCTCTGCTGAAGCGTCGGATGTCCGGGCTGGTCGCCGGATGTCCGGGCTGGCGCCGGATGTCCGGGCTGGCGTCGGATGTCCGGCGGCTGTAACTTCAGCCGCTCCGTCTTCTTCCGTCTTCTCTTCCAAGCTTCCCTCGCGGATGGTGTAGGTGTTCCTCGGCGCTTGTACTCCTCGTCGTCGTCCGTGAAGCTCCGACAATACCTATGCATGCACACAAGTGGAGTGTCAAGTAGTATACCATCCTCGAAGGGGTCAAGTGAACACGTGTAAAGGAGATGATTCACCTTTATGTATGAGAAGTAGAGGTCGCACGTGTCACTTCCCAAGCAGACTCTTGACATGGGGATGTCCATAGGATACACCGTATCACATTAGTTAACCCAAAAGGCATGACTAACCACTCATATAATCCAAACTTAGTTTTAAATGCTGTTTTCCATTCATCTCCCAATTTCATACGAATTTGATGGTATCCACTACGCAAATCAACTTTGGAGAATATTGTAGAGCCACTCAATTCATCAAGCATATCATCTAGCCTAGGAATAGGATGACGATAACGAATAGTAATATTATTAATGGCTCTACAATCAACACACATACGCGATGTACCATCCTTTTTCGGCACTAGAATAATAGGAACAGCACAAGGACTAAGGGATTCGCGTATATAACCTTTGTCGAGTAGCTCCTGTACTTGACGCATAATCTCCTTCGTCTCTTCTGGATTGGTACGGTATGGTGCGCGGTTGGGTAGCGATGCACCGGGAATTAAGTCAATCTGATGCTCAATCCCTCGAATAGGTGGTAATCCCGGTGGCATGTCTTGTGGAAAGACGTCGGCGAACTCCTGTAAAATGTTAGTGACAGCAGGAGGCAAAGAGGAAGGCACGTCCTCGAATGAAAACAAGGCCTCTTTGCATACAACAGCATAGCAAACAGATTTGCTAAAATCTAGCTCATCAATATCAGATTTGGTGGCAAATAAACATGCACTTTTCAATTTAATTTCAGAAGCAACAGTAGATGGTTTATTAGTAGGCTTCATTTGTTGCTCAAATTCTTTTCCCACAATCTGATTTTCACTCTTATTTTTCTCCTGTTTTGCTTTATTAGCTCTATTAATATCATCTTTCAAAATGGAATCAGGAGTCATAGGAAGCAAAGTAATATTTTTATCCTTATGAACAAGAGTATACTGATTGTTTCTACCATGGTGTACAGAATTTTTATCAAATTGCCATGGTCTACCAAGTAATAAGGAACATGCTTGCATAGGTACCACATCACAATCAACATAATCAACATATGTAGAGATACTAAAATGCACACGAACAGTACGTGTTACCTTAACCTTGCCGCTGTTGTTGAACCATTGGATGTAGTAAGGATGTGGATGTGGTCTTGTGGTGAGAGATAGCTTCTCCACCATCTCCATGCTAGCCAAGTTGTTGCAACTCCCTCCATCTATGATCACGCGAACAGAACGCTCCTTCACAACTCCCTTTGTATGGAACAAATTATGCCTCTGATTTTGCTCAGCTTGTGTAACCTGCACACTCAAAACACGTTGAGCAACTAAACATTCATACCTGTCAGCATCTTCAGGAGCCATGTATTGCGTCTCATGATCAGAATCGTCTCCACCGTGTTCTTCACGTGTAATAAGAGCCAAAGTCTCCTCATCATAGTCACTAGCGGATTCATATCCACCATCCTCAGTAGCAATCATCACACGCTGAGATTTGCAATCTCTCGCAAAATGTCCTATTCCCTTACAACGACGACAAATAATATCACTAGTGTGCCCTGTTGATGCCATGGAAGAAGAAGAACTCTGTGCAGGCCCAATAGGTGTGCTCTTGGCAGATAATGGAGGTTGTGCCTGCTTCCTTGTATCACGGCTGGAGGTAACAGCTGATGGAGGTGTCGGTGCAGTAGAATGTGTGGAAGTAGAGGATGCATGCGGTGTCCATGATGAAGGTCGACCTGCAGAAAAGTTAGTCCGCGCCAATGTCTGTCGATCCTGCACTTCACGTTCAGCTTTACAAGCAAGATGGAATAAACGAGTGATATTAGTATAATCCTTATACTCTAGAATGGTCTGAATCTCTCTATTTAATCCACCCATAAAACGTGCAAGCATAGCTTCATTCTCCTCAACAATACCACATCTAATCAGGCCAGTTTGTAATTGCTGATAATATTCTTCTACAGAATTTTTTCCTTGTCTTAAGCGCTGCAGTTTTTGAAGTAATTCACGTTGATAATATGGTGGAACCCAACGAGTACGCATAGCAGTTTTCAAAGCAGTCCAAGTAGCTGAAGTAGGATATAATCTACAATGTTCAGACCACCAAACACATGCAAAACTAGTGAAAGCACAAACAGCAACAGGAACACGTCTCTCCTCGGGATAGTTTAAACATGTAAAACGTTGTTCAGTTTGTAACTCCCAAGTAAGATATATATCAGGAACATATCTACCCTCAAATGGTGGAATATTCAATTTCAGTTTAGGAAGATGGTCATGTACCTCAGGTGGTGGTGCAGCCCTACCGTTGCGATGATATGCATGAGGACGACCTGGTGGTGGTGGTGCTGGTTGTTGGACGTAGTTCTGATTTTGGTCAACCTCATCCTCGTAATGGTCCTCCACCTCTGCAGTAGCAGCAGGAGCTACAGAAACATCAACAGCAACAACAGAAGCTTGACCAGTCTCAAGGGGAACGCGCTGTGCTCGTCCCACTTGATTCGGAAGTCGGCGTTGTTGTTGTTGTTGTTGTTGTTGTTGTTGAAGAGGTGGGACAGCTGCAGCAGCCGGTGGTGGTGGAAAACGCGCAAGCAATTCAGCAAACTTGTTATCCAGCTTTGTTTCAAACGTCTTCTCCATGCCATCTATCTTCTCCATGGCCTCGTCCAATGTGTTTAGCACATCTTGCACCTGTACACTCATCATTTCCTGAAACTTATCATGAAGCTCCTTGTTCGTCAAGTTCTCCCAGGCAGTCTCGTCGACTTGTGATCCTGGCATGGTTAGCAGCAATAGAAACACACAAGAATATGATCCTACAGACTACTAACAAGTGGTGGTGGTGGCGGGTGTCACAAATCCGTCAAGCAAATCTCAAATTCTTACCAGTTCTTACCCAGCAGCAGGTGGTGATCGGCAACCGATGTAGTCAAAACTCTCAAAGCTTGGATAGAGCGATTACCAGGGAGAGTCAATCGCACGATGTAGATGTATGTGGAGCTGGGAAGGCTTATAATATGGTAGCAAAAAGGGTCAGCAATAATTAATTCAGAGATGCAAAGGTGAATAAACGCTCAACGACGGTACTGTGCTGGTCCTAGGCTAGACCGTACTAGAGACGCGAGCCTAGAACACTAACAAAATCACGGCGCTGCACGTAATCAAGGGGAAAGCACACTCTGAATTTTTTTTTCGCCTCTTTTTTTTTGCGCTCTTTTTTTTTGCGCTGCTTTTTTTTTTGCCGAAAATCACTATAATGGCGAGTGTCTCAAAACATTTCCCAAATCAAACTAAGATGAAAGGCACAAAATTTTTTTGACGATTTTTTTTTCGGAATCAGGGCAGCGACGACGAAAAAGTGCGGTAAAAAATCAGTATGGTGGCACGTGTCTCAAAAGACTCAGAAAAACCCAAAAATAGGATAGGGAAAAAATATTTTCACCTGTCGAAATTTTGGCCTAAAAACTGCCCGGGGGTCTCCCGACTCTTTTTTTTTTCGAGACCTACGCAGGCAAGGAAACACGAAACCGAAACCTAGATGGATCTCGAGAACAAACCTAATATGAAAAGAACTCGGATTTGTTGTGGATATATGGTGGTAGGATATGGCAGCGGTGGTAGGTTATGGCAGCGGTGGTAGGTTATGGCAGCGGTGGTGGTATGTGGTGGTGGTGGTGGGATATGGCAGCGGTAGTGGTATGGCAGCGGCGATGAATATGGTGCCGCGGCGACGTGACAAACTGTGAATAGAACTCGAAACTCTAAAGAACTAGACGCTAAGACCAGCAACTTGACACGACGATGCAACCGTAAATTCAACAAAGCAAATACAGAAAAGATTATGCAAAGGCTCAGATTGGTTCGGATGGGATGAACTAACCCTAATTTTTTTTTTCTTTTTCGTGGACTATAGGTATGAAGAACAGACTCGATCTAAACTATGAAAAACTGTAAAATCTCACCGAGCAACCTGGAAATCTGATACCACTTGATAGAGGCAAAGGTGTCCCGTCTTTCGATGAGATGGTGGCTATCGTTTGGATGAAGTCGACTTTGACGATCCGACTACGAACGTGCGTGGACGTCGCGCCTTAGCAATCGCTAAACCAACTCCGAGAGGTTATTGACCACGCCGGAGCACGATCAACCTGACCACGAAGGTCTGTTTCCTGCAGGCAAACGAAGAACAAGCAAGAAACTGAGATTGCAATCTGGATATTGCGAATTCAAGAGGAAAGCTTTATTGATCAAGTGGGGTTCTGTGACGTCTTAGTCTGGTCGTTGAACACAAACGAAGTACGCGAAGTTGCAGCTATGGCGAACTTTAATCTAAACAAAACCCAAAGTCTAAACGACGCCCTAAGGGCTGTATATATGAGGGAAAGAGGGGGGAATTTCGTGGCCCTTGGTGGAGGGGTCCGAAACCAACCCTAACTCTTGTTTCCCCACACATATGGACTCTAAAAACAGCCTATACTCAAGTATTTCGAAATTACATGGGCCTGGCCCAATAATAAGGTGACGCAGCACCTATAATAGCCTCTGGACGAAATTTATGAAGTGGCATCTTGTATATTTCGTCCAAGGCTTCTCACACTCATTATGGTGGCTTCAAAGTCCTGAAATCATCAATTGAAACTCCATTCTTGTTCCCCTTGCGCATGCCATCATCTCCATGCTTGATCTTGCTCCAATGTTCATCCTTCTTGTCCAAGCTAGGCCCTTCATTTGTAAGCAAGACAAATGTGTCCAATTTAGGCAGCATCATATTCTCATGAACATTAGATTCATTACCAAGAAACGAAAGTACCTGGTAATTTAATTGGCGTGCGCGAGCTCTAGTAATTGGTCCTGTATATGTGTCAGTTGGAGCTGTGGGTGTAACCTTGTTAGTGATGTCCTCATCACTTTGGGTTTTGTTTAGATTAAAAGTTCGCCATAGCTGCAACTTCGCGTACTTCGTTTGTGTTCAACGACCAGACCAAGGCGTCACAGAACCCCACCTTGATCAATAAAGCTTTCCTCTTATATTCGCAATATCCAGATTGCAATCTTAGTTTCTTGCTTGTTCTTCGTTTGCCTGCAGGAAACAGACCTTCGTGGTCAGGTTGATCGTGCTCCGGCGTGGTCAACAACCTCTCGGAGTTGGTTTAGCGATTGCTAAGGCGCGACGTCCTCGCACGTTCGTAGTCGGATCGTCAAAGTCGACTTCCTCCAAAACGATAGCCACCATCTCATCGAAAGACGGGACACCTTTGCCTCTATCAAGTGGTATCAGATTTCCAGGTTGCTCGGTGAGATTTTCCAGTTTTCGTAGATTAGATCGAGTTTGTTCTTCATACCTACAGTCCACGAAAAAGCCAAAAAAAATTAGGGTTAGTTCATCATATCCGAACCAGTCTGAGCCATTGCATAATCTTTTCCGTGTTTGCTTAGTTGAATTTGCGGTTGCATCGTCGTGTCAAGTTGCTGGTCTTAGCGTCTAGTCTTTTAGAGTTTCGAGTTCTGGTCATAAGTTGTCACGCCGCCGCCGCAACATCTTCATCGCTACTGCCATATACCACCACCAATCCGTATCCATATACCACCACCGCTGCCATAACCTACCACCGCTGCCATATCCTACCACCATATATCCACCACCAATCCGAGTTCTTTTCATATTAGGTTTGTTCTCGAAATCCATCTAGGTTTCGGATTTGTGTTTCCTTGCGTGCCTAGGTCTCGAAAAAAAAATAGTCTGGAGACCCCCGGGCAGTATTTAGGCCAAAATTTCGACAGGTGAAAATATTTTTTCCCTATCCTATTTTTGGGCTTTTCTGAGTCTTTTGAGACACGTGCCACCATACTGATTTTTTACCGCACTTTTTCGTCGTCGCTGCCCTGATTCCGAAAAAAAAATTCGTCAAAAAAATTTCGTGCCTGTCATCTTAGTTTGACTTGGGAAGTGTTTTGAGACACTCGCCATTATAGTGATTTTCGGCAAAAAAAAAAATAAGCAGCGCAAAAAAAAAGAGCGCAAAAAAATAAAATAAAAAAATTCAGAGTGTGCTTTCCCCTTGATTACGTGCAGCGCCGTGATTTTGTTAGTGTTCTAGGCTCGCGTCTCTAGTACGGTCTAGCCTAGGACCAGCACAGTACCGTCGTTGAGCGTTTATTCACCTTTGCATCTCTGAATTGATTATTGCTGACCCTTTTTGCTACCATATTATAAGCCTTCCCAGCTCCACATACATCTACATCGTGCGTTTGACTCTCCCTGGTAATCGCTCTATCCAAGCTTTGAGAGTTTTGACTACATCGGTTGCCGATCACCACCTGCTGCTGGGTAAGAACTGGTAAGAATTTGAGATTTGCTTGACGGATTTGTGACACCCGCCACTACCACCACTTGTTAGTAGTCTGTAGGATCATATTCTTGTGTGTTTCTATTGCTGCTAACCGTGCCAGGATCACAAGTCGACGAGACTGACTGGGAGAACTTGACGAACAAGGAGCTTCATGATAAGTTTCAGGAAATGATGAGTGTACAGGTGCAAGATGTGCTAAACACATTGGACGAGGCCATGGAGAAGATAGATGCAATGGAGAAGACGTTTGAAACAAAGCTGGATAACAAGTTTGCTGAATTGCTTTCGCGTTTTCCACCACCACCGGCTGCTGCAGCTGTCCCACCTCAACAACAACAACAACAACAACAACAACGTCGCCTTCCGAATCAAGTGGGACGAGCACAACGCGTTCCCCTTGAGACTGGTCAAGCTTCTGGTGCTGCTGTTGATGTTTCTGTAGCTCTTGCTGCTACTGCAGAGGTGGAGGACCATTACGAGGATGAGGTTGACCAAAATCAGAACTACGTGCAACAACCAGCACCACCACCACCAGGTCGTCCTCATGCATATCATCGCAATGGTAGGGCTGCACCACCACCTGAGGTACATGACCATCTTCCTAAACTGAAATTGAATGTTCCACCATTTGAGGGTAGATATGTTCCTGATATATATCTTACTTGGGAGTTACAAACTGAACAACGTTTTACATGTTTAAACTATCCCGAGGAGAGACGTGTTCCTGCTGCTGTTTGTGCTTTCACTAGTTTTGCATGTGTTTGGTGGTCTGAACATTGTAGATTATATCCTGTTCCAGCTACTTGGGCTGCTTTGAAAACTGCTATGCGTACTCGTTGGGTTCCACCATATTATCAACGTGAATTACTTCAAAAACTGCAGCGCTTAAGACAAGGAAAAAATTCTGTAGAAGAATATTATCAGCAATTACAAACTGGGCTTATTAGATGTGGTATTGTTGAGGAGAATGAAGCTATGCTTGCACGTTTTATGGGTGGATTAAATAGAGAGATTCAGACCATTCTAGAGTATAAGGATTATACTAATATCACTCGTTTATTCCATCTTGCTTGTAAAGCTGAACGTGAAGTGCAGGATCGACAGGCATTGGCGCGGACTAACTTTTCTGCAGGACGACCTTCATCATGGACACCGCGTGCATCCTCTACTTCCACACATTCTACTGCACCGACACCTCCATCAGCTGTTACCTCCAGCCGTGATACAAGGAAGCAGGCACAACCACCATTATCTGCCAAGAGCACACCTATTGGGCCTACACAGAGTTCTTCTTCTTCCATGGCATCAACAGGGCACACCAGTGATATTATTTGTCGTCGTTGTAAGGGAAGAGGACATTTTGCGAGAGATTGCAAATCTCAGCGTGTGATGATTGCTACTGAGGATGGTGGATATGAATCCGCTAGTGACTATGATGAGGAGACTTTGGCTCTTATTACACGTGAAGAACACGGTGGAGACGATTCTGATCATGAGACGCAATACATGGCTCCTGAAGATGCTGACAGGTATGAATGTTTAGTTGCTCAACGTGTTTTGAGTGTGCAGGTTACACAAGCTGAGCAAAATCAGAGGCATAATTTGTTCCATACAAAGGGAGTTGTGAAGGAACGTTCTGTTCGCGTGATCATAGATGGAGGGAGTTGCAACAACTTGGCTAGCATGGAGATGGTGGAGAAGCTATCTCTCACCACAAGACCACATCCACATCCTTACTACATCCAATGGTTCAACAACAGCGGCAAGGTTAAGGTAACACGTACTGTTCGTGTGCATTTTAGTATCTCTACATATGTTGATTATGTTGATTGTGATGTGGTACCTATGCAAGCATGTTCCTTATTATTTGGTAGACCATGGCAATTTGATAAAAATTCTGTACACCATGGTAGGAACAATCAGTATACTCTTGTTCATAAGGATAAAAATATTACTTTGCTTCCTATGACTCCTGATTCCATTTTGAAAGATGATATTAATAGAGCTAATAAAGCAAAACAGGAGAAAAATAAGAGTGAAAATCAGATTGTGGCAAAAGAATTTTAGCAACAAATGAAGCCTAATAATAAACCATCTACTGTTGCTTCTGAAATTAAATTGAAAAGTGCATGTTTATTAGCCACCAAATCTGATATTGATGAGCTAGATTTTAGCAAATCTGTTTGCTATGCTGTTGTCTGCAAAGAGGCATTATTTTCATTCGAGGACGTGCCTTCCTCTTTGCCTCCTGCTGTCACTAACATTTTGTAGGAGTTCGCCGACGTCTTTCCACAAGACGTGCCACCGGGATTACCACCTATTCGAGGGATTGAGCATCAGATTGACTTAATTCCCGGTGCATCGCTACCCAACCGCGCACCATACCGTATGATACGGTGTATCCTAGGTTCATCACCATGGACCCTTCATCGCCTCGCCAAGTGCCCAAAGGACCCATGACTAGAGCCCGTGCAAGAGCTTTCGAGACCGAGGTGACCTCGCTCCTCTCTTTACATCTGCCGGATTCACTTGAGACACGACTTCTACCTTCATCAGAGACTCTATGCATACTCAGGTGCTTGGACGAAGGCCGCGGGACAGCTCTACATGATGCTCAAGAGGACAGGCCCGACAAGTGCTCGAGACAAGAAGAAGGCAGGCTGAAGATGCTACAGGCACCGGACGTCCGGCCTGCACCGGACGACCGGCGACTCCCAGGCACCGGACGACCGGAAGACACCGGACGTCCGGCCTCCCCCAGACGACCGGACGACCGGAAGCCACCGGACGTCCGTGAAAACGACTACAGAAGCTAAATAGCGGAAATCCGAGGATTACCGGACGTCCGGTCCCTCCGGAACCACCGGACGTCCGGTAACCCACGGACGTCCGCTACGACGGCGACCACGTGTGTAATATAAATACTGTTGACTCCCCTCCGTTAGACTTAGCTGAGGTTTAGCTCATTCTTAGACTTGTGTGGATTTCTCCCACGAGACGGTGCGCCTCTACGGAGAAGATCCACCTCTGGATTCAAGACCCCTAACGGGAAGATCCCACGGGATTCCAAGACCTCCTCACGGAGAAGACTATCTTTGTATCACCGGTGTTGACCTTGGATCATGTATCTCAACCTTGTATCGCGAATCTAGTGCTTGTGTGATTATCTTCGTGTTGATTGAGTGTTTTCCCCTCTTGTTTTCCCCCGTTTCCGCCTTGTGTTCTTCGTGTTCGTCGTGGGATACTCTCCAAACGTGAAAGATCCGCTGATTAGGGTTCCACCCTGTATCATATGGTATCAAGAGCAAAGGTTTCTCACGATTTTGGAGCCCCACACTTTGTTTTCTAGCCTGTTTTTGTCGTGTTCTTCCCTATTTCGAAAATTCCCCACAAAAAGAGCCCCAAAATTTTTTGTGATCTGTTGATTTGGCAAGATTTTGTTGACTTTGTTCCATGGATTTGCTGTGCCACGTGTCGATCTAGCATTTCCCCACCTTCTCACCGTTTTTCCACCGCAAATCCGACCACGTTTCACCATTTTTGCCACGAATCCCACCAACCCAGTCCTAAACCTACCGGACGACCGACGTTTACCGGACGTCCGGCACCCCTCGAGACACCGGACGTCCGCTAAACACCGGACGACCGGCACCCCGACAACAGAAGCGTTTTACCGGATTTCCGGTCCCCACCGGACGTCCGACCCCTTCCGACCGACCGGACGACCGGTAACTTCCGGACGTCCGACATTTCCTGACGCAGCTGATTTTCTTCAGTTACGTTCCACCTTCCGCAAATACAATCCACCTTTCGCAACCACCATCGCTTTCCCGTTCTGAGTTTGAAAAGTTTGTCTCCTTTCGCCTTGGATACTTGAGTTGTGGTTTCACCGTTTCCTTGGATGTTTAGGCTACCTTAGGACGGCAAGACTTCGACAACACCACCGCTCAACTTCGGCAAGGACGGTAACATCGACGACACTTCCACCTTGCAATTGCATTGTCACCCTATGAACCATCTTTGCGTAGCTTTCCCATTGAGACTAGCCATTTGAGTATTGCCGGGCCACGCCACTTGTGCACATTAGTGATACTCATAGATATTGCATACTACATCATTGTGAGTAACATCACATCATCTTGGTATCTCGCATATCCCCGTGTGCCACAAGAGTGCTCCGCATACACAATAGCTACCTCGATCCGAGAAGCATACATATGTGCCCAAAGAAAGAGCTCAAAAGCTTTTAAGCAAAAGAGCCAATCCAAGCAAAGAAACAATAGCATCATACGCCTTGCATCCAAAGAGATCATACATAGCAACATCATCTTGTGCTCAAGCATCGGCACATCATACACTCATAGCATACTTGTGATAGTTAGTCGTTAAGTTTTGCCTCTTATAGGTCGTGCACAAGTGCGTATCCGCCTATTGAGCAATCGGTTAGCGTCTCTCTAGTGTTGTGCAACACGAGCATTTTCCGTGGTTTACCACATTTTCGCTCACCCTTGGTTGCACGACCACAATTATCTATCCGTGCGTGTGTTCCGTGTGCTACTCTTTGCTAGTGATCTACTTGTTGCATGAGCAAATTTGTGAACCATTTTCAACATCTTTGAGTCACTTTGACGATTGCATTGAATTTGTGCCACATCCTATCCAAGCTCCTCTCAAAGCTTTACTTGTGTAGGTGTGAGAATCGACACGAAGTGATACCAATAGTGCTATTTCCGGGTTACATTGTTGAGTGATCATCGATCCATTTTCAACCTCGGTTAAGGTACATTGATATTGTCTTCTCCTTTTCTCCCACTCACATACTTGCTTGTGATGATGGATAGGCCAAGTTCATCTTCGAACCCGATCTTCGACGATCCTCAAGAAGCGAACAACTACGTCACCAAACTACATCTATTCGGTGTCCAACGAGCTCTACATCAAGAGAGTGAAGCTATGCGAGAGTACATTGGTCAAGTCGCCGAGGACGCGCGCCAATTCCAACAAAGTACCAAGGAGCAAATCGACCTCATCAACACCAACATGTCTACTCAATACAATGAGCTCCGGACATTGATCATCAACCGACGTTCTTCCTCAACATCATCTCATCGACGAAGCCGCTCAAGTCGACACACCGACTCAACGCAAGACTCAAGTACACCTACGTCAAACACTCTTCGTCAAGCCGCACGTCAAGCTCGACATGACCACCGGCAACCTCTACATGACAAGAGTTCTCAAGAGCCATTCGACGAGCAAGAAAGCCGACATCGTCAAAACCAAGCTACACTTGAGCAAGCACAAGAACGGCGACGACAACGCCAACAACAACAAGAGCGAGCTCGTCAATATCAAGAAGAACAAGATGCCGAGGCTAACCGTCAAGCACAACAACGTCGTGAAGCTCAAGCTATGGAGGCGCAACGTGCTCTACAAGATGCACATCGCAATGTGGCAGCCCGCACTCGACACAATCGTCAAGAAGAGGATTTCCTTCGCGATGAGATGCAAGAAAGGCGCCATCAAGCAAGAATGCAAGAAGAAGCTCCTCCTCAAGCGCCCCATGAGCAACAATACCAACAAGAACATCAACTCCAACAAGAACGTCTACATCCTCAAGAGCAACATGATATGGCAAACCGCCAAAATCGAGATCGCCATCCCAATAGGCAAGGAAACAATGACGAGCATCGCTATGGCAAGCTCAAGTTCACCATGCCTAAGTTTTCCGGAAGCATTGATCCCGAAGACTACCTCTCATGGGCATTGAAAGTTGACAAGATCTTTCGCCTTCACAACTTCGATGAAGAGAAGAAAATCGCAATGGCATCACTTGAGTTCCAAGACTATGTTCTCATTTGGTGGGAGCAAATCATGGAGAGAAGAGAAGCAAAAGGCGACCCTCCTATCACAACTTGGGCTCAAATGAAGGAAGTGATGAGAGCACGCTTTGTGCCTACACACTACATCCGCGACTTGTTCAAGAAGCTACAACTCCTCAAGCAAGGAACCAAGTCCGTTGAAGAGTACTACAAGGAGATGGAGATTGCTATGATACGAGCAAACATCAAGGAAGATGAAGAGCAAACAATGGCGAGATTCTTGAATGGACTCAACTATCCTATCAAGAAGATTGCGGACTTCCAACCATACAACAATCTCCTCGAGCTAGTACACCAAGCAACCAAAGCGGAGCGACAAGTTCAAGAGGACTACAAGTACTCCAAGTTCAACTCCAAGAACTTCGGCTCCTACAACCAAGCTTCAACGACTTCGGCTACTCCTCCTACCTCTACCAAGCCTTCTACAAACTTCGGTGACAAGTCAAGCTACAAGAATGCGACTACATCGAGTCGTCCACCTTCTACCAACAACTTAAAGCCAAGAGCTTCCTCAACTACAACTCCTACCGAAGACAATAACAAGACGAGCTCCATCAAATGCTTCAAGTGCCAAGGACGAGGCCACAAGTCATTTGAGTGCAAGACCGTTCGCACCATGATCATCAACGACGACGGATCTTATGACTCCATGAGCGATGATGAGATGGAAGCACTTGAGCATGTCGCTATGCATCGCCAAGTCAATGAAGAAGAAGACAATCAAGTGTTTTGCGACAATGACTCAAGCCCCAACCTTGTTGTCTCCAAAGTCTTGACACTCCAACATCAACAAGATGACGACCAATGTTGTCACATTTTCCATACGAAGGCCGGAATCAATGGACGCGCCGTCAAGGTTATCATCGATGGAGGAAGTTGCCACAACTTGGCAAGTGAAGAGCTATGCGACAAGCTTCATTTGGTCAAGACGAAGCATCCACACCCCTACAAGGTCCAATGGCTCAACGACGCCGGAATTCTTCGAGTCGAGCACACCGTGCAAGTATCTTTCAAGATCGGCGCCTACGAGGACACTCTCGAATGTGATGTGATACCCATGTCCGTGTGCCACCTTATTCTTGGACGCCCATGGCAATATGATCGTGGAGTCACACACAATGGACGGACAAATCACTATCACTTCAAGATGAAGGGCAAGGAATTCGTGCTCCGGCCAATGTCTCCAAGTCAAGTTGCCGCCGACAAGCTTTTACCTACCACCCATCGTGGAGAGAATGGTGAGAGAGCGAGCCACCAAAAAGAGAGTGAGAGCCACAAGCCAAATATGAGCGACTCCACGATGAGCGACAAGAAGCAACTAGTGCTATTTGCTACCAAACGTGAGATGAGAGAAGTGTGTGAGAACCCATCGAGCGTCTTCCACATTGTGCTTTTATGCAAAGGGGAAGCAAAACCCACTAACACTTCACCACCTCCACCTTTTGCGTTGTCTAAATTGTTGCAGGAATTCTCGGACGTCTTTCCCGATGAGCTACCATCGGGTCTACCTCCACTTCGAGGGATAGAACACCGCATCGACCTCGTACCCGGTGCTCCACTTCCAAACAAGGCTCCTTACCGCGTCAACCCCGAGGAAACAAAGGAGATACAACGGCAAGTGCAAAAACTCATCGACAAGGGTCATGTACGTGAAAGTCTAAGCCCTTGTGCCGTTCCCGTTATTCTAGTGCCTAAGAAAGACGGAACTTTTCGCATGTGTTCCGATTGCCGCCCGATAAATGCTATCACCGTTAGATATCGTCACCCTATTCCTCGCTTAGATGACATGCTTGATGAACTTTGTGGTGCCACCATCTTTTCAAAAATTGATCTTAAAAGTGGCTACTACCAAATTCGCATTCAAGAGGGTGATGAGTGGAAAACTGCTTTCAAAACCAAGTTCGGGTTATACGAGTGGCTTGTTATGCCCATGGGCTTATCTGAAGCACCCGACACTTTTGTGCGTCTTATGCACTTTGTTCTTAGACCCTACATAGGTGTCTTTGTCGTGGTTTATTTTGATGACATTCTCGTGTTTAGCAAGTCGCTTGAAGAACATGTTGACCATGTCCAACTAGTTTTGCAAGCACTTCGCAAACAACAATTGTATGCTAATATAGAAAAATGCACTTTTGGCGTTGACAAGGTTGTCTTTCTAGGATTTGTCGTTTCTTCTCAAGGTGTTAACGTTGATGAAACTAAAATTGAAGCAATTAAAACTTGGCCTCAACCAAAGAATCTCATGCAAGTGCGTAGTTTCCTTGGTCTTGCCGGTTTCTATCGACGTTTTGTGAAGGACTTTAGCACCATTGCTATGCCTCTACACGCTTTGAGCAAGAAGAACGCACCCTTCATTTGGGGTCCTTCGCAAGACACCGCGTTCAATGAGCTTAAGAGCTTGCTCACGCACGCACCACTTCTAGCCCTACCAAACTTTGACAAACTGTTTGAGATTCATTGTGATGCTAGTGGTACCGGCATAGGTGGCGTGCTAATGCAAGAAAAGCGCCCAATTGCGTACTTTAGCGAGAAGTTATCGGGAGCGCAACTTAACTACCCCATCTATGATAAAGAGCTTTATGCCTTGGTGAGAGTTCTACGTGTTTGGGAACACTATCTTAGACCTCATGAATTCATTCTTCATACGGACCATGAGACACTCAAGTATCTCAAAGGTCAAACTAAGTTGAACAAGCGTCATGCTAAATGGAGTGAGTTCATTGAGTCTTTCCCCTATGTCATCAAATACATCAAGGGCAAAGAAAATGTTGTGGCGGACGCGCTTTCCCGCAAATGCATGCTTGTTACACAACTTGAGTTGAATGTGATTGGCTTTGAGCATATTAAAGATTTATATGAGCATGATCCTTTCTTTGCAAATGCTTATGCTAAATGCTTGACTCACACTTCTTGGGAACATTACTACATCAAGGATGGATATCTTATGAGAGCTAACAAACTTTACATTCCCGAGTCTTCGCTTCGTTTGCTCCTTTTGCAGGAATCGCACGGAGGAGGACTCATGGGACACTTTGGACGAGACAAGACGTTTGCTACACTCTCTAAGAACTATTTTTGGCCCAAGATGCTTCGTGACGTCTCACGCTTCACCAACCGATGTTCTACATGCCGCAAAGCTAAGTCCAAAGCTCAATCTTATGGTCTTTACATGCCTCTTCCTATTCCATATCATCCATGGGAAGACATAAGCATGGATTTCATACTTGGTTTGCCTAGGACTCAAAATGGCAAAGATTCCGTGCTTGTCGTGGTAGATAGATTCTCCAAAATGGCTCATTTCATTCCTTGTAACAAGATAGACGATGCTTCACATGTTGCCACTCTCTTTTGCAGGGAGATACTTCGTCTACACGGCGTGCCCAAAACGATCGTATCGGACCGGGACGTCAAGTTCTTGAGTTACATTTGGAAAACACTATGTGCCAAGCTCGGAATCAAGCTTCTCTTTTCTTCGGCGTACCATCCACAAACGGACGGCCAGACGGAGGTGACGAAGTGATGCGGAGCATCCGTTGTTCATCCCCATGTACTCTACGACTACTACCCAAGCCCCAAGTGGACACAAGGTGAACTCGTTCCTCGATGCTTCCCATTTTCATTCACGCGAGACATGGTTGCTACCTAATGCAAAGACACTACGTGTGCTAAGGAACCAAGGAGACGACCATGGAGATGCTCGAAGCATAGGACGAGTCCACACGGAAGCGGATCAAGAAGTGCCTCAAGGGGAGTCGCTGTGGAGCTACAGCGGCCGGACATCCGGCGCCCCGCGTCGGGCCGGACATCCGGCGCTAGCCCGGAAATCCGGACAATATTATCCAGAGAGCATCGGGACCGAGCACTTCAGCCCGGACATCCGGCCCCTTGGCCCGGACTTCCGGCTCCTCGTGAGCCGCCGGACATCCGGCCCCCGGCCCGGACATCCGGCGCCTGCCTGCGCGCAGAGACGGGCCTGAGGCCCATGTATCCCTCTCCCACTTACCCCTTCATGGACCTAGACTATATATACTCCTCCACCTCCTCCTAGTTAGGGTTAGCTAATGTGATAGCTCATTTTAGACTAGAGCTTTGCTCATCTATGTGGTTCTACTTCTACGAGTGACCGCGGCCCCTCTACGGAGAAGATCCACACTGGATTCAAGACCCCTAACGGGAAGATCCTTCACGGATTCAAGGCCTCCTCTTGGAGATGAACTCTACCCATGTATCTTTCCCTTTGTTGTTCATGTATCTTGTGATCTTGTGTGTTTGATTGTCTAGTGGATGTGTGATTGGACTTGTTCTTGAGTGTTTCCCTCGTGATTTCCCTTTGTGTTCTTCGTGTTCATCGTGGGATCCCCTCCATTTCGTGAAAGATCAGCCACATAGGGTTCCACCCTACATCATATGGTATCATGAGCCACGGTTTCTCACGAATTTGGAGCCTCCCCACCGTTTTCTAGCCTTGTTTTGTTGTGTTCATCCCCAATTTCGAAAATTCCCCACCAAAAATAGCCCCAAAATTTTTTGTGATCTGTTGGTTTGATGAAGTTTTGTTGATTTTGATCCGTGGATTTGCTTGGTTTCAAGTGGATCTAGCATTTCCCCAAGTTTCCCCATCTTTCCTCCACAAAATCCCTCAAATTTTGAGCCCCAAATCATCAATTTCCGCCCCAAATTCGAAAAGTTCGTCCCAATCCCGATCTGGAATCTTCGGGCCGGACATCCGGGCCACTGGCCGGACATCCGGGCCATCGGGCCGGACATCCGGCTCCTGGAGGGAAAAACCCCGCGCGGTTCTGGACATCAGGTCCCGGAAATCCGGGCTCCACCCCGGATGTCCGACCCCTGGGAATTCAGACTTTTCCGTTTCACCGTTTTGTCCATAACTAATTCATACGAACTCCGATTTCGACGTTCTTGAGCTCGTTTTGAAGATCTTGACATCCCCCATAACACAAAAATACTACCATCATCATTTGAATCCATCATAGTTTGTGGATTTTGGCATCTTTGCCTAGGGCTTCCACCATATCATCCGCATAACCACCACCGACTTCCGCAACCTAACCATTTTGTCCCCCATAGCATTTGTGGTTGCTTGAGTAGTGATTTGAGTCTCCTAAGGTGTTTAGGCTACTTAGGGACCATTGCTTCTTCATTAACCACCACCACCACTTCTGCATAACCTTGTCCACCATACATAGCCAACACAACTTAACCAAATTTTGTTCGAGCTTGTTTGAGTTGTGCCTTGTGTCTCCTAAGGTGTTTCGGCTACTTAGGGACCGTGACTTCAACTCCGACATCGTGTATAGCCCATCATTCCACTTCCGCAACCACCACGGCATTGCCGCTACCACCATTTGATATTTGTCCTTGAGATTTTGAGTTGTGGTTTTTCCGTTTCCTAAGGTGTTTCGGCTAATTAGGAACGGGTCTACATCAAGAGCACCACCTCTCATCATCGACACGGACGGTAACCTCGACGACATCATTGTATATTCCCCTTGCAATTGCATTGTTAACCCCTAGCCCATTTTGCGTCACACGCCTATCGAGACTAGCCTGTGAGTATTGGGCAACGTTACTTGTGCACATTAGTGATCATCGATCCGCCCTTCCATTGCATACATACCATATCATCTTGGTATCATCATATCATCCCTTGTGTCACAAGATTGTTCCCGCATATACACAATTGCTATCTTGGTTTGTGCATTTCGCATCGTGGCCATACAAAAGAAAAGAGAGAAAAAGAATAAGCTTTTAAGCACAAAGAAAAAGATACGCAAAAAGCTTTTAAGCAAGAACCATAGCACCATACTACATTAAGATTGTCATACTCGATCATTTTGGATCATACCACCGGAATACCATACATATAGCATACTTGGGATAGAAGTCGTTGCATTTTGCTTAGTAGGTTGTGCACAAGTTCGTATCCGCCTATTGTGCAATCGCGCTAGCGTCTCTCTAGTGTTGTGCAACAAGAGCATTTTCATGGATTCCACATTTTGGCTCATTCCTTGGTTGCACGACCCCATCTATCTATCCGTGTGTGTGTTTCCGTGTGCCACCCATATTGCTATTGGTCTACTTGTTTCACTTGCGAATTTGTGAATCTTTTTCAACATTATTGACTCTTGCTAACATTTCACATCAATTTTTTTGTGCCACTATCCTCACCGAGCTCCACCATAAGCTTTACTTGTGTAGGTGTGAGAAACCGACAAGAATTGGTACCAATTGTGCTATTTCCTTGTTCCACATTTGAGTGATCATTGATCCATCTTCAACATCGGTCAAGGTACATTTGGTATAGTTATTCTCTTTCTCCCACTCATACTGGTTAGCGTCTTGTGATGGATAGGCAAGGCATTTCATCTCCGGTCTTCGACATCGACGACGCGAACAAGGACATCCACGCGAAAACCATCGGACTACAACGAGAAATGCAAGAGTGCTTGGGCAACATCGCCATCGAACAACGACACTTCGAGACAAGGACAATGGCTTCCTTCGACGACATGTGCGACTCCTTCAACAAACAAATGGCGGAGCTCCGACACTTGGTGGTCGATTACAAGTCTTCTTCCCCTTCGTCATCCTCTTGGCGGCGACGTTCAAGTCACAAGTCTTCGGAGCGCAAACATGATGCAAGTGCAAGTCTTCCACGGCCACACCGCCATGGCGACCATCGACATCGTCATGAAGGGCAAGTCACCTCCAAGCATCATGTGCACGACCACGACGAACGACATCTACCAAGAGCTCAAGCACGACAACGGCATCATCATCATGAAGATGCTCGACAAGCGCATACCTACAAGTCCGAAGACGCTCTACTTCACGCCAAGCCGAAGCTTCAAGAGCATAAGAGAAGACCGCGAGACAAGCACACCCAAGACGGAGCTACGGCTACAACAACCACTTCGGCATCTTCGCCAAGTGCTATCAAGGCATCTTCGCCTTCGGACGTACGACATCTTCGCCTACTTCCCATGAGTTCGCCTACATCGACGTCTCCAACTACAAGGCGAGCACCTACGAGCGAGGGTGACACTTCCATCTTCGGAAGCTCCCCACATCAAGACGGCGACAAGATGGTCGATCAAGGGCCATCCCCTTCGACTACGGCATTCACCTTTGGAGGCGTTATTGATGAGGCGGCGAAAGGAGTTGAGTTTGGAGACGTTTGCACCCACATCTCTCTGACACGCATATATCATGAGATGCCCCAATTTCCATGTGAGGAGAGACACCACCATATGAGTGACATGAGTGACTCCACCATATGTGAGATTGAGAGCATTTATTTTGAGAGGACGAGAGTGATCACCACTATCCCCACACATGAGAGCATGCCGCACATCATATGTGAGGTTGAGAGCCATTTGAGTGACTCCACCAACCATACGAGTGAGAGCATCCATGAGGGAGTGAGTGAGCCACAACACTTAGTGAGTGAGGTAGTTGATAGGGCATGTGAGGCCACTATGATTTCTAACGACTTAACCTCTACTCCGAGTGTGTTTTCGTTGGTGCTAGGTCTCCTACATGACGATATGCCTACCCTCGACGAGTCCATCCCTCCAATGGACAAACCAATGGCCATGGTGGAAGAAGATGCACCACCCACATGGTTCCATCATGATGAAGATGAGAACGAGTGGATCTTGAACACCTCACCTACAACGCATGAGCGAAACTACAAAGGTAAAATAGGTGAAGGTGATGCTCTTGTCCCGCTAGTGGACTATCTTGAAAATGATTGCTTGCATGATGTTGACACACCTATTGCCATGCTTCATGCTAGTGCGAACTCATCATGTCTTGACTTACCTATTTATGATGAATATGATGATGAGCATGTTGAGTTGCCTAGTTGTGATGCTATGCTCCATAGGATATCATGTGAAAATTCTTTTGGTCACATCATGTTTGATAATCCTTTGAGCTTGTCATATGCTATGAGTGAGATCTCACATGTTGTATCATTGCAATCTCAACATAGTAGCTATGCATGCCCCATTAAAGTAAATCCTATTTGCACTTGTGGCATAGATGACAAGATGATGGTCATTGGAATGTGTTTCTCTTGCGATGATATTGCCATGCTTCCTTTACATGATGTGCGCAATTCATCTAATATAACATGCCATGATCACTTTGCTCCGGATATGCATTGTTTTGGATGTTATCAATATTCTCCATGCGATGTTTCCATTGATGCTCTTGAGGAGACCCCCATAGTTTCCTCATACATACTAGGAGATCTTTATGCATTACATACTTTGCATAGTTCCCATAATTGTGTGCACCATATGCATTCCATGAATAACAATGCTCTACCTACTTGTCATGATGCATTACACAATTTGAGTCTCCATTATGCTATACATAACAACAAACCTCTCATGATGGATGACATGTTTCTATATCACGCATATCATTTATTTGAGCATTGGCTATTTTGTGCTAACCACCACACGCACGTGCGCATCATGATGGATGATGTGTACATATACCACGCACACACAATTTTTCCTTTGTGTTTGTTTTGTGTAGGTACTCATGAACACTTGTCAACCTCACAATCCCATGAGTTGACAAAACGAGCTCTTGAGAGCAACGACGATTTGGGATCCCGTGGATTGTCCCTACCACCGTTCTTTTTGTGCAACAACTACGCGCATCTCTTTTACTTGGCTCTCACACGGCTATGGGCTACTTGCCACTTATCACATTATGCCCATACTATCGTGTTCACTTTGCATGTTATGCCTCTTGCTATGATTTTGCCATGCAATTGTGACCCTTGCTTGCAATTACCCATGATTCACCATTATGATACTCCTATGTGTATTTGCATGCTTGGTGGAGACACTAGTAGCTATTGCCATGATTTCTTTGTGCCCCATGCTATTGTTGAGTCTTGTGTTGGGAGAGTCATGATATCCCATTGCTATTTCCATATGGCCTCTCATCAACACATTGATTATATTTTGCTCATATCTTGCTTTCATGCTTGTGCTATGCCATGTGCATTATTCATGTCTCCTATTTGCACACATGCCATGCTTGCCATGATTACCTCTAGTACGTTGCATCTTTGCACTACTAGCTTGTTTGACTTGATTGCTATGCTTGCTTGCTATATTGCATCACCCATGTTCCACTCTTACTTGCTTTCTTGGGTTGATGACATATATGTTCATGCCATTCACATGATTCACATTGATCATTGTCACTTGTCTCCATTCGTTGCATCTCTCATATTCCCTTGTATTGAGTGCAACCATGCTATGCCTATTGATATTGGAGACTTTGACACCCTTCTTGTGATGCATACTTGCTTGATTGAGCCTATTGCACTTGGTTGTTCTCGCATCTTATGCCTAACATACCATGCACCACACCCTTGTACTTTCTTATGATAAGAATGATGCAAGCACTTGTTGGGTATTTTCCCGCACGAATGCTAGGTTTTGCATTATGGCTAACCTCATTTGTTTTTCCGAGTGTTTGTCATGTTCTTTCATTTTGAAGGATTCACAAGGCGGTACCATCACAAGGCATCTTTGGCATGTGAAGGCATACACGTTGTGCGACACCAACATCTTCGAGAAATTCCTAAAGGTGAATTCCTTCTTTGTGAGCCATCCTCACTTATGCATATTGGATGGGCCATACTTTCATTGTTGTTTCCTTCTTGTTGTCTACATGATACATCTACGGGATGGAGGACCGACATTGGAGATGGACCCTATGGACCTTCAAGTTGAGGAGCGCTCGGACTTATTGGATACACCTTCGGACCTTCACTCATGCCACGACATCGAGCATTGGTATATCAAAACTCCTTGGGCACATTGCACCAAAACCTTCATATTTGTTGATTGTGTGCTCACATGCCATGCTCCATGGACATATCATTCCCATAACAAATTTGCATCTTATGCATGGATTGACTCACATTATGCTTGCCTTGTTGCATCTTGTATTCCCATGTCATCCATGATATATGAGCTTGTGCATTTTCTTAGCAAATTTGTTGTGATCTTTCTCGATGGCATATTCATACATCATGATGATATTGTCCTCCATCAATTGCATGATAACATACACATATTGAGCATCCATTGCCATGTTCATGCTCTTGATAAACCATCATACTATGACACCATTTTGCACAATGGTTGCATTGATCACATTCACACTACCTTTGTGTGCACAACAAATGAATTTGCTCCCATGAATGTTTTGCATGTCATTGTACATCTTTTGGATAAGCATCATGTGCCTTGTCACACGGACTCACACTTACACGATGGACACTTTGTGTGCGCTAACAATTGTATTTCCGAGTGTTGTTTGTGTTTGCTCTTATTGCATGTATATCACTCCGACGACACTTTGGAGTACTAGGATTGCGCCATGTCTACGACTACGTCCAACTACAAGTCCGTCCACGACAACCGTTTCCATGGTGATGAGGTTTTTGATCCGAGGTCGGATCTTTCCCAAGGGAGGGGAGATGATGCGGAGCATCCGTTGTTCATCCCCATGTACTCTACGACTACTACCCAAGCCCCAAGTGGACACAAGGTGAACTCGTTCCTCGATGCTTCCCCTTTTCATTCACGCGAGACATGGTTGCTACCTAATGCAAAGACACTACGTGTGCTAAGGAACCAAGGAGACGACCATGGAGATGCTCGAAGCATAGGACGAGTCCACACGGAAGCGGATCAAGAAGTGCCTCAAGGGGAGTCGCTGTGGAGCTACAGCGGCCGGACATCCGGCCGACCCCCGGACATCCGGCGCCCCGCGTCGGGCCGGACATCCGGCGCTAGCCCGGAAATCCGGACCATACTATCCAGAGAGCATCGGGACCGAGCACTTCAGCCCGGACATCCGGCCCCTTGGCCCGGACTTCCGGCTCCTCGTGAGCCGCCGGACATCCGGCCCCCGGCCCGGACATCCGGCGCCTGCCTGCGCGCAGAGACGGGCCTGAGGCCCATGTATCCCTCTCCCATTTACCCCTTCATGGACCTAGACTATATATACTCCTCCACCTCCTCCTAGTTAGGGTTAGCAAATGTGATAGCTCATTTTAGACTAGAGCTTTGCTCATCTATGTGGTTCTACTCCTACGAGTGACCGCGGCCCCTCTACGGAGAAGATCCACACTGGATTCAAGACCCCTAACGGGAAGATCCTTCACGGATTCAAGGCCTCCTCTTGGAGATGAACTCTACCCATGTATCTTTCCCTTTGTTGTTCATGTATCTTGTGATCTTGTGTGTTTGATTGTCTAGTGGATGTGTGATTGGACTTGTCCTTGAGTGTTTCCCTCGTGATTTCCCTTTGTGTTCTTCGTGTTCATCGTGGGATCCCCTCCATTTCGTGAAAGATCGGCCACATAGGGTTCCACCCTACATCACGAACCGCACGCTTTCCACTCTTCTTCGTGTGTTGATCAAGAGGAACATCCGGGAATGGGAGCATTGCTTGCCAATCGCCGAGTTCGCCTACAACCGCGCAAGACACTCCACAACCGGCAAGTCCCCCTTCGAGATCGTCTACGGCTTCAACCCGTTGTCGCCTTTGGACATCCTACCTCTTCCTCTACAAGAGCGCACGAACATGGACGCAAGTGCAAGAGCAAGTTATCTCAAGAAGGTGCACGAAGATACAAGGGCGATGATCGAGCGACAAGTCCAACGTCTCGCCACCAAGCTCAACGTCAACAAGGCACCGATGGTGTTCAACCCGGGAGATCTTGTTTGGCTCCACCTTCGCAAGGACCGCTTCCCACACGAGCGCAAGTCCAAGCTTCTACCTCGCGCCGACGGACCCTTCAAGGTGCTAGCACGCTACAACGACAACGCCTACAAGATCGACATCCCACGCGACAAGTACTCCGTGAGCGATACTTTCAACATCAAGGACCTCTCTCCTTTCCATGGTGATGAAGATTTCGATCCGAGGTCGGATCTTTCCCAAGGGAGGGGAGATGATACGGTGTATCCTAGGGTCATCACCATGGACCCTTCATCGCCTCGCCAAGTGCCCAAAGGACCCATGACTAGAGCCCGTGCAAGAGCTTTCGAGACCGAGGTGACCTCGCTCCTCTCTTTACATCTGCCGGATTCACTTGAGACACGGCTTCTACCTTCATCAGAGACTCTATGCATATTCAGGTGCTTGGACGAAGGCCGCGGGACAGCTCTACATGATGCTCAAGAGGACAGGCCCGACAAGTGCTCGAGACAAGAAGAAGGCAGGCTGAAGATGCTACAGGCACCGGACGTCCGGCCTGCACCGGACGACCGGCGACTCCCAGGCACCGGACGACCGGAAGACACCGGACGTCCGGCCTCCCCAAGACGACCGGACGACCGGAAGCCACCGGACGTCCGTGAAAACGACTACAGAAGCTAAATAGCGGAAATCCGAGGATTACCGGACGTCCGGTCCCTCCGGAACCACCGGACGTCCGGTAACCCACGGACGTCCGCTACGACGGCGACCACGTGTGTAATATAAATACTGTTGACTCCCCTCCGTTAGACTTAGCTGAGGTTTAGCTCATTCTTAGACTTGTGTGGATTTCTCCCACGAGACGGTGCGCCTCTACGGAGAAGATCCACCTCTGGATTCAAGACCCCTAACGGGAAGATCCCACGGGATTCCAAGACCTCCTCACGGAGAAGACTATCTTTGTATCACCGGTGTTGACCTTAGATCATGTATCTCAACCTTGTATCGCGAATCTAGTGCTTGTGTGATTATCTTCGTGTTGATTGAGTGTTTTCCCCTCTTGTTTTCCCCCGTTTCCGCCTTGTGTTCTTCGTGTTCGTCGTGGGATACTCTCCAAACGTGAAAGATCCACTGATTCGGGTTCCACCCTGTATCACCGTACCAATCCATAAGAGACGAAGGAGATTATGCGTCAAGTACAGGAGCTACTCGACAAAGGTTATATACGCGAATCCCTTAGTCCTTGTGCTGTTCCTATTATTCTAGTGCCGAAAAAGGATGGTACATCGCATATGTGTGTTGATTGTAGAGCCATTAATAATATTACTATTCGTTATCGTCATCCTATTCCTAGGCTAGATGATATGCTTGATGAATTGAGTGGCTCTACAATATTCTCCAAAGTTGATTTGCGTAGTGGATACCATCAAATTCGTATGAAATTGGGAGATGAATGGAAAACGGCATTTAAAACTAAGTTTGGATTATATGAGTGGTTAGTCATGCCTTTTGGGTTAACTAATGCACCTAGTACTTTCATGAGATTAATGAATGAAGTTTTACGTGCTTTCATTGGACGATTTGTGGTAGTATACTTTGATGATATATTGATTTTTAGCAGATCTTTGGAGGAACATTTCGAACATTTACGTGCTGTTTTTATTGCTCTACGTGATGCACGTTTATTTGGTAACCTTGGAAAGTGCACCTTTTGCACCGACCGAGTCTCTTTTCTTGGCTATGTTGTTACTCCACAGGGAATTGAGGTTGATAAAGCCAAGATTGAAGCTATTGAGAGTTGGCCGCAGCCCAAAACGGTCACACACGTGAGGAGTTTCCTTGGCCTCGCTGGATTCTATCAGCGTTTTGTGAGAGATTTCAGCACCATTGCTGCACCTCTCAATGAGCTTACAAAGAAGGATGTGCCTTTTGTTTGGGGTGCTGCACAGGAAGAAGCATTCACGGTATTGAAAGATAAGTTGACACATGCTCCTTTACTCCAACTTCCTGATTTTAATAAGACTTTTGAGCTTGAATGTGATGCTAGTGGAATTGGGTTAGGAGGTGTGTTATTACAAGATGGTAAACCTGTTGCATATTTTTCTGAAAAATTGAGTGGGCCTAGTCTGAATTATTCTACTTATGATAAGGAACTATATGCTCTTGTTCGGACTTTGGAGACATGGCAACATTATTTATGGCCCAAAGAATTTGTTATACATTCTGATCATGAATCTTTAAAGCACATTAAAAGTCAAGCAAAACTGAACCGTAGACATGCTAAATGGGTTGAATTCATAGAGACTTTCCCTTATGTTATTAAACACAAGAAGGGAAAAGAAAATGTTATTGCTGATGCATTGTCTCGTCGTTATACTATGCTTTCACAACTTGACTTTAAAATATTTGGTTTGGAGACCATCAAAGATCAATATGTGCATGATGCTGAATTTAAAGATGTATTGCAGAATTGTAAAGAAGGGAGAACATGGAACAAGTTCGTCGTTAGTGATGGATTTGTGTTTCGAGCTAACAAGCTATGCATTCCAGCTAGCTCTGTTCGTCTTTTGTTGTTGCAGGAGGCGCATGGAGGAGGATTAATGGGACACTTTGGCGTGAAGAAGACGGAGGACGTACTTGCTACACATTTCTTTTGGCCATAGATGCGACGGGATGTTGAGCGTTTTGTTGCTCGCTGCACTACATGTCAAAAAGCTAAGTCACGACTCAATCCTCATGGTTTATATATGCCTTTGCCTGTCCCTAGTGTTCCTTGGGAAGATATATCTATGGACTTTGTTTTGGGTTTACCTCGAACAAAGAAGGGGAGGGATAGCATATTTGTTGTCGTGGATAGGTTCTCGAAGATGGCACACTTTATACCATGTCATAAAAGCGATGATGCTGCTAATGTTGCTGATTTGTTCTTTCGTGAAATTATTCGCTTGCATGGTGTGCCAAATACTATTGTTTCAGATCGTGATACTAAATTTCTTAGCCACTTTTGGAGATGTTTATGGGCTAAGTTGGGGACTAAACTTCTTTTTAGTACTACTTGTCACCCCCAAACTGATGGACAAACTGAAGTAGTCAACAGAACTTTGTCTACTATGCTTAGGGCTGTTTTGAAGAATAATAAGAAAATGTGGGAAGAATGCTTGCCTCATATTGAATTTGCTTATAACCGTTCGTTGCATTCTACTACTGATAGAGGCAAGGGGCCCGATCTTTCGATGAGATGATAACTATCGATTTGGTGGAGACGACTTTGACGATCCGACTACAAACGTGCACAACGTTGCGCCTTAGCAATCGCTAAACCAATCTCCAGGGGTTACTGACAATGCCAGAAGCACGATCAGCCTGACCACGAAGGTCTATTCCTGCATGTAATCGAAGAACAAGCAAGAATATGATAAAGCAATCTGAATATTGCAAATATAGATGAAGTATTGATAAAGGTGGGGATCCGTAAGCGGACTTGGTCTGGTCGTTGGACACAAACGAAGTACACGAAGTTGCAATGGCTAACTTTTGACTAAACAAATCCCAAAGAAAAAGCTACTAGATGGATCTACTTATATAGGAGCAAGGGGTGGCGGCCAAGGAGGTGGAAGGATGTCCCAAGGCAGCCTAATACTAACCCTAGGTCGTACAAGTCTCTTGGGCCCAAGTAGAGGTGATGTAACACCTTTGGACTTGTAGTTTGACTCGGATTCTGCTGCAGCGTCAGATTGTTTTGTCGGTACCTCAACGCTCCGGAAGAATTTGAAGGTGATTCCAATTGGGTTGGAAAGTGTATGAAATCTAGTTTCCAACAAAAAAAGAATCACCCAATTCGGAGTCCGTATGAAGGAGTTCTTGCTGTTTTGAGTCAGGTATGTCTGTGCAGTCCGAAACTGGATGCAGAACGTGAGAGACTTGGACTCTATCTTCTCTTGGCCCGAAAGTGACGTGAGAGAACTTTTTGAACAGCCCCTAAACTTCTCTTTTTCCCTTATCTTCATATGTGGATTGTACAAATGTCCCATGCACCTGGAATTAGACATGGCACAAAAGTCTGTGAAGTATTTTTGTTCTGGATGACATAAATAAATTGTTGCATAATTTGCATTAGAAATCACCTCACAAATATACATGTATGCAATATTTTTGGTCGTATCCAAGGTAGTCATGTCCTCATCATCCTCCCTTTTTTGAAAATAAAGCCGTCCTCGGCGTTGCTTAATCTGAAATGTGGGTAACAAAAAAGACAAGGTGTACATGTTGTATATGTATATGTCATCCATTTTTACTTCCCTTAATTTTCGCACATATGACACATGTATAGATGAGTAACCTTCGTAATTCATAAAATATGAACCCAAAATATTATCACAAAAAGTAGAAGGCATGAAAATATTGCAACTCAGTTTGCACAAATAAGTGAAGCTCTTATTCATATCAAAAGATTGACAATGTTCATCATTAAACCATCCCAACATTGGTGAATAAACCTTACTTGCATGAAATTCACAGTCTACAACATGCTTAAATAAGCAAACATGCAATAAGTCATTTGACATAGAATCGTCACCAAAATTAGAGGTCATATCAAAATGGTTAAACATTGGCACAATTATTTTCAAATGTATTTTATCCAAATCTGATTTATTCTCCGATTCACATGATTCTTTTGCATCAACAGTTAATTCAATGGGTGCACTTAAAATTGTTGGTATTTCAGTTGTTTGATCACATGACGCATTCATGACAGTAACATGATTATCTAATCTAGGTGGTGTGCTCAAATCAACAGGTAATTCAATACATGATGTATTCAAGTTAACTAGATATGCATCATCCTCATGTGAAGTTATATCATCATTGGTTTTACTGTTACCTTGTCGCAAAGATGTAGCTGATGTAGGTACGGACGACGACAATGTACCATACACTTTAGATGATGTCACGCTCACAATTGGAGGGGTGGCTGCTCTAGTAGGTGCAATGGCGGAGGAACCAACCAGTAGTGGTGAGCATGAACTGGAATAGTAGTTGTTGTAGTCACACAATGCATCCTCCTGTATTTGTCTCTCAAAGGTACAAGCACGAACATACATACCAATAATGCAACGAGGAATATACTGAAATCTTGCACGAATATCATGGTTCAAACCACCAAAAAATCTATTCATTGTATCATCCTCAGATTCTTCTATGTCACATTGATGCATATAAGATTTGAACTCTTGGTAGTAAGCATGAACAGTGTTACTGCCTTGTTTTAATTGTTCCAATTTACGAAGCAATTCACGGCGATAGTAAGGAGGGAAAAAATGTTTTCTCATTACAGCCTTCAAATCTTTCCATGTTGTGGGTTGGTTATCAATATTTTTCTTACAATGCACACTCCACCAAACAGAAGCAAAATCAGTAAATACTCTAGTGGCAGCTCGTACTCTCTCAAGTTCAGAAAAATGATGATGACTAAAAATGGTTTCTACTTCAAGCTCCCAAGCTAGATAAATAGCAGGATTAAATCTACCCTCAAATGACGGTAAAGAAATAACCTGACCATGTGCTTGTGTGTCTTGTCCCACGTCTCGTGATGGTGAAGATGTATCCGTCGTCCAAGAACTTCTGTCTTCGGTACCTGTCATGATTAGTAGAAACAAGAAACAAAATTCGAGAATAATATTCCTATGAACTACTAGGATGTGGTGGTAAAGCGCTCACAGTAAAGCAAATATCAATATCTTACAAGTTCTTACCATGCAGCAGGTGCTGATAGGCAACCAACGGTGTCAAATAACTCCAAAGATTGAGTAAAGCGCTTGCCAGGTGAACGTACGTAACACGGTGTAGAAATATGTGGAGCTGGGTTGGCTATATATGGTAGCAAAAGATTAGCAATAATCAATCCAGAGATGCAATGTTGAATAAACGCTCAACGACGGTACTGTGCTGGTCCTAGGCTAGACCGGACTAGAGACGCGAGCCTAGAACACTAATGAGGTCACGGTGTAGCACAACTAGCATCAATAAAGGATACGAAGTAGCTCTGGACAGCAAGATATAAGTGAAGATCACAACGGCAGTAAAGATAATGATGAAAACAACTGCCAAGCAGAATATACAACAACTCTCTCTCCAACTTTCTTTTCCTTCTTTTTCTTTTTCTTTTTTTCACACTTTTTTTCTTTTTCTTTCTCTCCTCTTTTTTTTTACTTTTTTTTCTCTGTCTTTTTTTTTCTCCCTCTTTCCAAGACAAACTAGATAAGATGCAGATTGGATCAAGCAAAGATGCGAATGACTTCAACTATGATTGTAACAATGAATGACGGGTTGCACAAGGTGGAAATTGATGGATGAGGTGGTGGATAGCGGAAGAGATAACGATGCAGCGGCGACGTGACTAATGTGAACAGAACTCGAAACTCTAACGAACTAGACACTAAGACCAGCAACTCGACACGCCGATGCAACCGATAATTCAATAATGCAAACAATGAAAGGAAAATTGCAAAGGCTCAGATTGGTTCGGATGGGATGAACTAACCCTAATTTTTTTTTGGCTTTTTCGTGGACTGTAGGTATGAAGAACAGACTCGATCTAATCTACGAAAAACTGTAAAATCTCACCGAGCAACCTGGAAATCTGATACCACTTGATAGAGGCAAGGGGCCCGATCTTTCGATGAGATGATAACTATCGATTTGGTGGAGACGACTTTGACGATCCGACTACAAACGTGCACAACGTTGCGCCTTAGCAATCGCTAAACCAATCTCCAGGGGTTACTGACAATGCCAGAAGCACGATCAGCCTGACCACGAAGGTCTATTCCTGCATGCAATCGAAGAACAAGCAAGAATATGATAAAGCAATCTGAATATTGCAAATATAGATGAAGTATTGATAAAGGTGGGGATCCGTAAGCGGACTTGGTCTGGTCGTTGGACACAAACGAAGTACACGAAGTTGCAATGGCTAACTTTTGACTAAACAAATCCCAAAGAAAAAGCTACTAGATGGATCTACTTATATAGGAGCAAGGGGTGGCGGCCAAGGAGGTGGAAGGATGTCCCAAGGCAGCCTAATACTAACCCTAGGTCGTACAAGTCTCTTGGGCCCAAGTAGAGGTGATGTAACACCTTTGGACTTGTAGTTTGACTCGGATTCTGCTGCAGCGTCAGATTGTTTTGTCGGTACCTCAACGCTCCGGAAGAATTTGAAGGTGATTCCAATTGGGTTGGAAAGTGTATGAAATCTAGTTTCCAACAAAAAAAGAATCACCCAATTCGGAGTCCGTATGAAGGAGTTCTTGCTGTTTTGAGTCAGGTATGTCTGTGCAGTCCGAAACTGGATGCAGAACGTGAGAGACTTGGACTCTATCTTCTCTTGGCCCGAAAGTGACGTGAGAGAACTTTTTGAACAGCCCCTAAACTTCTCTTTTTCCCTTATCTTCATATGTGGATTGTACAAATGTCCCATGCACCTGGAATTAGACATGGCACAAAAGTCTGTGAAGTATTTTTGTTCTGGATGACATAAATAAATTGTTGCATAATTTGCATTAGAAATCACCTCACAAATATACATGTATGCAATATTTTTGGTCGTATCCAAGGTAGTCATGTCCTCATCAACTACTAAGATGTGCCCTTTTGAAATTGTCTATGGTTTCCTACCTCGTGCACCTATTGATTTGTTGCCTCTTCCATCTTCGGAGAAGGTTAATTTTGATGCTAAACAATGTGCTGAATTGATCTTAAAAATGCATGAGTTAACTAAGGAAAATATTGAGCGCATGAATGCTAAATATAAATTTGTTGGAGATAAGGATAGAAAACGTGTTGTATTTGCACCTGGAGATCTTGTTTGGTTACATTTGCGTAAGGATAGGTTTCCTAATTTGCGCAAGTCAAAGTTGATGCCACGTGCTGATGGTCCTTTCAAGGTGTTAGAGAAAATAAATGATAATGCATATAAACTTGAGCTGCCTGCAGATTTTGGGGTTAGTCCCACATTTAACATTGCAGATTTGAAGCCTTACTTGGGTGAGGAACATGAGCTTCCGTCGAGGACGACTTCAATTCAAGAAGGGGAGGATGATGAGGACATCACTAACAAGGCTACACCCACAGCTCCAACTGACACATATACAGGACCAATTACTAGAGCTCGCGCACGCCAATTAAATTACCAGGTACTTTCGTTTCTTGGTAATGAATCTAATCTTCATGAGAATATGATGCTGCCTAAATTGGATACATTTGTCTTGCTTACAAATGAAGGGCCTAGCTTGGACAAGAATGATGAACATTGGAGCAAGATCAAGCATGGAGATGATGGCATGCGCAAGGGGGACAAGAATGGAGTTTCAATTGATGATTTCAGGACTTTAAAGACACCATAATGAGTGCGAGAAGCCTTGGACGAAATATACAAGATGCCCCTTCATAAATTTCGTCCACAGGCTATTATAGGTGCTGCGCCACCTTATTATTGGGCCAGGCCCATGTAATTTTGAAATACTTGAGTATAGGCTGTTTTTAGAGTCCGTATGTGTGGGGAAACAAGAGTTAGGGTTGGTTTCGGACCCCTCCACCAAGGGCCACGAAATTCCCCCCTCTTTCCCCCATATATACAGCCCTTAGGGCGTCGTTTAGACTTTGGGTTTTGTTTAGATTAAAAGTTCGCCATAACTGCAACTTCGCGTACTTCGTTTGTGTTCAACGACCAGACCAAGGCGTCACAGAACCCCACCTTGATCAATAAAGCTTTCCTCTTATATTCGCAATATCCAGATTGCAATCTTAGTTTCTTGCTTGTTCTTCGTTTGCCTGCAGGAAACAGACCTTCGTGGTCAGGTTGATCGTGCTCTGGCGTGGTCAACAACCTCTCGGAGTTGGTTTAGCGATTGCTAAGGCGCGACATCCTCGCACGTTCGTAGTTGGATCGTCAAAGTCGACTTCCTCCAAAACGATAGCCACCATCTCATCGAAAGACGGGACACCTTTGCCTCTATCATGAGAGACTTGGACTCTATCTTCTCTTGGCCCAAAAGTGACGTGAGAGAACTTTTTGAACAACACCTAAACTTCTCTTTTTCCCTTATCTTCATATGTGGATTGTACAAATGTCCCATACACCTGGAATTGGACATGGCACAAAAGTCTGTGAAGTATTTTTATCCTGGATGACATAAATAAATTGTTGCATAGTTTGCATTAGAAATCACCTCACAAATATACATGTATGCAATATTTTTGGTCGTATCCAAGGTAGTCGTGTCCTCATCAGTTACTGCACAGGGAATTGAGGTTGATAAAGCCAAGATTGAAGCTATTGAGAGTTGGCCGTATCCCAAAACGGTCACACACGTGAGGAGTTTCCTTGGCCTCGCTGGATTCTATCGGCGTTTTGTGAGAGATTTCAGCACCATTGCTGCATCTCTCAATGAGCTTACAAAGAAGGATGTGCCTTTTGTTTGGGGTACTGCACAGGAAGAAGCATTCACGGTATTGAAAGATAAGTTGACACATGCTCCTTTACTCCAACTTTCTGATTTTAATAAGACTTTTGAGCTTGAATGTGATGCTAGTGGAATTGGGTTAGGAGGTGTGTTATTACAAGATGGTAAACCTGTTGCATACTTTTCTAAAAAATTGAGTGGGCCTAGTCTGAATTATTCTACTTATGATAAGGAATTATATGCTCTTGTTCGGACTTTGGAAACATGGCAACATTATTTATGGCCCAAAGAATTTGTTATACATTCTGATCATGAATCTTTGAAGCACATTAAAAGTCAAGCAAAACTGCACCGTAGACATGCTAAATGGGTTGAATTCATAGAGACTTTCCCTTATGTTATTAAACACAAGAAGGGAAAAGAAAATGTTATTGCTGATGCATTGTCTCGTCGTTATACTATGCTTTCACAACTTGACTTTAAAATATTTGGTTTGGAGACCATCAAAGATCAATATGTGCATGATGCTGAATTTAAAGATGTATTGCAGAATTGCAAAGAAGGGAGAACATGGAACAAGTTCGTCGTTAATGATGGATTTGTGTTTCGTGCTAACAAGCTATGCATTCCAGATAGCTCTGTTCGTCTTTTGTTGTTGCAGGAGGCGCATGGAGGAGGCTTAATGGGACACTTTGGCGTGAAGAAGACGGAGGACGTACTTGCTACACATTTCTTTTGGCCAAAGATGTGACGGGATGTTGAGCGTTTTGTTGGTCGCTGCACTACATGTCAAAAAGCTAAGTCACGACTCAATCCTCATGGTTTATATATGCCTTTGCCTGTCCCTAGTGTTCCTTGGGAAGATATATCTATGGACTTTTTTTTGGGTTTACCTCGAACAAAGAAGGGGAGGGATAGCATATTTGTTGTCGTGGATAGGTTCTCGAAGATGGCACACTTTATACCATGTCATAAAAGCGATGATGCTGCTAATGTTGCTGATTTGTTCTTTCGTGAAATTATTCGCTTGCATGGTGTGCCAAATACTATTGTTTCAGATCGTGATACTAAATTTCTTAGCCACTTTTGGAGATGTTTATGGGCTAAGTTGGGGACTAAACTGCTTTTTAGCACTACTTGTCACCCCCAAACTGATGGACAAACTGAAGTAGTCAACAGAACTTTGTCTACTATGCTTAGGGCTGTTTTGAAGAATAATAAGAAAATGTGGGAAGAATGCTTGCCTCATATTGAATTTTCTTATAATCGTTCATTGCATTCTACTACTAAGATGTGCCCTTTTGAAATTGTTTATGGTTTTCTACCTCGTGCACCTATTGATTTGTTGGCTCTTCCATCTTCGGAGAAGGTTAATTTTGATGCTAAACAACGTGCTGAATTGATCTTAAAAATGCATGAGTTAACTAAGGAAAATATTGAGCGCATGAATGCTAAATATAAACTTGTTGGAGATAAGGGTAGAAAACGTGTTGTCTTTGCACCTGGAGATCTTGTTTGGTTACATTTGCGTAAGGATAGGTTTCCTAATTTGCACAAGTCCAAGCTAATGCCACGTGCTGATGGTCCTTTCAAGGTGTTAGAGAAAATAAATGATAATGCATATAAACTTGAGCTGCCTGCAGATTTTGGGGTTAGTCCCACATTTAACATTGCAGATTTGAAGCCTTACTTGGGTGAGGAAGATGAGCTTCCGTCGAGAACGACTTCAATTCAAGAAGGGGAGGATGATGAGGACATCACTAACAAGGTTACACCCACAGCTCCAGCTGACACATATACAGGACCAATTACTAGAGCTCGCGCACGCCAATTAAATTACCAGGTACTTTCGTTTCTTGGTAATGAATCTAATGTTCATGAGAATATGATGCTGCCTAAATTGGATACATTTGTCTTGCTTACAAATGAAGGGCCTAGCTTGGACAAGAAGGATGAACATTGGAGCAAGATCAAGCATGGAGATGATGGCATGCGCAAGGGGAACAAGAATGGCGTTTCAATTGATGATTTCAGGACTTTGAAGCCACCATAATGAGTGCGAGAAGCCTTGGACGAAATATACAAGATGCCACTTCATAAATTTCGTCCAGAGCCTATTATAGGTGCTGCGTCACCTTATTATTGGGCCAGGCCCATGTAATTTCGAAATACTTGAGTATAGGCTGTTTTTAGAGTCCGTATGTGTGGGGAAACAAGAGTTCGGGTTGGTTTCGGACCCCTCCACCAAGGGCCACGAAATTCCCCCCTCTTTCCCTCATATATACAGCCCTTAGGGCGTCGTTTAGACTTTGGGGTTTTGTTTAGATTAAAAGTTCGCCATAGCTGCAACTTCGCGTACTTCGTTTGTGTTCAACGACCAGACAAAGGCGTCACAGAACTCCACTTGATCAATAAAGCTTTCCTCTTGAATTCGCAATATCCAGATTGCAATCTCAGTTTATTGCTTGTTCTTTGTTTGCCTGCAGGAAACAGACCTTCGTGGTCAGGTTGATCGTGCTCCGGCGTGGTCAATAACCTCTCGGAGTTGGTTTAGCGATTGCTATGGCGCGACGTCCACGCACGTTCGTAGTCGGATCGTCAAAGTCGACTTCATCCAAACGATAGCCACCATCTCATCGAAAGACGGGACACCTTTGCCTCTATCAGCTACAAACTGTCGAGATCAAGATTTAGGACCGGAGGGAGGGACGGATGGATGCCACTGGAATCTGGATGGATGCGTCGTCTCGCGCCCCGCCCGCCCGCCCGCATGCGGCCATGCACGCGTGCAACAAGACCTGGCGGCTCGCGACCTGCGGAAGGATCTCGGAAGGAAGGCGTCGGTTTGTCTCAATCGATGCGTTTTTTTCTTGGCGAAGGTAACGATGGATGTGTGTATATATGCTGCAGGGTGAATCGATTTGGGCCTATGGCCCATCTCGTGCTTGTGAGCGAGAATAGTGAGGTGGGCTAGCCTCTGTTTCTGGGCTAAATGCTCAGCAAGCACGTTTTATTCTGTCAGTTTCGTTTTTCCTTGCATACATACCATATATACACTATATATACCTAGTTTATTGACAAAAATAATGAGTATTCAACTGAATACCCATGACTTGAAGTGGGCCCGCCCCTGTTGTCGCATGGCCATGCTTATCCTGGTTGGCTCACCCGAGGGGCCCAGAGTATATCTCTCCAGATCGGAGGGGCAAATCCCATGTAGCTCGACCATGTCTCGCAGCATGGGTCTGGACAAACCCGAAACCTACCTTTGTAACTACCTAGTTACGGAGTAGCGTATGGTCAGCCCAAAGCAAGTCTCTCACCACCCCGAGTACATGTGTCACCTCAGGTCTTAGGATACAGAACGTATGTTGTACTAGAAACTCACAAATGACATATCAATGTGTTTCATAGTTGGGTATGTCCAATCCGACGTTCATCCGAGCTTGGATCCAGTCGCTCGGATCCAACCTCGGATCTATTAGATCCATGCAGTTTGACAGCATCACATGCTTCATGGCTAGTGAGCATGCTAGTCTAGTGCGACGTGTGCCCACACTTCACTTGCGACTAGGGACAATTTAGGATGTATCATACAACATAAGATCTCACAGACAAGTCACGTACTTGCCAACAAGTATCATTGATTACATGCAAGGACTATCTTTATTCATAAACACATAGGAAATATCATCATACATGATTGCCTCTAGGGCATATCTCCAACATTCAAGACACCCTTGTGGGAAGGATCTATCTGGATCATCAAGCCCTCATCTCCTTCTTAGGATTTGGGATGAACTTTACCATGTATCTTGTTTCCCTTTGATTGTTCTTATACCTTGTGGATCTTATGTGTTTGTGAGTCTTGTGGACGTGTGATTGGACTTGTTCTTGAGGGTTACTCTTGTGTTTCCCCATTTGTGTTCATCTTTTTCTTGGGGATTTCCCCTCCAATTCGTGAAAGATCGGCCCCTAGGGTTCCACCCTACATCATATTGGTATCTAGAGCCATGATTTCTCACGAAATTGGAGCCCCCCTCCTTGTTTTCTAGCCTAATTTTGTTGTGTTCTTGCCCAATTTCGAAAATTCCCCACAAAAAGAGCCATACCAATTTTTTTGTGATTTGTTGTTCCTAGTGAGGTTTTGTTGATTTTAATCCATGGATGGTGTTCAACAAGTAGATCTACCTCCTATTGCATCCTCGTACCCCAATTTTTCTTTCCCCCCCTCAAATTTAACCTCGAAATATGCTAATTTTCGCCACCACCGTGCCCATGGGCTCCCCACCCCGTGCCCACGGGCACCGGCGAAGTCCCAGGTGACCTTGTGTCCTTGGTCCATGTACCGTGCGCATGGGACCCATGTCCACGGGCCTTGGACCTCATGCGCGTGCCCCCCCCCCCTACAGCAGACGCGACCGGTCCATTGTTTTGGCCATATCTTCCACATCCGGAGTCCGATTTGTTCGACGTTCTTTAGCTCTTTGAGTAGCTATTGACATCCCCCATCCATCTAAATTGGTTCCAACACCATTTGACTCCATCAAAGTTTGTGCATTTTTTGCATCTTTTACATAGCCCATACACCATATCTTCCGTATAACACACCATAGCATTCCGCAAACTAACCCATTTTGGTTCTTATTGCTTGTGGTAGTTTGAGTTGTGATTTGAGACTCCTAAGTGTTTCGGCTACTTAGGGATGGTTACATCATCATTCACCACCGGCCAGTTGTATCGGTCCATCGAATACATCCACCATGAGCTTCGACATCGACAACGACCATCCATCCTTTGAGACCATCTTCAAATGGAAGCAAGGCCGGTTACCACCGACTTCGTGAAAGGTTAAGTGCGGCGAAGGTATCCATTATGTCATATACTTCTCCTTCCTTGCCATTTCATCTTGATAGACCCTCCATCTTCGCACATACCTTCGTACCTATTGAGACTAGCTATCCGAGTATTTCTCACACAAAAAAGCTATCCGAGTATTGCTGGGCTTCACGAAAACTTGTACACCTTAGTGATACGATATCATATTGTGGCATCATTTGATATATCATATAGTGCAATTGCTTGCTCCAGTGCATATCTTGTGATACTTGTCTTACATATTTGGTTGAGGCTCAATAAGAAAAGTGTAAATGAAGATAAGAGCAAAAACAAAGATAAAAAAGCTTTTAAGCAAGAAAAGAAAGATCATAAGCTTATAAGCAAAAGAGAGTTGAGCATGAAAAGAGATACTTTTGCATGAGCATACATGGAATAGGAAACATTTTGCTTGCATGCATATTGGTTGGTGCCAAGGGGTGAATCGTGCCCAAGTGTGCAATCAAGCTAGTGTCTCTCCTAGTGTTTGTGCAACACGAGCTTAGTCTTCGTTAGGCAATTTTGTATTGCTCATCCCTATAGTTGCACAAGCCCCATTATCCCACCGTGTGTGTTTCTTTATTGCCCTCCTCTAGATTTGTGATCACTTGCTTGGCATCTTGAGTCCTTTGGCTTGATTTAAACATTTACATATCTTGGACTTTAATTTGCATGAAATTTGTGCCACTTGTCCTAACCAAGCCACTCGATAAGCTTTACTTTGCAGGTGTGAGTGAACAAGTCCGGTACCAATTACACTATTCTTTCATTTCACATTGAGTGACACGAGATACATCCTCAAACTTGGGAAATGGTAGCTTGGTATTGTTTATCTCATTTCCTACTCACCTTTGCTCGAGTCTTGTGATGGATAGGTGATGAGGACATCACTAACAAGTTTACACCCACAGCTCCAACTGACACATATACAGGACCAATTACTAGAGCTCGCGCACGCCAATTAAATTACCAGGTACTTTCGTTTATTGGTAATGAATCTAATGTTCATGAGAATATGATGCTGCCTAAATTGGATACATTTGTCTTGCTTACAAATGAAGGGCCTAGCTTGGACAAGAATGATGAACATTGGAGCAAGATCAAGCATGGAGATGATGGCATGCGCAAGGGGAACAAGAATGGAGTTTCAATTGATGATTTCAGGACTTTGAAGCCACCATAATGAGTGTGAGAAGCCTTGGACGAAATATACAAGATGCCACTTCATAAATTTCGTCCAGAGGCTATTATAGGTGCTGCGTCACCTTATTATTGGGCCAGGCCCATGTAATTTCGAAATACTTGAGTATAGGCTGTTTTTAGAGTCCGTATGTGTGGGGAAACAAGAGTTAGGGTTGGTTTCGGACCCCTCCACCAAGGGCCACGAAATTTCCCCCTCTTTCCCTCATATATACAGCACTTAGGGCGTCGTTTAGACTTTGGGTTTTGTTTAGATTAAAAGTTCGCCAAAGCTGCAACTTCGCGTACTTCGTTTGTGTTCAACGACCAGACAAAGGCGTCACAGAACCCCACCTTGATCAATAAAGCTTTCCTCTTATATTCGCAATATCCAGATTGCAATCTTAGTTTCTTGCTTGTTCTTCGTTTGCCTGCAGGAAACAGACCTTCGTGGTCAGGTTGATCGTGCTCCGGCGTGGTCGATAACCTCTCGGAGTTGGTTTAGCGATTGCTAAGGCGCGACGTCCACGCACGTTCGTAGTCGGATCGTCAAAGTCGACTTCACCCAAACGATAGCCACTATCTCATCGAAAGACGGGACACCTTTGCCTCTATCAATAGGCAAAGCACATCATCTTCGGTCTACAACCACGACGACAAGTTTGATGCCATGAGGAAAATCATCGATGCCAAGATGGGAAAGCACGTGCAGGATCTCAAGGACCTCATCAACAACCGCAAGCGGTCTTCCTCCTCTTCAAGAAGACACTCAAGTGCACATGCTTTCGAGCTACCATCTCCGGCGAGTACACACCGGCATCGACACCGACAAGATCAAGGGCGTACCACAAGAACGGAAGAGCAGACTTCTGGACACCAGTTGTCTTCTCTGCCAACCCCGTGCACATGGCCTTCTACACCCTCATGCGCACGGACCACATAGATCAGCGACATCATCCGTGACAAGACGACTTCTTCGACTATGTTGGCATCTTCGCCAAGTGACTTTAAGGCATCTTCGCCTTTGGATGTATGTCATCTTAGCTTACTCCACAAGCTCAAGTCCGCGACTTCCATGACCTACTTCGACTTCGACACCGACTATGAGATTCCATTCTTTGGGACTCATGACCTCGAAGAGTACCTTGAGTGGGAGCGCAAGATGGACGACTACCTCAAGCTACATCAAGTCCCCTCTGAACGTCAAGTGAAGTGCTCCACAAGTAACTTCCATGACTAGCATCAACATGGTGACTTCATGGACCTTCGAAAAGCTTTACCACGAGTTCGTCCAAGAAGAAGAAAGTGATGTGGCGAGAATTTGTGCCTTCCACCTACACGGAACATCTACAACGCCACTTGGAGAACACCATGCAAGGATCCAAGTCCCTCGACGAGTACTTCAATAATACAAGGAAATCTGTGAGCCGGCGTGGACGATCCCATTTGGATGAAGTTCTACTTCTCGATGGAATTGAACAACGACATCGCGAAGACTATCTTCACCAACAACTACGAGTCCCTCGACGACATGTACATTGGTGTTTCAAGGCACAACAAGAACTCATGAATGCCAAGTCTACTCGACCCCAAGCACCCTTGGCGACGACCACGCTCAAAGACGGCGAGCATGAGGCTATTACCATCGAGATGATCAAGCATGGGATTTTCCCTTCGGTCATGGACGAGAGTGATGATGTGCCATCTTCGGCCTTCATCCACGACGACGACTACGAGACAATTGAGCTTGGGATTTTCCCTTCGACCAAGGAGGCGTATGGTGATGAGTTGAGAGACTTGTGCCACTATATTGAGAGTGAGAGTGACTTCATCACTAGCCCCATATATGATGTGATGCTTCATTCTCATGTGAGGAGAGCCACCACCACCACCACTTGAGTGAGATAAGTGAGTCCACCATATGTGACTTTGAGTGCACCTACCTTGAGGGAGTGAGTGAGCAACTACCACTGTGACACCCCGAGACCGGTGCGCCAGGTGTCAGCTAGTTATTCGTCGCCATTGCCATGTCATCTGCTTGTGTGTTGCATCTTGCCATGTCATCATGTGTGTTGCATCATCATGTTTTCAAAACTTGCATCCGTCCGAGTCTGCCCGTCCTCTCCGTTGTCCGTTCTGAGCCCAGACACACTTGCACGCGCCCGCGGCGCCTCCGAATATTTGTTTTGTGAGTGGCCGGAAAATGTTCTCGGAATGGGTTGAAACTAGGCATGTGGTCTTATTATAGCATAGGTAGACCGCCTGTCAGATTTCATCGCATTCAGAGTCCGTTTGATAGCCCAACGGATATATATAGCGGCACTAGTAGCCGGTCTAAACGTCGGACGTTTTCGGTCTCCCGAAAACCCCCGCGGGCCTCTCTCCCTCTCCTCTAATCTCAGCCCAACTAATCTACACAGCCCACTAGGCCCAGCCTACTCCCCCTCCGCTTCGGTGCCGTTGGATCGTGATCCGATGGCTCCGAAACGGCCTCAAACCCCTCGAACCCTAGTGATGAGGACATCACTAACAAGGTTACACCCACAGCTCCAACTGACACATATACAGGACCAATTACTAGAGCTCGCGCACGCCAATTAAATTACCAGGTACTTTCGTTTCTTGGTAATGAATCTAATGTTCATGAGAATATGATGCTGCCTAAATTGGATACATTTGTCTTGCTTACAAATGAAGGGCCTAGCTTGGACAAGAAGGATGAACATTGGAGCAAGATCAAGCATGGAGATAATGGCATGCGCAAGGGGAACAAGAATGGCGTTTCAATTGATGATTTCAGGACTTTGAAGCCACCATAATGAGTGCGAGAAGCCTTGGACGAAATATACAAGATACCACTTCATAGATTTCGTCCAGAGGCTATTATAGGTGCTGCGTCACCTTATTATTGGGCCAGGCCCATGTAATTTCGAAATACTTGAGTATAGGCTGTTTTTAGAGTCCGTATGTGTGGGGAAACAAGAGTTAGGGTTGGTTTCGGACCCCTCCACCAAGGGCCACGAAATTCCCCCCTCTTTCCCTCATATATACAGCCCTTAGGGCGTCGTTTAGACTTTGGGTTTTGTTTAGATTAAAAGTTCGCCATAGCTGCAACTTCGCGTACTTCGTTTGTGTTCAACGACCAGACAAAGGCGTCACAGAACCCCACCTTGATCAATAAAGCTTTCCTCTTATATTCGCAATATCCAGATTGCAATCTTAGTTTCTTTCTTGTTCTTCGTTTGCCTGCAGGAAACAGACCTTTGTGGTCAGGTTGATCGTGCTCCGGCGTGGTCGATAACCTCTCGGAGTTGGTTTAGCGATTGCTAAGGCGCGACGTCCACGCACGTTCGTAGTCGGATCGTCAAAGTCGACTTCATCCAAACGATAGCCACCATCTCATCGAAAGACGGGACACCTTTGCCTCTATCAAGTGGTATCAGATTTCCAGGTTGCTCGGTGAGATTTTACAGTTTTTCATAGTTTAGATCGAGTCTGTTCTTCATACCTATAGTCCACGAAAAAGCCAAAAAAAAATAGGGTTAGTTCATCCCATCCGAACCAATCTGAGCCTTTGCATAATCTTTTCTGTATTTGCTTTGTTGAATTTACGGTTGCATCGTCGTGTCAAGTTGCTGGTCTTAGCGTCTAGTTCTTTAGAGTTTCGAGTATTGTTCACAGTTTGTCACGTCGCCGCCGCACCATATTCATCGCCGCTGCCATACCACTACCGCTGCCATATCCCACCACCGCCACCACATACCACCACCGCTGCCATAACCTACCACCGCTGCCATAACCTACCACCGCTGCCATATCCTACCACCATATATCCACCACAAATCCGAGTTCTTTTCATATTAGGTTTGTTCTCGAGATCCATCTAGGTTTCGGTTTCGTGTTTCCTTGCCTGCGTAGGTCTCGGAAGAAAAAAAAGAAAAAAAAAAGAGTCTGGAGACCCCGGGGCAGTTTTAGACCAAAATTTCGACAGGTGAAAATATTTTTTCCCTATCCTATTTTTGAGCTTTTCTGAGTCTTTTGAGACACGTGCCACCATACTGATTTTTTCCGCACTTTTTCGTCGTCGCTGCCCTGATTCCGAAAAAAAAATTCGTCAAATTTTTTTTCGTGCCTACCATCTTAGTTTGACATGGGAAGTGTTTTGAGACACTCGCCATTATAGTGATTTTCGGGAAAAAAAAGCAGCGCAAAAAAAAGAGCGCAAAAAAAAAGAGCGCAAAAAAAAGAGGCGAAAAAAAATTCAGAGTGTGCTTTCCCCTTGATTACGTGCAGCGCCGTGATTTTGTTAGTGTTCTAGGCTCGCGTCTCTAGTACGGTCTAGCCTAGGACCAGCACAGTACCGTCGTTGAGCGTTTATTCACCTTTGCATCTCTGAATTGATTATTGCTGACCCTTTTTGCTACATATTATAAGCCTTCCCAGCTCCACATACATCTACATCATGCATTTGACTCTCCCTGGTAATCGCTCTATCCAAGCTTTGAGAGTTTTGACTACATCGGTTGCCGATCACCACCTGCTGCTGGGTAAGAACTGGTAAGAATTTGAGATTTGCTTGACGGATTTGTGACACCCGCCACCACCACCACTTGTTAGTAGTCTGTAGGATCATATTCTTGTGTGTTTCTATTGCTGCTAACCATGCCAGGATCACAAGTCGACGAGACTGACTGGGAGAACTTGACGAACAAGGAGCTTCATGATAAGTTTCAGGAAATGATGAGTGTACAGGTGCAAGATGTGCTAAACACATTGGACGAGGCCATGGAGAAGATAGATGCAATGGAGAAGACGTTTGAAACAAAGCTGGATAACAAGTTTGCTGAATTGCTTTCGCGTTTTCCACCACCACCGGCTGCTGCAGCTGTCCCACCTCAACAACAACAACAACAACAACAACAACGTCGCTTTCCGAATCAAGTGGGACGAGCACAACGCGTTCCCCTTGAGACTAGTCAAGCTTCTGGTGCTGCTGTTGATGTTTCTGTAGCTCCTGCTGCTACTGCAGAGGTGGAGGACCATTACGAGAATGAGGTTGACCAAAATCAGAACTACGTGCAACAACCAGCACCACCACCACCAGGTCGTCCTCATGCATATCATCGCAACGGTAGGGCTGCACCACCACCTGAGGTACATGACCATCTTCCTAAACTGAAATTGAATATTCCACCATTTGAGGGTAGATATGTTCCTGATATATATCTTTCTTGGGAGTTACAAATTGAACAACGTTTTACATGTTTAAACTATCCCGAGGAGAGACGTGTTCCTGCTGCTGTCTGTGCTTTCACTAGTTTTGCATGTGTTTGGTGGTCTGAACATTGTAGATTATATCCTATTCCAGCTACTTGGACTGCATTGAAAACTGCTATGCGTACTCGTTGGGTTCCCCCATATTATCAACGTGAATTACTTCAAAAACTGCAGCGCTTAAGACAAGGAAAAAATTCTGTAGAAGAATATTATCAGCAATTACAAACTGGCCTGATTAGATGTGGTATTGTTGAGGAGAATAAAGCTATGCTTGCACGTTTTATGGGTGGATTAAATAGAGAGATTCAGACCATTCTAGAGTATAAGGATTATACTAACATCACTCGTTTATTCCATCTTGCTTGTAAAGCTGAACGTGAAGTGCAGGATCGACAGGCATTGGCGCAGACTAACTTTTCTGCAGGACGACCTTCATCATGGACACCGCATGCATCCTCTACTTCCTCACATTCTACTGCACCGACACCTCCAGCAGCTGTTACCTCCAGTCGTGATACAAGGAAGCAGGCACAACCACCATTATCTGCCAAGAGCACACCTATTGGGCCTGCACAGAGTTCTTCTTCTTCCATGGCATCAACAGGGCACACCAGTGATATTATTTGTCGTCGTTGTAAAGGAAGAGGACATTTTGCGAGAGATTGCAAATCTCAGCGTGTGATGATTGCTACTGAGGATGGTGGATATGAATCCGCTAGTGACTATGATGAGGAGACTTTGGCTCTTATTACACGTGAAGAACACGGCGGAGACGATTCTGATCATGAGACGCAATACATGGCTCCTAAAGATGCTGACAGGTATGAATGTTTAGTTGCTCAACGTGTTTTGAGTGTGCATGTTACACAAGCTGAGCAAAATCAGAGGCATAATTTGTTCCATACAAAGGGAGTTGTGAAGGAACGTTCTGTTCGCGTGATCATAGATGGAGGGAGTTGCAACAACTTGGCTAGCATGGAGATGGTGGAGAAGCTATCTCTCACCACAAGACCACATCCACATCCTTACTACATCCAATGGTTCAACAACAGCGGTAAGGTTAAGGTAACACGTACTGTTCGTGTGCATTTTAGTATCTCTACATATGCTGATTATGTTGATTGTGATGTGGTACCTATGCAAGCATGTTCCTTATTACTTGGTAGACCATGGCAATTTGATAAAAATTCTGTACACCATGGTAGAAACAATCAGTATACTCTTGTTCATAAGGATAAAAATATTACTTTGCTTCCTATGACTCCTGATTCCATTTTGAAAGATGATATTAATAGAGCTAATAAAGCAAAACAGGAGAAAAATAAGAGTGAAAATCAGATTGTGGCAAAAGAATTTGAGCAACAAATGAAGCCTAATAATAAACCATCTACTGTTGCTTCTGAAATTAAATTGAAAAGTGCATGTTTATTTGCCACCAAATCTGATATTGATGAGCTAGATTTTAGCAAATCTGTTTGCTATGCTGTTGTATGCAAAGAGGCATTATTTTCATTCGAGGACGTGTGATGCAGGGTGGAACCCTAATCAGCGGATCTTTCACGTTTGGAGGTTGGCACACGATGAACACGGGGAAAACACGGAGAAAGATGGGGAAAACACAAGAGAGAACACTCAAATCAACACGGAAGCAATCACACAAGTGCTAGATTCGCGATACAAGGTCGAGATACATGATCCAAAGTCAACAACGGTGATACAGATAGTCTTCTCCCGGAGGAGGTCTTGGAATCCCGTGGGATCTTCCCGTTAGGGGTCTTGAATCCAGAGGTGGATCTTCTCCGTAGAGGCGCACCGGTCTCGTGGGAGAAATCCACACAAGTGTCAAATGAGCTAAAACCACAGCTAACCCTAAACGGAATGAGGAGAGGAGTATATATAGTCTACGGGGCGAATGGGTACATGGGCCTCGGCCCGGGGGATGCGCGCAGGCAATTCAGGGGCCGGACGTCCGGGCGGCGGGCCGGATGTCCGGGGCGGGGGCCCGGATGTCCGGGCTGGGGCAGTCGAGCCTCGGGCGCTCTCTGGACAGAGGCGCCGGATTTCCGGGCCCGGGGCCGGATGTCCGGGCCGTGCTTGGCCGGATGTCCGGGCCCTGGCCGGATGTCCGGGCCCTGTAGCTTCTGCTGCACGCGGCCTTCTGTAGCTGAACGCCCAGGGGCCGGATGTCCGGGCCAGGGGGCCGGATGTCCGGGGCCTGGAGCTCTCTTCTGCTCTTCTCGATGCATTGGCTCGTCCACGACCTTGGGGACTTGTCCATCTTCAAGCTCTTCTCCGAAGTGGTCTCCTTCACACCTGAGTACACAAAGCACACTCGCTTGAGGTAGCAACCATGTCTCGCAAGATTCATAAGGAAGTAGAGCTAGGAGTGACGTCACCTCGGTCTCGAAAGCTCTAGTATGAGCACGTGTCATCGGTCCTTGAGGCACTTGAGGGGGTGAAGGAGGGTCCATGGGGATGGCCCTAGGATACACCGTATCAAGGACATTTTGCGAGAGATTGCAAATCTCAGCGTGTGATGATTGCTACTGAGGATGGTGGATATGAATCCGCTAGTGACTATGATGAGGAGACTTTGGCTCTTATTACACGTGAAGAACACGGCGGAGACGATTCTGATCATGAGACGCAATACATGGCTCCTGAAGATGCTGACAGGTATGAATGTTTAGTTGCTCAACGTGTTTTGAGTGTGCAGGTTACACAAGCTGAGCAAAATCAGAGGCATAATTTGTTCCATACAAAGGGAGTTGTGAAGGAACGTTCTGTTCGCGTGATCATAGATGGAGGGAGTTGCAACAACTTGGCTAGCATGGAGATGGTGGAGAAGCTATCTCTCACCACAAGACCACATCCACATCCTTACTACATCCAATGGTTCAACAACAGCGGCAAGGTTAAGGTAACACGTACTGTTCGTGTACATTTTAGTATCTCTACATATGCTGATTATGTCGATTGTGATGTGGTACCTATGCAAGCATGTTCCTTATTACTTGGTAGACCATGGCAATTTGATAAAAATTCTGTACACCATGGTAGAAACAATCAGTATACTCTTGTTCATAAGGATAAAAATATTACTTTGCTTCCTATGACTCCTGATTCCATTTTGAAAGATGATATTAATAGAGCTAATAAAGCAAAACAGGAGAAAAATAAGAGTGAAAATCAGATTGTGGCAAAATAATTTGAGCAACAAATGAAGCCTAATAATAAACCATCTACTGTTGCTTCTGAAATTAAATTGAAAAGTGCATGTTTATTTGCCACCAAATCTGATATTGATGAGCTAGATTTTAGCAAATCTGTTTGCTATGCTTTTGTGTGCAAAGAGGCATTATTTTCATTCGAGGACGTGCCTTCCTCTTTGCCTCCTGCTGTCACTAACATTTTGCAGGAGTTCGCCGACGTTTTTCCACAAGACGTGCCACCGGGATTACCACCTATTCGAGGGATTGAGCATCAGATTGACTTAATTCCCGGTGCATCGCTACCCAACCGCGCACCATACCGTACCAATCCAGAAGAGACGAAGGAGATTATGCGTCAAGTACAGGAGCTACTCGACAAAGGTTATATACGCGAATCCCTTAGTCCTTGTGCAGTTCCTATTATTCTAGTGCCGAAAAAGGATGGTCCATTGCGTATGTGTGTTGATTGTAGAGGCATTAATAATATTACTATTCGTTATCGTCATCCTATTCCTAGGCTAGATGATATGCTTGATGAATTGAGTGGCTCTACAATTTTCTCCAAAGTTGATTTGCGTAGTGGATACCATCAAATTCGTATGAAATTGGGAGATGAATGGAAAACAGCATTTAAAACTAAGTTTGGATTATATGAGTGGTTAGTCATGCCTTTTGGGTTAACTAATGCACCTAGTACTTTCATGAGATTAATGAATGAAGTTTTACGTGCTTTCATTGGACGATTTGTGGTAGTATACTTTGATGATATATTGATTTTTAGCAGATCTTTGAAGGAACATTTGGAACATTTACGTGCTATTTTTTATTGCTCTACATGATGCACGTTTGTTTGGTAACCTTGGAAAGTGCACCTTTTGCACCGACCGAGTCTCTTTTCTTGGCTATGTTGTTACTCCACAGGGAATTGAGGTTGATAAAGCCAAGATTGAAGCTATTGAGAGTTGGCCGCAGCCCAAAACGGTCACACACGTGAGGAGTTTCCTTGGCCTCGCTGGATTCTATCGGCGTTTTGTGAGAGATTTCAGCACCATTGCTGCACCTCTCAATGAGCTTACAAAGAAGGATGTGCCTTTTGTTTGGGGTACTGCACAGGAAGAAGCATTCACGGTATTGAAAGATAAGTTGACACATGCTCCTTTACTCCAACTTCCTGATTTTAATAAGACTTTTGAGCTTGAATGTGATGCTAGTGGAATTGGGTTAGGAGGTGTGTTATTACAAGATGGTAAACCTGTTGCATATTTTTCTGAAAAACTGAGTGGGCCTAGTCTGAATTATTCTACTTATGATAAGGAATTATATGCTCTTGTTCGGACTTTGGAAACATGGCAACATTATTTATGGCCCAAAGAATTTGTTATAAATTCTGATCATGAATCTTTGAAGCACATTAAAAGTCAAGCAAAACTGCACCGTAGACACGCTAAATGGGTTGAATTCATAGAGACTTTCCCTTATGTTATTAAACACAAGAAGGGAAAAGACAATGTTATTGCTGATGCATTATCTCGTCGTTATACTATGCTTTCACAACTTGACTTTAAAATATTTGGTTTGGAGACCATCAAAGATCAATATGTGCATGATGCTGAATTTAAAGATGTATTGCAGAATTGCAAAGAAGGGAGAACATGGAACAAGTTCGTCGTTAATGATGGATTTGTGTTTCGTGCTAACAAGCTATGCATTCCAGCTAGCTCTGTTCGTCTTTTGTTGTTGCAGGAGGCGCATGGAGGAGGATTAATGGGACACTTTGGCGTGAAGAAGACGGAGGACGTACTTGCTACACATTTCTTTTGGCCAAAGATGCAACGGGATGTTGAGCGTTTTGTTGGTCGCTGCACTACATGTCAAAAATCTAAGTCACGACTCAATCCTCATGGTTTATATATGCCTTTGCCTGTCCCTAGTGTTCCTTGGGAAGATATATCTATGGACTTTGTTTTGGGTTTACCTCGAACAAAGAAGGGGAGGGATAGCATATTTGTTGTCGTGGATAGGTTCTCGAAGATGGCACACTTTATACCATGTCATAAAAGCGATGATGCTGCTAATGTTGCTGATTTGTTCTTTCGTGAAATTATTCGCTTGCATGGTGTGCCAAATACTATTGTTTCAGATCGTGATACTAAATTTTTAAGCCACTTTTGGAGATGTTTATGGGCTAAGTTGGGGACTAAACTGCTTTTTAGTACTACTTGTCACCCCCAAACTGATGGACAAACTGAAGTAGTCAATAGAACTTTGTCTACTATGCTTAGGGCTGTTTTGAAGAATAATAAGAAAATGTGGGAAGAATGCTTGCCTCATATTGAATTTGCTTATAATCGTTCATTGCATTCTACTACTAAGATGTGCCCTTTTGAAATTGTCTATGGTTTTCTACCTCGTGCACCTATTGATTTGTTGCCTCTTCCATCTTCGGAGAAGGTTAATTTTGATGCTAAACAACGTGCTGAATTGATCTTAAAAATGCATGAGTTAACTAAGGAAAATATTGAGCGCATGAATGCTAAATATAAACTTGTTGGAGATAAGGGTAGAAAACGTGTTGTCTTTGCACCTGGAGATCTTGTTTCGTTACATTTGCGTAAGGATAGGTTTCCTAATTTGCGCAAATCAAAGCTAATGCCACGTGCTGATGGTCCTTTCAAGGTGTTAGAGAAAATAAATGATAATGCATATAAACTTGAGCTGCCTGCAGATTTTGGGGTTAGTCCCACATTTAACATTGCAGATTTGAAGCCTTACTTGCGTGAGGAAGATGAGCTTCCGTCGAGGACGACTTCTATTCAAGAAGGGGAGGATGATGAGGACATCACTAACAAGGTTACACCCACAGCTCCAACTGACACATATACAGGACCAATTACTAGATCTCGCGCACGCCAATTAAATTACCAGGTACTTTCGTTTCTTGGTAATGAATCTAATGGTCATGAGAATATGATGCTGCCTAAATTGGATACATTTGTCTTGCTTACAAATGAAGGGCCTAGCTTGGACAAGAAGGATGAACATTGGAGCAAGATCAAGCATGGAGATGATGGCATGCGCAAGGGGAACAAGAATGGCGTTTCAATTGACGATTTCAGGACTTTGAAGCCACCATAATGAGTGCGAGAAGCCTTGGACGAAATATACAAGATACCGCTTCATAAATTTCGTCCAGAGGCTATTATAGGTGCTGCGTCACCTTATTATTGGGCCAGGCCCATGTAATTTCGAAATACTTGAGTATAGGCTGTTTTTAGAGTCCATATGTGTGGGGAAATGAGAGTTAGGGTTGGTTTCGGACCCCTCCACCAAGGGCCACGAAATTCCCCCCTCTTTCCCTCATATATACAGCCCTTAGGGCGTCGTTTAGACTTTGGGTTTTGTTTAGAATAAAGTTCGCCATAGCTGCAACTTCGCGTACTTCGTTTGTGTTCAACGACCAGACAAAGGCGTCACAGAACCCCACCTTGATCAATAAAGCTTTCCTCTTATATTCGCAATATCCAGATTGCAATCTTAGTTTCTTGCTTGTTCTTCGTTTGCCTGCAGGAAACAGACCTTCGTGGTCAGGTTGATCGTGCTCCGGCGTGGTCGATAACCTCTCGGAGTTGGTTTAGCGATTGCTAAGGCGCGACGTCCACGCACGTTCGTAGTCGGATCGTCAAAGTCGACTTCATCCAAACGATAGCCACCATCTCATCGAAAGACGGGACACCTTTGCCTCAATCACCTAGCCCTTTCCCTATAAAACTACCCCCTCTTGCCAAATTTGGCCTAACCTAGCCTTCCCTAACCTCTAGCCAGCCCTGTGCTTGTTTTCCGCACGGATCCACCTCCCCTCCGCCAAGTGTCGCTGCCCCACAGGCCAGCGCCGCCGTCCCGGACGCTCGCAGCCAACCGTGGCCTGCCACGTGGCCCTCGCGCCTCCACGCTCAGCTCCCTGCCGCCGCGGCCCTGCGGGCCCAGGCGCGGCTCGCCTGGCCCGACCGCTCCGCCGCCGCAGGCCCGCGCGCGCCCGCGCGAGCCCGCTCCCCGCTCCGCGCCTCCCGAGCCTCGAGCGCTCCTCTCGTCCGCGAGCCGCTCCCCTCCTCCGCCGCCCAGCGCCCCTGCCACTCCTCGCCGCCGGCAACCAATCCTCGCCGGAGACCGCCGCCGTCCAGCCAGGTCAGCCCCAGCGCCCTCTCCCTGTTGTCTCTCTGTCCCTCTCATCTCGTTTTCTCTCTCCCGCAGAAGCTTTTGCCATGGCCGTTACGTCGTCGCCGCAGCCGGATCCCGCCAGCACAAGCGCCGCCGACCACCACCGCGGCCAGATCCAGGGTCCCCAGGCCCGGATCTGCCCGTTCCCAACGACGCGGCCTCCTCCCCGCCTCCCTGTTGTAGGGTGCCGCCGCCCTTGCCATGGCGCCTCCCTCCTGCTCGTCGGGGGGAGCACGACGGCCGCCGCTCGCGTTGACCCCGCGTGGGCCAAGGCCGAGCTGCGGCCCAGTCCGACGGTGCTCCCTCTTCCTGCCTCCGCCCCGTCTCGGCCTCGTGGGCTGAGGCCCAGCTCCACCGGCCCCGCTTCTCGGCCTCCCAAGCCCAGCATCAACCGGCCCGAGCTGCCTCTTCGACTGGGCCGAGGCCCACTAGGTGAGAACACGCGGCCAGCCCTATCGTTCGTCCCGAGCGCTTTTTAGCTAAACTGCACTCACTAGTTTTTTTTACCTGGGGTTAAATATGGCTAAGTCCTAGAAAATGCATATTTTTGTTGCTATGTTCATGTGGCTGTAATTAATTGTGTGCTTATCCAAATGGTGTGTTTAATATGTCAAAATGATCGTGGTGATATGCTCTACACTTTGTTCCATTGTGCCATGTTTGAGATGTGATAACTTGGTGCATGTTTATCCAAATGATGCAAATGATATGTCAAAATGTTCCTTGTGAAGTGTACTACATGATGGTTGCTGTAGCATGCTTGTTTGAGTCCATATTGCCATGTTAATCTCTGTTGCAAAAGTGCATTTTGCTGTTAAGAGCTGAAACTTGTTATGAGATGCTGATTTCACTTGATCATTGCTATTAGTGTGTTTGTCCTCATGCCACATGTTTAGTTGTTTTAGAATCTCCATTACATGGTCTTTGCTGTGGTGCAAACCTCTTTCCATGATATTCCTTGAGGTGACTTAAACATGCTTGTAAACATGCCATGTTGTTATTGTTGTTTTATACTTAGTGAAAATTCTACTAAGTCTGGAATCTGTTATAACCTGATGCTATGTTTGCTTGATGCCCTAGTCAAATCCATGCTTGTTTTGGAGTGGCCAATGATCAAGCCTTGTTTTCCATGTTATTGTCTATCCATTCATGCCCTCACTTGCTCATATGGCTTACTGTAGCTTAATTAATTCTTGCTCCCAAGTTGCTATAAAATATTTCTGTCAGGTTTTTAACAGCATGATCAAAATGTTGTAGCTTGTTGTTGTTGATCCATGCCTCCTATGGAGATGCTCCAATGGAGTAGTTTGTTGTAGGATATGTCTACTACATGTCCATGCTGATGTAGGGTGGAACCCTAATCAGCGGACCTTTCACGTTTTGGAGGGTGGCACACGATGAACACGGGGAAAACAAGGAGAAAGACAGGGAAAACACGAGAGAGAACACTCAAATCAACACGAAAGCAATCACACAAGCTCTAGATTCGCGATACAAAGTCGAGATCCATGATCCAAAGTCAACAACGGTGATACAGATAGTCTTCTCCGTGAGGAGGTCTTGGAATCCCGTGGGATCTTCTCCGCGAAGGAGGTCCTGAATCCGTAGTGGATCTTCTCCGTAGAGACGCACCGTCTCGTGGGAGAAATCCACACAAGTATGAGAAATGAGCTAAACCACAGCTAACCCTAAACGGAATGAGGAGAGGGGTATATATAGTCTACGGGGCGAGGGGATACACGGGCTTTGGCCCAAGTGCTGCGCGTAGGCAGATCAGGAGCCGGATGTCCGGGCAGCGGCCCGGATGTCCGGGACTTCGCGGGGCGCCGGATGTCCGGGGCGCGGGCCCGGATGTCCGGGCTGGAGTGACCGAGCCTCGGGTGCTCTCTGGACAGGAGCGCCGGATTTCCGGGCCCGAGGCCGGATGTCCGGGCCGTGCTTGGCCGGATGTCCGGGCCCTGTGGCTGGCCTTCTGTAGAGAGATGCCCAGGGGCCGGATGTCCGGGCCAGGGGGCCGGATGTCCGGGGCCTGGAGCTGCTTTCTGCCCTTCTCGTTGCATCAACTCGTCCATGACCTTGGGGACTTGTCCATCTTCGAGCTCTTCTACGATGTGGTCTCCTTCACACCTGAGCACACAAAGCACACCCATTTGAGGTAGCAACCATGTCTCGCAAGATTCGTATGGAAGTAGGGCTAGGAGTGACGTCACCTCGGTCTCGAAAGCTCTAGCACGAGCACGTGTCATCGGTCCTTGAGGCACTTGAGGAGGTGAAGGAGGGTCCATGGGGATGACCTTGGGATGCTCCGCATCACATGATCTTTATATACTTAATAGAGTTGATATGCTTGTTCTTTTGTGCCTCCGAAGGTAGCATCGTGATGATGTTTTTGCCTTCCCAGATTTTGGCTAAGTCTGGATAATTTTATTGCAACTTGCCATGGTTGTTTAAATGTGTTCCAGCAAGCTTTTGGGTGTGTTCTAAGTTCCTACTTGTTAAGTATCATGTCTACTTCACATCCATGCCTCTTGTTACCATGTTTGGGTGATTTAACATATATTTACCTTGCTCCAAAGTTGCTATGTGGCTGTTAACTTCAGTTTGTTGTTATACCTTGTTTCATGTGTATCTTTTAGCCCTTCGCTCCGTTTTGAGTGTGCCTTATATGAAACTTGTGTGATTTTGCATGTAGAATCATAATATCATATTGTTTTCATGTTTGGAGTGTGTTTGCTTGATATTGGGTGCATCTTGCACCGTTGCTTTTCTTGTCTTGTTTTGCTCATATCTTCTAGGCTGTAGCTCCGAATTAAACAAACTTTATACGAAACTTGACTAGAATTTCATGTAGATCATCATGGTGCATGTTAACCTGCTGTTTAACAACTTTAACTTAAGGTTTGTTCAGATCTGGACTAATTTCAAAATATGCATATGAGGACTTACCGGTTTTATTATATGTAGTTTCCGGCCTCATTTAAACTTGTTGACTTGTGTTGTTTTTCTGTGCTTCCTACCTTGCCATGTATAGCATCATATATAGACTTGTCTTGCATCATACTTGCTTGAGCATATTGTCATGTTCTTGTGTTGTTTTTTGTGCTTCCTACCTTGCCATGTATTGCATCATATATAGACTTGTCTTGCATCATACTTGCTTGAGCATATTGTCATGTTCTTGTGTTGTTTTTCTGTGCTTCCTACCTTGCCATGTATTGCATCATATATAGACTTGTCTTGCATCATACTTGCTTGAGCATATTGTCATGTTCTTGTGTTGTTTTTCTATGCTTCCTACCTTGCCATGTATTGCATCATATATAGACTTGTCTTGCATCATACCTGGTTGAGCATATTGTCATGTTCTTGTGTTGTGTGTTTACCGTATTGCTTGCTTCTTCTCGTTAGTGCTTGTTCCGTTGCGATCGTGAGGATTCGTTCGTCTACTCGTGGTTCGTCTTCAAGGCTTCTTCTTCGTCTTCTTCATGGACCCGTTCTTCTTCCTTGCGGGATCTCAGGCAAGATGACCATACCCTTGGATACCTTTACTATCATTGCCATGCTTAGTTGTCTCGATGCTATCGTTACATGTCGCACTACCCATCATTATTGTCAGCCTCTCCTTGTTACCATGAAACCTCTAACCTTTGACACCTTCCTAGCAAAACCATTGTTTGGCTATGTTACCCGCTTGCTCAGCCCCTCTTATAGCGTTGTTAGTTGCAGGTGAAGATGATGATTGATCCATGTCGGATCTTGTTGTTGGAATATCACAATATCTATTATTATTATTAACACACCTATATACTGGGCATGGGTGGAAGGCTTGGCCTTTTGCTCGGGGTTTTGTTCCACTCATGCCACCTTAGACGCCGATAAACCGGCATTATGGTCCTTGATTTTGCGTTCCTTACACGGTTGGGTATATGGGGACCCCTTGACACTTCGTCTTTGAATAAAACTCCTCCAGCAAGGCCCAACATTGGTTTTAATTTGCCTCATAATAACAACCTAATTAATTAATTAAATTGCATAGGGGGGACGCTCCCTCGAGATTCTTTTCTACATAGCAGGGGGGCCAGTGCTGATGGTGTTGGTCCCAAATGGGGAGTATGCGGAGCCACCTTTGGGAAACCCGAGGGCTGGTTTTACTCGTATAATCGCCCATCCGGACGTGGCCTGAGACGAGATACGCGCGGCTACTATCAGGGTGTCGGCATGCCGGGAGGTCTTGCTGGACTTGTTTTACCATTGCCGAAATGTCTTGTGCACCGGGATACCGAGCCTGATCGGATTTTCCCAAGATAAGGGGTAATAATTATTATTACTTCAGCTGATTGTGAGAGCTTGTGATGGGCTAAGTTGGGACACCAATGCAGGATTATGATCTTTCGAAAGCCGTGCCCGCGGTTATGTGGCAGATTGGAATTTGTTAATATCCTATTGTAGAAAACTTGTCAGAGGATCCGAAGTAAAACACACAATTGTGTGAGTAACCGTGACTGTCTCTTTTCACTTTGAGAAGAGAACACGGTGGGGTTATGTTTGACTCGTAGGTAGTTCAGGATCTTTAGCGATCACTACTAGTTTGCGACCGTTTGCGTAGATGCTCATCTTATTCTTGTACTCGTAAGTTAGCCACCATACCGCTGCTGCAACCTCACCACTTTACCTCTTCCTACCTATTAAGCTTTGATAGTCTTGTTACCCATGGTTATGGGATTGCTGAGTCCTCGTGGCTCACAGATACTACAACAACAGTTGCAGGTGCAGGTTTCCGATGACTTGACGTGAGAGCGTTGTTCTTTTGTTGGAGTTCTTCTTCTTCAGTCTTGGGTTAGGTTCCGGGTCGGCAGCCAGGGATAGCAGATGGATCTCATTGTGAGTTTCATGTTTGCATCCGTAGTCGGATGCCTTGTATTGATGATGTTGTATTCTTGTGACTTGTATGTATTGTTGTATCCCCCATGTATGTATGTAATGGTACGATGTAATGATATCCATCTTGCTAAGCGCCCGAAATGCGGTTGTGCCCCAATCACGTAAGTGTCACGTGATCGGGATAGAATCACATCTTGGGCCTGATAACCACATAGAGAGAGTGAGATAGTTGATAGGTCTTGTGAGGACAATTTAAACTCTAACAACTTGACCTCTACCTCTATTGTGTCTTCTCATTTGGTGCTAGGTCCAATATATGATGGCGCCCCGATCCTTGATGACTTCGTCCTTCCTTTGGGCAAGATGATGGCCATGGTGGACTATAATGCACCCCCCACATGGTTCCATCAAGATGAAGATGATGACCTCGACATGGTCCTTGCCACCTCACCTACACCACATGAGTGGAATGAGAAAGGTAACATAGGTGAAGGTGATGCTCTAGTCCCACTAGTGGACATTCATGCTTCATGCTTGTATGATTTCCCTACGCGATGATTTACCCATTTATGATGAGTTTGATGATTGACATGTGGAGCCTATTTGTTGTGATGCCATGTTGCATAGGATCTCTTGTGATAATTCTTTAGGTCACATCATGTTTAATAATCCACTTGACTTGTCATATGCTATGAGCGAGATATCCCATATTGCAATATTACAAAGTCATCATAGTGACTATGCATATCCCATTCAAATAAGCCCAGTTTGAACATATGGCATGTATGGCAAGCTCAAGTGTGACACCCCGAGACCCGTCCGCCAGATGTCCTCCAGTTATTCGCCGGCGTTGCGATGTCATTCGCTTGCGTGTTGCACTTTTCCATGTCATCATGTGCATTTCATCAGCATGTTTTCAAAACTTGCATCCATTCGTAGTTGCCCGATCCCCCGTCCTCTCCGTTGTCCGTTCGGAGCCTAGACACACTTCCACGCGCCCGCGGCACCTTTGAATATTTATTTTATAAGTGACCGGAAAATGTTCTAGGAATGGGATGAAACTTGGCGTGCGGTCTTATTATAGTGTAGGTAGACCGCCTGCCAAATTTGGTCGCATTCGGAGTCTGTTTGATAGCCCAACCGTTGTCCGTAGTGGCACCATTGTCGGACTAACGTCGGATGTTTTGGTCTCTGAAACACTGTGCCGGGCTGCCACCTCCCTCTCTTCTCAACCCACTCACCCCTCTATAGAGCCCACCTAGGCCTGCCTAACCTCCTCCGCGATCAGATCCGTCGGATCGCGATCGGAGGGTGTGAAAACATCCTAAAACCATCAAACCCTAGACTCCTACCCTATATAATCAGCCTCCCTTGCCAATGTTGTCATCCCTAACACCTGGCCTCATTTTCCGCGCCACGGCCACCTCCCACCTCCTCTCCTCCAAATCCGGCGCCTGCCACCATGTCCTCGACATGTGGCAACCAGCCATTGGCTCCGCCGCCCCCGCCACCGCTGCCAGCCACTCAGAGGCCACCACCTCAGCCCCTGATTCCCCACCTCGCCATAGGCCCGCTCGACTCATCTTGAACCCGCGCCGGGCCCAGATCCGTGGAGCCCACCTGCGCGCCTCGCCCCACAACTCATGCTCCACCGTGCGCCGCCCCACACCCCGACTACCTCCGCCTCCCGAGCCACACCACCGCCGTTCCAGAGCCGCTGCCACCCGACCCCTTGCACCCGGTCAACCCTGCCGCCATCCCGCCAGTAGCAACCGCGCCGGCGAGCGTCGCTGCCAGGACGTCGCCGCCTCTCCCTGCCATCGCCAATCCTGCCCCACCGGAGCTCCCAGATCCGCCGCCACCTTCTGCACCCTCGCCGCCGACCACCTCCAGTGCCTCCCCAACCTCGACGCCGTCCGGATCCAGCCGGAGAGCGCCTCCTCGTGGTGTTCTTCGCCGGATTTTGCCGCCGCCGGCGCCGATCTGCACCGCCCTGTCCCCATACCCTGCCGACCTCCGAACCAAACGAACGGCGGAACCGCGTCGTCCCGGTACAACGTCATCCCAGCACCGGCTCGTCCACGTCCGCCCTAGACCGCTTTGTACTGCCAAGAAAACGGAATCCGCTCGTCCCCGGAACTTCCCCGTCCTCTTTCCCTGAGGTCGTTTTTCTTCTAAGCCCCTGAAATCCAATAATATGTGTGCTTGTTTGTCTGTTCATATCTTTGGGCATGTGTGTACAAATGGAGTATATGATATGTCAAAATGTTCATCTCTCTATGCTCTACATGATGGTGTGCTTTGCATTCATGTTAGTCTCTGTTGCAAAAGTGGTAAGTAATGTTAACTGCTGAAAACTAATATAACTTGCTAATTTATCTTTTTCATAGCATTTTGTGTGATTTTCTTTTGAGCTTCATGTCAACATGTTTTAGGAATACAATCATGGCATCTTTGCAATGGGGTAATTAGTTTTTCATGATATGCCTTGTGGTGAGTGGGACACGCTTGCAAAGTGACCTACTCGTTGTTTGCTGTTTTCTGAGACTTAGTAAAAACTGCAAAGTCTGAAATTGTTATACTGTGATGCCATGTTTGCTTGATGCTACAGTCAAATCCATTTATGTTTTGGAATGTCCAGTGACCATGTGTTGAAGTCCATGTTATGATCTATCCATCCATGCCCTTGTTTGCAATTATAATTTTCTGTAGCATATCTCTTTCTCACTCTCAAGTTGTCATCATGATAAATCTGTCAGCATGTCAACAACATGTTCCATTAGGCAAAGCTCATTGTAGTCAATCTATTCATCTTATGGAGTTGTGCCAATGGAGTTATTTGGAGTATGCCATGCCTACTACATGTACATGACCTTTTCATGCTCATTAGAATTGCTATGGTTGCTGTTATGTACCTCCGAAGGTAGCATCATGATGTTGTTGATGCATTTCCAAATTTTCACTAAGTTTGAGACTCTGCTATATTATGTTTGCATCTTATTTTGATGAATGCCATGGACCTGTTGCTCCTATGTATATGCCATATTGTGTTCCTTGATATCCATGTTGTGTTCTAGCATGCCATGCTTTTACTTGCCATGGTCTTGTTCTAAAGCTTAATTATTTCTTGACTCCAACATGTCATCATGTTAACTCTGCTCATGTATATGCTCTGTTTTTCACCAAGTCATAATCTATGATATAAAGTTTGCTTGTTGCCTTGATCATGTTGGATTACTCTTGATGCATGTGAACCTGATACTTATTGATTCTTGAAGCATGTATTATGTACTTGGAGTGCATGCCATGCTCGCGCCTATCTTGTACTTGTAGCATGTTGTTTTGATGCTTCTAAGATGCCTAGTTGCTGTTTTGGAGAGCTTGTCCTTTAAACTTGTTTCATGTGTATGTGTTGAACCGTGGCTCCGTTTGGAGCATGCTCTATATGAAACTTGCTTGGTTTTGCATGTAGATGCATCATCTCATGTTGAATCCATGTTTTGAGAGTGTTTGCACCATGTTGAATCCGTGCTTAACTTGTTTTGCTCATATCTTCTAGGCCGTAGCTCCGAATTAAATGAACTTTGTATGTAACTTGACTAGAAATTCCTGTAGATCATCATGGTGCATCTTAACTTTCTGTTTAACAACTTTAACATAAGGTTTGTTCAGATCTGGACCAATTTTGAAAATTGCATATGAGGACTTACCGAAATTGTTATATGTTGTTTCCCGCCTCATTTATACTTGCATTGTTGTGATGTTCTAGTATGCATCATCTTTTGCCATGAGTTGCATCATGTAGCCTTGTCATGCATCATACTTGGTTGAGCATCATGCCTTATTTATGTGTTGTGTGTTAACCATGTTGTTTACTTCTCTTCGGTTGTGCTTCTTCTCGTGAGTTCCTGTTTCATTGCGATCGTGGGGATTCGTTCGCCTACACTTGGTTCATCTTTGTGGCTTTGTCTTCTTCATGGAATCGTTCTTCTTCCTTGTGGGATTTCAGGCAGGATGACTATCACCTTGGATCTCCCTACTAGCATTGCTATGCTAGTTGTCTCGATGTTATCTCTATATGTCGCGCTACCCACCACTTGTTTTTCAAGCCTCCCTAATATGCCATGAAAAAACCTCTAACCTTTTTCACCATCCCAGCAAACCGTTGTTTGGCTATGTTACCGCTCGCTCAGCCCCTCTTATAGCATTGTTAGTTGGAGGTGAAGATGAAGTTTGCTCCATGTTGGATCATGTATATGTTCGAATATCACAATAACTCTTATGTTTAATTAATGCCATATATACTTGGCAATGGGCGGAAGGCTTGGCCTTTTGCTTGGTGTTTTGTTCGACTCATGCTTCCTTAAGAAACGATAAACCGGTGTTATGTTCCTTGATTTTGCATTCCTAACGCGGTTGGGTTTATGGGAACCCCTCGACAATTCGGTTTGAACAAAACTCCTCCAGCAAGGCCCAACATTAGTTTTACCATTTGCCTAATAACAACTAAAATTTGCATAGGGAGTAGCTACCTCGTGGACCTTTTTATTAATCAAACCTCGGGCCACTGCTCCTCATGAGTGTTGGTCCAAACTGGGCAGACTACGGGCCCACCAAGGGGAAACCCGAGGTTTTGGTTTTACTCGTAGGATGTCCTATCCGGTCGTGGCCTGAGACGAGATACGCGTGGCTACTATCAGGGTGTCGGCGCACCGGGAGGTCTTGCTGGACTTGTTTTATCATTGTCGAAATGTCTTGTGCACCGGGATTTCGAGTCTGATCGGGTTGTCCCTAAGATAAGTGATTTTACCTCTGCTGATCGTGAGAGCTTGTGATGGGCTAAGTTGGGACACCCCTGCAGCGTTATGAACTTTCAAAAGCCGTGCCCGCGGTTATGTGGCAGATTGGAATTTGTTAATATTCGATTGTAGAGAACTTGACACTAAACCCGAAATAAAATACACCAACAGCGTGAGTAACCGTGATCGTCTCTTTTCGAGTAAGTTCAAGAAGAGAACACGGTCGGGTTATGTTCGGACGTAAGTAGATATGATCTCTTATTGATCATTACTAGTTTGTGACTATTTGCGTAGCTTCTCATCTATCTCTGGAAATCATAAGTTAGCCACCATACAATGCTTAGCCACTACTGCAACCTCACCACTTATCCTTCTCCCTACCCATTAAGCTTTGCTAGTCTTGATACCCATGGTTATGGGATTGCTGAGTCCTCGTGGCTCACAGATACTACAACAACATTTGCAGGTGCAGGTTTTTATGACTTGACGTGAGAGCGATGTTTACTTGTGTTGGAGTTCTTCTTCTTCTTCGTCGATCTGGGGAGAGGTTCTTGGTCGGCAGCCTGGGATAGCAGGATGGATGTTGTTGTGCTTTTCAAGTGTTATCATCCGTAGTTGGATGTCTTGTGTATGATGTTGTTGTATTCTTGTGGCAATTGTATGACTTTGTATGTATCCCCCATCTATGTATGTAATGGTACGATGTAATGATATCCATCTTGCTAAGCGCCCGAAATGCAGTTGTGCTCCAATCATGAGTTCATCACGTGATCGGGATAGAATTGCATCTTGGGTGTGACGTCATGGTTATTGGCATTTTTTTCTTGCGATGACGTTGACATGCTCCCTTTGCATCATATACATCATATACCATGACATGATTACCTAGCTTCGGACATGCATTGTTTTGGATGTTGTTCCACTTCTCCATATTATGCTTCGACTATTGCTCATGAGGAGACCCCCATAGTTTCCTCATACATTTTAGGAAATCGTGATCCATCCCATCCATTGCTTGATTCCCATGACTGTGTGCACCATATGCATCCCATGAATAAAAATACAATTATTGTGCCACACACTTGCTATAATTTGCGTCCCAATCATGTTGAGCACAATAACTATCATTGCATGATGCATGACATATTGGATGTCAAAACCGGCAGATCTCGGGTAGGGGGTCCCAAGCTATGTATCTAAGGATCAATGGTAACTGGGGGAAACAAGGACACAATGTTTACCCAGGTTCGGGCCCTCTTAATGGAGGTAAAACCCTACTTCCTGCTTGATTGAATATGATGGATATAGAGGTTACAAGAGTTGATCTACCTCGAGATCATATTGGCTAAACCCTAGATGTCTAGCCTGAGATTTTTCTGTTGGCCTCTACGGACTAAACCCTCTGGTTTATATACACACCGGAGGGACCTAGGGTTGTACAAAGTCATCTTGTAGAGGAAGGAAACATTACACCCTAACACAAAACTTGCCATTCTATGCAATAGGAGTCCTACCCGAACACGGGGGATAATCTTCTTCTTCATCTTCACGGCCCATCAATCCGGCCCATATCGAGTAATCCGGACACCCGAGGACCCCCTAGTCTAGGACTCCCTTAGTAGACCTTCAACCAACCTTCGATGACGATGTGTTTGGCACGCATACTGTCTTCGGCATTGCTAGGCGGGTTCCTTGTTCCGAACATATGAAGTTTACTTCCTGCATAAAGGAACTATGCCCGGCTCTACACGATTAATACAACCCTTAGCCACGAAGGCATAAACATCCAAATAGGTACATCGTCTTTACCGACAACTTTTTTCGGGGAAACATCACACTTGACCCTTTAACATTTTAAACCATTCTCTTGCCTCTTCTTTCATGTTTCAAGGTGTAGCTTCTGTTTGCACGTCTTGTCAAAATAGAGATCGTGCCCGCCCATTACGGGATCCTGATCAATATGGTTTGGGTAACCCAACCGCACCTTAGACACGATTTCGTCGGGAACATGCGAGTTTCATGGCCTGAGTGGGGGAATGTCGGTGTCAAAACCGGTGGATCTCGGGTAGGGGGTCCCGAACTGTGTGCCTGAGGATCGATGGTAACAGGGGACTGGGGACACGATGTTTTACCCAGGTTCAGGCCCTCTCTATCAAGGTAATACCCTACTTCCTGCTTGAGTGATCTTGATGAATATGGGGTTACAAGAGTTGATCTACCTCGAGATCGTGATGACTAACCCTAGAAGTCTAGCCTATGATGTTGTCATTCTATCCCTACGGACTAATTCCTTCGGTTTATAACTGCACCGGAGGGACCTAAGGTTGTACACGATCATCTTGTAGAGGAAGGAAACATTACACCTGGACTTTAAACTTGCCAATCTACGCATATAGGAGTCCTATCCGGATATGGGGGATAATCTTGAGCGATGATATTCACGGCCCACCAGTCCGGCCCATAACAAGTAATCCGGACACCCGAGGACCCCTTAATCCAGGACTCCCTCAGTAGCCCCTGAACCAGTCTTCAATGACGATGAGTTTGGCACGCGTACTATCTTCGGCATTGCAAGGCGGGTTCCTCCTTCTGAATATATTGAAGTGTTATTTCCTGCACAAAGGAACTATGTCCAGCTCTGCATGATTAGTACAACCCTTAGCAGTGAAGGCAGTGTATCAAAAATGGACACTATGTATTTACTGACAACTTTTCAGCGAAACGTCATGTTTGACACTTTAATATTTCTAACCTTTATCTTGGCTCTGGTTTCACGTTTCGAGGCATAGCCCCTATTGGCACGTCTTGTCGAAGCAGAGATCGTGCCCGCTTATTATGGGATCCTCATCAATATGACATGGGTAACCCAACCGCATCTTACGCACGATTACGTTGGGAACAGGCGAGTTTTATGGCGGGAGTGGGGGACGTTTTTGTATTTCACCGTCTATAAAAGGACACAAATCCTTCCCCTTTTACCTCACACTCTCCTCAAGCCCTTGCTTCCCGATCTCTTAGCTCTAGCGCCCACACCTCCAACGCCCGCAACTCCCATCTCCTCCACCACCACCTCCTTCTCCAGCAATGGCTGGATCTGGTTCCAAGGGCAAGTGGGAAGCCTCCACGGTCACGAAGAAGAATGTGAAGAGACTCCGGAGTGCGGGCTACCTCGCCGATGACATAGCACACCGGATTCCGAACAAGAATCAGGTGATCCCCGTCCCTGAGCCGGGTGAGAGGGTGGTGTTCATCCCGAACGTCATTCGGGGGCTGGGGTTTCCGCTTCACCCCTTTGTTCGAGGTCTCCTATTCTTTTATGGGCTAGATTTCCATGATCTGGCCCCGAACTCTATCCTCCACATATCGGCTTTCATAATCGTATCTGAGGCTTTCCTCCGCGTCCCCCCACACTTCGGCTGATGGCTCAAGATCTTCAATCTGAAGCCGAAGGTGGTCGACGGGCAGCACGCGGACTACGGGGGAGCTATGGTGAGCAAGCTCCCGAATGCCACCAGCTGGCCCAAGGGCGCTTTTGTGGAGAAAAACAAGATATGGTAGCAGGAGTGGTTCTACATCACCGAACCCCGCCATGCCAAGTGGGCGGCCATGCCCGGGCTTAGATCTGGACTGTAACACCCCATATGTGATACTTTCCTATAATGGCAATAAAGCATTCTCATTTTGATCCCTGTCCTTATCCTTGGGGGTTTTGTCTTTTGAGCTCATTTTATTTTTGCATTGCCATGTCATTTATTTTATTTTGCATCCATGCATTGCTTTCATCATCATGGCACCTTAGTTTACTTCTTCTTGTTGTTGTGTGTGTGAGGCCTTGTGATGTATGTGATGATGCGGAGCATCCAAAGGTCATCCCCTTGGACCCTTCATCGCCTCACCAAGTGCCCAAAGGACCAATGACTCGAGCCCGTGCAAGAGCTCTCGAGACCGAGGTGACTTCGCTCCTCTCTAGACATCTTTCCGGTTCACATGAGACATGGCTTCTACCCTCATCAGAAACTTTGTGCATACTCAGGTACTTGGGTGAAGGCCACAGGACAGCTCTGCACAGCGGTCAAGACGGCGAGATCGGCAAGTGCTTGGAACGAGAAGAAGGAAGGCTGAAGATGCTACAGGCACCGGACGTCCGGCCCACACCGGACGACCGGTGACTTCCTGGCACCGGATGACCGGCGTCCACCGGACGACCGGTGACTCCCAGACGACCGGACGACCAGAAGCCACCGGACATCCGTGAGACTGACCACAGAACGTAATTAGCAGAAATCCGAGGATTACCGGACGTCCGGTCCCTCCGGAACCACCGGACGTCCGGTGACCAGCGGACGTCCGCTCCGACGGCGTCATCCCCGTGTAATATATACTCGTTGACTTCCATCCTTTCGAGGTAGCTTTTGGAAAGCTCATCATAGACCTTTGTGGTTCCTCTCCTACGAGACCGCGACCTCTTCGGAGAAGATCCACCTCGGATTCAAGGCCTCCACATCGGAGAAGATCCCAAGGGATACCCAAGACCTCCTCCTGGAGAAGACTATCTTTGTACCACCGTTGTTGACTATGGATCGTGTATCTTGATGTGTATCGTGGATCTAGCACCTGTGTGACCATATTTGTGTTGATTTGAGTGTTTCCCCTCGTGTTTTTCCTCCGTAGCCTCCTTGTGTTCGTCGCGTTCGTCGTGGGATAACCTCCTTTCGTGAAAGATCTGCTGACTAGGGTTCCACCCTACATCATATTTGGTATCATGAGCATAGACTGATCACGAATTCGGAGCCCCACACCCTGTTTTCTAGCTTGTTTTGTTGTGTTCTTCCCAATTTCGAAAATCCCCACAAAAATAGCCCCAAATTTTTTTTGTGATCTGTTGATTTGGCAAGATTTTGTTGACTTTGTTCCATGGATTTGCTGTGCCATGAGTGGATCTAGCTTTTCCCCACCTTTTCACCGACTTTCCCCCGCAAATTCGGCCAAGTTTGACCAATTTGTCCACGGATCCGCGTAACCTAGCCCAGACCTACCGGCCGACCGATCGTTTACCGAACGTCCGGCACCTCTCGAGACACCGGACGTCCGCTAAACACCGGACGACCGGCACCCCACCTACAGAAACTATTACCGGATTTCCGGGACTTACCGGACGTCCGACCCCTTCCGACCGACCGGACGACCGACACCTTCCGGACGTCTGACGTACCCTGACGAAACTGATTTTTCTTAGTTTTGTCCCACCTTCCGCTACCACCTACCTTTCATTCCACTACCAGTTCCGCAACCACCATACCTTAACCGCTACGATTTTGACATTCTTGTCTCCCTTTGCCTTGGATACTTGAGTTGTGGTTTCACCATTTCCTTGGATGTTTCGGCTACCTTGGAACGACAAGACTTCGACAACACCACCGCTCAACTTCGGCAAGGACGGTAACATCGACGACACTTTGTTCATTCTACCTTGCAATTGTATTGTCACCCTATGAACCATCTTTGCGTAGCTTTCCCATTGAGACTAGCCATTTGAGTATTGTCGGGCCACGTCACTTGTGCACATTAGTGATAGTCATAGATATTGCATACCATATCATCATATCTCCGTCTGCCACAAGAGTGATCCGCATACACAATAGCTACCTTGATCCGAGAAGCATGCATAAGTATCCAAAGAAAGAGCTCACAAGCTGTTAAGCAAAAGAGCCAACCAAAGCTTTTAAGCAAAAGGAAAATAGCATCATACGCCTTGCATCAAAAGAGATCATATGAGATAGCAATACCGTCTTGTGGTCAAGCATCGGCACATCATACACAAAAGCATACTTGTGATAGATAGTCGTTACGTTTTGCCTCTTATAGGTCGTGCACAAGTGCGTATCCGCCTATTAAGTAATTGGTTAGCATCTCTCTAGTGTTGTGCAACACGAGCATTTTTCGTGGTTTCCACATTTTCGCTCACCCTTGGTTGCACAACCACATTTATCTATCCGTGCGTGTGTTCCGTGTGCTACGTTGCTAGTGATCTACTTGTTGCATGAGCAAATTGTGAACCATTTTCAACATCTTTGAGTCACTTTGACGATTGCATTGAATTTGTGCCACCATCCTAACCAAGCTCCTCTCAAAGCTTTACTTGTGTAGGTGTGAGAATCGACACGAAGTGGTACCAATAGTGTTATTTCCGGGTTACATTATTGAGTGATCCTTGATCCATTTTCAACTTTGGTTAAGGTACATTTGGTATTGTCTTCTCCTTTCTCCCACTCACATACTTGCTTGTGATGATGGATAGGCCAAGTACATCTTCGAACCCGCCTTTCGACGATCCTCAAGAAGCGAACAACTACGTCACAAAACTACATCTCTTCGGTGTACAACGAGCTCTCCATCAAGAAAGTGAAGCTATGAGCGAGTACATTGGTCAAGTCGCCGAGGACGAGCGCTAATTTGAAGCAAGAACAAAAGAGCAATTCGACATCATCAACACCAACATGTCTACTCAATTCAACGAGCTACGGACATTGGTAGTCAACCGACGTTCTTCTTACACATCTTCTCAAAGACGAAGCCGCTCAAGTCGACATACCGACTCCACGGATGGCTCAAGTACACCTACATCAAACACTCTTCGTCAAGCCGCACGTCAAGCTCGACATGACAACCGGAATCCACTTCATGACAAGAGTTCACAAGAGCTATTTGACGAGCAAGAAAGTCGACATCGCCAAAACCAAGCTACACTTGAGCAAGCACAAGAACGGCAACGACTACGCCAACAACAACAAGAGCGAGCACGTCAATACCAAGAAGAACAAGATGTCGAGGCTAATCGCCAAGCACAACAACGTCGAGAAGCTCAAGCTCTTGAGGCGCAACGAGCATTACGTGACGCACACCGCAATGTGGCAGCTCGCACTCGACACACTCGTCAAGAAGAGGATTTTGTAATGCCCAGGATGGGACTATACCTCCTACGTGTCGAGGCACGACTTAAAGGTATAAGCCCATCCTACAATGATCTCAAGTTTGGTATCTTTGCATGACTCATGTAAAAGAGGGATTAAATTGCAAAAGAATAGTTGGCTTACACTCGCCACTTCACACAATACATTACATAAGCAAAACATCATTCAAAACATCACAGCCCGACTACGGGCGAAGATCCAAAAGAAAGATACCAAAACAACATAAAGCCACAGGTCTAGATCGAATCCTAGTAGAAACCACTACTGATCGTCGAAAACGTCACAAGCAAACGGCAACTCTCTTCATCGAGCTCCCAGTGAAGAACTTGAACCAGCTCCTGCATCATTCTCGGCTGAACCTGCATCTGGTGTTGTAGTATCTGTGAGCCATGAGGACTCAGCAATCCCATAACCATGGGTAACAAGACTAGCAAGGCTTTATGGGTAGGAAGAGGTAAAGTGGTGAGGTTGCAGCAGTGGCTAAGCATAATATGGTGGCTAACTTACGAGTACCAGAATAAGATGAGCATCTACGCAAACGGTCGCAAAAGTAGTGATCGCTAAAGATCCTGAACTACATACGAGTCAAACATAAACCCCACCGTGTTCTCTTCTCAAAGTGAAAAGAGACAGTCACGGTTACTCACACAGTTGTGTGTTTTACTTCGGATCCTTTGTCAAGTTTTCTACAACCGGACATTAACAAATTCCAATCTGCCACATAACCGCGGGCACGGCTTTCGAAAGATCATAACCCTGCAGGGGTGTTCCAACTTAGCCCATCACAAGCTCTCACGATTAGCTGAAGTGATAAATATAATATCATCACTCCTTATCTTAGGGATATCCGATCAGGCTCGGCATCCCGGTAGCACAAGACATTTCGACAATGGTAAAACAAGTCCAGCAAGACCTCCCGGCGTGCCGACATCCTGATAGTAGCCGCGCGTATCTCGTCTCAGGCCACAACCGGATGAGACATCCTACAGGTTATACCAGATACCTCGGGTTTCCCCGAGGCGGCCCCGCAGTCTGCTCGTTTGGGACCAACACCATCAGCACTGGCCCCCCTGTTATGTAGAAAGAATCCTCGGGTAGCGCTAACTCCCTATGCAATTTAATTAATTAATTAAGTTGTTATTATGAGCAAATTAAAACCAATGCTGGGCCTTGCTGGAGGAGTTTTATTCAAAGTCGAACTGTCAAGGGGTCCCCATCCACCCATCGTGATGTAGGGTGGAACCCTAATCAGCGGACCTTTCATGATTTGGAGGGTGGCACACGATGAACACGGGGAAACACAAGGGAAAGACGGGGAAAACACAAGAGAGAACACTCAAATCAACACGGAAGCAATCACACAAGCGCTAGATTCGCGATACAAGGTCGAGATACATGATCCAAAGTCAACACCGGTTGTACAAAGATAGTCTTCTCCGTGAGGAGGTCTTGATATCCCGGGGGATCTTCTCCGATGAAGGAGGTCCTGAATCCGAAGTGGATCTTCTCCGTAGAGGCGCACCGTCTCGTGGGAGAAATCCACACAAGTCTAAGAATGAGCTAAACCACAGCTAACCCTAAACGGAATGAGGAGAGGAGTATATATAGTCTACGGGGCGAAGGGATACACGGGCCTCGGCCCAAGTGCTGCGCACAGGCAGATCAGGAGCCGGACGTCCGGGCAGCGGGCCGGATGTCCGGGACTTCGCGGGGCGCCGGATGTCCGGGGCGGGTGCCCGGATGTCCGGGCGGGAGGAGCCGAGCCTCGGGTGCTCTCTGGACAGGAGCGCCGGATTTCCGGGCCCGAGGCCGGATGTCCCGGCCGTGCTTGGCCGGATGTCCGGGCCCTGGCCGGATGTCCGGGCCCTGTGGCTGGCCTTCTGTAGAGAGATGCCCAGGGGCCGGATGTCCGGGCCAGGGGGCCAGATGTCCGGGGCCTGGAGCTGTTTTCTGGTCCTCTTGTTGCATCAGCTCGTCCATGACCTTGGGGACTTGTCCATCTTCAAGCTCTTCTCCGACGTGGTCTCCTTCACACCTGAGCACACAAAGCACACCCGTTTGAGGTAGCAACCATGTCTCGCAAGATTCGTATGGAAGTGAGGCTAGGAGTGACGTCACCTCGGTCTCGAAAGCTCTAGCACGAGCACGTGTCATCGGTCCTTGAAGCACTTGAGGAGGTGAAGGAGGGTCCGTGGGGATGACCTTGGGATGCTCCGCATCATCTCCCCTCCCTTGGGAGAGATCCGTCCTCGGATCGAATTCGTCATCACCATGGAACGGAGAGAGATCCTTGACGTTGAATGTGTCGCTCACGGAGTACTTGTCTCGAGGGAGTTCAATCTTGTAGGCGTTGTCGTTGTAGCGGGCCAGCACCTTGAATGGTCCGTCGGCGCGAGGTAGAAGCTTGGACTTGCGCTCATGTGGGAACCTGTCCTTGCGAAGATGAAGCCAGACAAGATCGCCCGGTTGGAACACCATTGGTGTCTTGTTGACGTTGAGCTTGTTGGCGAGACGTTGGACTTGGCGCTCGATTATTGCCCTTGTATCTTCGTGCACCTTCTTGAGATAACTTGCTCGAGCACTTGCATCCATGTTGATGCGCTCTTGTAGCGGTAGAGGTAGAATGTCCAAAGGTGACAACGGGTTGAAGCCGTAGACAACCTCGAATGGCGACTTGCCGGTGCTCGAATGTCTTGCGCGGTTGTAGGCGTACTCGGCGATGGGTAAGCAATTCTCCCATTCCCGGATGTTCCGCTTGATCAACACACGAAGAAGAGTGAAGAGCGTGCGGTTCATCACCTCCGTCTGGCCGTCCGTTTGTGGGTGGTACGCCGAAGAAAAGAGTAGCTTGATTCCCAGCTTGGCGCATAGTGTTTTCCAAAAGTAACTCAGGAACTTGACGTCCCGGTCCGACACGATCGTTTTAGGTACGCCATGAAGACGGAGTATCTCCCTGCAAAAGAGAGTGGCAACATGTGAAGCATCGTCGATCTTGTTACAAGGAATGAAATGAGCCATTTTGGAGAATCTATCTACCACCACAAGCACAGAATCTTTGCCATTATGAGTCCTAGGCAAGCCAAGTATGAAATCCATGCTTATGTCTTCCCATGGATGATATGGAATAGGAAGAGGCATATAAAGACCGTGAGATTGAGCTTTGGACTTAGCTTTGCGGCATGTCGAACATCGGTTGGTGAAGCGTGAGACGTCACGAAGCATCTTGGGCCAAAAATAGTTCTTAGAGAGAGTAGCAAACGTCTTGTCGCGTCCAAAGTGACCCATGAGTCCTCCTCCATGCGATTCCTGCAAAAGGAGCAAACGAAGCGAAGACTCGGGAATACAAAGTTTGTTAGCTCTCATAAGATATCCATCCTTGATGTAGTAGTGTTCCCAAGAAGTGTGAGTCAAGCATTTAGCATAAGCATTTGCAAAGAAATGATCATGCTCATATAAATCTTTAATATGCTCAAAGCCAATCACATTCAACTCAAGTTGTGTTACAAGCATGCATTTGCGGGAAAGCGCGTCCGCCACAACATTTTCTTTGCCCTTGATGTATTTGATGACATAGGGAAAAGACTCAATGAACTCACTCCATTTAGCATGACGCTTGTTCAACTTAGTTTGACCTTTGAGATACTTGAGTGTCTCATGGTCCGTATGAAGAATGAATTCATGAGGTCTAAGATAGTGTTCCCAAACACGTAGAACTCTCACCAAGGCATAAAACTCTTTATCATAGATGGGGTAGTTAAGTTGCGCTCCCGATAGCTTTTCGCTAAAGTACGCAATTGGGCGCTTTTCTTGCATTAGCACGCCACCTATGCCGGTACCACTAGCATCACAATGAATCTCAAACGGCTTGTCAAAGTTTGGTAGGGCTAGAAGTGGTGCGTGCGTGAGCAAGCTCTTAAGCTCATTGAACGCGGTGTCTTGCGAAGGACCCCAAATGAAGGGTGCGTTCTTCTTGCTCAAAGCGTGTAAAGGCATAGCAATGGTGCTAAAGTCCTTCACAAAACGTCGATAGAAACCGGCTAGACCAAGGAAACTACGCACTTGCATGAGATTCTTTGGTTGAGGCCAAGTTTTAATTGCGTCAATTTTAGTTTCATCAACGTGAACACCTTGAGAAGACACGACAAATCCTAGAAAGACAACCTTGTCAACGCCAAAAGTGCATTTTTCCATATTAGCATACAATTGTTGTTTGCGAAGTGTTTGCAAAACTAGTTGGACATGGTCAACATGTTCTTCAAGCGACTTGCTAAACACTAGAATGTCATCAAAGTAAACCACGACAAAGACACCTATGTAGGGTCTAAGAACAAAGTGCATAAGACGCACAAAAGTGTCGGGTGCTTCCGATAAGCCCATTGGCATAACAAGACACTCGTATAACCCGAACTTGGTTTTGAAAGCAGTTTTCCACTCATCACCCTCTTGAATGCGAATTTGGTAGTAGCCACTTTTAAGATCAATTTTTGAAAAGATGGTGGCACCACAAAGTTCATCAAGCATGTCATCTAAGCGAGGAATAGGGTGACGATATCTAACGGTGATAGCATTTATCGGGCGGCAATCGGAACACATGCGAAAAGTTCCGTCTTTCTTAGGCACGAGAATAACGGGAACGGCACAAGGGCTTAGACTTTCACGTACATGACCCTTGTCGATGAGTTTTTGCACTTGCCGTTGTATCTCCTTTGTTTCCTCGGGGTTGACGCGGTAAGGAGCCTTGTTTGGAAGTGGAGCACCGGGTACTAGGTCGATGCGGTGCTCTATCCCTCGAAGTGGAGGTAGACCTGGTGGTAGCTCATCGGGAAAGACGTCCGAGAATTCCTGCAACAAGTTAGACAACACAAAAGGTGGAGGTGGTGAAGTGTTAGTAGGTTTGGCTTCCCCTTTGCATAGAAGCACAAGGTGGAAGACGCTCGATGGGTTCTCACACACTTCTCTCATCTCACGTTTGGTAGCAAATAGCACTAGTTGCTTCTTGTCGCTCATCGTGGAGTCGCTCATATTTGGCTTGTGGCTCTTACTTTCTTTTTGGTGGCTCGCTCTCTCACCATTCTCTCCACGATGGGTGGTAGGTAAAAGCTTGTCGGCGGCAACTTGGCTTGGAGACATTGGCCGAAGCACGAATTCCTTGCCCTTCATCTTGAAATGATAGTGATTCGTCCGTCCATTGTGTGTGACTCCACGATCATATTGCCATGGGCGTCCAAGAATAAGGTGGCACACGGACATGGGTATCACATCACACTCAAGAGTGTCCTCGTAAGCGCCAATCTTGAAAGAGACTTGCACGGTGTGCTCGACTCGAAGAATTCCGTCGTCGTTGAGCCATTGGACCTTCTAAGGGTGAGGATGCTTCGTCTTGACCAAATGAAGCTTGTCGCATAGCTCTTCGCTTGCCAAGTTGTGGCAACTTCCTCCATCGATGATAACCTTGACGGCGCGTCCATTGATGTCGGCCTTTGTATGGAAAATGTGACAACGTTGGTCGTCATCTTGTTGATGTTGGAGTGTCAAGACTTTGGAGACAACAAGGTTGGGACTTGAGTCATTGTCGCAAAACACTTGATTGTCTTCTTCTTCATTGACTTGGCGATGCATAGCGACATGCTCAAGTGCTTCCATCTCATCATCGCTCATGGAGTCATAAGATCCGTCGTCGTTGATGATCATGGTGCGAACGGTCTTGCACTCAAATGACTTGTGGCCTCGTCCTTGGCACTTGAAGCATTTGATGGAGCTCGTCTTGTTGTTATCTTCGGTTGGATTTGTAGTTGAGGAAGCTCTTGGCTTGAAGTTGTTGGTAGAAGGTGGACGACTCGATGTAGTCGCATTCTTGTAGCTTGGCTTGTCACCGGAGTTTGTAGATGGCTTGGTAGAGGTAGGAGGAGTAGCCAAAGTCGTTGAAGCTTGGTTGTAGGAGCCGAAGTTCTTGGAGTTGAACTTGGAGTACTTGTAGTCCTCTTGAACTTGTCGCTCCGCTTTGCTTGCTTGGTGTACTAGCTCGAGGAGATTGTTGTATGGTTGGAAGTCCGCAATCTTCTTGATGGGATAGTTGAGTCCATTCAAGAATCTCGCCATTGTTTGCTCTTCATCTTCCTTGATGTTTGCTCTTATCATAGCAATCTCCATCTCCTTGTAGTACTCTTCAACGGACTTGGTACCTTGCTTGAGGACTTGTAGCTTCTTGAACAAGTCACGGTTGTAGTGTGTAGGCACAAAGCGTGCTCTCATCACTTCCTTCATTTGAGCCCAAGTGGTGATAGGAGGTTCTCCTTTTGCTTCTCTTCTCTCCATGATTTGCTCCCACCAAATGAGAACATAGTCTTGGAACTCAAGTGATGCCATAGCGATCTTCTTCTCTTCATCGAAGTTGTGAAGGCGAAAGATCTTGTCAACTTTCAATGCCCATGAGAGGTAGTCTTCGGGATCAATGCTTCCGGAGAACTTTGGCATGGTGAACTTGAGCTTGCCATAGCGATGCTCGTCATTGTGTCCTTGCCGATTGGGAGGGCGATCTCGATTTTGGCGGTTTGCCATATCTTGTTGCTCTTGGTGATGTAGATGTTCTTGTTGGAGTTGATGTTCTTGTTGGAGTTGGTGTTCTTGTTGAGGTTGTTGCTCTTGCCGCGCTTGAGGAGGAGCTTCTTCTTGCATTCTTGTTTGATGGCGCCTTGCTTGCATCTCATCGCGAAGGAAATCCTCTTCTTGACGAGTGTGTCGAGTACGGGCTGCCACATTGCGATGTGCATCTTGTAAAGCACGTTGCGCCTCCATAGCTTGAGCTTCTCGACGTTGTTGTGCTTGGCGGTTAGCCTCGGTATCTTGTTCTTCTTGATATTGGCGAGCTCGCTCTTGTTGTTGTTGGCGTAGTCGTTGCCGTTCTTGTGTTTGCTCAAGTGTAGCTTGGTTTTGACGATGTCGGCTTTCTTGCTCGTCGAATAACTCTTGTGAACTCTTGTCATGTAGAGGATGCCGATGTTCATGTCGAGCTTGACGTGCGGCTTGACGAAGAGTGTTTGACGTAGGTGTACTTGAGTCTTGCGTTGAGTCGGTGTGTCGACTTGAGCGGCTTCTTCGATGAGAAGATGTTGAGGAAGAACGTCGGTTGATGATCAATGTCCGGAGCTCATTGTATTGAGTAGACATGTTGGTGTTGATGAGGTCGATTTGCTCCTTGGTACTTTGTTGGAATTGGCGCGCGTCCTCGGCGACTTGCCCAATGTACTCTCGCATAGCTTCACTCTCTTGATGTAGAGCTCGTTGGACGCCGAATAGATGTAGTTTGGTGACGTAGTTGTTCGCTTCTTGAGGATCGTCGAAGATCGGGTTTGAAGATGAACTTGGCCTATCCATCATTACAAGCAAGTTTGTGAGTGGAGAAAGGAGAAGACAATATCAATGTACCTTAACCGAGGTTGAAAATGGATCAATGATCACTCAACAATGTAACCCGGAAATAGCACTATTGGTATCACTTCGTGTCGATTCTCACACCTACACAAGTAAAGCTTTGAGAGGAGCTTGGTTAGGATGTGGCACAAATTCAATGCAATCGTCAAAGTGACTCAAAGATGTTGAAAATGTTTCACAATTTGCTCATGCAACAAGTAGATCACTAGCAAAGAGTAGCACACGGAACACACGCACGGATAGATAAATGTGGTCGTGCAACCAAGGGTGAGCGAAAATGTGGTAAACCACGGAAAATGCTCGTGTTGCACAACACTAGAGAGACGCTAACCGATTGCTTAATAGGCGGATACGCACTTGTGCACGACCTATAAGAGGCAAAACGTAACGGCTATCTATCACAAGTATGCTATGAGTGTATGATGTGCCGATGCATGAGCACAAGATGATGTTGCTATGTATGATCTCTTTGGATGCAAGGCGTATGATGCTATTGTTTCTTTGCTTGGAATGGCTCTTTTGCTTAAAAGCTTTTGAGCTCTTTCTTTGGGCACATATGCATTGTTCTCGGATCGAGGTAGCTATTGTGTATGCGGAGCACTATTGTGGCACACGGGGATATGCAAGATACCAAGATGATGTGATGTTACTCACAATGATGTAGTATGCAATATCTATGGCTATCACTAATGTGCACAAGTGTCGTGGCCCGGCAATACTCAAATGGCTAGTCTCAATGGGAAAGCTACGCAAAGATGGTTCATAGGGTGACAATGCAATTGCAAGATAGAATGAGCGGAGTGTCGTCGATGTTACCGTCCTTGCCGAAGTTGAGCGGTGGTGTTGTCGAAGTCTTGCTGTCCCAAGGGAGCCTAAACATCCAAGGAAACGGTGAAACCACAACTCAAGTATCCACGGCAAATGGAGACAAATATTCCAAACTCGAAGCGGTGAAGCGATGGTGGTTGTTGCGGAAGATAGGGTGGATCACCGAACGAAAAGGCGGTGGAGGTTTGCTAGGTGGGGTGTGGTGGTGGTTTTGTGGCTGTGGGAGGCCGGATGTCCGGGCCAAAGGCCGGATGTCCGGGCTGGGCCGGATGTCCGGGGCACGAGCCGGATGTCCGGGGTGCCCGAGCCAGGAAGAACACGTTGGAAACGGTGGTTTCGGGGCCAAAATTCGGCGGATTTTGCGGATGAAATTTGGGGAAAAGTGGGGGAAAAGCTAGATCCACACGTGGCACAGCAAATCCATGGAACAATTCAACAAAATCTTGCCAAATCAACAGATCACAGAAAATTTTTGGGGCTCTTTTTGTGGGGAATTTTTTCGAAATTGGGAAGAACACGACAAAAACAGGCTAGAAAACAAAGTGTGGGACTCCAAAATCGTGATCAACCTTGCTCTTGATACCAAGATGATGTAGGGTGGAACCCTAATCAGCGGACCTTTCACGATTTGGAGGGTGGCACACGATGAACACGGGGAAACACAAGGGAAAGACGGGGAAAACACAAGAGAGAACACTCAAATCAACACGGAAGCAATCACACAAGCGCTAGATTCACGATACAAGGTCGAGATACATGATCCAAAGTCAACACCGGTGGTACAAAGATAGTCTTCTCCGTGAGGAGGTCTTGATATCCCGGGGGATCTTCTCCGATGAAGGAGGTCCTGAATCCGAAGTGGATCTTCTCCGTAGAGGCGCACCGTCTCGTGGGAGAAATCCACACAAGTCTAAGAATGAGCTAAACCACAGCTAACCCTAAACGGAATGAGGAGAGGAGTATATATAGTCTACGGGGCGAAGGGATACACGGGCCTCGGCCCAAGTGCTGCGCGCAGGCAGATCAGGAGCCGGACGTCCGGGCAGCGGGCCGGATGTCCGGGACTTCGCGGGGCGCCGGATGTCCGGGGCGGGTGCCCGGATGTCCGGGCGGGAGGAGCCGAGCCTCGGGTGCTCTCTGGACAGGAGCGCCGGATTTCCGGGCCCGAGGCCGGATGTCCGGGCCGTGCTTGGCCGGATGTCCGGGCCCTGTGGCTGGCCTTCTGTAGAGAGATGCCCAGGGGCCGGATGTCCGGGCCAGGGGGCCGGATGTCCGGGGCCTGGAGCTGTTTTCTGGTCCTCTTGTTGCATCAGCTCGTCCATGACCTTGGGGACTTGTCCATCTTCAAGCTCTTCTCCGACGTGGTCTCCTTCACACCTGAGCACACAAAGCACACCCGTTTGAGGTAGCAACCATGTCTCGCAAGATTCGTATGGAAGTGAGGCTAGGAGTGACGTCACCTCGGTCTCGAAAGCTCTAGCACGAGCACGTGTCATCGGTCCTTGAAGCACTTGAGGAGGTGAAGGAGGGTCCGTGGGGATGACCTTGGGATGCTCCGCATCACATCGTGTAAGGAACGCAGAATCAAGGAACATAATGCCGGTTTATCGGTGCCTAAGGTGGCATGAGTGGAACAAAACACCGAGCAAAAGGCCAAGCCTTCCACCCATGCCCAGTATATAGGTGTGTTAATAATAATTATAGATATTGTGATATTCCAACAACAAGTTCCCTCCTGGAACGATCTTCATCTTCACCTGCAACTAACAACGCTATAAGAGGGGCTGAGCAAGCGGGTAACATAGCCAAACAGTGGTTTTGCTAGGAAGGTGTGAAAGGTTAGAGCTTTCATGGCAACAAGGAGAGGCTGACATAAAAGATGGGTAGCGCGACATGTAACGATAGCATCGAGACAACTAAGCATGGCAATGGTAGTAAAGGTATCCAAGGGTATGATCATCTTGCCTGGAATTCCACAAGGGAGAAGAACGGATCCATGAAGAAGACGGAGCAACATAGTTGAGCGAATCCTCACAACTCCGGAACGAAACCGAAGCTAACAAGAGAAGCAACCGGAAAGAAGCAAACAACTCGGTAAACACACAAGCATAAACATGGCATACGATGCACAACCAAGTATGATGCATGTCCGGTTTAAATATGCATGGCATGGCAAAATGCACAAACAAAACTACAAGTTAAGTGGAGCTCAATATGCAACGAGTTGCATGTTGACGAAACACCACATTAATTATTTAATTGACTCTTGTTTATTTACAAGACAAGATTAAATGTTTTTAACATGGCAAGAGGTGAAGCATAATAAAACTACACTATTTAGGCATTATAAATGAGGCCGGAAAAAACAACAATTCCGGAAAATCCCCATGAGCATGTTTAGCAATTTTAAGCAACAACAATTCAGACATATTAATGTTGTTAACATGATGCAGATGACATGATCAAGTTTATGCAGTTTTTATTAAAAGTTGACAAGAAGAAGATATGAAGTATTGTCCCCGTGGTGAAAGGAAAGGGTGCCACGGCAACAATTCCGAAAATGATGCCACGGCAACATATCGGTTCCGGTAACTCGTTGAGAGTCCGGTGCAAAAGGAAAGATGGCGTGAGCAAGTCAAACGAGATGAAAGGTGGGGCGATCCCGTCACCGGGTTCCCACGGGTCGGCGACGAGGCAACCGAGGAACACGACAAAAGATGGAACGGGCACGATGCACACAAGGGTAACAACTCATACAACACAAGCATCACACGGGTCATCGGCTCGGCGGTTATACCTTCGTGACAAACGTTCTCGGAGGGGTTCGAGTTCGTAGAGGGACGTAGTGGAGGTAGTCGTTCTCGCAACTCGTAGAGGAAGTAGTGGAAGTAGTCGTTCCGATTCGTAGGCGTTCGGGTATCCGGTAGTGGTACTTGCGGTCTCGGCACCGGGCGTCTTCAGGGCGACGGTAGTCGTTCTCGGACGTCGGGGATGTAGACGTTCATGTTGGTGTACATGTCGACGGTAGATGTACTCGTTATGTAGATGTTCGGGTGCGTCTGTAGATGTACTCGTTAACTCCCTGGAACGTCCTGGTACTTGTCGAAACAAAACTGCAGGGTGGAACTTGGCGCATCCGGAGGTCCTGGAGAAGAGCGCCGACGGGGCGATGAAGGAGAGGCCGGCGGGGCTCGGTGCTGCGGGACGAGGTGGAGGGGCGCGGCCGCGCGGCCTGGCTGGAGAGGCACAGCGGCGCTGGGGCCATGGCCTCTGGAGGACGGTGCGGCTCCGATGGCCGGCCTGTGAGGCGAAGAGGACGAGGCAAAACCTCAGGCGCGCTGGAGAAGAGCTCCCCGGTGGCGACGGCGGCCGCTGGAGGGAGCGAGGCAGAGGCCTGGACGCACGGGGCGACGGCTTGGAGGCAGGGCGGCTCGAGCGCCTGCGCACAGGTGAGGACGAGAGGCGGCGGCGATGGGGACTCCGAGGGCACGAAGGAGGACGAGTCCGGTCCCATCAAAAGGCGGCTGGAGGGGAAGCAGAGCGGCGAGGCGCTGGCGATGCGGCCTGGGCGCTGGAGGCGCGCGGCACCGCGCGAGGGAGACGGAGGCAGGGCGACGCCGGCCTTGGCGCGGTCGCGTGGCTGGAGACGGAGGGAGGAGGGAGCCTGGCCGCGGTGGGGACGGGACACGGCGGCCATGGCGCTCGAGGAGGCGAGCCTAGGCGGCGACGAGGCAGGGTGACGACGGGGATCGGCGCGGGGGTTCGAGGGAGAGGGAACCAGCGGGACGAGCGAGGAGAGGGAGCGGGGTCGGGACAGCCAGATGGGATCGATGGGAGTGGCGGCGGTAGGGAGGAAAAGAGAGGAGCGAGGGGCAACGCTAGGGTTCGGCCTGGAGACTTGGGCCGAATGGGCCAGAGGGAGGAGAAATGGCCAGGGAGGAAGCTGGGCTTCCTGCGGCTGAGATGGCCTAGATGCCTGGCTGCTGGGCTCTCTTCCTCTGAAAGAAAGAAAAAACACAACCAAGAAGAAAAGAAAAAGGAGAGAAGAAAAAGAAAGGGGTAGTTAGGAAAAGAATTTGCACAAGAGGTCAATTTTTCCGGACTCGCAAAAAAGTAAGGAATTTAAATAAAATTGTTGGAGGGTTTTTGGAAGAACCTCGAAACAACGGAAAAGAATTAAGACAAGGTTTTGACGGTGAAACTAGAATTAAGAGGCATGGGGAAAATTATGCAAGTGTGTTGGTTAATTCCAACAAATGGAAATATTTATAATATAGCTCCCTAAATATTGGGATGATATGTTATAAAGAGAAGACAACCTTCCCTCGATTTAAATGGATCGAAGATCCACAGAATTTATTTAAGTTGAGATGCGAAAATAAATAAGACAAGATGGCATGATGACATGATGCAATGCAAAAATAAATAACACAAGCACAAATGAAACACACGGGCAACCCGAAACATCTGGAATCTCTGGAATCTTTTGGGACGTCGGTCTTCGGGCGTCACAGATTTCCTTCGCGATGAGATGCAAGAGAGGCGCCATCAAGCAAGAATGCAAGAAGAAGCTCCTACTCAAGCCCGACAAGAGCATCAACCTCAACACAAACCACAAGCTCGACAAGCACACCATGACAATGGACATCTACTTCATCAAGAGCAACATGAGATTGTCAATCGTCCCAATCAAGAACGCCCTCACAATAGGCAAGGAAACAATGAAGAGCATCGCTATGGCAAGCTAAAGTTCACCATGCCAAAGTTTTCCACAAGCATTGAGCCCGAAGACTACCTCTCATGGGCATTGAAGGTTGACAAGATCTTTCAACTTCACAACTTCGACGAAGAGAAGAAGATCGCAATGGCATCCCTTGAGTTCCAAGACTATGTTCTCATATGGTGGGAGCAAATCATAGAGAGAAGAGAAGCAAAAGGTGACCCTCCTATCACCACTTGGACTCAAATGAAGGAAGTCATGAGAGCACGCTTTGTGCCTACACACTGCAACCGTGACTAGTTCAAGAAGCTACAACTCCTCAAGCAAGGTACCAAGTCCGTTGAAGAGTACTACAAGGAGATGGAGATTGCCATGATAAGAGCCAACATCAGGAAGATGAAGAGCAAACAATGGCGAGATTCTTGAATGGACTCAACTATCCTATCAAGAAGATTGCGGACTTTCAACCATACACCAATCTCCTCGAGCTAGTACATCAAGCAACCAAAGCGGAGCGACAAGTTCAAGAGGACCACAAGTACTCCAAGTTCAACTCCAAGAACTTCGGCTCCTACAACCAAGCTTCAACGACTTTGGCTACTCCTCCTACCTCTACCAAGCCATCTACAAACTTCGGCGACAAGTCAAGCTACAAGAACACGTCTACCTCGAGTCGTCCACCTTCTACCAACAACTTCAAGCCAAGAGCTTCATCAACTACAACTCCAACCGAAGACAACTCCAAGACGAGTTCCATTAAATGCTTCAAGTGCCAAGGGCGAGGCCACAAGTCATTTGAGTGCAAGACCGTTCGTACCATGATCATCAACGATGACAGATCTTATGATTCAATGAGAGACGATGAGATGGAAGCACTTGAGCATGTAGCTATGCATCGCCAAGTGAACGAAGAAGAAGATCATCAAGTGTTTTGCGACAATGACTCAAGCCCCAATCTTGTTGTCTCCAAGGTCTTGACACTCCAACACCAACAAGATGACGACCAACGATGTCATATCTTTCATACCAAGGCTGGCATCAATGGACGCTCCGTCAAGGTCATCATCGATGGAGGAAGTTGTCATAACTTGGCAAGCGAAGAGCTATGCGACAAGCTTCAATTGGTCAATACGAAGCATCCTCACCCCTACAAGGTCCAATGGCGAAACGACGCCGGAATTCTTCAAGTCGAGCACACCGTGCAAGTCTCTTTCAAGATAGGCGCCTACGAGGACACTCTTGAATGTGATGTGATCCCCATGTCCGTGTGCCACCTTATTCTTGGACGTCCATGGCAATATTATCGTGGAGTCACACACAATGGACGGACCAATCACTATAGCTTCAAGATGAAGGGCAAGGAATTCGTGGTCCGACCAATGTCTCCAAGTCAAGTAGCCGTTGACAAACACTTACCTACCAACCATCATGGAGAGAATGGTGAGAGAGTGAGCCACCAAAAGGAGAGTGAGAGCCACAAGCCAAATATGAGAGACTCCACGATGAGCGACAAGAAGCAACTAGTGCTATTTTTCACCAAAAGTGAGATGAGAGAAGTGTGTGAGAACCCATCGAGTGTCTTTCACTTTGTGCTTTTATGCAAAGGGGAAGCCAAACCTACTAACACTTCACCACCTCTACCTTTAGTATTGTCTCAATTGCTGCAGGAATTCTCGGACGTCTTTCCCGATGAACTACCTTCGGGGCTACCTCCACTTCGCGGAATAGAACACCGCATCGACCTCATACCCAGCGCACCACTTCCAAATAAGGCTCCTTACCGCGTCAACCCCGAGGAAACATAGGAGATACAACGACAAGTACAACAACTCATCAACAAAGGTCATGTACGTGAAAGCTTAAGCCCTTGTGCCGTTCCAATTATTCTCGTGCCTAAGAAAGATGGAAGTTTTCGCATGTGATCCGATTGTCGCCCTATAAATGCTATCACCGTTAGTGATGAGGACATGACTACCTTGGATACGACCAAAAATATTGCATACATGTATAATTGTGAGGTGATTTCTAATGCAAATTATGCAACAATTTATTTATGTCATCCAGAACAAAAATACTTCACGGACTTTAGTGCCATGTCTAATTCCAGGTGTATGGGACATTTGTACAATCCACATATGAAGATAAGGGAAAAAGAGAAGTTTAGGTGATGTTTAAAAAGTTCTCTCACGTCACTTTTGGGCCAAGAGAAGATAGAGTCCAAGTCTCTCAGGTTCTGCATCCAGATTCGGACTGCACAGACATACCTGACTCAAAACGGCAAGAACTCCTTCATACGGACTCCGAATTGGGTGATTCTTTTTTTGTTGGAAACTAGATTTCATACACTTTCCAACCCAGTTGGATTCACCTTCAAATTCGTCCGGAGCGTTGAGATAACGACGAAACAATCTGACGTTGCAGCAGAATCCGAGTCAAACTACAAGTCCAAAGGTGTTACATCACCTCCACTTGGGCCCATGAGCCTTGTACGACCTAGGGTTAGTTTTAGGCTGCCTTGGGACGTCCTTCCACCTCCTTGGCCGCCACCCCTTGCTCCTATATAAGTAGATCCATCTAGTAGCTTTTTATTTGGGATTTGTTTAGTCAAAAGTTAGCTATTGCAACTTCGTGTACTTCGTTTGTGTCCAACGACCAGACCGCTTACGGATCCCCACCTTTATCAATACTTCATTTATATTTTCAATATTCAGATTGCTTTATCATATTCTTGCTTGTTCTACGATTGCATGCAGGAATAGACCTTCGTGGTCAGGCTGATCGTGCTTCTGGCATCGTCAGTAACCCCTGGAGATTGGTTTAGCGATTGCTAAGGCGCAACGTCATGCATGTTTGTAGTCGGATCGTCAAAGCCGTCTCCACCAAATCGATAGTTACCATCTCATCGAAAGATCGGGCCCCTCGACTCTATCAATTAGATACCATTATCCTATCCCACGCTTAGACGACATGCTTGATGAATTATGTGGTGCCACCATCTTTTCGAAAATTGATCTTAAAAGTGGTTACTACCAAATTCGCATTCAAGAGGGTGATGAGTGGAAAACGGCTTTCAAAACCAAATTTGGGTTATATGAGTGGCTTGTTATGCCAATGGGTTTATCGGAAGCACCCGGTTCATTTATGCGTCTTATGCATTTTTGTCTTCGACCCTACATAGGTGTCTTTGTAGTGGTTTACTTTGACGACATCCTTGTTTTTAGCAAGACGCTAGAGGACCATGTGACACACATCCGTATGGTTTTACAAACCCTTCGGAAAGAGCGCTTATATGCTAATATGGAAAAATGCACTTTTGGCGTTGACAAGGTCGTCTTCCTAGGATTTGTCGTTTCTTCACAAGGTGTACACGTTGATGAAACTAAAATTGAAGCAATTAAAACTTGGCCTCAACCAACGAATCTCATGCAAGTGCGTAGTTTCCTTGGTCTAGCCGGTTTCTACCGACGTTTTGTGAAGGACTTTAGCACTATTGCTATGCCTCTACACGCCTTGAGCAAGAAGAACGCACCCTTCATTTGGGGTTCTTCGCAAGACACCGCGTTCAATGAGCTAAAAAGCTTGCTTACCCACGCACCACTTCTAGCCCTACCAAACTTTGATAAACCTTTTGAGATCCATTGTGACGCTATTGGTACCGGCATAGGTGGTGTGCTCATGCAAGAAAAGCGCCCAATCGCATACTTTAGCGAGAAGCTATCCGGAGCGCAACTTAACTACCCTATCTATGATAAAGAGCTTTATGCCTTGGTGAGAGTTTTACATGTTTGGGAACATTATCTTAGACCTCATGAATTCATTCTTCATACGGACCATGAGACTCTCAAGTATCTCAAAGGTCAAACTAAGTTGAAAAAGCGTCATGCCAAGTGAAGTGAGTTCATTGAGTCGTTTCCCTATGTCATCAAGTACATCAAAGGCAAAGAAAATGTTGTGGCGGACGCGCTTTCCCGCAAATGCATGTTTGTTACGCAACTTGAGTTGAATGCTATTGGCTTTGAGCACATAAAAGATTTATATGAGCATGATCCTTTCTTTGCAAATTCTTATGCTAAGTGTTTGACTCACAATTCTTGGGAACGTTACTACATAAAGGATGGATATCTTATGAGAGCTAACAAACTTTGCATTCCCGAGTCTTCGCTTCGTTTGCTCCTTTTGCAGGAATCGCATGGAGGAGGACTCATGGGACACTTTGGACGCGACAAGACATTTGCTACGCTCTCAAAGAACTACTTTTGGCCCAAGATGCTCTGTGACGTCTCACGCCTCACCAACCGATGTTCTACATGCCGCAAAGCTAAGTCAAAAGGTCAATCAAATGGTCTTTGCATGCCTCTTCCTATTCCATACCATCCATGGGAAGACATAAGCATGGATTTTATACTTGGTTTGCCTAGGACTCAAAATGGCAAAGATTCTGTGTTAGCTGTCGTAGATAGATTCTCTAAAATGGCTCATTTCATTCCTTGTAACAAGATCGACGATGCTTCACATGTTGCAAATCTCTTTTGTAGGGAGGTCATTCGTCTACACGACGTGCGCAAAACGATAGTGTCGGACCGGGACGTCAAGTTCTTGAGCTACTTTTGGAAAACCCTATGTACCAAACTCGGAATCAAGCTACTCTTCTCTTCGGCGTACCATCCACAAACCGACGGCCAAACGGAGGTGACGAACCGCACGCTTTCGACGCTTCTTCGCGTGTTGATCAAGAAGAACATCAAGGAATGGGAGCAATGCTTGCCCATCGCCGAGTACGCCTACAACAGCGCAAGACATTCGACTACCGGCAAGTCCCCCTTCGAGGTCGTCTACGGTTTCAACCCGTTGTCCCCATTGGACATCCTATCTCTACCTCTACAAGAGCGCATCAACATGGACGCAAGTGCACGAGCAAGCTATCTCAAGAAGGTGCACGAAGATACAAGGGCAATGATCGAGCGACAAGTCCATCGTCTCACCACCAAGATCAACGTCAACAAGGCACCAATGGTGTTCCAACCGGGAGATCTTGTTTGGCTTCATCTTCGCAAGGACCGTTTCCCACACGAGCGCAAGTCCAAACTACTACCTCGCGCCGACGGACCCTTCAAGGTGCTAGCACGCTACAACAACAACGCCTACAAGATCGACATCCCGCGAAACAAGTACTCCGTGAGCGATACTTTCAACATCAAGGACCTATCTCCTTTCCATGGTGATGAAGATTTCGATCCGATGTCGGATCTTTCCCAAGGGAGGGGAGATGATGCGGAGCATCCAAAGGTCATCCCCATGGACCCTTCATCGCCTCACCAGGTGCCCAAAGGACCAATGACTCGAGCCCGTGCAAGAGCTCTCGAGACCGAGGTGGCTTCGCTCCTCTATAGACATCTTTCCGATTCACATGAGACATCGCTTCTACCCTCATCAGAAACTCTGTGCATACTCAGCTCTGCACAGCGGTCAAGACGGCGAGATCGGCAAGTGCTTGGAACAAGAACAAGGAAGGCTGAAGATGCTACAGGCACCGGACGACCGGCGACTTCCAGGCACCGGACGACCGGCGACTCCCAGACGACCGGACGACCGGAAGCCACTGGACGTCTGTGACACCGACCACAGAACGTAATTAGCGGAAATCCGAGGATTACCGGACGTCCGGTGACCAGCGGACGTCCGGTCCCTCCGGAACCACCGGACGTCCGGTGACCAGCGGACGTCCGCTCCGACGGCGTCATCCCCGTGTAATATATACTCGTTGACTTCCATCCTTTCGAGGTAGCTTTTGGATAGCTCATCATAGACCTGTGTGGTTCCTCTCCTACGAGACCGCGGCCTCTTCGGAGAAGATCCACGTCGGATTCAAGGCCTCCACATCGGAGAAGATCCCAAGGGATACCCAAGACCTCCTACGGGAGAAGACTATCTTTGTACCACCATTGTTGACTATGGATCGTGTATCTTGATGTGTATCGTGGATCTAGCACCTGTGTGACCATATTTGTGTTGATTTGAGTGTTTCCCCTTGTGTTTTTCCTCCGTAGCCTCCTTTTGTGTTCGCCGTGTTCGTCGTGGGATAACCTCCTTTCGTGAAAGATCTGCTGACTAGGGTTCCACCCTACATCATGTGAGGTGGCTCTAGCCAACCTTGCCTTGCTAAACCCTAGACCCCCTCCTTGTTTCCCTCTTCTTCTTCTTCCTTTTTTCTTTTCTTTCCTATCTTTACTTTATTTTGCAAGTCACCTAGCCAAGCCCTTTAATGTTCTTTCTTTTCCTAAAAACCTTGCACCATGTCTACACCCTCTCTTTTGGAATTGATTTGATTGGGATTAAAAATGACAAGAGTTTGAACCATATTCAAACTCCTTTTATTTTTCTGCCTCTAAAAATGTCCAAAGCAATTTTATTAAATAGGGCATAAATCAAGGAGCATGGGGATATTTTATTTTCCCCTAACTCTTTTCCTTTTAGCCTGTGCTTTTCTTTTCTGTCTGAAGATAAATGAAAAGAAAAGAAGGCAACAGCTACAGCAGTGGCCTGGGCCTCCTCCTCCTCCTCCCCCAGGAGAAGTCTCTCCCGCGGCCCAGCTAACGCCCGCATGCCCGACCGAGCCGCTCGCAGTCGTGCCGTCTCTCCCCTCGCACACGGGCCCGCATGTCATCCTCCCATCTCCTTCACACCTCCCGCGTCGCCGTCTACCTCCGTCTCTGCTCCAGAGACAGACGCTCACGCTCGCGCCGTGAGCTTCACGGACGCCGAGGTCGCGCCATCTCCTCTCTCTCCTTTTAAGCCCGCAGTTGCGCCCTAGGGCTGCTCTTCCTCCCCCTTTCTCCTCCGTCGCCGCCAGCAGCTCCACCCACTCCTCTCCTCTCTGCAGTCGCCATGGCCGCCCCGAGGAAGTTCCCGTCACCAGCGTAGGAGCTCGCCGTCCTTCCTATCCGTCGACCCCGAGCACCCCGACGTCTTCCTCGAGCCGCTCCGACGATGATCCGAGCCCGATGACAAGTCCCACGACGACCTCTCCTTCTTCTTCTTCTCTGTACAGAACCGCACCAAGGTTCAGAGCTCGTCGTCCTCCTCTCCGACGCGCCTCCGTCGACTCCTTCCTGTCCAAGGGTAAGGAGGTACTCCCTGCTCCTCCTTGCCTTTTGCTCATCGCCGTTAGTTCCCTGAGCTCGTCGCCGTAGCCATGCCGTCGTCATGCTCTCGGTGCCCCCCTCTTTCTAAATATGTTGCTGTCGCGCGCTTCAGTTAGTCGCCTAGGCCGGCGCTTCGCCGCTCTAGACCCGCAGCTAGTCGCAGCAGCTCCGCGGGTCCTTTGCGCACGCTCGCCGCTCGTCACTGACCCTGCCTAGGCCTTGCTATCGCGTAGAGCTCCGCCGCCGCATATCTGACATGCGCTCACCGCTGACGATGTAGTGGTTGCAAGGAGCTGCGTATGCTTCGAGTGGATGCGGAACTCCCCTAGGAGCGCATCGCACCACTTCGCCGTCCCTCTAGGTCGTCGGAGCAGCTCCGACGAGCAGCTCCGACGAGCCCCCTATTTTTCCCCTGCTCTGCATCTTCAGTTACCTCTTCAGATATCGCGCCTGTTCTCTGTCAAGAATCGTTCGCTAGCGCAGTGGCTTTGTCTCCGTCAGTTATGCAGCAGGTCGCGAGTTCGAATCCGTGCCGGGCAATGGGCATTTTCGCCCCCTTTTTTTTCGTGAGGGGCTGACAGGCAGGCCCCACCTACCACTCACTCAGCCATCTCCAGCCCCCTCGCGCACCCGCTGGCGTCACCTCAGCGCAGCTCACCCCACTCGTCAGTGGCTTGGTCTAGCGCAGGCGTGGGTCAAGTTTGACCCCTGAGCTTGTTTTTCTTTTCTCTTTTTCTTTTTCTTTTTCTTTTTCTTTTTCTACTTTTTCTTTGTATAATTATTTTCTGTGGATATATTTATCTGATGCAAATAAGTCATATATGAAAAGTGCTTAGAATTTCATGTAGATTACGAATATGTTGTTTGTTGCCATGTTTAAAAACATTTAAAATGCGGTTTGAATTTATTCTTGTTTTAAATATGCTTAAACTTGGAAAATTCATAACTAAATATCTACAACTCCAAATTTAACAAACTTTATATGCATTTGGGGTGGAAAAATGTGTAGAATATTTTGGTGCTGTTGTTTAGCATGTTTGGCAACTTTATAACAGAAGTTTTTTAGATCTGTCCGAAATGCAATTTAATTAATATGGGAGTTTCTGGAAATTGTTGTTTGATATTTCCAGCCCATTTAATTGTGCCAGCATGTTGCTGTAATATTAGTTGCATCGTTGCCATGTTAACCAACCCCTTTAAATTTGTTGGATGCTTGTTTGAATAACCTACATAAACTTGTTAGTTGTTCTTTTGCTTGTTTCTTCATGTGGGTGATCTTGTTGTTTTGATGATATTGCACTCTTGTGACCCTAGGCCATGCATCATATATACTCTTGTCCTTGTTCATCATGTTCATGCATCATGTGTTTGAGCATTGCATTATGATTGATTGTGTTCCGGTGTTGCATTGTTGTGTTTGGTTAGAGCCCGTTGACGATTCAAAGTACGAGGTTCCTACCGAGGTTGAGTTTGAGGAGCAAGGTTACGATCCCTCCGTGGAATCAACAAGCAAGATGACCTTACCCAGATATCACTACTATCTTTGCCTATGCTAGATGTCTCGCGCTTTAGATATTGCCTCGATGCCTATGTCTGTTTGTCAGCCCTCCTATTGTTGCCATGAAAATCTCTAACCACCCACCTAGCAAATCGTTGTTTGGCTAAGTAAGCATCGCTCAGCCCCTCTTATAGGGTTGTTAGTTGCAGGTGAAGACTTGAAGATTCTTGCTTCGTGATGAAGTTATTGTTGGGATATCACAATATATAAACTGTTAAACTAAATCATCTATATATTGGTAATGGGTGGAAGGCTAAGCCTATTGCTTGGTGTTTTGTTCCACTCATGCCACCCTTGGAACCGTTAAACCGGAGTTATGTTCCTTGATTTTGCGTCCCTAACACAGTTGGGGTTTATGGGCCCCCTCGATAACCCGCTTAGCGCTAAAGCTTTTCCAGCAAGGCCCAACATTGGTTTTACATTTGCCTAATAACTAAAAACTTGCATAGGGCGTTGCAATCCCGAGTTCTTAATTAACAACCCGATCCAGTGCTCCACATGAGTGTTGGTCCAAACTAGGCAGACTGTGGGGCCACCTTGGGGAAACCCGAGGGCTGGTATTTTCCTATAGGCTGACCTATCTGGTCATGGCCTGAGATGAGATACGCACGGCTACTATCAGGGTGTCGGCACGCCGGGAGGTCTTGCTGGATTAGTTTTACCTTTGTCGGAATATCTTGACCACGGGATTCCGAGAATACTCGGGTCTTCCAACCTTGGAGTTGCGACTCCGCAGATCGTGAGCTTGTGATGGGCTAAGTTGGGATACCCCTGCAGGGTTTGATCTTTCGAAAGTCGTGCCCGCGGTTATGTGGCAGATAGGAATTTGTTAATATCCGGTTGTAGATAACTTGACACCATGTTCATAATACACTACCAGCGTGAGTAACCGTGATGGTCTCTTTTCGAAGGGGTTCGGGAAGTGAACATGGTGGGGTTATGTTTGACCGTGAGTAGTTAGGATCACTTCGTGATCACTTTGGCGATTGTTGGCACTTGTTCTCTTCTCGCTCTAATGTTGTAAGCTAGTGCTAGTGCTGCTGCAACCTTGTTTCAAGCCTTTTCCACACCTAAGGCTTTGTTAGTATTGCTACCCGGGAACGGGATTGCTAAGTCCTTTGTGGCTCACAGATTCTACACAACACCAGATGCAGGTACCGCAGAGAACTACACAGGTGGTGGTTTAGAGCTGTATTGGGAGTTCGATGAAGAGCGTGGACGATACTACGTGTCTTATCCCGAGGATCAGTAGGGCTCTTACTAGGATGATCGGGACCTTGTGTTGCTTTATTTATGGTATCTTTTGTCGTGGAATTAGCACGGCAGATGTCCGGTTTAGAGGACTTAGGTGTGGAGCCATCGCGCGGGTTAGCTTGAAGAGGTTAAAAGCACACAAAGGACACAGAGGGTTTATACTAGTTCGGCCCCTTCGATGAAGGTAAAAGCCTACGTCTAGTTTGGTTTGGTATTGCTTGGGCGTAGATGAACAGGGAGCAGATTGCTTGCCTGTCTCTCGACGGATTGTTTCTTGTCCCTGAACCGTCGCCGGGTCATTCCTTTATATAGGAGGCAACGCCCGGTCCGGTTTACAGAGTCCCGAGGCCGGCTCATACTCGTGTCCGCCTCGGTCTCTACTCTTTCTTCCTTGTATCTCAAGTTACATGGTAGGACGGTTTATAAACCGTAAAGTTTACACATGGGCCCTAAGCCTTCATGGGCCGTAATCTCTACGGAGCTTATAACAACACAGCTACATTACCATAATCTGGATCTCCCTAGCCGGTTTATACCTGCTAGTAATATCCCTGACATTAGGCCCCAGAGTGATTTGAACTTGTTCATGTCAGTCTTCTAAATCTTGCATAAACTTCTTCTTTGTATTTTCTCTGCTTTGTAAACCGGCTATGACGTCATCTTCGGAAATCATTTTATTCGGTCGTGACATCACCTCCGCATTTATTGCTCACGGCTGTTTGTTACCTTTGTTTAAAGGCTATCCCGAAAATCGAGGCGACAGTAGAATCTTTATCCAATCTCTGACCTCCTCAAATCCCGCGCTTGCCGTTTCACCTCTCAGCCTTTATAAATACCGCTGAGCCTTTACTCTTTTCCTTCCTTCCGCTCTTCTTCTTCCTCCGTCGCCCGAAGCTCCGCCGCTGCCTTCGAGCTCGTCGTCGTCATCAGCCAGGACGCTGCATCACCCTGAAACGCGTCCAGAGCAACTTCGCCGCCGTCTCCTTCCATCTCAGGTATTCCTTTCCTCTCGCTACAAATTTCTCATCTAGGGTTCCTCCATGGCTTCCGCCATTAGACCTCGAAGCTTTGCTGTTCATCTTATACGTCATGTCTGCAGTAGATTCGAACTCTAGATTTGCTTCGAACGCGTCCCTTCTCCGTAGTTTAGACTTAAATTCAGACCTTTAAATTCGCCCCTTAGATTCATTTGACCTGTAGAAAACCTTCGTAGTTCTTCCCGTATCAGACTTGTATATATTTCATCTTTTTCTTACCGCTCAGATCCATTTTTACTTTATCCTTTTGTAAAAACCTGTTTCTTCGTCTTGGTAGATGTGCAAGTTACTCACCGGTTTAACCAATCATATATTGCTCTTGCAAAACATCAATCATGAGTCTGACGGTTTAGCTCCTTCTTTTTTGTTATCATAAACCGGTAGCAGCTCATCTCCCACCTGCTTCCGGGTTGTCAATGCCATTAGTCCCCTGTCTAAACCGTCAATGTAATTTGATAACACACTCCGGTTTATGCTTCAGCACTTGAATAATACGGATTTTGCACTTTATTTTTTCAGTGTTTTCCTTTGCTCACATGGCTGCCAAACAGTTCGTTTCTTGCAATTGGGTCCCTTCCCGCATTACGGAAGAGGATTTAACCAATGCTGCTTCGATTGGTATTCTGGGCCCCCAAGCAGTTCTGAAATGGCGGGCCCCAGGGGATGAGTGTCCTCCTACCCCCAAAGAAGGAGAAATTATTATTTTCTTTGATCATCTGGCCCGGGGTTTTAGCTCGCCCGGTTCAAAGTTTTTCCGGGATGTGCTGGCCGCCTTTCAACTTCAACCTCAGGACATAGGTCCCAACTCCATATCCAACGTCTGCAATTTTCATGTCTTCTCCGAGGTGTACCTTCAAGAAGAGCCATCTGTGGACTTGTTCCGGGACTTTTTCCACTTAAACCGGCGGACAGAGTTTACTGCCGGACCACATCAAGAGCTGGGAGGTGTCAGTATTCAGAAGAGAAGAGATGTGGTTTTTCCTCACGCTGCTCTCCATACACACCCCAAGGACTGGAATCAATCCTGGATTTATTGCAAGGACACCTCGCCTGAAGGAGAAAACCCACTACCGGGTTACCGCGAACATCGTCTTCCGGAAGATCATCCCTTGCCACAGCGTCTTACTTCCTCCGAGCGAGCCCTGTTTGCCCCTCAGCTTGCCAAGCTCAAGGACTTTATGGCCAACGGTTTGATTGGAGTCGATTTCGTGCGTTGTTGGCTTGCCTGGAGTATCCTTCCTCTGAGCCGGCGCTCCGGTCTGATGTATCAGTATACCGGAAAGACGGATGACCCTCAACGCCATATCGACGTAATGCTTCCTGAGAAGGAAATTACTGAATCCGCCAAGAAACTGCTTAATATCTCTCTGGAAGAATGCAGCCAAACCGGATTGGCTCCATACTATGAGAAGAACCCACTGCCAGCCGTAAGTTAATTTCTTCGGTTGGTTTCTAATCCGTTCATATCAATTACCTTTGTATTTATTTTTCCTTTTCTTCATAGGCCAACGATCCGTTTTGGAAAAGAAAATCTCAGGACAAGTCAGCTAAACAGCCACGCCGGAAGACGTGCGCTGTCAAGAAGAAGAAGGCGGCCGCTGGCTCCATTTCACATCTTGAGGAGGATGATCCGGATTCTGAGGTATGAATTGATCCTGATATGTTTTGATCTCTTTTATCCTGATTTATGTTTAACAGCGTCTTCTCACAGGATTTGGCCGAAGGAAGTATCTCTCTTTCTTCAGATTCTGAACCGCCGGTGCCCAAGATTCGTAAGGCATCTCGGAAGTACCCTTTATCTCATCCTTACGCTCAACTGGACCCCAATTTTCTTTTGAAGAAGGAGCAACATGAAGCCCGCCGGACTACACGCCATAGTGGCCATGTAGTCGAGTCTTCCGGAATATCTCTCACTCCGGCTCGGAGGCGCCGCTCTGAGGTTTTTCTTTTTCCAACTCTTCTTCATCCCAAGGCCGGACTTATACGCAAACCGCTTAAACCGTCTGATCCTAACTATCAGGAGACACCTTTGTCATCCTCTGGCGAATCGACTGCCACATAGGTCCTAGTACTGAAGACTGTACCTGGGTAAGTCCTTTTCCTCATCCGGTTTATATTTGTATTTATCCTTTTTATAACTCTGATTGCTTCTTCAATTTCTTTCAGCAAGCCCAAGCCTAGAAAAAAGGCAAAGGCCTCTAAAGCGGCTGCCGAGACTGCCGCTGTTGATCCGGTGGCTGATCCGGATGAAGTCATCCCTCCAGAGAGCGAGCCTGCAATTCAACTTGATGATCCTGCTCCCATGGATCATGACTACACTGCTGCTCCTGAAGATACCAATGCAGAAAATATCTTTGAACCGGCGAATCCTGTCCGGGCTAGCCCTCCTCAGACTAGCCCGGCACCTGCTAGTCCGGCTTATACTGCTGCCCCTTCGCAGCCAACCACTGCTTCTTCCCCGGATATTCAGATAACCGGGACAGGTTTTACTGCTCCTGCTGAGCCTATCATTTTAGCCAAGCACACAGCTAAAGCGGAGAAGCTTCAACAAGAGAAGGGCAAGTGGAGCACGGACTTGTCCAATTATGCCGAACTGAGTGCCCAAGAACTTTATTCCGGGTATTTGAACCGGCTTCATACCAGTCGCGACTATGAACTGGGCTTGGTAAATATGATGAAGGGTAAATACGAGGTACCTTCCTTCACTTGTTTTTGCTTTGCCTTCTTTATATTTCTGTCTATGTCATAGTAGGCCCCAAGTTCCGGTTTAGCTTCGTTGTAGGTGAACCGGTACTTCCAAATGTCTGAAAAATGATCTTACATTACCCCCCAAGTGCCAGGGGCATAACTTGTTTTATGTGCCTGGGACTTGTCTGAATCTCTCTGTTGATACTTCAACTGCCCATTAGCCCCCAAGTGTCGAGTAGATAACTTGGTTATGTGCTTGAGACTTTGTGTGAGTTTTTCTTTTTTGATACTTCAACTGTCCATTAGCCCCCAAGTGTCGAGTAGATAACTTGGTTATGTGCTTGAGACTTGTCTTAATTGCCATATATTCCACTTGATTTTCTTGTAGGCTGAGTTGACCCGGAGGGCTGCAGAAGTAACTGAGCTCCGGAATAGACTTGCTATCACTGAAACTACTTCTGCCAAGGCCAAAGATGAGCGGGCGTTGAGCTTAACCAATGCTGAACAATTGAAGAAGGATTTTGAAGCAGAACGGACAGCTTGGGAAGTGCAGAGGAATGCTCTTGAAAAAAGAGCAAAGGATGCTGAAGAGGCCCTTAACCCGGTGACGCAAGAGCTTACCGGTTTAAGGCAGCAAATAGAGCTTATGACCTCTGCTGTCTTTGGTAAGTACTTAACGCGCATATGCTTTCATCTCTGCAATCTTTATTTTGCTTCGGTTTAACTGGAATAATCATATGCAGGGCGACGCGTCACCCATCTTGGGGATGACCTCCGGAAGAAACTCAAGGCCTCTTATACTCTAGTTGAGCAGCTGTATTCCGGCGCTCAAAGGATTATAAGCGCGATGTCTCATTATAAAGCGGCCCCCACCACTATCCAAGGTACTTTGGAGAAGCTTTCTGTATTGCCAGTACGCTTGGAAGAGGTGAAGAAATCTGCTGCACGGGCCGGTTCTCTTGTAGCACTGACCAGAGCCAAGGCGTGGGTTCCGGACTTTGATCCGGAAGAAGCTATGAACGGGTACCCCAACACCAAGGAGGATGGATCGGCCTTCTCTGGCAAAGACCTTCATGCTCTGACTAAGGAAATGCGTCCTCTTGCCAGTAAGCTCGCTAATGAAGCGGACTTGACCAGGTATCATCCGGCGTATGACTTAAAGAATGAGCGGGTGGATCGGCCGGTTTATGACACCGAAAATCTAATCCCACCAGTGCGCCCTCATACTTTCGCCCCAGATGTTGATCCGTCCGATCTCATTACTGAAGAGATGTACTTTCGTGCATTATCCAAGATCGACTGGCGCGTTCCTGATTTTCAGCCGCTTCAAGAGGACGAAGAAGTTCCGGAACAAGTCAATCCTCAGCCTTCGCAGCAGGAAGAAGCATAAGTCACCTCCTTTTATTTTTATGGGCTGTAATCCGGTGCTGAAAAACTTTAATCCGTCCAGGCCTTCAAGTGTCATGTAATAGGATAGCTCGAAACATGTCCTGCCTTAATCCGGATGTCAGAATTTTGGTTTAACATCTGCCAATTTTAACTCCTTGTCTGCTATGGTTGATCCTTTATATTACCTGCATCTGCATGGATAACACTGAAAAAATGTCCTTTAACTAAGTATGCTTGACATCCTTAATCCGGTGGACATTGTAAATTCTGAGGAAGCTCTTGGCTCTGTTGGTATTTGCCCAATGATTATTCCGGGTTATAATAACTACCGGTTTAAATAATTGCTGGAGCTCTATGACCAGACTTTTGTAAATACGTGGTCAACTTTGAAGTTGCCCAGCTCTGGATCAAAAAACCATAGCAAATATTGAAAAATCACAAAACACAAAACACAGTTTGCAAATAAGACCATGTAGTCGAGGCTTTTTACGACCTGCGAGGCTCCATATGTGCCAATCAATGGGTGCGACCCAAAGGGCTATGACTCTTTTCTTTTGCCATCAAAGGATGTACTCCAAGGGGCAAGAATTTTTGCATTTGCCATCAAAGGAAGTACCCCTAGGGACAAGAACTTTTTCTTTTGCCATCAAAGGGAGTAATCCACCAAGGGGCAAGAATTTTGCATTTGCCATCAAAGGAAGGATCCCTAGGGACAAGAACAGTTTTTTCTTTTGCCATCAAAGGGATTGATCAACCAAGGGGCAAGAATTTTTGCATTTGCCATCAAAGGAAGGATCCCTAGGGACAAGAACAGTTTTTTCTTTTGCCATCAAAGGGATTGATCAACCAAGGGGCAAGAATTTTTGCATTTGCCATCAAAGGAAGGATCCCTAGGGACAAGAACAATTTTTTCTTTTGCCATCAAAGGGATTGATCAACCAAGGGGCAAGAATTTTTGCATTTGCCATCAAAGGAAGGATCCCTAGGGACAAGAATAGTTTTTTGCCAATCGATGGATGTTATCCAAAGGGCGCTGATGTGAAGACAATCATGTAAACCAGAGCAGAAGAGATTTTAGCGAGGATTCACATGTGATCCGTAGCCCCCTAGTGATCCTGGAGGTAGGGTTCCTATGAAGGAGCTTGCACTTTTGAAAGGCAAGTCCTGTTTGGTCCCTCCTGCATGACAAAATAGACTGTTCGAAATATCTGTAATAACTTTCATAAGACATATATTTAGAAGAAAAAAGGCTGATCCCCCGGTTTACCGAGGGTGCCAGTTTATTAATTAATCATAATATATATAGGATACATAAGGCAGAGCTCATGGCTCAGGTGTAGTAAGGCCGCAGGAGGGCAATGTTCCATGGCCTCTTTGTCTCTTCTTCTGATGTCCCTGAGTCTTTGTGCTCTCGAACGTCCACCAGGTAGTATGAACCGTTGTGTAGGTTCTTGCTGACCACAAAGGGCCCTTCCCAAGGTGGGGATAGCTTGTGCATGTCTGTCTGGTCCTGGATGAGCCGGAGTACCAAGTCCCCCTCCTGGAACGTCCTAGTTTTAACCCGGTGGCTATGATATCTGCGCAAGTCCTGCTGATAAATTGCGGATCGTGTTGCTCCTATGTCACGCTCTTCATCTAGCCGGTCCAAAATGTCCTGTCTTGCCTGCTCATTGGCAGTTTCAACATAAGCTGCCACCCGTGGTGAATCGTGGCGGATATCACTTGGAAGAACCGCTTCAGCTCCGTACACCATGAAGAAAGGTGTGTAGCCTGTGGACCTGTTCGGCGTAGTATTGATGCTCCAGAGGACAGAGGGCAATTCCTCAACCCAGCACCCTGGTGTTCTTTGCAAGGGAGTCATAAGCTGGGGCTTGATACCTCGCAAAATCTCTTGATTGGCCCTTTCAGCTTGACCATTGGATTGAGGGTGAGCTACAGAAGACACATCTAGGCGAATATGCTCCCTTTGACAAAACTCTTCCATCTCTCCTTTAGATAAATTGGTGCAATTGTCAGTGATGATGTTGTGTGGAAAGCCAAACCGGAAAATTACCTTCTTAATGAATTTAACCGCTGTTGCCGCATCACACTTGCTCACAGGCTCTGCCTCAATCCACTTTGTAAACTTATCCACAACGACCAGTAGATGAGTTTTTTGATCTTGGGATCGTTTAAAAGGCCCAACCATATCAAGCCCCCAAGTCGCAAACGGCCAAGTAATTGGAATCATCCGCAGCTCCTGTGTCGGAACAAGAGCACGTCGTGAAAATTTCTGACAAGCATCGCACTTCCGGACTAGATCCTCCGCATCAGCATGGGCTCTCAACCAATAGAACCCATGACGGAAAGCTTTAGCTACCAAGGATTTTGAACCGGCGTGATGACCACAATCCCCCTCATGAATCTCTCGAAGGATGTCACAGCCTTCCTCGGATGATACACACCGCTGAAACGCTCCAGAAACACTGCGATGGTGAAGTTCCCCGTTTACAATTGTCATGGATTTGGATCGCCGGATTATCTGCCTTGCTTCAATCTCATCATCTGGCAACTCTCCACGGCTTGGATATGCCAAGTAAGGGAGCGTCCAATCCAGAATAACATGAAGTGCCGCAACCAGCTGCGCTTCTGGATCAGGAACAGCCAAATCTTCCTCCGATGGTACCTGAACTGATGGACTGTGTAGCTCATCCAAAAAGGTATTCGGTGGCACCGGTTTACGCTGAGAACCTAGTCGACTTAGAGCATCGGCCGCTTCATTCTTTCGCCGGTCTATGTGATCCACCTGATATCCTTTGAAATATCCTGCGACTGCTTCAACTTCTCGTGTGTAGGCTGCCATAAGAGGGTGTTTAGAATCCCACTTGCCGGATACTTGTTGTGCCACCAAGTCTGAATCACCAAAACACTTGACCCGGCTCAAGTTCATCTCCTTAGCCATCCGCAGGCCATGAAGCAATGCCTCATATTCTGCTGCATTATTAGTACAAGGAAACATTAGACGGAGGACATAACAAAATTTGTCACCTCGCGGGGAAGTTAACACAACTCCAGCCCCCGAGCCTTCTAATTGTCTTGAACTGTCAAAGTGAATAGTCCAGTATGTATGATCCGGCTTTTCCTCTGGTGCTTACAACTCTGTCCAATCATTGATAAAATCTACCAATGCTTGGGATTTGATAGCGGTACGTGGCACATACTTCAATCCGTGTGGGCTAAGCTCAATAGCCCACTTTGCTACTCTGCCAGTGGCTTCTCTGTTCTGGATTATGTCTCCCAACGGAGCTGAACTGACAACAGTTATTGGGTGGCCTTGGAAGTAGTGCTTCAACTTCCGGTTTGCCATGAACACACCATATACCAGCTTCTGCCAATGTGGGTACCTTTGTTTGGATTCAATGAGAACCTCACTGACATAATAAACCGGACGCTGAACTGGATATTCCTTGCCTGCTTCTTTGCGCTCGACCACGATTGCCATGCTAACTGCCTGGGCATTAGCGGCCACGTATAACAGCAGTGGCTCCTTATCAACAGGGGCAGCAAGGACCGGTGGTTCTGCTAGTTGTCGCTTCAAGTCCTCAAACGCGGCGTTTGCAGCGTCGCTCCATATAAACCGGTCTGTTTTCTTCAGCATCTGATAAAGCGGAATTGCCTTCTCACCCAGACGACTGATGAATCGGCTCAATGCTGTAATCCGGCCGGCGGTACGCTGGACATCATTGATGCAAGCTGGAATCTGACCTGGAATCCTGTTCATCTCCAAAGGTAACTTCTAGGTCAATTTTCCCAACTGGGTAAGCTGATTTACCTAGCACCACTCCATGAAACACCGTATTTGACTGCCTTAGCTTCTTGTCCGTTAACCCCATGCGACGGAAAGTCTCATAATATAAGATGTTGATGCTGTTGCCGCCGTCCATGAGAACCTTAGTGAATTTGTAGCCACCCACCTGTGGTGCCACTACTAAGGCCAACTGGCCCGGATTATCGACCCGCGGCGGGTGATCCTCTCTGCTCCACACAATAGGTTGTTCCGACCAGTGCAGGAATCGTGGTGTTGCCGGTTCAACCGTGTGGACTGCCCGCTTTAGGACTTTTTGATCTCGTTTGCACAAACTCGTAGTGAACACATGATACTGTCCACTGCTCAGCTCCTTCGGATTACTCTGATATCCGGTTTGCTGCTGCTGCTGACGCTGCTGATTGCCTTGGTTATTGTGATTACCCTGGCCCTGCTGTTGGTTTCCTTGGTTATTGTAGCCACCCTGACCATGCTGATGATTGCCTTGGTTATTGTAACCGCCCTGACCATACTGATGGTTGCCTTGGTTATTGTAGCCACCCTGACCATGCTGATGATTGCCTTGGTTATTGTAACCGCCCTAATATCCTGATCCGGAGCCATTACCCTGGTGACCCGGACCATGAAATCCGGGACCTGAACCGCCGCCCGGTGGTCCGTTGTTGAATTTGGCCCGGTTCATGGCCTCCATCATGACCCGGCATTGCCCCCATGTGTGTTTAGCTGGGCGTTCCTCCGTGCCGTGCTTCGGGCAAGGCTCGTTCAACTGTTGATCCAGATTAATGAATCCTCCACCGCTCCGTGGAGGCGGCCTACCCTTGTTGCGTTGAAAGTTTCCTTGAACGTTGGTATTGGCCACAAAATCAGAGCCACCCTCTGCCTTTCGCTTACCATTGAAGCTTATTCCGGCCGTATTAACCGGCGCCGGTTTACCAGGCTTGTTCGTTTTCCCGGACTTATCTCCATCAGCCTCTGGGTATTTAGTGTTGTTAGAGTCCCCATACTTCACCAGAGCGCTCATGAGTGTCCCCATGTCATTACAATCCCGCTTGAGCCGTCCCAGCTTCAGCTTCAGAGACTCGAACCGGCAATTGTTTTCCAGTGTTACTAATGCCGTACTGGGACTGATACCGTTCAAAGAGTGTAAGGTTTCCGACACTCGCCGCACCCATGCGCTCGTAGGCTCCTGCTCTCCTTGAACACATGCCGCTAAATCTACTACTGACATTGGCTGTTTGCACGTGTCCTTGAAATTTTTGATAAACTGGCGGCGCAACTCTCCCCATGATCCGATGGAGTTAGGTGGTAAGCCCTTTAACCATGTCCGGGCTGTACCCTCAAGCATCATGGTAAAATACTTTGCACATGCCGCTTCATCCACGTCTAGCATCTCCATAGCCATCTCATAGCTCTCAATCCAAGCCCCTGGAGCCAGATCTGCTGTATAGTTAGGCACCTTACGTGGACCTTCGAAGTCCTTGGGTAACCTTATGCTTCGTAAAGCGGGAATGAGATATTGCACTCCGAAGGAACTCACTGTGACTCCCGTCTCTGCTGTGGTTGTGTGAACCAGCGTTGTTTGGCGGATCTCCTCACGGGCAGTAGGTCTAGCCCGGTTCATCGCCTCCTGGGCGTGCGCCTCAGCTCCTGCCGGATTATCTTGCCTGTGACGGTGACGTCTCCGCTCGCTGCTAGACACCTCCGGTTCATCCCAATGCCTAGTATAACTCCTGCTGTGACGGGGTGTTGAATGAAGTCTCTCCCTACTGTAGGAGTATGCCTGCTGCTGTGTCAATGCCGTGTCTAACAATTCCTTGACTCTGCGTGCTTCCACCGCCACGGGAGATGTTCCCTCAATGGGTAAAGTGGCCAGCCATGAAGCGGCGGCAACGATGTTATCCAGTGGGTTCGAGTAATGGCCTGGAGGGGTGGGGACGTGCGGTGTGGGTATAATCCGACGATTCTGCTCTGCGGTCGGTTGTTGAACCGGCGTGCCTGTGGCTGGGGCTCCCCTCCGGTTTACTTCCAGGTTGTTGCTGGCCCCCGCTCCTGGTGTGCCAAAGAGATTCATCGCCTCATAGACCGGCAGTAGACGAGTCTGATACCTTCTGTTCCTCACTTCCTGCACAGAGACCTGATCCATCCTGAGCCGGAAAGCCTGAGAATCCAGCTCTGCTTGCCTTATTGCTATCGTAGCTTTCTCTGCATCTAGATCCCGTCTGGCTTGTTCAATCCGGCCCTTCAGCTGAAGGATTTCTGCATCGTGTAGCGGCTTGTCAGCAGGAGCCACCACTGCTACTGCACGGGTTGTCAATTCCTCCACTAAGGCGGATAGAGCGTCCGAGGGCGAGGGGGCTTGGCCGCTCCCCCCTGCACCAGCTACCTCTGCTGTGAACGCCCCGGTCACCGTGGGGTGCGGCGCAGATTGCGATCCGGCCATAAAGACAGCCACCCGGTTTGGCGGATCAAAGGGGTCCGGAATACTATCACCATCGGATATCCCCTCGGATCGACCGTCCCGCAACAGATACAAGGATTCAGTCTCTCCGGATGAAGATTCATCGTCGGAATAAACAACTGTCTCGCCACCAGAATCCGATCCATCCTCGGCTTGGACTCCATGTATTGCTCCAACGAAGATGCGCTTCATGGCAGGCTGAATCCGGGCCAATCTCGCACGCTGAGCCGGCTCGACGATGTTGGAGAAGATGTCCGGCTCAGGTCCCGGTTCACCAATCTTGCCGATGAAGACGTGGATGCCGCCGAAGGGGACCCGATACCCGTATTCGATGGAATCGGCCTCCGGGCCCCAGCCTGCATCGTCGATGTAGATCCGGCCGCGGCGACTCTTGGTCATCCGGCCGACCGCGTAACCCTTGAGTCCTTCAAAGTTGCCCTTCAAGAACTCGAAACCATCGGGCGATAGCCCCACGGTGGGCGCCAACTATCGTGGAATTAGCACGGCAGATGTCCGGTTTCGAGGACTTAGGTGTGGAGTGATGAGTACATGACTACCTTGGATACGATCAAAAATATTGCATACATGTATATTTGTGAGGTGATATCTAATGCAAACTATGCAACAATTTATTTATGTCATCCAGGACAAAAATACTTCACAGACTTTTGTGCCATGTCTAATTCCAGGTGTATGAGACATTTGTACAATCCACATATGAAGATAAGGGAAAAAGAGAAGTTTAGGTGATGTTCAAAAAGTTCTCTCACGTCACTTTTGGGCCAAGAGAAGATAGAGTCCAAGTCTCTCACGTTCTGCATCCAGATTCGGACTGCACACAGACATACCTGACTCAAAACGGCAAGAACTCCTTCATACGGACTCCGAATTGGGTGATTCTTTTTTTGTTGTAAACTAGATTTCGTACACTTTTCAACCCAATTGGATTCACCTTCAAATTCGTCCGGAGCGTTAATATACCGACGAAACAATCTGACGCTGCAGCAGAATCCGTGTCAAACTACAAGCCCAAAGGTGTTACATCACCTCCACTTGGGCCCATGAGCCTTGTACGACCTAGGGTTAGTTTTAGGCTGCCTTGGGACGTCCTTCCACCTCCTTGGCCGCCACCCCTTGCTCCTATATAAGTCGATCCATCTAGTAGCTTTTTCTTTGGGATTTGTTTAGTCAAAAGTTAGCCATTGCAACTTCGTGTACTTCGTTTGTGTCCAACGACCAGACCAAGACCGCTTACGGATCCCCACCTTTATCAATACTCCATCTATATTTGCAATATTCAGATTGCTTTATCATATTCTTGGTTGTTCTTCGATTGCATGCAGGAATAGACCTTCGTGGTCAGGCTGATCGTGCTTCTGGCAGTGTCAGTAACCCCTGGAGATTGGTTTAGCGATTGCTAAGGCGCAACGTCGTGCACGTTTGTAGTCGGATCGTCAAAGTCGTTTCCACCAAATCGATAGTTACCATCTCATCGAAAGATCGGGCCCCTCGCCTCTATCAAGTGGTATCAGTTTTCAGGTTGCTCGGTGAGGATTTCCAGTTATTCCTAGATTAGATTTATTTTCTTACCTATTGTCCAAGGAAAAGCCACAAAAAAAGTTAGATCTATTCATCCTTTGTCCTAGCCAGTCCGAGCCTTTGCAATTTTCTTTTCATTGTTCGCATTATTGAATTATCGGTTGCATCGGTGTGTCAAGTTGCTGGTCTTAGTGTCTAGTTCGTTAGAGTTTCGAGTTCTGTTCACATTAGTCACGTCACCACTCCATCGTTATCCCTTCCGCTGTCCACCACCTCATCCATCAATTTCCACCTTGTGCTACCCATCGTCCATTGTCACAATCATACTTGAAGTCGTTCGCATCTTTGCTTGATCCAATCTGCATCTTATCTAGTTTGTCTTGGAAAGAGGGAGAAAAAAAAGACAGAGAAAAAAGAGTAAAAAAAAAGAGGAGAGAAAGAAAAAGAAAAAAGTGTGAGAAAAAAGAAAAAGAAAAAGAAGAAAAAGAAAGTTGGAGAGAGAGTTGTTGTATATTCTGCTTGGCAGTTGTTTTCATCATTATCCTTACTGCCGTTGTGATCTTCACTTATATCTTGCTGTTCAGAGCTACTTCGTATCCTTTATTGATGCTAGTTGTGCTACACCGTGACCTCATTAGTGTTCTAGGCTTGCGTCTCTAGTCCGGTCTAGCCCATGACCAGCACAGTACCGTCATTGAGCGTTTATTCAACATTGCATCTCTGAATTGATTATTGCCAATTTTTTGCTACCATATATAAAGCCAACCTAGCTCCACATATTTCTACACCGTGTTTACGTACGTTCACCTGGCAATCGCTTTACTCAATCTTTGGAGTTATTTGACACCGCTGGTTGCCTATCACCACCTGCTGCATGGTAAGAACTTGTAAGATATTGATATTTGCTTTACTGTGAGCGCTTTACCACCACATCCTAGTAGTTCATAGGAACATTATTCTCGAATTTTGTTTCTTGTTTCTACTAATCATGACAGGTACCGGAGACAGAAGTTCTTGGACGACGGATACATCTTCACCATCATGAGACATGGGACAACACACACAAGCACATGGTCAGGTTATTTCTTTACCGTCATTTGAGGGTAGATTTAATCCTTCTATTTATCTAGCTTGGGAGCTTGAAGTAGAAACCGTTTTTAGTCACCATCATTTTTCTGAACTTGAGAGAGTACGAGCTGCCACTAGAGTATTTACCAGTTTTGCTTTTGTTTGGTGGAGTGTGCATTGTAAGAAAAATATTGATAACCAACCCACAACTTGGAAAGATTTGAAGGCTGTAATGAGAAAACATTTTTCCCTCCTTACTATCGCCGTGAATTGCTTCGTAAATTGGAACAATTAAAACAAGGTAGTAACACTGTTCATGCTTACTACCAAGAGTTCAAATCTTATATGCATCATTGTGACATAGAAGAATCTGAGGATGATACAATGAATAGATTTTTTGGTGGTTTGAACCATGATATTCGTGCAAGATTTCAGTATATTCCTCGTTGCATTATTGGTATGTATGTTCGTGCTTGTACCTTTGAGAGACAAATACAGGAGGATGCATTGTGTGACTACAACAACTACTATTTCAGTTCATGCTCACCACCACTGGTTGGTTCCTCCGCCATTGCGCCTACTAGAGCAGCCACCCCTCCAATTGTGAGCGTGACATCATCTAAAGTGTATGGTACATTGTCATCGTCCGTACCTACATCCGCTACGTCTTTGCGACAAGGTAACAGTAAAACCAATGATGAAATAACTTCACATGAGGATGATGCATATCTAGTTAACTTGAATACATCATGTATTGAATTACCTGTTGATTTGAGCACACCACCTAGTTTAGATAATCATGTTACTGTCATGAATGCGTCATGTGATCAAACAACTAAAATACCAACAATTTTGAGTGCACCCATTGAATTAACTGTTGATGCAAAAGAATCATGTGAATTAGAGAATAAATCAGATTTGGATAAAATAAATTTGAAAATTATTGTGCCAATGTTTAATCATTTTGATATGACCTCTAATCTTGGTGACAATTCTATGTCAAATGACTTATTGCATGTTTGCTTATTTAGGCATGTTGTAGCCTGTAAATTTCATGCAACTAAGGTTTATTCACCAATGTTGGGATGGTTTAATGATGAACATTGTCAATCTTCTGATATGAATAAGAGCTTCACTTATTTGTGCAAACTGAGTTGCAATATTTTCATGCCTTCTACTTCTTGTGATAATATTTTGGCTTTATATTTTATGAACTACGAAAGTTACTCATCTATATATGTGTCATATGTGCAAAAATTAAGGGAAGTAAAAATGGATGATATATACGTATACAACATGTACACCTTGTCTATTTTCTTACCCAAATTTCAGATTAAGCAACGCCGAGGACGGCTTTATTTTCAAGAAAGGGAGGATGATGAGGACATGACTACCTTGGATACGATCAAAAATATTGCATACATGTATATTTGTGAGGTGATTTCTACTGCAAACTATGCAACAATTTATTTATGTCATCCAGGACAAAAATACTTCACAGACTTTTGTGCCATGTCTAATTCCAGGTGTATGAGACATTTGTACAATCCACATATGAAGATAAGGGAAAAAGAGAAGTTTAGGTGATGTTCAAAAAGTTCTCTCACGTCACTTTTGGGCCAAGAGAAGATAGAGTCCAAGTCTCTCACGTTCTGCATCCAGATTCGGACTGCACAGACATACCTGACTCAAAACGACAAGAACTCCTTTATACGGACTCCGAATTGGGTGATTCGTTTTTTGTTGGAAACTAGATTTCGTACACTTTTCAACCCAATTGGATTCACCTTCAAATTCGTCGGAGCGTTGAGATACCGACGAAACAATCTGACGCTGCAGCAGAATCCATGTCAAACTACAAGTCCAAAGGTGTTACATCACCTCCACTTGGGCCCATGAGCCTTGTACGACCTAGGGTTAGTTTTAGGCTGCCTTGGGACGTCCTTCCACCTCCTTGGCCGCCGCCCCTTGCTCCTATATAAGTAGATCCATCTAGTAGCTTTTTCTTTGGGATTTGTTTAGTCAAAAGTTCGACATTGCAACTTCGTGTACTTCGTTTGTGTCCAACGACCAGACCAAGACCGCTTACGGATCCCCACCTTTATCAATACTCCATCTATATTTGCAATATTCAGATTGCTTTATCTTATTCTTGCTTGTTCTTCGATTGCATGCAGGAATAGACCTTCGTGGTCAGGGTGATCATGCTTCTGGCAGTGTCAGTAACCCCTGGAGATTGGTTTAGCAATTGCTAAGGCGCAACGTCGTGCACGTTTGTAGTCGGATCGTCAAAGTCGTTTCCACCAAATCGATAGTTACCATCTCATCGAAAGATCGGGCCCCACGCCTCTATCATGGAGCCATCGCGCGGGTTAGCTTGAAGAGGTTAAAAGCACACAAAGGACACAAAGGGTTTATACTAGTTCGGCCCCTTCGATGAAGGTAAAAGCCTACGTCTAGGTTGGTTTGGTATTGCTTGGGCGTCGATGAACAGGGAGCAGATTGCTTGCCTGTCTCTCGACGGATTGTTTCTTGTCCCTGAACCGTCGCCGGGTCGTTCCTTTATATAGGAGGCAACGCCCGGTCCGGTTTACAGAGTTCCGAGGCCGGCTCATATTTGTGTCCGCCTCGGTCTCAACTCTTTCTTCCTTGTATCTCAAGTTCATTGGTAGGACGGTTTATAAACCGTAAACTTTACACATGGGCCCTAAGCCTTCATGGGCCGTAATCTCTACTGAGCTTATAACAACACAGCTACATTACCACAATCCGGATCTCCCTAGCCGGTTTATACCTGCTAGTCGGACTCTAATGTTATTTGGATGATGTATGTTAATGTAGGAGAAGGAGGTCAAGAGTGACTCCCACTCTAAGGTTTCTGCGGGCACAATGTCCGGGGAGACCGACGTCCACTCCTCCCACGACGACGAAGAAGAGGAGGAGTTATGCGGGGCTACCTGATCTACGCCGATCTTTCACGAATTGGAGGGGATACCACGATGAACACGAAGAACACCAAGGGGAAATCACGAGGGAAACGGAAGAGGAACACTCAAATCAACAAGAAAGTAATCACACAAGTGCTAGATCCGATTACACAAAGAGATACACGATCCACGGTCAACAACGGACGTTACAAGTAGCAATAGTCTTCTCCGTGTGGAGGTCTTGGTATCCTGTAGGATCTTATCCGAAGAGGTCTTGTATCTGTGTGGATCTTCTCTGTAGAGGGGCCGTAGTCACTCTCGAGGAGATGAACCACTAGTGGATGAGCAAGGCTCTAGGTTTTGAGCTATCACAATGCCGACCCTAGAAAGTATGGGTGGAGTACTATATATAGGCTAGGAGGGGCGAAGGGGTACATGGGCCTCGGCCCAAAGTCATGCATGTAGGCACGGTCCGGATGATCCGGATGTTGGTCCGGATGATCCGGGCTTTGGGGGTCGGGATGATCCGGGGTGGCGTCCAGATGATCCGGCAGGGTCGCTTCTGCCGCGGGAGGTCCGGATGTCCGGGACCTGGTCTGGATGTCCGGGCATGGCAGGATGATCTGGGCTGGGGTCCGGATGGTCCAGCTTCAGCTTTGGAGCTTCGTGTGTCGGGGTGTGTATTAGCCGAATCGTCCGGGCAGGGGTCCGGATCATCCGGCTCTGTCCGGATCATCCGAGGCTCTGTCCGGATCATCCGGCCAGTCTGGGACTTGGTAGATTTCTCCTCCGTCTTCCTTCTTCGATTCCTCTTGCTCCTTATTTTCTCCATGGTCGTCCTCAAGGAGCCTGAGTAAATGAGGGTAGTAGCTATGTCTCATGTGAATCGAAATGAAGTTGAGAGAGGAGTGAAGTCAACTCGGTCTCGAGAGCTCGTGCACGAGCACATGGCATGGGTCCACTTTGCACTTGGTGAGACGATGGTAGGTTCATGGGGATGACCTTGGGATCCTCCGCATCATCTCCCCTCCCTTGGGAAATATCTGACTCGGATCAAAATCTTCATCACCATGGAAAGGGGAGAGATCCTTGACGTTGAAGGTATCGCTCACATTGTACTTGTTGCGTGGTATGTCGATCTTGTAGGCATTGTTGTTGTAGCATGCTAGCACCTTGAAGGGTCCGTTGGCTCGTGGTAGTAGTTTGGACTTGCGCTCGTTCGGGAAGCGGTCCTTGCAAAGATGCAGCCATTCGAGATCTCCCAGGTGGAACACCATTGGTGTCTTGTTGGCGTTGAGCTTGGAGGCGAGGTGATGTACTTGGCGCTCGATTGTTGCCCTTGTATCTTCTTGCATCCTTTTGAGATAGCTTGCTCGTGCACTTGCGTCCATGTTGGAGCGCTCTTGTAGAGGTAGAGGGAGAGTGTCCAAAGGGGACAAAGGGTTGAAGCCGTAGACGCCCTCGAAAGGGAACTTGCCAGTCCTGGAGTGTCTTGCGCGGTTGTAGGCATACTCGGTGATGGGCAAGCATTGCTTCCATTCCTTGATGTTCTTCTTGATAAACACACGAAGAAGCGTAGATAGATTCAGGTTCGTCACCTCCATCTGGCCGTCCGTTTGTAGATGGTATGCCGAAGAGAATAGTAGCTTGATGCCGAGTTTGGCGCATAGAGTCTTCCAAAAGTAGCTCAAGAACTTGATGTCGCGGTCCGAGACAATCGCCTTGGGCACTTCGTGTAGCCGCAAGATTTCCCTACAAAAGAGATTCGCCACATGTGAAGCATCGACTATCTTATTGCATGGAATGAAATGAGCCATTTTGGAAAATCTATCGGCAGCAACAAACACAAAATCCTTTCCATTTTGAGTTCTAGGCAATCCAAGTACAAAGTCCATGCTAATGTCCTCCCAAGGTTGGTATGGAATAGTAAGTGGCATGTAAAGTCCATTAGATTGAGCTTTGGACTTAGCTTTGCGGCATGTAGAGCACCGGTTGGAGAAGCGTGAGACGTCACGTAACATCTTGGGCCAAAAGTAATTCTTGGATAGCGTTGTGAATGTCTTATCTCGACCGAAATGTCTGATGAGGACATCACTAACAAGGTTACACCCACAGCTCCAACTGACACATATACAGGACCAATTACTAGAGCTCGCGCACGCCAATTAAATTACCAGGTACTTTCGTTTCTTGGTAATGAATCTAATGTTCATGAGAATATGATGCTGCCTAAATTGGATACATTTGTCTTGCTTACAAATGAAGGGCCTAGCTTGGACAAGAAGGATGAACATTGGAGCAAGATCAAGCATGGAGATGATGGCGTGCGCAAGGGGAACAAGAATGGAGTTTCAATTGATGATTTCAGGACTTTGAAGCCACCATAATGAGTGCGGGAAGCCTTGGACGAAATATACAAGATGCCACTTCATAAATTTCGTCCAGAGGCTATTATAGGTGCTGCGTCACCTTATTATTGGGCCAGGCCCATGTAATTTCGAAATACTTGAGTATAGGCTGTTTTTAGAGTCCGTATGTGTGGGGAAACAAGAGTTAGGGTTGGTTTCGGACCCCTCCACCAAGGGCCACGAAATTCCCCCCTCTTTCCCTCATATATACAGGCCTTAGGGCGTCGTTTAGACTTTGGGGTTTTGTTTAGATTAAAAGTTCGCCATAGCTGCAACTTCGCGTACTTCGTTTGTGTTCAACGACCAGACAAAGGCGTCACAGAACCCCACCTTGATCAATAAAGCTTTCCTCTTATATTCGCAATATCCAGATTGCAATCTTAGTTTCTTGCTTGTTCTTCGTTTGCCTGCAGGAAACAGACCTTCGTGGTCAGGTTGATCGTGCTCCGGCGTGGTCGATAACCTCTCGGAGTTGGTTTAGCGATTGCTAAGGCGCGACGTCCACGCACGTTCGTAGTCGGATCGTCAAAGTCGACTTCATCCAAACGATAACCACTATCTCATCGAAAGACGGGACACCTTTGCCTCTATCAAGTGGTATCAGATTTCCAGGTTGCTCGGTGAGATTTTACAGTTTTTCGTAGATTAGATCGAGTCTGTTCTTCATACCTACAGTCCACGAAAAAGCCAAAAAAAAATTTAGGGTTAGTTCATCCCATCCGAACCAATCTGAGCCTTTGCATAATCTTTTCTGTATTTGCTTTGTTGAATTTGCGGTTGCATCGTCGTGTCAAGTTGCTGGTCTTAGCGTCTAGTATTTTAGAGTTTCGAGTTCTGGTCATAAGTTGTCACGTCGCCGCCGCACCATATTCATCGACGCTGCCATACCACCACTGCTGCCATATCCCACCACCGCCACCACATACCACCACCGCTGCCATAACCTACCACCGCTACCATATCCTACCACCATATATCCACCGCCAATCCGAGTTCTTTTCATATTAGGTTTGTTCTCGTGATCCATCTAGGTTTAGGATTTGTGTTTCCTTGCCTGCGTAGGTATCGAAAAAAAAAAGTCTGGAGACCCCCGGGCAGTTTTTAGGCCAAAATTTCGACAGGTGAAAATATTTTTCCCTGTCCTACTTTTGGGCTTTTCTGAGTCTTTTGAGACACGTGCCATCATACTGTTTTTTTACCGCACTTTTTCGTCGTCGCCGCCCTGATTACGAAAAAAAAATTCGTCAAAAAATTTCGTGCCTATCATCTTAGTTTGACTTGGGAAGTGTTTTGAGACACTCGCCTTTATAGTGATTTTCGGCAAAAAAAAAAGCAGCGCAAAAAAAAAAGCGCAAAAAAAAAGAGGCGAAAAAAAAATTCAGAGTGTGCTTTTCCCTTGATTACGTGCAGCGCCGTGATTTTGTTAGTGTTCTAGGCTCGCGTCTCTAGTACGGTCTAGCCTAGGACCAGCACAGTACCGTCGTTGAGCGTTTATTCACCTTTGCATCTCTGAATTGATTATTGCTGACCCTTTTTGCTACCATATTGTAAGCCTTCCCAGCTCCACATACATCTACGTCGTGCGTTTGACTCTCCCTGGTAATCGCTCTATCCAAGCTTTGAGAGTTTTGACTACATCGGTTGCCGATCACCACCTGCTGCTGGGTAAGAACTGGTAAGAATTTGAGATTTGCTTGACTGATTTGTGACACCCGCCACCACCACCACTTGTTAGTAGTCTGTAGGATCATATTCTTGTGTGTTTCTATTGCTGCTAACCATGCAAGGATCACAAGTCGACGAGACTGACTGGGAGAACTTGACGAACAAGGAGCTTCATGATAAGTTTCAGGAAATGATGAGTGTACAGGTGCAAGATGTGCTAAACACATTGGACGAGGCCATGGAGAAGATAGATGCAACGGAGAAGACGTTTGAAACAAAGCTGGATAACAAGTTTGCTGAATTGCTTTCGCGTTTTCCACCACCAACGGCTGCTGCAGCTGTCCCACCTCAACAACAACAACAACAACAACAACAACGTCGCCTTCCGAATCAAGTGGGACGAGCACAGCGCGTTCCCCTTGAGACTGGTCAAGCTTCTGGTGCTGCTGTTGATGTTTCTATAGCTCTTGCTGCTACTGCAGAGGTGGAGGACCATTACGAGGATGAGGTTGACCAAAATCAGAACCACGTGCAACAACCAGCACCACCACCACCAGGTCGTCCTCATGCATATCATCGCAACGGTAGGGCTGCACCACCACCTGAGGTACATGACCATCTTCCTAAACTGAAATTGAATATTCCACCATTTGAGGGTAGATATGTTCCTGATATATATCTTACTTGGGAGTTACAAACTGAACAACGTTTTACATGTTTAAACTATCCCGAGGAGAGACGTGTTCCTGCTGCTGTTTGTGCTTTCACTAGTTTTGCATGTGTTTGGTGGTCTGAACATTGTAGATTATATCCTACTCCAGCTACTTGGACTGCTTTGAAAACTGCTATGCGTACTCGTTGGGTTCCACCATATTATCAACGTGAATTACTTCAAAAACTGCAGCGCTTAAGACAAGGAAAAAAATTCTGTAGAAGAATATTATCAACAATTACAAACTGGCCTGATTAGATGTGGTATTGTTGAGGAGAATGAAGCTATGCTTGCACGTTTTATGGGTGGATTAAATAGAGAGATTCAGACCATTCTAGAGTATAAGGATTATACTAATATCACTCGTTTATTCCATCTTGCTTGTAAAGCTGAACGTGAAGTGCAGGATCGACAGGCATTGGCGCGGACTAACTTTTCTGCAGGTCGACCTTCATCATGGACACCGCGTGCATCCTCTACTTCCACACATTCTACTGCACCGACACCTCCATCAGCTGTTACCTCCAGACGTGATACAAGGAAGCAGGCACAACCACCATTATCTGACAAGAGCACACCTATTGGGCCTGCACAGAGTTCTTCTTCTTCCATGGCATCAACAGGGCACACCAGTGATATTATTTGTCGTCGTTGTAAGGGAAGAGGACATTTTGCGAGAGATTGCAAATCTCAGCGTGTGATGATTGCTACTGAGGATGGTGGATATGAATCCGCTAGTGACTATGATGAGGAGACTTTGGCTCTTATTACACGTGAAGAACACGGTGGAGACGATCCTGATCATGAGACGCAATACATGGCTCCTGAAGATGCTGACAGGTATGAATGTTTAGTTGCTCAACGTGTTTTGAGTGTGCAGGTTACACAAGCTGAGCAAAATCAGAGGCATAATTTGTTCCATACAAAGGGAGTTGTGAAGGAACGTTCTGTTCGCGTGATCATAGATGGAGGGAGTTGCAACAACTTGGCTAGCATGGAGATGGTGGAGAAGCTATCTCTCACCACAAGACCACATCCACATCCTTACTACATCCAATGGTTCAACAACGGCGGCAAGGTTAAGGTAACACGTACTGTTCGTGTGCATTTTAGTATCTCTACATATGTTGATTATGTTGATTGTGATGTGGTACCTATGCAAGCATGTTCCTTATTACTTGGTAGACCATGGCAATTTGATAAAAATTCTGTACACCATGGTAGAAACAATCAGTATACTCTTGTTCATAAGGATAAAAATATTACTTTGCTTCCTATGACTCCTGATTCCATTTTGAAAGATGATATTAATAGAGCTAATAAAGCAAAACAGGAGAAAAATAAGAGTGAAAATCAGATTGTGGCAAAAGAATTTGAGCAACAAATGAAGCCTAATAATAAACCATCTACTGTTGCTTCTGAAATTAAATTGAAAAGTGCATGTTTATTTGCCACCAAATCTGATATTGATGAGCTAGATTTTAGCAAATCTGTTTGCTATGCTGTTGTATGCAAAGAGGCATTATTTTCATTCGAGGACGTGCCTTCCTCTTTGCCTCCTGCTGTCACTAACATTTTAAAGGAGTTCGCCGACGTCTTTCCACAAGACGTGCCACCGGGATTACCACCTATTCGAGGGATTGAGCATCAGATTGACTTAATTCCCGGTGCATCGCTACCCAACCGCGCACCATACCGTACCAATCCAGAAGAGACAAAGGAGATTATGCGTCAAGTACAGGAGCTACTCGACAAAGGTTATATACGCGAATCCCTTAGTCCTTGTGCTGTTCCTATTATTCTAGTGCCGAAAAAGGATGGTACATCGCGTATGTGTGTTGATTGTAGAGCCATTAATAATATTACTATTCGTTATCGTCATTCTATTCCTAGGCTAGATGATATGCTTGATGAATTGAGTGGCTCTACAATATTCTCCAAAGTTGATTTGCGTAGTGGATACCATCAAATTCGTATGAAATTGGGAGATGAATGGAAAACAGCATTTAAAACTAAGTTTGGATTATATGAGTGGTTCGTCATGCCTTTTGGGTTAACTAATGCACCTAGTACTTTCATGAGATTAATGAATGAAGTTTTACGTGCTTTCATTGGACGATTTGTGGTAGTATACTTTGATGATATATTGATTTTTAGCAGATCTTTGGAGGAACATTTGGAACATTTACGTGCTGTTTTTATTGCTCTACGTGATGCACGTTTATTTGGTAACCTTGGAAAGTGCACCTTTTGCACCGACCGAGTCTCTTTTCTTGGCTATGTTGTTACTCCACAGGGAATTGAGGTTGATAAAGCCAAGATTGAAGCTATTGAGAGTTGGCCGCAGCCCAAAACGGTCACACACGTGAGGAGTTTCCTTGGCCTCGCTGGATTCTATCGGCGTTTTGTGAGAGATTTCAGCACCATTGCTGCACCTCTCAATGAGCTTACAAAGAAGGATGTGCCTTTTGTTTGGGGTACTGCACAGGAAGAAGCATTCACGGTATTGAAAGATAAGTTGACACATGCTCCTTTACTCCAACTTCCTGATTTTAATAAGACTTTTGAGCTTGAATGCGATGCTAGTGGAATTGGGTTAGGAGGTGTGTTATTACAAGATGGTAAACCTGTTGCATACTGTGACGCCCGAGACCGACGTCCCAGAAGATTCCAGAAGATTCTCGAAGCTTCCAGATGTTCCGGGTTGCCCGTGTGTTCTTTGTGCTTGTGTTATTTATTTTTTTGCATTGCATCATGTCATCATGCCTTCATCTCATTAAATTTTGCAACCAAATAAATCGTGTGGACCTTCGGTTCATTTAAATCGAGGGAAGGTGACTTCTCTTTATAACATATAAAAGCCTCTCAATATTTAGGGAGCTATATTTAAATATTCCCTTTGTTGGAATTCACCGTAACACACTTGCACAATTTCCCCATTGTCTTTTCACTTCTAGTTTCACCTTCAAAACCTTGCCAATATTTCTTTCCGTTGTTTCGAGGCTCCCCCAAAAATCTAAACTCCTTGAGGCAAGCTATTTATTTAGTTTGCACTTCCTTTGTGTTGGAACTATTTTTGTGAGGTTGGTAATATCCCGTAAAGCCTTATAAAAATGTCCCATCTTTTATTTTTCTGTTCGCTGCCTCTTCTTTTTATTTTTGCTCTCTCTTTTATTTTTTTGTTAAGAGATAGCAGGGGGCATCCCTCACCTCCTTCTCCCTTGGGAGCCCAGCCAGCCACCCTTCTTGGCCCAACCAATTCACTCTGGCCAGGCCTCTCCTCCTCCCTCCTCTAGGCCCAAGGCCAGTCCGGCCCATCTCCCTGGCCCATCCAGGCCGAAACCCTAGCCCACCAAATCCCTCGCTCTCCCTCCCGTTTTCCTCCCAGAGCCGCCGCCAGGAGGTCGAACCCCTCGAACCGCACTCTTCCCTCGACCAGCGCTCGACCCCGAGCCCTTCGCCCCCGCACCGATCTCCCCTTCTGCCTTGTCCCGCTTTCCCAGCGCCGACCCGATCTCGTCCCACTCTTCCTCGCTCTCGCTCCGTCTCCAGTGCAGATCGCCGCGCCTCTCCCCTCCAGCCGGCTCTCCCGCGCGCCACCGGAGGCCACCGCGGCGCCGCCCGACGCAGGCCCCCGCCTCCTCGTCTCTGGCCCTCCAGCCAGGCCCCGGCGGCCCTTCCTTCCGCGTCTCAAGCGCCGAGGCCCGTGGCCTCCCTCGCGCGGTGCTCCCCCCTCGCCAAGCAGCAGGCCAGCACGAGAACCGGCCGCCCCAGCACGGCTCCCTTCGCCGCGGGGATCTCCTCCGGCCAGGCCCTCTGGCTTCCTCCTCTGCCCGCGCCGTGGCGCCCTCCGGCTTCCTTCTTCGTCAGGTGCAGCCGCCCCGACGCCCAAGCCCCTCTCCAGAGCGCCGTCCTGCTGCTGCCGTGACCTCGTCGCCGAGCTTCCTCTGTGCCGTGGCTGTTTAGTAGTTGCTGTTGTGCTTCTTTTTTTTCGGTTTTGCGTTTGTGTTGTCCAGCAAGTGAACAGGGAGCAGCAAGTGCCTCGACGACGAGTACGTCTGAGAAACGTGTACGAGACCGACGCCGAGTACCCCTCCGTGACAAGTACAACTACACGACGCGCAAGTACCTCTACACGACGACCCGACCAAGTACCCCTACGAACGCCGACACAAGACGACGCGACAAGTACCCTTCGGAGAAGTGAACAACTACATCTACGGAAACGAGTACCCCTCCGATGGCATGTACCTCTACGAACGAGCTCCGTGAACGTCTACCGTCGCCCCGAGTACATCTACCGTCGCCGAGTACCACTACTTCCTCTACCGTCGCCCGAGTACAACTACCGCTGACGTGAACAACTACTTCCACTACTACGGCTACTTCCTCGACGTCTCGAACCGCCCCGAAACGCACGCTTCAAAGGTATACCGAGACGACCCTGAGACGTGACCCGTGCATGCTTGTGTTGTATGAAATGTTCCCTTGTGTGCTCCGTGCCGTCGTGCCCGTTCCACCTTTGTCATGTTCCTCGGTTGCCTCGCCACCGACTCGTGGGAACCCGGCAACGGGATCACCCCATCATCTTGTTCAACTCGTTCGCTCTACCTTTTGTTTTGCACCGGTCCCTCAACGAGTACCGGAACCGATATGGTGCCGTTGCATCATTTTCGGATCGTTGCCGTGGCACCCTTTCATTCCACCACGGTGACAATGCTTCATATCTTGTTAATTGTCAACCTTCTAATAACTTGCATAAACTTGTTCATCTCATCCGCATCATGATAACAACATTATAATGTGTGTTTGTTGTTTGTTTATAATATTTAAACATGCTTATGGGGATTTTCCGGATATGTTGTTGTTATTCTCCGGCCTCATTTAAATTGCCTAGTTAGTGTAGTTTCTTTATGTTTCACCTCTTGCCATGTTAACCAACAATTAATCTTGTCTTGTAAATAACGAGAGTCAACTAAATAATTAAATGTGGTGTTTCGTCAATATGCAACTCGTTGCATATTGAGCTCCACTTAATTTGTAGTGTTGTTTGTGCTCTTGCCATGCCTTGCATATTTAAACCGGACATGCATCTTACTTGTTTGTGCATAGTATGCCATGTTGATGTTTGTGTGTTTACCGTGTTGTTTGTTTTCTTTCCGGTTGTTCCTCTTGTTAGCTTCGGTTTCGTTCCGGAGTTGTGAGGATCCGCTCGACTGTTGCTCCGTCTGCTTCTTGGACCCGTTCTTCTCCCTTGTGGAATCCCAGGCAAGATGACCGAACCCGGATACCATTACTATTTTTGCCTATTGCTAGAAGTCTCGATCTATAGTTTTGCCTCGATGCCCATGTTCTTCTTGTCAGCCTCCTACTTGTAACCATTGCCATGTTTAACCACCCTACCTACGCAAACCGTTGTTTGGCTAAGTACGCTTCGCTCAGCCCCTTTTTATAGCATTGTTAGTTGCAGGTGAAGATTGAAGATGCTTGCTTCATGTTGAAGTTTGGTTGGGTTATATCACACTATATAAATGCTTAAAAATGAAATCATCTATATACTGGCAAGGGTGGAAGGCTAAGCCTTTTGCTTGGTGTTTTGTTCCACTCATGCCGTTAGGAACCGTATAAACCGGTGTTATGTTCCTTGATTTTGCGTTCCTAACACGGTTGGGGTGTATGGGACCCCCTTGATAAACCGCTAAGTGCTAAGTCTTTTCCAGCAAATCCCAACATTGGTACTATTTGCCTCATAATAACAACTTAATTAATTAATTAATTTGCATAAGGGGGACGCTCCTTGGAGTTTTCTTTTCTACATAGCAGGGGGGGCCAGTGCTGATGGCGTTGGTCCCAAACGGGGGTCCTGCGGGAACCACCACGGGGAAACTCGAGGTTTGGGTCCTGTAGCATCACCCATCCGGTCGTGGCCTGAGACGAGATACGCGCGGCTACTATCAGGGTGTCGGCACGCCGGGAGGATTTGCTGGATTAGCCTTACCTTAGTTCGGTTTAACTTGAGCACGGGATTCCGAGAATACTCGGGTCTTCCCAACTATGGAGTTGCGACTCCGCGGATCGTGGGCTTGTAATGGGTCAAGTTGGAACACCCCTGCAGGGTTTTGAACTTTCGAAAGCCGTGCCCGCGGTTATGTGGCAGATGGGAGCTTGTTAATTCCGGTTGTAGATAACTTGACACAATGTTACTAATACACTACCTGCGTGCGTACCGTGACTGTCAATTTCCGAATAGGGATTCGGGAGTTGAACACGGTGGGGTTATATTTGACCGACTATAGCTAGGATCACTTCGTGATCATCTTTCGACCGATGCACTTCTCTTCTCGCTCTCCTTTACGTAAGTTAGTGCTAGTTGCTGCTGCAGACTCTTGTTTGTTCCTTCACCTCATATTTCTTTCTTCAGCCTTGTCCTCACCCAAGGCTTAAATAGTCTTGTTACCCGGGAACGGGATTGCTGAGTCCTCTGTGGCTCACAGTTACTTCACCACACCAGTTGCAGGTTCAGCCGAGTTTGATGCAGGAGCTGGTTCAGTGCTTCACCAGGAGCTCGTTGAAGAGTTTGGCCGTTTGCTTGTGACGTTTCGATGTTCAGTAGTGGTTTCTACTAGGATTCGATCCTGACCTGTGGCTTTATGTTGTTTTGGTATCTTTCTTTGGATCTTACCCTTAGATGGGCTGTGATGTTTTGAATGATGTATTGCTTATGTATTGTATTGTGTGAAGTGGCGAGTGTAAGCCAACTATCCCCTTTTGCATTTTAATCCCTCTTTTACATGAGTTGTGCAAAGATACCAAACTTGAGATCATTCTAGGATGGGCTTATACCTTTAAGTCGTGCCTCGACACGTAGGAGGTATAGTCCCATCCTGGGCATTACACATACTTTTCTGAAAAATTGAGTGGGCCTAGTCTGAATTATTCTACTTATGATAAGGAATTATATGCTCTTGTTCGGACTTTGGAGACATGGCAACATTATTTATGGCCCAAAGAATTTGTTATACATTCTGATCATGAATCTTTAAAGCACATTAAAAGTCAAGCAAAACTGAACCGTAGACATGCTAAATGGGTTGAATTCATAGAGACTTTCCCTTATGTTATTAAACACAAGAAGGGAAAAGAAAATGTTATTGCTGATGCATTGTCTCGTCGTTATACTATGCTTTCACAACTTGACTTTAAAATATTTGGTTTGGAGACCATCAAAGATCAATATGTGCATGATGCTGAATTTAAAGATGTATTGCAGAATTGCAAAGAAGGGAGAACATGGAACAAGTTCGTCGTTAATGATGGATTTGTGTTTCGTGCTAACAAGCTATGCATTCCAGCTAGCTCTGTTCGTCTTTTGTTGTTGCAGGAGGCGCATGGAGGAGGATTAATGGGACACTTTGGCATGAAGAAGACGGAGGACGTCCTTGCTACACACTTCTTTTGGCCAAAGATGCGACGGGATGTTGAGCGTTTTGTTGGTCGCTGCACTACATGTCAAAAAGCTAAGTCACGACTCAATCCTCATGGTTTATATATGCCTTTGCCTGTACCTAGTGTTCCTTGGGAAGATATATCTATGGACTTTGTTTTGGGTTTACCTCGAACAAAGAAGGGGAGGGATAGCATATTTGTTGTCGTGGATAGGTTCTCGAAGATGGCACACTTTATACCATGTCATAAAAGCGATGATGCTGCTAATGTTGCTGATTTGTTCTTTCGTGAAATTATTCGCTTGCATGGTGTGCCAAATACTATTGTTTCAGATCGTGATACGAAATTTCTTAGCCACTTTTGGAGATGTTTATGGGCTAAGTTGGGGACTAAACTACTTTTTAGTACTACTTGTCACCCCCAAACTGATGGACAAACTGAAGTAGTCAACAGAACTTTGTCTACTATGCTTAGGGCTGTTTTGAAGAATAATAAGAAAATGTGGGAAGAATGCTTGCCTCATATTGAATTTGCTTATAATCGTTCGTTGCATTCTACTACTAAGATGTGCCCTTTTGAAATTGTCTATGGTTTCCTACCTCGTGCACCTATTGATTTGTTGCCTCTTCCATCTTCGGAGAAGGTTAATTTTGATGCTAAACAACGTGCTGAATTGATCTTAAAAATGCATGAGTTAACTAAGAAAAATATTGAGCGCATGAATGCTAAATATAAACTTGTTGGAGATAAGGGTAGAAAACGTGTTGTCTTTGCACCTGGAGATCTTGTTTGGTTACATTTGCGTAAGGATAGGTTTCCTAATTTGCGCAAGTCAAAGCTAATGCCACGTGCTGATGGTCCTTTCAAGGTGGTAGAGAAAATAAATGATAATGCATATAAACTTGAGCTGCCTGCAGATTTTGGGGTTAGTCCCACATTTAACATTGCAGATTTGAAGCCTTACTTGGGTGAGGAAGATGAGCTTCCGTCGAGGACGACTTCAATTCAAGAAGGGGAGGATGATGATGACATCACTAACAAGGTTACACCCACAGCTCCAACTGACACATATACAGGACCAATTACTAGAGCTCGCGCACGCCAATTAAATTACCAGGTACTTTCGTTTCTTGGTAATGAATCTAATGTTCATGAGAATATGATGCTGCCTAAATTGGATACATTTGTCTTGCTTACAAATGAAGGGCCTAGCTTGGACAAGAAGGATGAACATTGGAGCAAGATCAAGCATGGAGATGATGGCGTGCGCAAGGGGAACAAGAATGGAGTTTCAATTGATGATTTCAGGACTTTGAAGCCACCATAATGAGTGCGGGAAGCCTTGGACGAAATATACAAGATGCCACTTCATAAATTTCGTCCAGAGGCTATTATAGGTGCTGCGTCACCTTATTATTGGGCCAGGCCCTTGTAATTTCGAAATACTTGAGTATAGGCTGTTTTTAGAGTCCGTATGTGTGGGGAAACAAGAGTTAGGGTTGGTTTCGGACCCCTCCACCAAGGGCCACGAAATTCCCCCCTCTTTCCCTCATATATACAGCCCTTAGGGCGTCGTTTAGACTTTGGGTTTTGTTTAGATTAAAAGTTCGCCATAGCTGCAACTTCGCGTACTTCGTTTGTGTTCAACAACCAGACAAAGGCGTCACAGAACCCCACCTTGATCAATAAAGTTTTCCTCTTATATTCGCAATATCCAGATTGCAATCTTAGTTTCTTGCTTGTTCTTCGTTTGCCTGCAGGAAACAGACCTTCGTGGTCAGGTTGATCGTGCTCCGGCGTGGTCGATAACCTCTCGGAGTTGGTTTAGCGATTGCTAAGGCGCGACGTCCACGCACGTTCGTAGTCGGATCGTCAAAGTCGACTTCATCCAAACGATAGCCACTATCTCATCGAAAGACGGGACACCTTTGCCTCTATCAATGTCACATAAGTCCAACTCCATTAGATTCCTGCAAGAGAAGCAAACAAAGAGACGACTCTGGAATGCAAAGTTTGGTAGCTCTCATGAGATATCCATCCTTGATATAGTATTGTTCCCAAGAAGTGTGCGTCACACATTTTGCATAAGGATTTGCAAAGAATGGATCATGCTCATATAAATATTTTATGTGCTCAAAGCCAATAACATTCAACTCAAAGTGAGTAACAAGCATGCCTTTGCGGGAAAGTGCATCCGCTACAACATTCTCTTTGCCTTTTATGTACTTGATGACATAAGGAAAAGACTCTATGAACTCACTCCACTTAGCATGACGCTTGTTCAACTTAGTTTGACCCTTGAGATACTTGAGCGTCTCATGGTCCATGTGAAGAATGAATTCATGAGGTCGAAGATATTATTCCCAAACACGCAAAACCCTCACCAAGGCATAGAGCTCTTCATCATAAATTGGGTAGTTAAGTTGTGCTCCGGAAAGTTTTTTGCTAAAATACGCGACCAGACACTTTTCTTGCATTAACACGACTCCTATGCCGGTACCACTCGCGTCATAATGTATCACAAAAGGTTTGTCAAAGTTTGGTAGGGCAAGAAGTGGTGCGTGGGTAAGTAAGGTTTTTAGCTCATTGAACGCGATGTCTTGCGAAGGACCCCAAATAAAGGGTGCGTTCTTCATGCTCAAGGCGTGTAGAGGCATACCAATTGTGCTAAAGTCCTTCACAAAACATCAATAGAAACCGGCTAAACCAAGAAAGCTACGCACTTGTTGGAGATTCGTTGGTTGTGGCCAAGTTTTAATTGCTTCAATTTTAGTTTCATCAACGTGAACACGTTGTCAAGAAACGACAAATCCTAGGAGAACAACCTTATCGACGCCAAAAGTGCATTTATCCATGTTAGCTTATAAGTGCTCTTTCCAAAGGTTTTGCAAAACCATACGGATGTGTGTGAGGTGATCCTCAAGCGATTTTCTAAAGACTAGGATGTCATCAAAGTAAACCACTACAAAGACGCCTATGTAAGGTCGGAGAATGAAATGCATGAGACGCATGAAAGAGCCGGGCGCTTCCGATAAGCCCATTAGCATGACTAACCACTCATATAACCCAAACTTGGTGTTGAAAGCCGTTTTCCACTCATCACCCTCTTGAATGCGAATTTGGTAATAGCCACTTTTAAGATCGATTTTTGAAAATATAGTAGCACCACATAATTCATCAAGCATGTCGTCTAAACGTGGAATAGGGTGACGGTATCTAACGGTGATAGCATTTATCGGGCGACAATCGTAGCACATGCGAAAACTTCCATCTTTCTTAGGCACGAGAATAACCGGAACAGCACAAGGGCTTAAGCTTTCACATACATGACCTTTGTCGATGAGTGGTTGTACTTGCCGTTGTATCTCCTTGGTTTCCTCGGGGTTGACACGGTAAGGAGCTTTGTTTGCAAGTGGTGCGCCGGGTATGAGTTTGATGCCGTGAAGTGGGGGTAGACCCGATGGTAGCTCATCGGGAAAGACGTCCGATAATTCCTGCAACAATTGAGACAACACTAAAGGTAGAGGTGTTGAAGTGTTAGTAGGTTTTGCTTCCCCTTTGCATAGAAGCACAAGGTGAAAGACGCTCGAGCGGTTCTCACACACTTCTCTTATATCACTTTTGGTGGCGAATAGCACTAGTTGTTTCTTGTCGCACATCATGTATGTGCTTGGATTTGGCTTGTGGCTCTCACTCTCTTTTTGGTGGTTCACTCTCTCACCATTCTCTCCACTATGGCTGGTAGGTATTTGTTTGTCGGCAGCTACTTGACTTGGTGACATTGGGCGTAGCACGAACTCTTTGCCCTTCATCTTGAAGCTATAATGGTTGGTCCGTCCATTGTGGGTGACTCCACGATCGTATCGCCATGGTCGTCCAAGAAGAAGATGGGACACGGACATTGGGACCACATCACACTCAAGTGTGTCCTCGTAGCGCCTATCTTGAAGGATACTTGCACGGTGTGCTCGACTCGAATAGTTTCGACGTCGCTAAGCCATTGGACCTTGTATGGGTGAGGGTTCTTCGTCTTGATCAAATGTAGCTTGTCGCAAAGCTCTTCACTTGCCAAGTTATGACAACTTCCTCCATCGATGATAACCTTGACGGAACGTCCATTGATGCCAGCCTTGGTGTGGAAGATGTGACATTGTTGATCTTCGTCTTGATGATGATGAAGTGCCAAGACCTTGGAGACAACGAGATTGGGACTCGAGTCATTGTCACAAAACACTTGATGGTCTTCATATTCATTCACTTGGTGATGCATAGCTACATGCTCAGGGACTTCCATCTCGTCATCGCTCATTGAGTCATAGGATTCGTCGTCATTGATGATCATGGTATGAACGGGCTTGCACTCAAATGACTTGTGTCCTCGTCCTTGGCATTTGAAGCACTTGATGGAGCTCGTCTTGGAGTTATCCGTGGTTGGAGTTGTAGATGATGAAACTCTCGGCTTGAAGTTGTTCGTAGATGGTGGACAACTTGATGTAGTCGAGTTCTTGTAGCTTGAGTTGTCACCTAAGCTTGTAGATGGTTTTTTAGAGGTAGTAGGTGCCGAAGTTGTTGAAACTTGGTTGTAGGAGCCGTTGTTCTTGTAGGAGAACTTGGAGTACTTGTAGTCCTCTTGAACGTGTCGCTCCGCTTGGAGAAATGAAGTTGAGAGAGGATTGAAGTCACCTCGGTCTCGAGAGCTCGTGCACGAGAACGTGTCATGAGTCCACTTGGCACTAGGTGAGACGATGGTATGTTGATAGAGGCGAGGGGCCCGATCTTTCGATGAGATGATAACTATCGATTTGGTGGAGTCGACTTTGACGATCCGACTACAAACGTGCACGACGTTGCGCCTTAGCAATCGCTAAACCAATCTCCAGGGGTTACTGACAATGCCAGAAGCACGATCAACCTGACCACGAAGGTCTATTCCTGCATGCAATCGAAGAACAAGCAAGAATATGATAAAGCAATCTGAATATTGCAAATATAGATGAAGTATTGATAAAGGTGGGGATCCGTAAGCGGTCTTGGTCTGGTCGTTGGACACAAACGAAGTACACGAAGTTGCAATGGCTAACTTTTGACTAAACAAATCCCCAAGAAAAAGCTACTAGATGGATCTACTTATATAGGAGCAAGGGGTGGCGGCCAAGGAGGTGGAAGGACGTCCCAAGGCAGCCTAAAACAAACCCTAGGTCGTACAAGGCTCATGGGCCCAAGTGGAGGTGATGTAACACCTTTGGACTTGTAGTTTGACTCGGATTCTGCTGCAGCGTCAGATTGTTTCGTCGGTATCTCAACTCTCCGGACGAATTTGAAGGTGAATCCAATTGGGTTGGAAAGTGTATGAAATCTAGTTTCCAACAAAAAAAGAATCACCCAATTTGGAGTCCGTATGAAGGAGTTCTTGCCGTTTTGAGTCAGGTATGTCTGTGCAGTCCGAATCTGGATGCAGAACGTGAGAGACTTGGACTCTATCTTCTCTTGGCCCAAAAGTGACATGAGAGAACTTTTTAAACAGCACCTAAACTTCTCTGTTTCCCTTATCTTCATATGTGGATTGTACAAATGTCCCATACACCTGGAATTAGACATGGCACAAAAGTCTGTGAAGTATTTTTGTTCTGGATGACATAAATAAATTGTTGGATAGTTTGCATTAGAAATCACCTCACAAATATACATGTATGCAATATTTTTGGTTGTATCCAAGGTAGTCATGTCCTCATCATCCTCCCTTTTTTGAAAATAAAGCCGTCCTCGGCGTTGCTTAATCTGAAATGTGGGTAAGAAAATAGACAAGGTGTACATGTTGTATATGTATATGTCATCCATTTTTACTTCCCTTAATTTTCGCACATATGACACATGTATAGATGAGTAACTTTCGTAGTTCATAAAATATAAAGCCAAAATATTATCACAAGAAGTAGAAGGCATGAAAATATTCCAACTCAATTTGCACATATAAGTGAAACTCTTAATCGTTACAACAGATTGGCAATGCTCATCATTAAACCATCCCAACCTCGATGAACCATCACCAAGATTAGAGGTCATATCAAAATGATTAAACATTGGCACAACTATTTTCACACGTATTTGATCCAAATCTGATTTATTCCCTGATTCAAATGGTTCTTTCGCATCAATAGTTAATTCAATTGGTTCACTCACAATTGTTTGATCACATGGCAAAGTCAAATCACGAACATATTCCTCTAAAATAGTTGGTGTGATCAAAGTAGTGGATAGCTCATCGCATGGTTCATTTAAATTGACAAGGCATTCATCATACTCATGTGGAGGTGGAAGATCAGTACCTTTGTCATTACCTCTTATGATCAACTCAGATGATGTAGGCACTGTCGAAGGTGATGTGTCACATGGTGGAGGTGATGTAGTCCTCACAACAACGGATGTGTCTGTAATAGTACGCCTAGTAGTGGAAGGAACAACCGTATCATTTCTTGGAATGTGCACCTGGCGCTTATTCTCCTTACGAACAATACGTTGTTTTATTTCCTGTTCAGCACTACAAGCAAGACGAAACAAATGTTCCATAGGATAACAGTCTTCATGAATTAGTAACTCCTGAATATCACGATTTAATCCTGCCCAAAATCTATCCATAAAATCGTCTTCACTTTCTTGTAAAGAGGAATGCAACAAGGTAGTTTGTAAATCATCATAATATTTCGTTACGGTGTCACTACCTTGTTTTAAATGTTGCAACTTTGTAAGCATGTCACGAGTATAATAAACAGGGACGAATGTATGTCGCATGGCAACTTTCAAATCAATCCAAGTAGTAGGTATATAATTAGGGTGTAACCGACAATATTCACTCCACCAAACTAAAGCATAACCAGTGAAAGAACCAACCACAACCTTAATTTTTTTACGTTCATCAAAACTATGGAAAGCAAATATATTATTGATGTTGAACTCCCATTCAATATATAAATCAGGTTTAAAACGACCATGAAAAGGTGGCATGGAAATAAAAACCTGTTTGTGCGCATTCTGATGTCTTTGTACCTCTTGTGATGGTGGTTGTATTTTCTGAGGTGATGACACGTCTCCCACGATCGATGAAGCCCAACTGACTCTTGAACCTGCCATGATTAGTAGAAACAAGAAACAAAATCCAAAAATAATGTTCCTATGAACTACTAGGATGTGGTGGTAAAGCGCTCACAGTAAAGCAAATATCAATATCTTACAAGTTCTTACCATGCAGCAGGTGGTGATAGGCAACCAGCGGTGTCAAATAACTCCAAAGATTGAGTAAAGCGATTGCCAGGTGAACGTACGTAAACACGGTGTAGAAATATGTGGAGCTGGGTTGGCTTTATATATGGTAGCAAAAGATTAGCAATAATCAATTCAGAGATGCAATGTTGAATAAACGCTCAACGACGGTACTGTGCTGGTCCTAGGCTAGACCGGACTAGAGACGCGAGCCTAGAACACTAATGATGTCACAGTGTAGCACAACTAGCATCAATAAAGGATACGAATTAGCTCTGGACAGCAAGATATAAGTGAAGATCACAACGGCAGTAAAGATAATGATGAAAACAACTGCCAAGCAGAATATACAACAACACTCTCTCCAACTTTCTTTTCCTTTTTTTTCTTTTTCTTTTTTTTCTCACACTTTTTTTCTTTTTCTTTCTCTCCTCTTTTTTTTTTACTTTTTTTTTCTCTGTCTTTTTTTTTCTTTCTCCCTCTTTCCAAGACAAACTAGATAAGATGCATATTGGATCAAGCAAAGATACGAACGACTTCAACTATGATTGTGACAATGAACGATGGGTTGCACGAGGTGGAAATTGATGCATGAGGTGGTGGACAGCGGAAGGGATAACGATGCAGCGGCGACGTGACTAATGTCAACATAACTCGAAACTCTAACGAACTAGACACTAAGACCAGCAACTCAACACGACGATGCAACCGATAATTCAATAATGCAAACAATGAGAAGAAAATTGCAAAGGCTTAGACTGGCTTGGACAAAGGATGAATAGATCTAACTTTTTTTTTGTCGCTTTTCCTTGGACAATAGGTAAGAAAATAAATCTAATCTAGGAATAACTGGAAATTCTCACCGAGCAACCTAAAAACTGATACCACTTGATAGAGGCGAGGGGCCTGATCTTTCGATGAGATGATAACTATCGATTTGGTGGAGTCGACTTTGACGATCCGACTACAAACGTGCACGACGTTGCTCCTTAGCAATCGCTAAACCAATCTCCAGGGGTTACTGACAATGCCAGAAGCACGATCAACCTGACCACGAAGGTCTATTCCTGCATGCAATCGAAGAACAAGCAAGAATATGATAAAGCAATCTGAATATTGCAAATATAGATGAAGTATTGATAAAGGTGGGGATCCGTAAGCGGTCTTGATCTGGTCGTTGGACACATACGAAGTACACGAAGTTGCAATGGCTAACTTTTGGCTAAACAAATCCCCAAGAAAAAGCTACTAGATGGATCTACTTATATAGGAGCAAGGGGTGGCGGCCAAGGAGGTGGAAGGACGTCCCAAGGCGGCCTAAAACTAACCCTAGGTCGTACAAGGCTCATGGGCCCAAGTGGAGGTGATGTAACACCTTTGGACTTGTAGTTTGACTCGGATTCTGCTGCAGCGTCAGATTGTTTCGTCGGTATCTCAACGCTCCGGACGAATTTGAAGGTGAATCCAATTGGGTTGGAAAGTGTATGAAATCTAGTTTCCAACAAAAAAAGAATCACCCCATTTGGAGTCCGTATGAAGGAGTTCTTGCCGTTTTGAGTCAGGTATGTCTGTGCAGTCCGAATCTGGATGCAGAACGTGAGAGACTTGGACTCTATCTTCTCTTGGCCCAAAAGTGACGTGAGAGAACTTTTTAAACAGCACCTAAACTTCTCTTTTTCCCTTATCTTCATATGTGGATTGTATAAATGTCCCATACACCTGGAATTAGACATGGCACAAAAGTCTATGAAGTATTTTTGTTCTGGATGACATAAATAAATTGTTGGATAGTTTGCATTAGAAATCACCTCACAAATATACATGTATGCAATATTTTTGGTTGTATCCAAGGTAGTCATGTCCTCATCATATGTCCATGGGGATGACCTTGGGATGCTCCGCATCAAGGAGGAGGAGGAGGAGGAGGAGGAGGAGGAGGAGGAGAGCGACTCCCCCATCAAGGCAAGGGGGAAGAAAAGGGGCGCCCAGAAAGAAACTAAACATCCCGAACATCTCGAACTCAACGTACGAGGCCAGTTTCCGAGTACAGCCCAGGATCATGCCCCTGGCCAACTAGTAAGTATTCAGACTATTGCTGTTGTGTTCGGTTTAGGTAGATTTCATTGTTTTAGGCAACTTTATCTTGTTGTTTTGCAGCCCTCCCCACACATTCCCTTAGGCTTCACTATCATCGGGGTATTCTCTGCCAGCCGAAATGGTGGAGAGCGACACGCCATCGCGGGCCCAATCGCCCAACCTAGGGGTCACCAAAGTTTTTTCCCTACGGGTGTCCCCTGCACGAGCGGGCAGGAGCCGGGTAGATGAGACGGTGCCCGAGGCCAACACCTCGGCCACCATCAGCCAAGGGGGAGCAATCGCTGTGGCGACCGACGGCGGGGACCCAAGCAATCCGGGCTCCCATCGAACATTATTCCGGAGGCCAGTACGACTCCGAAATTGGGAAGGCAACCCCGTACGATAGGGGAAGAAGCATCAGCTCCAGCGGCGTCCTCCACTAATCCTGAGGCGCCGAACACGTTGGAGGAAGCAGTGCAAGGTGCTTCCATCATGGCGGAACACTGTACCCGTGCGGTGATGGAAAAGATTTAGTCCGCCAAGAATGGACTAAATGAAGCCTTCAACAGCCCACTAACAAGCTTTGAGGTATGCGACATAATATTCGAAATGAACTTTTATGTTTTATATGTATAGGATAACAAACCTGTATACGGACAGTAGCCCCTGATGCTTTGTTTGATTCTGAAGAGAATCGGACAGAGGATCCATATAGTGTCATTTAATAGAACATAATATGCTATATATTTGAACACGCTTCCCTGGTAGCGGCATCTACCTAGGCCGCCGAGGTTTCCGAGCTCAATCGGAAGCTTCAACTAGCCGACGAGGAGCTCGACCGCGTCAACAAGTGGTTTGATGAAACTCAAGGTATGCAGACTCTAAAAAAATTATTATGTCAAAAGACAATGTGTTTGATTGTAAGAGTATGAACTCATTGTGCTGTGTAATTATGTCACAGTTGGCACAGCCGAGGTCGAGACCCTCAAGGGCGCACTTGTAGAGGCCAAGAAGGAGGCCGAGATAAACAAGGCAGACGCTGACAAAGCTACTGCCGATATGGAGGTCGAACATGCCTCCCGTCGGTGACATGAGTCTCGGGTGGCCGAAGTCGAACAAGAATTGTGAGATGCTATTCGCCAGTGTGAGGAGCTGGAGCAGAAGACTTAGGATCAAACATCCAGACTAGATAAGGTTGTTAAAGCTGCCAAGGAGGCGCGGGTCGAGTCCCAGAGTGCTCGCGAGGAGATCAATCAAGCGCAGCACATAGCGGCTGGTAAGGCCTTTCTTCTACAGAGTATCTTTAGAGGTCATAGGTATCTTACACTGACGCGATTGTGGAGTTCTCCAGGCGAGTTTGCGGATCTCCCGAAGAGCATCACCGATGCCGCCCAATTCTTTAGAGCCCAGGAGGGGAATAGCATGGAGAAGATATTCTGGTCGCGATTCCTTGCGCCAGAACATCCAGTTCCTCTGAACGACCAGTTGAAGCAGCGGGTCGAGCTGCACAACATGGCGTGTGCAGCCATGAAGGACTTGACAGTCCGGCTCTGGGCCGTTGAGCCAATCCCGAGCAGCTACTTTGGATTGGTGAAGCGGCTCGTTGATGTGAGGCTGCGGGTCGACGCTGTGAAGCGTTTGGCCTGTACAGAAGGCGCACGTATGGCGTTTGCCTGTGTCAAGATGAACTGGGCAAAGATGAAGGTTGTCGAAGTGGCAACTGCTGGCTCGCCTGTGGGCAAGGATCATCAGAGGGCGGAGAGGTACTTCGACGATGTCCTCGAAGGAGCCTGTATTGTAGAGGTCCAGTGCTCAAAGGACATGGTCTTTGAGTTATTTTATTCGGATTGTAAAGACTAAGCTTATGAACCGATGTCTATATAATTTTGCCCTTTATATTTCAAGCGACTTTTCCTCCTGTGCGGCCGTTTATTATGTCTGAAAGTTTCCAGTCCTTGGCTTCAGCCCCTATGTAGATACTACAGGGGTTTTTGGTATTGCTCGTGATCACTCTTTATCCAATGTCTTGGTCCATAAAGGAGGTGTCCACGGAGAAAACTAGGCACTCAGACTATGCGTATTTATTGCTTTCACTTAGCCATAGGAGCTTGACTTTTGGGGCTAAGTACTAGCCCATGGTGGGTGTGCGACTATCCGAATTATGGTGCCCACTTTATGTGGCTGGGCGAAGACCAGCCCCTCGTATAACATGGAGTAGTCGCTAACAAGCATAGTATAACACTAAGTCATCGAATCGCCGACTAGCTCTCGCTTATCATGGCAGTCATTTTTCAGCTTTCTCTACCGAGGTACTTGACTGGATGAACCAAAAATACAATCGCAGTAGTACTCCCTTTACTACCTTATCCGAACAATGCAGAACATAAGGTTGCAAGCATAGGATCTGGGAAACCCAACTATAGACCCAAGACATGATTCGGAGCCAATGCAAATAACGCAATTTCTAGGACGCCGAACAGTACCCTATAGGTGTTCGGACTTGGCAGTGTGCTAGGTCGAATACAACCCCTGGTATTAAATCCAGATTTGAGGCACATGTGGCAATCTGAACTAGGGAGAGAATGCAGGTGGTAATAAAATAAACTCCAAACAAATTGGAACCAAACTGCCTATTTATATCCCATTTAATACGGCGAACCGTGTGGTTACATATAATGCCAATAACATCTTGGGCACTTTACATGCCAAAAAACAAAAAAGGAAAGGGTTTACACACAGCCTAAATGTAACGAAAAAGAAATTTCGATTGGGGCCCTACTACATGTCTGCGACCTTTCTCCTTTGTAACAAGTCCTTGAGGGAGAGAGGTCCAATGGCTGCCTGTGAAAAAGGAAGGGGGACTCTGAAAAAGAATACCCTGCACAACCACAGATAAGGTGGGTTCATTTGATGAACCTTTAAAGAAAATGTATTGTAAAGTCCAAATAGGATCAAGCCGAACTATGGATTGTTTCTGTGCAATGTGTCCCCAACGCTACCCAAGGTATTTTAAGGGAAAAATTGTGTTCACGAGGTACATATGCTACTAACTTGTAGGGCAATCGGCGAAGGCGTAACTGCTAATCAAGCTCAAGTTCTTCAGAGCTGCCGCATTGTAGTGTAGGTCGGACACGTTTAGCAGTGTCTCTGGTGTTGATGACCGATGAACCATTCGGCTTGAATAGGCCGCCTTGAACTTTGGCTGCCAGGGCTGCAGTGTCCTCTTCTATATGGAGGGAACGCTCCATGTTTCCATTGACCGTGATGATGCCACGTGATCCAGGCATTTTAAGCTTCAAGTAAGCATAGTGCGGGACCACATTAAAGCGGGCAAAGGCCGTTCTTCCGACCAGTGCATGATAGCCACCTCGGAAAGGAGCGATTTTGAAGATTAACTATTCGCTTCGAAAATTGTCTGGAGAGCCGGATACTACCTCCAATGTTAATGAGCCCGTGCAACGAGTCTCTACGCCGGGTATCACTCCCTTATAGGTAGTGCTGCTAAGCTTAATTCTTGATCGGTCTATCCCCATCTTGCTGATTGTGTCTTGATATATCAAGTTGAGACTACAACCGCCGTCCATAAGGACTCGAGTAATATGATATCGAATGATTATAGGATTGAGTACTAGGGCCGTCGAACCTCTGTGACGGATACTGGTCGGGTGATCCCTATGATCAAAGGTGATCAGGCAAGCCGACCATGGGTTGAACTTGGGGGCGACGGGCTCTACAACATAAACATCCCTGAGTGCGTGCTTGCTTTCCCTCTTGGGGATATGGGTGCCATAGATCATATTCACCGTTTTCACCTCAGGGGGAAATTTCTTCTGCCCCCTAGTGTTCGGTTGGCGAGGCTCGTCTTCGTCCTTGCTTTGAGGTCCTTTCCCCTTGTGTTCGGTATTTAACTTGTTGGCCTGCTTAAAGACCCAACAATTTCTATTGGTGTGGTTTGCAGGTTTGCCAGGGTTGCCATTAATCTGGCAAGGTCTCTGATATTTTGTCCAAGCAGGACGGATTGTCTCTGTTGCCTTTGAACGACTTCTTCCATTGACCGGGCCTGGAGCCGCTCAATCCGGCGTTTACTGCCGTGTCATCTATTTCTCCGGCATTGTTCCGACACTTGTTCTTATTGCGTCACGGCTTGCCATTGCTGTCCCTGACTTCAGAAGGGCCAGGGTCGCTGTTACTATTGCTTCTATGAGCTAGCCAGCTGTCTTCACCTGCGCAAAAGCGGGTCATAAGTGTAGTAAGGGCTGCCATTGTCTTTGGCTTCTCCTGGCCGAGGTGTCTTGCAAGCCATTCATCTCGGACGCTGTGTTTGAATGTTGCTAAGGCTTATGCGTCCAGACAGTCGACAATTTGGTTCTTTTTAGTTAAGAACCGATTCCAAAGCTTGCGGGCTGACTCCCTAGGTTGCTCTATTATGTGACTTAAATCATCTGCATCCGGTGGCGAGACATAAGTCCCCTGAAAGTTAGCATGGAAAGCATCCTCTAAATCTTCCCAGCTTCCAATGGAGTTCTCTGGGAGGCTGTTCAACTAGTGCCGAGCTGGCCCTTTCAACTTATAGGTAAGTATTTGATGGCATGGAGGTCATCTCCATGAGCCATGTGGATGTGAAGAATAAAGTCTTCAATCCGTACCGCGGGATCCGTCGTTCCAGCATATGCCTCAATGTTTACGGGTTTAAACCGTTCCAGAAATTGGTGATCCATCACCTCATCGATAAAGCATAGAGGTTGCGCAACGCCCCTATATCGTGCGACATTGTGACCTAGCTCGAACGGCATCTGTGTTTGGTGTCGAGCCCGAACTTGATTGTATCCGACGTGCGTGGCTTGATGGCCATCGTCTCGCATGGGAGCACGTTCTCTTGGTCCATAGATTGATCTGGCTTGGCCGGTTTTTTTATTTAGGTCCTCGCGTAAATTGTACTTATGACCCTGAGCCGTTGTATCCCTTCCTTTACGGTGGGGAGGTGCGGGCTGGTGTACGGCATTGCTAGATGCTTTGTCACATCCACGAGGTGGTCGGTCCGGTTTATCGGCCTGATCGTGCCTCGACGGATTTGGCGTGAGGGCCTCATCATCGAATTGTGGCAGCAACCTGCGATTGGGATAGCTCTTTGTTTGGCACTCACGGTTGTACCTCTCTTGAGCGTCTAGCACTTCATTCCATCTGTCATTTAGCGTATCCTGCTCGACTTTAAGACGATGCTGCTGTTTTTTCAGGCTCCTTGCCATGGCAATAAGCTGTCGCTGAAAGCGTTCTTCTTCGAGGGGTTCCTTTGGGACGATAAATTCTTCGTCTCCCAGGCTAACATCCTCTTAGGAGACAGGTAGGTAATTACTGTCTTCAGAATCATTGTGATCGACGACTTGTTCGGGACTGTCCTGACCATCTTCCCGCTCGACCTGCTCCAACGCTGGCTCTATGGGGTCTTCGTCTTCCTCTGGATATTAATTGTCTCCAGTGCTGGTATTACTTTCCTTTCCTCAATGCGATAATGAGCGGCGCCGTTGGTGTCGGCGCTTAGTAGGTTCATCGACGGGCCTATCCTGCTCTGGATCTTTATCGCCGTCATCGTCTTTCTCCTTGGGTGTGCCCACCATGTACACATCATAGGTAGAAGTGGTCTTCCATCGCCTGGTGATAGGCAGGTCTTGAACTAGATCAGCTTTGGCATCGTGGTCCATCCCATCGAAGTGTGCGGATGTGTAGTCTAGTATGTCGGTTAAATCTTCGACCGTGGCTACCAAGTGGGTGGTGGGTGGGTTGCAAAATTCCCTGATCTTGGTCCCCAGTTTTAACTGGGCATAGTTCGGCGGAGAGTCCTCCGTTATAGTGAGAGTTTCCAGCAAGTCCAGCGCCTGGTTTAAGAGCGAGAGCTGGATAGGAGTTTGGGGGTCTGCGGAACCATGCTCAGTGATGACCGCTCGGTTGAGCCCGAAGAGTGCGGATCCCAAAATCTCGGAGCTCGTAATTTGAGACGAGTCCGGTTTCCCAGCGGCGGGGAGAATCCCGCTCAATTCTGGGTCTGTGAGTAGCACAACCGCCACTAAGTCTGCGGTTAGATGTTCCATGGCGGGGTTTACCCTCCTGTGTTTGGACGAAGCGATCTGCTCTGGCTCTAGAGCCAGGGCGTTCACGGGTGTTGACCCCAAATGGGTTCTAAAGACAGATCTAAGATGTCTTCATTGCGTAGGCGGGGAGTGACATCCACCAGTGCGAATCCTTCGAAGATCAAGTTTCCTCGGATGTCGGTAACATAATTCAAGCTTCCAAACCTGATCTGATGACCAAGGGCGTAGCTATCAACCTACTCAAGGTGGCCATCCGAGTTGGCTCGTAGCACGAAACCGCCGAACATAAAAAGTTGTCCAGGGAGAAAAATCTCCCTGAAGTTGCACCGTCGCTGACGAGGAAGCGAGCCATCAATCCTTTTGTTGACGACACAGTGGAACTCTCAATGAAAGCACTATTGTCGGTGTCCAAACTGGCGGATCTCGGGTAGGGGATCCTGAACTGTGTGCCTGAGGATTGATGGTAACAGGGGACTGGGGACAGGATGTTTTACCCAGGTTCAGGCCGTCTCTATCGAGGTAATACCCTACTTCCTTCTTGATTGATCTTGATGAATATGGGGTTACAAGAGTTGATCTACCTCGATATCGTAATGACTAAACCCTAGTAGTCTAGCCTATGATGTTGTCATTCTGTCCCTACGGACTAAACCCTGCGGTTTATATATGCACCGGAGGGACCTAAGGCTGTACACGATCATCTTGTAGAGGAAGGAAAAATTACACCTGGACTTTAAACTTGCCAATCTACACATATAGGAGTTCTATCCGGACAAGGGGGATAATCTTCAACGATGATCATCACGACCCACCAGTCCGGCCCATAACGAGTAATCTGGCCACCCGAGGACCCCTTAATCTGGGACTCCCTCGGCGACGTTTGGCATTTCTACCATCTATAAAAGGATAAAGACCCCTCCTTTTTCATCTCGCTTTCCTCTAGCCTTTGCTTCCCAATCTCCTAGCTCGAGCGCCCGCAGCTCCAATCTTCTCCATCACCACTTTCTTCTCCAACAATGTCTGGATCCAGCTCCAAGGGCAAGTGGGAGGCCTCCACCGTCACTGAGAAGGACGTGAAGGATCTCTGGAGCGCAGGCTATCTTTCTGCAAACATAGTGCATCGGATTCCTGACAAAGATCAGGTGATCCCTACTAGAGGGCCCGGTGAGAGGGTTCTGTTCTTCCCTCATTTTCTTCAGAGGCTTGGATTTCCCCACCACCCCTTTGTTCGGGGCCTTTTGTTCTTCTATGGGCTAGATTTCCATGATCTAGCCCCAAATTTTGTCCTGCAGATATCGACTTTTATAGTTGTGTGTGAGGTTTTCTTCCGCGTCCCCCCGCACTTCGGCCTATGGCTCAAGGTCTTCAATCTAAAGCCGAAGGTGGTCGACAGACATCATGCGTACTGCGGCGGAGCCATGGTAAGCAAGCTCACCAACACCACCTGTCACAAAGGGGCCTTTGTGGGAACAGTCAAAATATGGCAGCATGAGTGGTTCTACATCACCGAACCCCGCAAAGCCACCTGGGCGGCCATGCCCAATTTCATATCCGGACCCCCAAAGAGACGCACCTCATGGACCACCAAGGGCCTTGAGTGGGGGTCCAAATCGGAGGTGAAGATGCTCCAAAATCGCATCTCCGATATGCTAGTGGAGGGCACTAATCTCACTAACCTGATTGAAGTGATGCTCTTCCGCCGCATTCTTCCCTGCCAGCTCCGGGCCTCCCGCTTGTGGGAGTTCGATCCAGAGGAGCCACGGACCCTGAAGCACTTCTTCGGCACCACGCACAATGACATCTGGAAGCAACTCTTTAAGGCCCAGAAGAATTGGCTGAAGAAGAATGAGGACACCAGATTCAACAGCGAAACTTCGGTTACGACGGTAAGCATGATTTGGCTGAAGCCCTATCCAATAAATATTTCAAGTATAACAGGAATTAGAATATTTGCGTTCCATGCTGGCCTGGACGACAAAGGTGGAGCGAATCAACTATCTGGCTCCGCTACCCAAGGACACGACCACACCCCAGCTAACGAAGATGCTGGTATGGCGTCGTATCATGTGCCGGAGAAGAAGGCCAAGAAGAAGAAGGGCAAGGAGGCCAAGGGCGCCCCCCGCCCCAAGGGTCCTTCGGAAACTATACCCGGAGAGACCGAAGGCCCCTCCTCCCACGACGAGGAGGAAGAGGAGGAGGAGATGGAAAGCGACTCCTCCATTAAGGGGAGGAAGAAGAAGAAGAGGGCGGCCCCCGAAGACACGGAGGAGGGGGCGCCCAGGAGGAGGAAGCTGAACCTCCCAGACAGTTCAGATTTAGGATCTGAAGCTATCCCCCGAAGACAGCCCGGGGTTAAGCCCGTAGCCGAATCGTAAGTATTCGAAAATTTACTGTTGTCTTCGGTCCATTTGCTTTCATTGTATAAGTTATCTTGTTTGTTGTTTTTTAGTCGTCCCCGAGCAATCCCCGATACATCATCAGAGGGGAACTCTCTGCCAGCCGAGATGGCAGAGAGCGAGATGCCGCCGCGAGCCCCCTCGCCTACCATCATGGGGGACACCGAGGTGTCATCCCTGCGGACATCCCCTGCCCAAGAGGGGGTGAGCAAGGCCGACAACAGGGTGCTTGATGTTAACACCTCAGTCACCTAAAACCAAGCAGAAGCGGTCCCCATGGCGGCTTTTGGCGGGGAGCCCACGCAATCTGGCCTCCCGCCGAACACCATATCGGCGGCCAGTATGGCTCTGGAACCGAATAAGCAATCTCCTATAAAAGGGGGAGGAGCATCAGCTCCAGCGGCGGCCTCCATTCATACGAGGGCGCACAGCCTACTGACAGGCTTTGAGGTATGCAACGTAATACTCTACGAAGAACTTTATATTATATTTGTGTAGGATAATAAACCTATGTTGATCAGGACATCACTAACAAGGTTACACCCATAGCTCCAACTGACACATATACATGACCAATTACTAGAGCTCGCGCACGCCAATTAAATTACCAGGTACTTTCGTTTCTTGGTAATGAATCTAATGTTCATGAGAACATGATGCTGCCTAAATTGGATACATTTGTCTTGCTTACAAATGAAGGGCCTAGCTTGGACAAGAAGGATGAACATTGGAGCAAGATCAAGCATGGAGATGATGGCATGCGCAAGGGGAACAAGAATGGAGTTTCAATTGATGATTTCAGGACTTTGAAGCCACCATAATGAGTGTGAGAAGCCTTGGACAAAATATACAAGATGCCACTTCATAATTTCGTCCAGAGGCTATTATATGTGCTGCGTCACCTTATTATTGGGCCAGGCCCATGTAATTTCGAAATACTTGAGTATAGGCTGTTTTTATAGTCCGTATGTGTGGGGAAACAAGAGTTAGGGTTGGTTTCGGACCCCTCCATCAAGGGCCACGAAATTCCCCCCTCTTTCCCCCATATATACAGCCCTTAGGGCGTCGTTTAGACTTTGGGTTTTGTTTAGATTAAAGTTCGCCATAGCTGCAACTTCGCGTACTTCGTTTGTGTTCAACGACCAGACCAAGACGTCACAGAACCCCACTTGATCCATAAAGCTTTCCTCTTGAATTCGCAATATCCAGATTGCAATCTCAGTTTCTTGCTTGTTCTTCGTTTGCCTGCAGGAAACAGACCTTCGTGATCAGGTTGATCGTGCTCCGGCGTGGTCAATAACCTCTCGGAGTTGGTTTAGCGATTGCTAAGGCGCGACGTCCACGCACGTTCGTAGTCGGATCGTCAAAGTCGACTTCATCCAAACGATAGCCACCATCTCATCGAAAGATGGGACACCTTTGCCTCTATCAAGTGGTATCAGATTTCCAGGTTGCTCGGTGAGATTTTACAGTTTTTCGTAGATTAGATCGAGTCTGTTCTTCATACCTACAGTCCACGAAAAAGCCAAAAAAAAATTTAGGGTCAGTTCATCCCATCCGAACCAATCTGAGCCTTTGCATAATCTTTTCTGTATTTGCTTTGTTGAATTTGCGGTTGCATCGTCGTGTCAAGTTGCTGGTCTTAGCGTCTAGTTCTTTAGAGTTTCGAGTTCTGTTCATAGTTTGTCACGTCACCGCCGCACCATATTCATCGCCGCTGCCATACCACCACCGCTGCCATATCTCACCAACGCCACCACATACCACCACCGCTGCCATAACCTACCACCGCTGCCATATCCTACCACCATATATCCACCGCCAATCCGAGTTCTTTTCATATTAGGTTTGTTCTCGAGATCCATCTAGGTTTCGGATTTGTGTTTCCTTGCCTGCGTAGGTCTCGAAAAAAAATATTTCGACAGGTGAAAATATTTTTTCCCTATCCTACTTTTGGGCTTTTCTGAGTCTTTTGAGACACGTGCCACCATACTGTTTTTTTACCGCACTTTTTCGTCGTCGCTGCCTTGATTCCGAAAAAAAATTGTCAAAAAAATTTCGTGCCTATCATCTTAGTTTGACTTGGGAAGTGTTTTGAGACACTCGCCATTATAGTGATTTTCGGCAGAAAAAAAAACAGCGCAAAAAAGAAAATTCAGAGTGTGCTTTCCCCTTGATTACGTGCAGCGCCGTGATTTTGTTAGTGTTCTAGGCTCGCGTCTCTAGTACGGTCTAGCCTAGGACCAGCACAGTACCGTCGTTGAGCGTTTATACAACTTTGCATCTCTGAATTGATTATTCCTGGCCACTTTTGCTACCATCTTATAAGCCTTCCCAGCTCCACATACATCTACATCGTGCGTTTGACTCTCCCTGGTAATCGCTTTATCCAAGCTTTGAGAGTTTTGACTACCACGGTTGCCGATCACCACCTGCTGCTGGGTAAGAACTGGTAAGAATTTGAGATTTGCTTGTCGGATTTGTGACACCCGCCACCACCACCACTTATTAGTAGTCTGTAGGATCATATTCTTGTGTGTTTCTATTGCTGCTAACCATGCCAGGATCACAAGTCGACGAGACTGACTGGGAGAACTTGACGAACAAGGAGCTTCATGATAAGTTTCAGCAAATGATGAGTGTAAAGGTGCAAGATGTGCTAAACACATTGGACGAGGCCATGGAGAAGATAGTTAGCATGGAGAAGACGTTTGAAACAAAGCTCGATAACAAGTTTGCTGAATTGCTTTCGCGTTTTCCACCACCACCGGCTGCTGCAGCTATCCCACCTCTACAACAACAACAACAACAACAACAACAACGTCGCCTTCCGAATCAAGTGGGACGAGCACAGCGCGTCCCCCTTGAGACTGGTCAAGCTTCTGGTGCTGCTGTTGATGTTTCTGTAGCTCTTGCTGCTACTGCAGAGGTGGAGGACCATTACGAGGATGAGGTTGACCAAAATCAAAACTACGTGCAATAACCAGCACCACCACCACCAGGTCGTCCTCATGCATATCATCGCAACGGTAGGGCTGCACCACCACCTGAGGTACATGACCATCTCCCTAAACTGAAATTGAATATTCCACCATTTGAGGGTAGATATGTTCCTGATATATATCTTATTTGGGAGTTAGAAACTGAACAACGTTTTACATGTTTACATTATCCCGAGGAGAGACGTGTTCCCGCTGCTGTTTGTGCTTTCACTAGTTTTGCATGTGTTTGGTGGTCTGAACATTGTAGATTATATCCTATTCCAGCTACTTGGGCTGCTTTGAAAACTGCTATGCGTACTCGTTGGGTTCCACCATATTATCAACGTGAATTACTTCAAAAACTGCAGCGCTTAAGACAAGGAAAAAATTGTGTAGAGGAATATTATCAGCAATTACAAACTGGCCTGATTAGATGTGGTATTGTTGAGGAGAATGAAGCTATGCTTGCACGTTTTATGGGTGGATTAAACAAAGAGATTCAGACCATTCTAGAGTATAAGGATTATACTAATATCACTCGTTTATTCCATCTTGCTTGTAAAGCTGAACGTGAAGTGCAGGATCGACAGGCATTGGCGCGGACTAACTTTTCTACAGGTCGACCTTCATCATGGACACCGCGTGCATCCTCTACTTCCACACATTCTACTGCACCGACACCTCCATCAGCTGTTACCTCCAGCCGTGATACAAGGAAGCAGGCACAACCACCATTATCTGCCAAGAGCACACCTATTGGGCCTGCACAGAGTTCTTCTTCTTCCATGGCATCAACAGGGCACACCAGTGATATTATTTATCGTCGTTGTAAGGGAAGAGGACATTTTGCGAGAGATTGCAAATCTCAGCGTGTGATGATTGCTACTGAGGATGGTGGATATGAATTCGCTAGTGACTATGATGAGGAGACTTTGGCTCTTATTACATGTGAAGAACACGGCGGAGATGATTCTGATCATGAGACGCAATACATGGCTCCTGAAGATGCTGACATGTATGAATGTTTAGTTGCTCAACGTGTTTTGAGTGTGCAGGTTACACAAACTGAGCAAAATCAGAGGCATAATTTGTTCCATACAAAGGGAGTTGTGAAGGAACGTTCTGTTCGCGTGATCATAGATGGAGGGAGTTGCAACAACTTGGCTAGCATGGAGATGGTGGAGAAGCTATCTCTCACCACAAGACCACATCCACATCCTTACTACATCCAATGGTTCAACAACAGCGGCAAGGTTAAGGTAACACGTACTGTTCGTGTGCATTTTAGTATCTCTACATATGCTGATTATGTTGATTGTGATGTGGTACCTATGCAAGCATGTTCCTTATTACTTGGTAGACCATGGCAATTTGATAAAAATTATGTACACCATGGTAGAAACAATCAGTATACTCTTGTTCATAAGGATAAAAATATTACTTTGCTTCCTATGACTCCTGATTCCATTTTGAAAGATGATATTAATAGAGCTAATAAAGCAAAACAGGAGAAAAATAAGAGTGAAAATCAGATTGTGGCAAAAGAATTTGAGCAACAAATGAAGCCTAATAATAAACCATCTACTGTTGCTTCTGAAATTAAATTGAAAAGTGCATGTTTATTTGCCACCAAATCTGATATTGATGAGCTAGATTTTAGCAAATCAGTTTGCTATGCTTTTGTGTGCAAAGAGGCATTATTTTCATTCGAGGACGTGCCTTCCTCTTTGCCTCCTGCTGTCACTAACATTTTGCAGGAGTTCGCCGACGTCTTTCCACAAGACGTGCCACCGGGATTACCACCTATTCGAGGGATTGAGCATCAGATTGACTTAATTCCTGGTGCATCGCTACCCAACCGCGCACCATACCGTACCAATCCAGAAGAGACGAAGGAGATTATGCGTCAAGTACAGGAGCTACTCGACAAAGGTTATATACGCGAATCCCTTAGTCCTTGTGCTGTTCCTATTATTCTAGTGCCGAAAAAGGATGGTACATTGCGTATGTGTGTTGATTGTAGAGGCATTAATAATATTACTATTCGTTATCGTCATCCTATTCCTAGGCTTGATGATATGCTTGATGAATTGAGTGGCTCTACAATTTTCTCCAAAGTTGATTTGTGTAGTGGATCCATCAAATTCGTATGAAATTGGGAGATGAATGGAAAACAGCATTTAAAACTAAGTTTGGATTGTATGAGTGGTTAGTCATGCCTTTTGGGTTAACTAATGCACCTAGTACTTTCATGAGATTAATGAATGAAGTTTTACGTGCTTTCATTGGACGATTTGTGGTAGTATACTTTGATGATATATTGATTTTTAGCAGATCTTTGGAGGAACATTTGGAACATTTACGTGCTATTTTTATTGCTCTACGTGATGCACGTTTGTTTGGTAACCTTGGAAAGTGCACCTTTGGCACCGATCGAGTCTCATTTCTTGGCTATGTTGTTACTCCACGGGGAATTGAGGTTGATAAAGCCAAGATTGAAGCTATTGAGAGTTGGCCGCAGCCCAAAACGGTCACACACGTGAGGAGTTTCCTTGGCCTCGCTGGATTCTATCGGCGTTTTGTGAGAGAGTTCAGCACCATTGCTGCACCTCTCAATGAGCTTACAAAGAAGGATGTGCCTTTTGTTTGGGGTACTGCACAGGAAGAAGCATTCACGGTATTGAAAGATAAGTTGACACATGCTCCTTTACTCCAACTTCCTGATTTTAATAAGACTTTTGAGCTTGAATGTGATGCTAGTGGAATTGGGTTAGGAGGTGTGTTATTACAAGATGGTAAACCTGTTGCATACTTTTCTGAAAAATTGAGTGGGCCTAGTCTGAATTATTCTACTTATGATAAGGAATTATATGCTCTTGTTCGGACTTTGGAAACATGGCAACATTATTTATGGCCCAAAGAATTTGTTATACATTCTGATCATGAATCTTTGAAGCACATTAAAAGTCAAGCAAAACTGCACCGTAGACATGCTAAATGGGTTGAATTCATAGATACTTTCCCTTATGTTATTAAACATAAGAAGGGAAAAGAAAATGTTATTGCTGATGCATTATCTCGTCGTTATACTATGCTTTCACAACTTGACTTTAAAATATTTGGTTTGGAGACCATCAAAGATCAATATGTGCATGATGCTGAATTTAAAGATGTATTGCAGAATTGCAAAAAAGGGAGAACATGGAACAAGTTTGTCGTTAATGATGGATTTGTTTTTCGTGCTAACAAGCTATGCATTCCAGCTAGCTTTATTCGTCTTTTGTTGTTGCAGGAGGCGCATGGAGGAGGATTAATGGGACACTTTCGCGTGAAGAAGACGGAGGACGTACTTGCTACACATTTCTTTTGGCCAAAGATGCGACGGGATGTTGAGCGTTTTGTTGGTCGCTGCACTACATGTCAAAAAGCTAAGTCACGACTCAATCCTCATGGTTTATATATGCCTTTGCCTGTCCCTAGTGTTCCTTGGGAAGATATATCTATGGACTTTGTTTTGGGTTTACCTCGAACAAAGAATGGGAGGGATAGCATATTTGTTGTCGTAGATAGGTTCTCGAAGATGGCACACTTTATACCATGCCATAAAAGCGATGATGCTGCTAATGTTGCTGATTTGTTCTTTTGTGTAATTATTCGCTTGCATGGTGTGCCAAATACTATTGTTTCAGATCGTGATACTAAATTTCTTAGCCACTTTTGGAGATGTTTATGGGCTAAGTTGGGGACTAAACTGTTTTTTAGTACTACTTGTCACCCCCAAACTGATGGACAAACTGAAGTAGTCAACAGAACTTTGTCTACTATGCTTAGGGCTGTTTTGAAGAATAATAAGAAAATGTGGGAAGAATGCTTGCCTCATATTGAATTTGCTTATAATCGTTCGTTGCATTCTACTACTAAGATGTGCCCTTTTGAAATTGTCTATGGTTTCCTACCTCGTGCACCTATTGATTTGTTGCCTCTTCCATCTTCGGAGAAGGTTAATTTTGATGCTAAACAACGTGCTGAATTGATCTTAAAAATGCATGAGTTAACTAAGGAAAATATTGAGCGCATGAATGCTAAATATAAACTTGTTGGAGATAAGGGTAGAAAACGTGTTGTCTTTGCACCTGGAGATCTTGTTTGGTTACATTTGCGTAAGGATAGGTTTCCTAATTTGCGCAAGTCAAAGCTAATATCACGTGCTGACGGTCCTTTCAAGGTGTTAGAGAAAATAAATGATAATGCATATAAACTTGGCTGCCTGCAGATTTTGGGGTTAGTCCCACATTTAACATTGCAGATTTGAAGCCTTACTTGGGTGAGGAAGATGAGCTTCCGTCGAGGATGACTTCAATTCAAGAAGGGGAGGATGATGAGGACATCACTAACAAGGTTACACCCACAGCTCCAACTGACACATATACAGGACCAATTACTAGAGCTCGCGCACGCCAATTAAATTACCAGGTACTTTCGTTTCTTGGTAATGAATCTAATGTTCATGAGAACCTGATGCTGCCTAAATTGGATACATTTGTCTTGCTTACAAATGAAGGGCCTAGCTTGGATAAGAAGGATGAACATTGGAGCAAGATCAAGCATGGAGATGATGGCATGTGCAAGCGGAACAAGAATGGAGTTTCAATTGCTGATTTCAGGACTTTGAAGCCACCATAATGAGTGCGAGAAGCCTTGGACGAAATATACAAGATGCCACTTCATAATTTCGTCCAGAGGCTATTATAGGTGCTGCGTCACCTTATTATTGGGCCAGGCCCATGTAATTTCGAAATACTTGAGTATAGGCTGTTTTTAGAGTCCGTATGTGTGGGGAAACAAGAGTTAGGGTTGGTTTCGGACCCCTCCATCAAGGTCCACGAAATTCCCCCCTCTTTCCCCCATATATACAGCCCTTAGGGCGTCGTTTAGACTTTGGGTTTTGTTTAGATTAAAGTTCGCCATAGCTGCAACTTCGCGTACTTCGTTTGTGTTCAACGACCAGACCAAGACGTCATAGAACCCCACTTGATCAATAAAGCTTTCCTCTTGAATTCGCAATATCCAGATTGCAATCTCAGTTTCTTGCTTGTTCTTCGTTTGCCTGCAGGAAACAGACCTTCGTGGTCAGGTTGATCGTGCTCCGGCGTGGTCAATAACCTCTCGGAGTTGGTTTAGCGATTGCTAAGGCGCGACGTCCACGCACGTTCGTAGTCGGATCGTCAAAGTCGACTTCATCCAAACGATAGCCACCATCTCATCGAAAGACGGGACACCTTTGCCTCTATCATATGTACGGATACTAGCCCCTGATGCTTTGTTCGATTTGAAAGGAATCAGACAGAGGATCTGTATAGTATTTGAGAATATAACATATTGTGTCGTTTTTTGAAATAGGCTTCCATGTTGAGGTTTCCAAGCTCAATCGGAAGCTTCAGGAAACCGACGAGGAACTCGACCGCATTAATAAGGAGTTCAATGAAACGCAAGGTATGCAAACTTAGGATTTTTTTTATTTTTATGTCAAAGATGGTATGTATATTGAGAGTTAACTCATAAGATGATGTGATTATGATCGTAGCTGGCGCAACCGAGGTCGAGACCCTCAAGGGCGCCCTTGCCCAGGCCAAGAAGGAGCCTGAGGCGAATAAGGCAGCCGCTGACAAAGTGGCTACCAAACTGGAGGCCGAAAAGCTGCCCGCCGCCAACATGAAGCTCGGTGACCGAAGTCGAGCAGGAGCTGAAGGACGCCATTCGCAAATGCGAGGCGTTAGAGAAAAAGACTTCGGACCAATCATCTGAGCTTACCAAGGCTCTCCATGACACCAAAGAGGCGCGGAGCAAGTCGCGGACTGCTCGCGAAGAGATCCATCATGCGAGGTAGATAGCGGCTGGTAAGGCCTTTCTTTTGCAGAGTATCTTTGGAGGTCAGAGGTATGCAATGCTCACCCGGGTGTGGAGTTCTCCAGGCATGTTTGCGGATCTCCCAAAGAGTGCCGCCGACGCCGCATGGTTCTTCAGAGCCCAGGAGGGGAACTCGATGGAGAAGCTGTTCTAGTTGCAATTTCTTGCACCGGAACACCCGACGCCTCTCAACGACCAGCTGAAACAGCTGGTGGAGCTGCATCGGGTGGCAGGTTTGGCTATGAAGGACTTAATAGTACACCTCTGGCCAACCGAGCCGATCCCTAGTAGTTACTTCGTCTTGGTGAAGCGACTCGTCGATGCGTGGTCGTGCATTGATGCTGTGAAGCGCTCGGCCTGCATAGAGGGCGCCCGGATGGCCTTCGCTGGCGTCAAGATGCAATGGGCGAAGATGAAGGCCATCGAAGTGGCGACCGTAGGCCCTCCCGAAGGTAAAGATCATCGGAAACTGGAGAGGTACTTAGACAACGTCCTAGAAGGAGCCCGCCTTGTAGAGGGCCAATGTTCGAAGGACGTGAGTTTTTGTTAAGTGTGTTCGGGTTGTAAAAACTATGTTATGAACCCATGCTACTATTTATGACTATGTTTTTGCGCCATGTATTGTAGCAAATTCTCCTCCTGTGCGGCAGTTTATTTTTATACTTTTGAAAGTTACCAGTCTTCGGCTTCAGCCCCCATGTAGATGCTACAGGGGTGTTCGGCTTGACGCGTGACCACACTTTATCCAACATCTTGGTGCGTAAAGGAGATGTCCATGGGATGAACCAGGCAATCAGACTATGTGGCTTTATTACTTTCACTTAGCCATAGGAGTTTGACTGTGGGGCTAGGTACTAGCCCCTTGTGCGTGAGCGGCTATCCGGATTACGGTGCCTCTTCCACATGGCTGGGCAAAGATCAGCCCCTCGTGTAACACGGGGTAGATCGCTAACGATTTGTAGTATAGTATTAAGTAGCCGAATCGCCGACCAGCTCTCGCTTATCATGACAGTCCGTTTTTGGCTTTCTCTACCATGGTACTTGATCGGACGAACCAGAAATACAATCGCAATAGTTCTCCCTTTACTACCTTAGCCGAACAATGCGGAATGTAAGGTGGTAAGCACAGGAGCCGGGCAACCCAACTACAGACCCAAGACATGATTCGGAGCTGATGCATATAATGCAATATCCGGGACGCCGAATAGTTCCCTATAAGTGTTCGGACATTGAAGTGTGTTGGGCCACATACAACCCCCGGTGTTAGGGCCGGATTGAAGCACATGTGGCAATCTAAGGTAGGGAGGGAACATAGATGATAATGTAAGAAAAAATAAATTACAAACAAAGTGGGAATCAACTGCTTCCTTTATACCTTGATTAATACTACAAGCTGTGTAGTTACAGATATTGCCAAAAACATCAAGGACATCTTACATGCCAAAAGTTTATACAAGGAAAAGGTTTACACAGAGCCTAAACAAAATGATTTAAAATCCCAATGTTGCCCTATTGCACATCTGCGTCGTTTCTCCTGGGTGACACGTCCTTGAAGGAGAGGAGTCTGATGGTCATATGCGAAAAAGAGGAATCTAGAAAGAAGTCCCCGCACAACCGTAGATAAAGTGGGTTCTTTAACGAACCTACAGCGAAAACATGTTCAAGGTCCGAATAGGGTCAAGCCGTACTATGGACCGTTTTCCGCAGTGTACGTCCAGTGCTGCCCAAGGTATATCAAGGGCGTAATTGTGTATGCGAGGTACATATACCGCAACATTATGGGACAGTTAGCGGAGGCTAAACTACAATTGCAGCTCAGGTTTTGATAGAGGCAAAGGTGTCCCGTCCTTCGATGAGATAGTGGCTATCGTTTGGATGAAGTCGACTTTGACGATCCGACTATGAACGTGCGTGGACGTCGCGCCTTAGCAATCGCTAAACCAACTCCGAGAGGTTATCGACCACGCCGGAGCACAATCAACCTGACCACGAAGGTCTATTTCCTGCAGGCAAACGAAGAACAAGCAAGAAACTAAGATTGCAATCTGGATATTGCGAATATAAGAGGAAAGCTTTATTGATCAAGGTGGGGTTCTGTGACGCCTTTGTCTGGTCGTTGAACACAAACGAAGTACGCGAAGTTGCAGCTATGGCGAACTTTTAATCTAAACAAAACCCAAAGTCTAAACGACGCCCTAAGGGCTGTATATATGAGGGAAAGAGGGGTGAATTTCGTGGCCCTTGGTGGAGGGGTCCGAAACCAACCCTAACTCTTGTTTCCCCACACATACGGACTCTAAAAACAGCCTATACTCAAGTATTTTGAAATTACATGGGCCTGGCCCAATAATAAGGTGACGCAGCACCTATAATAGCCTCTGGACGAAACTAATGAAGTGGCATCTTGTATATTTCGTCCAAGGCTTCTCGCACTCATTATGGTGGCTTCAAAGTCCTGAAATCATCAATTGAAACTCCATTCTTGTTCCCCTTGCGCATGCCATCATCTCCATGCTTGATCTTGCTCCAATGTTCATCCTTCTTGTCCAAGCTAGGCCCTTCATTGGTAAGCAAGACAAATGTATCCAATTTAGGCAGCATCATATTCTCATGAACATTAGATTCATTACCAAGAAACGAAAGTACCTGGTAATTTAATTGTCGTGCGCGAGCTCTAGTAATTGGTCCTGTATATGTGTTAGTTGGAGCTGTGGGTGTAACCTTGTTAGTGATGTCCTCATCAGGTTCCACCAAGCTACCGCATTGTAATGCGGGTCAGACACATTTAGCAGTGTCTTGGGTCTTGATAACCGATGGGTTGTTCGGCTTGATAAGGCCGCCTTGAACTTCTACTGCAAGGGCCACAGTATGCTCCTTAGTACGGAGGTAGCGCTCCATGTTCCCATTTAATGTGATAACGCCACGAGGTCCGGGCATTTTGAGCTTGATATAAGCATAGTGCGGGACTACGTTAAAGCGGGTGAAGGCGGTTCGTCCGAGCAGTGCGTAATAACCACTGCGAAAGGGGACAATGTCGAAGATCAATTCTTTGCTTCAAAAGTTGTATGGGGAGCCGAATGTTAATGCCGGGTATCACTCCTTTGAAGGTAGTGTTGCTAGGCTTGTTCTTGACGGGTCGATCCCCATCTTGAAGACAGTATCATGATATATCAGCTTGAGGCTGCTGCCGCCGTCCATGAGGACTCTAGTGAGATGGTATCCGTCGATGATAGGATCAAGTACCAGGGCCACCGAACCTCCGTGATGGATACTGGTTGGGTGGTCCCTGTGATCAAAGGTGATCAGACAAGCCGACCATGGGTTGAATTTTAGGGCGACAAGCTCTACGGCGTAGACGTCCCTTAATGCGCGTTTGCGCTCCCTCTTAGGGATATGGGTGACATATATCATGTTCACCGTTTTCACCTCAGGGGAAATTGTTTCTATCCCCCGGTGTTCAATGGGCGAGGCTCATCATCATCCTCGCTTTGAGATCCTTTCCCCTTGTGTTCGGTATTTAATTTACTGGCCCGTTTGAAACCCCATCAATTTTTGTTGATGTGGTTGGCGGGCTTGTCAGGGGTGCCATGAATCTGGCAAGGCCTCTCTAATATTCTGTCCAAGTTGAATGGACCGTCCTGATTGCCCTTGAACGGCTTCTTTCGCTGGCCGGATTTGGAGCCACTGAATCCAGCATTTACTGATGTATCCTCTGCTTCTCCATTGTTGTTTCGGCGTTTGTTTTTGTTGCGTAGTGGACTGCCATTGTCATCCCTGACCTCCGAAGTGTCGTGGTCGCTGGTACTGTTGCTTCTACGAGCCAACCAGCTATCTTCGCCCGCGCAAAAGCGGGTCATTAGTGAAGTGAGGGCTACCATGGTCTTTGGCTTCTCCTGGCGAAGGTGTCGAGTAAACCGTTTGTCACGGGCAGTGTATTTGAATGCCACTAAGGCTTCGGCGTCTGGACAATCGACGATTTGGTTCTTCTTAGTTAAGACCTGATTCTGGAGTTTGTGGGCTGACTCCCCGGGTTGCTGGACTATGTGGCTCAGGTCATCAGCATCCGGTGGTCAGACCTAAGTGCCCTGAAAGTTGGCCCGAAAAGCATCCTCTAATTGTTCCCGGCTTCCAATGGAGTTCTCTGGCAGGCTGTTCAACCAGTGCCGTGCTATTCCTTTCAGCTTTAGAGGGAGATATTTGATGGCATCGAGGTCATCTCCGTGAGCCATGTGAATATGGAGAATAGAGTCTTCAATTCATACGGCAGGATCCATCCTTCCAATGTACTGCTCGATGTTCACGGGTTTAAACCCTTCCATAAATTGGTGCTGCATTACCTCATCTGTAAAGCACATAGGGTGTGCGACACCTCTATATTGGGTGACATCGTGATATAGGTTGGATGACATTATTGTTTGGTGCTTACTCCGAACTGGATTGTTTTTGTCATGCCAGGCTTGATAGCCGTCATCCCGTGTGGGAGTGATACGTCCATTTTGCATCATGCTAATAAGCTGATATTTATTGCATTATGGGATGTTCATACATGTTTTGTCACAATACTTATGCCTTTTCCCTCTTATTTGCAAGGTTTACATGAGGAAGGGTGAATGCCGGCAGCTGGAATTCTGGGTTGGAAAAGGAGCAAACTCTGGAAACCTATTCTGCACAACTCCAAAAGCCCTGAAACTCCACAGAACATTTTATCGGAAAATATAAAAAATATCTGGCGGAAGAAATCCACGAGAGGGGCCACTAGCTGGCCTCGAGGGTGGGGGGCGCGCCCCCTTCCCAGGGCGCGCCCCCTGCCTCGAGGGCCAGCCGGTGGGCCCCAGGTGCCCGTCTTCTCCTATATGAAGCGTTTTGACCTAGGAAAAATCAGGAGGAGCCTTTCGGGACCAGACGCCGCCGTCTCGAGGCGGAACTGAGGCGGAAACCAATCTAGGGCTCTGGCAGAGCTGTTCTGCCAGGGATACTTCCCTCCGGGATGGGGAAATCGTCACCGCCATCATCACCAACAACTCTCCCATCTTGGGGAGGGCTATCTTCATCAACATCTTCGTCAGCACCATCCCCTCTCAAACCCTAGTTCATCTCTTGTATCCAATCTTTGTACCCAAACCTCAGATTGGTACCTGTGGGTTGCTAGTAGTGTTGATTACTCCTTGTAGTTGATGCTAGTTGGTTTGGTGGAAGATCATATGTTCAGATCCATTATTGATGAGGACATCACTAACAAGGTTACACCCACAGCTCCAACTAACACATATACAGGACCAATTACTAGAGCTCGTGATGTAGGGTGGAACCCTAATCAGCGGACCTTTCACGATTTGGAGGGTGGCACACGATGAACACGGGGAAACACAAGGGAAAGACGGGGAAAACACAAGAGAGAACACTCAAATCAACACGGAAGCAATCACACAAGCGCTAGATTCGCGATACAAGGTCGAGATACATGATCCAAAGTCAACACCGGTGGGACAAAGATAGTCTTCTCCGTGAGGAGGTCTTGATATCCCGGGGGATCTTCTCCGATGAAGGAGGTCCTGAATCCGAAGTGGATCTTCTCCGTAGAGGCGCACCGTCTCGTGGGAGAAATCCACACAAGTCTAAGAATTAGCTAAACCACAGCTAACCCTGAACGGAATAAGGAGAGGAGTATATATAGTCTACGGGCGAAGGGGATACACGGGCCTCGGCCCAAGTGCTGCGCGCAGGCAGATCAGGAGCCGGACGTCCGGGCAGCGGGCCGGATGTCCGGGGCTTCGCGGGGCGCCGGATGTCCGGGGCCATGGGCCGGATGTCCGGGCTGGAGTGGGCGCGCCTCGGGTGCTCTCTGGACAGAGGCGCCGGATTTCCGGGCCCGAGGCCGGATGTCCGGGCCATGCCTGGCCGGATGTCCGGGCCCTGTAGCTTCGGCTGCTGTTGGCCTTCTGTAGCTGATCGTCCAGGGGCCGGATGTCCGGGCCAGGGGGCCGGATGTCCGGGGCCTGGAGCTCTCTTCTGCTCTTCTCGATGCATTGGCTCGTCCATGAACTTGAGGACTCGTCCATCTTCACGCCCCTCTCCGATGTGGTCTTCTTCGCACCTGAGCACACACAACACGTCCGTCTGAGGTAGCGACCATGTCTCGCAAGATTTGTATGGAAATAGGGCAAGGAGTGACGTCACCTCGGTCTCGGGAGCTCTAGTCCTTGGTCCTTTGGGCGCTTGAGGAGGTGAAGGAGGGTCCATGGGGATGACCTTGGGATGCTCCGCATCATCTCCCCTCCCTTGGGAAAGATCCGACCTCCGATCGAAATCGTCATCACCATGGAGCACCTTGAAGGGTCCGTCGGCGCGAGGTAGAAGCTTGGACTTGCGCTCTTGTGCGAAACGGTCATTGTGAAGATGTAGCCAACTAAGATCTCCCGGGTGAAACACCATTGTGGCCTTGTTGACGTTGATCTTGGTGGTGAAGCGATGTACTTGTCGCTCGATTGTTGCCCGTGTTTGTTCGTGCACCTTCTTGAGTATTTCACTACAAAAGAAAGTGGCAACATGTGAAGCATCGTCGATCATGTTATCGGGAATGAAATGAGCCATTTTAGAGAATGTGTCGATCACGACAAGCACGGAATCTTTTCCATTTTTTGTCCTAGGCAAGCCAAGTATGAAATCCATGTTTATGTCTTCCCATGGGTGGTATGGAATAGGAAGAGGCATGTAAAGACCATGAGATTGCGCTTTGGACTTAGCTTTGCGGCAAGTCGAACATCGGTTGGTGAGGTGGGAGACGTCACGTAGCATCTTGGGCCAAAAATAGTTCGTAGAGAGGGTAGCAAACATCTTGTCGCGTCCAAAGTGTCCCATGAGTCCTTCTCCGTGCGATTCCTGCAAAAGGAGCAAACGAAGCGGAGACTCGGGAATGCAAAGTTTGTTAGCTCTCATAAGATATCCATCCTTGATGTAGTAATGTTCCCAAGAAGTGTGAGTCAAGCATTTAGCATAAGCATTTGCAAAGAAAGGATCATGCTCATCTGAGTATTTTAGGTGCTCAAAGCCAATCACATGCAACTCAAAATGTGTAACAAGTAAGCATTTGCGTAACAAGCATGCATTTGTGTGAAAACTTCCATGTTTCGTAGGCAATAGAATAACCAGAGCTGCACAAGTGCTAAAGCTGTCACGTACATGACTTTTGTCGATGAGTTTGGGCACTTGCCGTTGTATCTCGTGGTTGACACGGTAGAGAGCCTTGTTGGGAAATGTTGCACCGGGTACGAGTTCGATGCGGTGTTCTATCCCGTGAAGTGGAGGTAGAACCGGTGGTAGCTCATCGGTAAAGGCGTCCGAGAATTCCTGCAATAATGGAGACAACACAAAAGGTGGAGGTTGTGAAGTGTTGGTTGATTTGTCTTCCCCTATGCATAAGAGCACAAGGTGAACGACGTTCGATGGGTTCTCACACACTTCTCTCATCTCACTTTTGGTGGCAAATAGCACTAGCTTCTTCGTGTAGCTCATCGTGGAGTCGCTCATATTTGGCTTGTGGCTCTCGCTCTCTTTTTGGTGGCTCGCTCTCTCACCATTCTCTCCACGATGGGTTGTAGGTAAAAGCTTGTCGGCTGCAACTTGACTTGGGGTCATTGGTCGAAGCACGAATTCCTTGCCCTTCAACTTGAAGTGATAGTGATTGGTCCGTCCATTGTGTGTGACTCCACGATCATATTGCCATGGACGTCCAAGAATAAGGTGGCACACGGACATGGGTATCACATCACATTCGAGAGTGTCCTCGTAGGCTCCGATCTTGAAAGAGACTTGCACGGTGTGCTCGACTCGAAGAATTCCGGCGTCGTTGAGCCACTGGACCTTGTAAGGGTGCGGATGCTTCGTCTTGACCAAATGAAGCTTGTCGCATAGCTCTTCACTTGCCAAGTTGTGGCAACTTCCGCCATCGATGATAACCTTGACGGAGCGTCCATTGATGCCGGCCTTTGTATGGAAAATGTGACATCGTTGGTCGTCATCTTGTTGGTGTTTGAGTGTCAAGACTTTGGAGACAACAAGGTTGGGGCTTGCGTCATTGTCGCAAAACACTTGGCGATCTTCTTCTTCGTTGATACGCCGGTGGATGGCCAAGTGCTTGATGGCGTCCACTTCGTCTTCGCTCATTGAGTCATATGTGCCATCGTCGTGGAGGATCATGGTTCTCTTGTTGGTGCACTCGAATGACTTGTGACCACGACCACCACATGTGAAACACTTGATGGAGCTTGTCTTGGTGTTGTCTTCCGTTGGAGTTGTGGTTGATGAAGCTTTAGACTTGACGTAGTTGGAAGAAGGTGTATGGCTCGATGTAGTCGCGTTCTTGTAGCTTGACTTGTCGCCGATGTTTGTAGATGGCTTGGTAGAGGTAGGAGGAGTATCCGGGGTCGTTGAAGCCTGGTTGTAGGAGCCGAAGTTCTTGGATGTGAACTTGGAGTGCTTGTAGTCCTCTTGAACTTGTCGCTCCGCTTTGGTTGCTTGATGTACTAGCTCGAGGAGATTGTTGTATGGTTGGAAGTCCGCAATCTTCTTGATGGGATAGTTGAGTCCATTCAAGAATCTCGCCATAGTTTGCTCTTCATCTTCCGTGATGTTTGCTCGTATCATAGCAATCTCCATCTCCTTGTAGTACTCTTCAACGGACTTGGTTCCTTGCTTGAGGAGTTGTAGCTTCTTGAACAAATCACGATTGTAGTGTGTTGGCACGAAGCATGCTCTCATCACTTCCTTCATTTGAGCCCAAGTGGTGATAGGAGGTTCGCCTTTGGCTTCTCTTCTCTCTATAATTTGCTCCCACCAAATGAGAACATAGTCTTGGAACTCAAGTGATGCCATTGCGATCTTCTTGTCTTCATCGAAGTTGTGAAGGCGAAATATCTTGTCAACTTTCAATGCCCATGAGAGATAGTCTTCGGGATCAATGCTTCCGGAGAACTTTGGCATGGTGAACTTGAGCTTGCCATAGCGATGCTCGTCATTGTTGCCTTGCCTATTGGGAGGGCGATCTCGATTTTGGCGGTTTGCCATATCTTGTTGCTCTTGTTGATGTAGATGTTCTTGTTGGAGTTGATGTTCTTGTTGGTATTCTTGCTCTTGCCGCGCTTGAGGAGGAGCTTCTTCTTGCATTCTTGCTTGATGGCGCCTTTCTTGCATCTCATCGCGAAGGAAATCCTCTTCTTGACGAGTGTGTCGATTGCGGGCTGCCACATTGCGATGTGCATCTTGTAAAGCACGTTGCGCCTCCATAGCTTGAGCTTCTCGACGTTGTTGTGCTTGGCGGTTAGCCTCGGTATCTTGTTCTTCTTGATATTGGCGAGCTCGCTCTTGTTGTTGTTGGCGTAGTCGTTGCCGTTCTTGTGTTTGCTCAAGTGTAGCTTGGTTTTGACGACGTCGGCTTTCTTGCTCGTCGAATAACTCTTGTGAACTCTTGTCATGTAGAGGATGCCGATGTTCATGTCGAGCTTGACGTGCGGCTTGACGAAGAGTCTTTGACGTAGGTGTACTTGAGTCTTGCGTTGAGTCGGTGTGTCGACTTGAACGGCTTCGTCTTTGAGATGATGTTGAGGAAGAACGTCGGTTGATGATCAATGTTCGTAGCTCATTGTATTGAGTAGACATGTTGGTGTTGATGAGGTCGATTTGCTCCTTGGTACTTTGTTGGAATTGGCGCGCGTCCTCGGCGACTTGACCAATGTACTCTCGCATAGCTTCACTCTCTTGATGTAGAGCTCGTTGGACACCGAATAGATGTAGTTTGGTGACGTAGTTGTTCGCTTCTTGAGGATCGTCGAAGATCGGGTTGGTAGATGAACTTGGCCTATCCATCATCACAAGCAAGTATGTGAGTGGGAGAAAGGAGAAGACAATATCAATGTACCTTAACCGAGGTTGAAAATGGATCAATGATCACTCAACAATGTAACCCGGAAATAGCACTATTGGTATCACTTCGTGTCGATTCTCACACCTACACAAGTAAAGCTTTGAGAGGAGCTTGGTTAGGATGTGGCACAAATTCAATGCAATCGTCAAAGTGACTCAAAGATGTTGAAAATGGTTCACAATTTGCTCATGCAACAAGTAGATCACTAGCAAAGAGTAGCACACGGAACACACGCACGGATAGATAAATGTGGTTGTGCAACCAAGGATGAGCCCAAAATGTGGCAAACCACGGAAAATGCTCGTGTTGCACAACGCTAGAGAGACGCTAACCGATTGCTTAATAGGCGGATACGCACTTGTGCACGACCTATAAAGGGCAAAACGTAACGACTGTCTATCACAAGTATGCTATGAGTGTATGATGTGCCGATGCTTGAGCACAAGATGATGTTGCTATGTATGATCTCTTTGGATGCAAGGCGTATGATGCTATTGTTTCTTTGCTTGGATTGGCTCTTTTGCTTAAAAGCTTTTGAGCTCTTTCTTTGGGCACATATGTATGCTTCTCGGATCGAGGTATCTATTGTGTATGCGGAGCACTCTTGTGGCACACGGGGATATGGAAGATACCAAGATGATGTGATATTACTCACAATGATGTAGTATGCAATATCTATGACTATCACTAATGTGCACAAGTGTCGTGGCCCGGCAATACTCAAATGGCTAGTCTCAAAGGGAAAGCTACGCAAAGATGGTTCATAGGGTGACAATGCAATTGCAAGGTAGAATGAGCGAAGTGTCGTCGATGTTACCGTCCTTGCCGAAGTTGAGCGGTGGTGTTGTCGAAGTCTTGCCGTTCCGAGGTAGCCTAAACATCCAAGGAAACGGTGAAACCACAACTCAAGTATCCACGGCAAATGGAGACAAATTTCCAAACTCGAAGCGGTGAAGCGATGGTGGTTGTTGCGGAAGATAGGGTGGATCACCGAACGAAAAGGCGGTGGAGGTTTGCTAGGTGGGGTGTGGTGGTGGTTTTGTGGCTGCGGGAGGCCGGATGTCCGTGCCAAAGGCCGGATGTCCGGGCAGGGCCGGATGTCCGGGGCACGAGCCGGATGTCCGGGGTGCCCGAGCCAGGAAGAACACGTTGCAAACGGTGGTTTCGGGGCAAAAATTCGGCGGATTTTGCGGATGAAATTTGGGGAAAAGTGGGGGGAAAGCTAGATCCACACGTGGCACAGCAAATCCATGGAACAAATTCACCAAAATCTTGCCAAATCAACATATCACAGAAAATTTTTGGGGCTCTTTTTGTGGGGAATTTTTCGAGATTGGGAAGAACACGACAAAAACAGGCTAGAAAACAAAGTGTGGGACTCCAAAATCGTGATCAACCTTGCTCTTGATACCAAGATGATGTAGGGTGGAACCCTAATCAGCGGACCTTTCACGATTTGGAGGGTGGCACACGATGAACACGGGGAAACACAAGGGAAAGACGGGGAAAACACAAGAGAGAACACTCAAATCAACACGGAAGCAATCACACAAGCGCTAGATTCGCGATACAAGGTCGAGATACATGATCCAAAGTCAACACCGGTGGGACAAAGATAGTCTTCTCCGTGAGGAGGTCTTGATATCCCGGGGGATCTTCTCCGATGAAGGAGGTCCTGAATCCGAAGTGGATCTTCTCCGTAGAGGCGCACCGTCTCGTGGGAGAAATCCACACAAGTCTAAGAATGAGCTAAACCACAGCTAACCCTAAACGGAATGAGGAGAGGAGTATATATAGTCTACGGGCGAAGGGGATACACGGGCCTCGGCCCAAGTGCTGCGCGCAGGCAGATCAGGAGCCGGACGTCCGGGCAGCGGGCCGGATGTCCGGGGCTTCGCGGGGCGCCGGATGTCCGGGGCCATGGGCCGGATGTCCGGGCTGGAGTGGGCGCGCCTCGGGTGCTCTCTGGACAGAGGCGCCGGATTTCCGGGCCCGAGGCCGGATGTCCGGGCCATGCCTGGCCGGATGTCCGGGCCCTGGCCGGATGTCCGGGCCCTGTAGCTTCGGCTGCTGCTGGCCTTCTGTAGCTGATCGTCCAGGGGCCGGATGTCCGGGCCAGGGGGCCGGATGTCCGGGGCCTGGAGCTCTCTTCTGTTCTTCTCGATGCATTGGCTCGTCCATGAACTTGAGGACTCGTCCATCTTCACGCCCCACTCCGATGTGGTCTTCTTCGCACCTGAGCACACACAACACGTCCGTCTGAGGTAGCGACCATGTCTCGCAAGATTTGTATGGAAATAGGGCAAGGAGTGACGTCACCTCGGTCTCGGGAGCTCTAGTCCTTGGTCCTTTGGGCGCTTGAGGAGGTGAAGGAGGGTCCATGGGGATGACCTTGGGATGCTCCGCATCAGCTCGCGCACGCCAATTAAATTACCAGGTACTTTCGTTTCTTGGTAATGAATCTAATGTTCATGAGAATATGATGCTGCCTAAATTGGATACATTTGTCTTGCTTACAAATGAAGGGCCTAGCTTGGACAAGAAGGATGAACATTGGAGCAAGATCAAGCATGGAGATGATGGCATGCGCAAGGGGAACAAGAATGGAGTTTCAATTGATGATTTCAGGACTTTGAAGCCACCATAATGAGTGCGAGAAGCCTTGGACGAAATATACAAGATGCCACTTCATAAATTTCGTCCAGAGGCTATTACAGGTTCTGCGTCACCTTATTTTTGGGCCAGGCCCATGTAATTTCGAAATACTTGAGTATAGGCTGTTTTTAGAGTCCGTATGTGTGGGGAAACAAGAGTTAGGGTTAGTTTCGGACCCCTCCACCAAGGGCCACGAAATTCCCCCCTCTTTCCCTCATATATACAGCCCTTAGGGCGTCGTTTAGACTTTGGGTTTTGTTTAGATTAAAAGTTCGCCATAGCTGCAACTTCGCGTACTTCGTTTGTGTTCAACGACCAGACAAAGGCGTCACAGAACCCCACCTTGATCAATAAAGCTTTCCACTTATATTCGCAATATCCAGATTGCAATCTTAGTTTCTTGCTTGTTCTTCGTTTGCCTGCAGGAAACAGACCTTCGTGGTCAGGTTGATCGTGCTCCGGCGTGGTCGATAACCTCTCGGAGTTGGTTTAGCGATTGCTAAGGCGCGACGTCCACGCACGTTCGTAGTCGGATCGTCAAAGTCGACTTCACCCAAACGATAGCCACTATCTCATCGAAAGGCGGGACACCTTTGCCTCTATCAAGTGGTATCAGATTTCCAGGTTGCTCGGTGAGATTTTACAGTTTTTCGTAGATTAGATCGAGTCTGTTCTTCATACCTACAGTCCACGAACAAGCCAAAAAAAATTAGGGTTAGTTCATCCCATCCGAACCAATATGAGCCTTTGCATAATCTTTTCTGTATTTGCTTTGTTGAATTTGCGGTTGCATCGTCGTGTCAAGTTGCTGGTCTTAGCGTCTAGTCTTTTAGAGTTTCGAGTTCTGGTCATAAGTTGTCACGTCGCCGCCGCACCATATTCATCGCCGCTGCCATACCACCACTGCTGCCATATCCCACCACCGCCACCACATACCACCATCGCTGCCATAACCTACCACCGCTGCCATAACCTACCACCATATATCCACAACAAATCCGAGTTCTTTTCATATTAGGTTTGTTCTCGAGATCCATCTAGGTTTCGGTTTCGTGTTTCCTTGCCTGCGTAGGTCTCGAAAAAAAAAAGAGTCTGGAGACCCCCGGGCAGTTTTTAGGCCAAAATTTCGACAGGTGAAAATATTTTTTCCCTATCCTATTTTTGGGCTTTTCTGAGTCTTTTGAGACACGTGCCACCATACTGATTTTTTACCGCACTTTTTCGTCGTCGCTGCCCTGATTCCGAAAAAAAAAATTCGTCAAAAAAATTTCGTGCCTATCATCTTAGTTTGACTTGGGAAGTGTTTTGAGACACTCGCCATTATAGTGATTTTCGGCAAAAAAAAAACGCAAAAAAAAGGAGGCGAAAAAAAAGAAAAAAAAAATCAGAGGTTGTAGGATCGAAGAAGTAGGTCTAGAGGGGGGGTGACTAGACTACTTGACAAGATAAAAATCTGCCTTTTGGTTGTGCAAAGTTTTAGGCAGTTTTGCAATTAAGATCAAGTCAAGTAACATACTACACATGCAATTCTAGAGTATGGGCAGCGGAAAGTAAATTGCATATATAGTAGAAAGAGGTGGAGAAGATCAAACGCAGTTTGGTGACACGGAGATTTTTGTCGTGGTTCCGATAGGTGGTGCTATCGTACATCCACGTTGATGGAGACTTCAACCCACGGAGGGTAACGGCTGCGCGAGTCCACGGAGGGCTCCACCCACGAAGGGTCCACGAAGAAGCAACCTTGTCTATTCCATCATGGCCTACGCCCACGGAGGACTAGCCTTACTCGGGGTAGATCTTCACAAAGTAGGCGATCTCCTTGCCCTTACAAACTTCTTGGTTCAACTCCACATCATCAAGACGGAGGCTCCCAAGCGACACCTAACCAATCTAGGAGGCACCACCCCCCAAAAGGTAATAGACGGTGTTGATGATGATGAACTCCTTGCTCTTGTGCTTCAGATGATAAACTCCCCAACACTCAACTCTCCTCACTGATATGGCTGTGGTGGAAGAAAGATTTGAGTGGAAAGCAACTTGGGAAGGCTAGAGATCAAGTTTCATATGGTAGGAATGGAATGACTTGATCTCAACACAAGGGTAGGTGGTTCACTTCTCAGAAAGTGTATGGTAGAAGTGGTGGTACTTTCTGATGGCTCTCCTCACGAATGAGGAGGGGGTGGAGGGGTATATATAGCCTCCACACAAAATCCAACCGTTACACACACATTTGACCAATCTCGGTCAGACCGAAGTGAAAACTCGGTCAGACCGAAAGTTCAAATATAGTGAACGTTGGGATTTTCGGTGGGACCGAAAATACCATCTCGGTGGGACCGAAAGTGTTACTGATATGAACGTTGGAGATTTCGGTGAGACCGAGAGAGAAAACTCGGTTGGACCGATTTGAGAAAGAGTGGGAACATGCCAGAATCGGTTTGACCGAAAATGAATTATCGGTGCGACCGATTTGAGTCAAGGCAGAACCTTGCCCACTTCGGTGAGACCGATAATGCAAACTCGGAAATTCCGATATGATGTGAAATGGTTACAGAAAGGTTGGCAGTTCAGTTTCGGTGTGACCGATCTCAAACTCGGTGTGACCGATTTTTCTAGGGTTTGGAAAATGGCTGAAGTGGTTCATCTCGGTGGGACTGAGTTGGAGAAATCGGTGTGACCGAGATGTTAGGGTTTGTAGAAAAAACTTCATCTCGGTGGGACTGAGTTGGTTTGACCGAGATTACTTATGGGTGTGTGTTAAGTAGTGAATAGTGCTGATAGTTGAGGGAGTTAGATCACCAAGCACTTGAGCAACAAGAACATTAACACAACCTCATCCCCTTTTAATAGTATTGGCTTTCCTATGGACTCAATGTGATCTTTGATCACTAAACCAAAAATGGAGTCTTGAGCTTTTGCCAATGCTTGTCTTAGCACTTGAGGGGTCCACTTCTTCAATCATCTTGCCATACCAATGTGATTGGGTTTCCTGAAACATACTTGATAAAAGTATTAGTCCAACCACAAAGTATGTTGTCATTAATTACCAAAACCACCCGGAGAGCAAATGTGCTTTCAATCTCCTCCTTTTTGGTAATTGATGGCAACACACTGAAATTATATTGAACGAGACATCAAAGCTTATTGAAAGAAGGACAGGATTATCATGAAAGCTTTGACAAGCATGTAGTACACAGGCTCCCCCTACAAGTGTGCAAGATTTTCATAGATTATGGTTTTGGACTACCACAAGCACACACGAGAGAGATAAGCAAGATGTGCTACATGCAGCTTGGCTATATGCATCAGAGCAGAAGAAAAGGAATTGAGTGATAATGCATATGTGCATGGTGATTTCTTGCAAACAAGTATTTACAAGCAAGTCACCATCATGCACATTCTGCAAGATGCATATACTTACCTTGAGGTTCCTTGACATTGTGCCTGAAGGGATAAACTTGAGAAAACAAGGTTAGATAACACAAGAGTATTCCTTCAACCAACTGCAAGAACATCAAGAGTACCAAGCCAGGGAGGACATGTATAAAGAGTGTCTCATATTGAGCACAAGCTTGAATCAGCAAACATGTCTCCGCAGCTAAAAGATTTTCAATGAATTCTGAGAGATTTTGCTTTTCATAGGATATCAATTGTGAAGATTCCTCTAAGTCTTCTCCCCTTAAACTAAAAGACTTCATAAGATACCAATTGTGAGTAAGATACCAATTGTGAGAACAAGGGGTGTGATGGAAAAAGCAAAATCAAAAGAAAGATGCCAATTGTAATGTCCAATGTAAAATACGACAAAGCTTTGATGATGTGATTCTCTCCCCCTTAAGATAGGATTGCTTTTCTTTTTCCTTTAAGTCTTCTCTTCTCCCTCTACTCCCCCTACTCCCCCTAAGTCCTCTCCCCCTAAGTTCTCTCCCCCTTTGACATCAAGTGCCGAAAAGGGCAGCAAACTAGGTAGGGTAGGAAGGATGGAAAGAAGGAAAGAAAGAAGTGGGATCCTGAAGAATCACAACAGGGCAAATAAAAACAATTTGAGTCCAAATTTGAGTCCTCTCCCTCTTTAAGATTTAAAAATTTGAGTGGAGCTGCAGAAGTAGATGTCCTGGAAGATAAATCCAAGGAAACACAGAAATAATCCAACTCACTCTGCGAGGGATGTTTTCAAAGGATTTGCAATGAATTTGTAAAAGATTTTCAAGGAATTGATCAGAGCCAGAAAAAGATTTCCAAAAGGATATTCACAAAGAAACATAAGAAAAGAAATAAAAAGAAATTCTAGATGAAGTTTTTTTTTTTGTGTAAAGAAAACTCAATGAGAGAGCATAAGAGAAAATAGAAAAACTCCAAAAGCATATGTACTTCATCTAGATAAAGGTCGGCGACAAAGTCACCTATGTTTGAGTATATTGACTTAGGAGTCAAATGAGGACATTTGATCATAGGTCATACTCATCGTTTAAGCTCAAAATGGGGTTGCCATTTTTCGATTAAGCGTTTGATGTGATCACATCTTATGAAGCTGCTTGTACTCATGACTTTGAGCAAAGCTCCTCAAAGATGTGAAGAACATACCTTGGGCTTGTTGTTGCTTTATTCATGTAGGTAAGCTTGATGTAGGTGCTCATTGAATGTGAAGTTGGAGCGCCGTTTCTACTTGTGTAGTTCATCTTCCTACATGGGTTAGGCAAGCAAGGAAATACTCAAGAATATCCAAGATGACAAGAGTGAAATACTAGATGTATAAGATGTCAAAAAGGATATGTGGAATTTTGTTCCTTGAGCTCAACATCCCAAAGGGCTAGATACTTGGTCAATGACAAGATTACTCATGATTTGAGTGTGTGGTAATCTTGTGGAATGTAGATCATCCAAGTACCTGCAAAGAGTTAGATGCAATACAAGGAGGCAAATGTGTCCAAGACATATGATCATCATCATAAGAGAAATATCAAGGATTAGTCAAGAGAGCTCAAGCCTTGCATGCATCAATGGAGTTATCACTCCAAGTTTGAAGCATCAATGATGTTCAACTCACTCCTTAAGCGACAAAACACTTTCTCATCAAGAGGTTTTGTAAAGATATCAGCAAGTTGTTTGTCAGTACGAACATGCTTAAGATTAATATCACCCTTGGCAATATGATCACGAATAAAATGGTGACGAACTTCAATATGCTTTGTTCGAGAGTGTTGCACTGGATTGTGTCCAATCTTGATTGCACTCTCATTGTCACAAAGCAAGGGAACACGTCTCACATGTATCCCATAATCTTTAAGCGTTTGTGTCATCCATAGCAATTGAGCACAACACGAACCAGCAGCAATATATTCTGCTTCGGCAGTGGATAAAGATACCGAATTTTGTTTCTTGGAGGACCAAGATACAAGGGATCGACCAAGGAATTGACATGTACCCGAAGTTGACTTTCTATCAACCTTGTCACCGGCATAGTCCGAGTCGGAATAGCCAACAAGATCGAAAGAGGCCCTCTTAGGATACCAAATGCCAAAGTTTGGTGTGTGTATCAAGTATCTCACTATCCTTTTAACAGCTTTAAGATGACATTCTTTCGGGGCTGCTTGATATCGCGCACACATGCATACACTCAACATTATGTCAGGACGAGAAGCACAAAGATATAGTAGAGAACCAATCATAGAACGGTAAACCTTTTGATCAACGGGTTCTCCGTCTTTTGTCAAGTCATTATGTCCACTAGTGGGCATGGGGGTACTCATACCTTTGCTTTCTTGCATGTTGAACTTCTTGAAGAGATCCTTGGTGTACTTTGTTTGTGAGACAAAAGTACCCTCCTTAGATTGCTTGATTTGCAACCCAAGGAAGAATTTGAGTTCACACATCATGGACATTTCATACTTCTCCGACATGAGCTGTCCAAACTTCTTGCTAAAATGGGGGTTAGTTGAACCAAAGATAATATCATCAACATATATTTGGCACACAAATAGTTCACCATTAACCCTTTTTGTGAACAGCGTTGAGTCTATCTTTCCAATCTCAAAGCCTTTTTCAAGAAGAAAGCTAGTCAAGCATTTGTACCAAGCTCTAGGAGCTTGTTTAAGACCATAAAGAGCTTTATGCAACTTGTAAACATGATTAGGCTTTTTGGGATTCACAAATCCGGGAGGTTGTTTACCAAATACTTCCTCTTCAATTTCACCATTTAGAAAAGCACTTTTGATATCCATTTGATAGAGAGTAATATCATGATGATTGGCATAAGCAAGAAGAATGCGAATGGACTCAAGTCTAGCAACGGGGGCATAGGTCTCACCATAGTCCATACCTTCGACTTGTGTGTAACCTTGAGCTACGAGACGAGCCTTGTTGCGGATGACTTGTCCATCTTCATCTTGCTTGTTCCGAAACACCCATTTGGTTCCAATGATGTTTTGATCATCGTTGGGCTTTTCTACCAAAGTCCACACCTTGTTCCTCTCGAAGTTGTGTAGTTCTTCGTGCATAGCGTTCACCCAATCCGGGTCATCAAGTGCTTCTTCTACCTTCATAGGTTCAATACTAGAGATAAATGAGTAATGCTCACAAAAGTTAGCTAAGCGAGTTTTAGAGCGAGTAATTCTCCCGGAGTTGATGTCGTTCATCATTTGTTCCACGGGATGATTCTTCTTGACTCTTGCTCGAACTCGGGATAGCTTTTGTTGATGTTGTGGCTCAGCTTCCTCATCATCTTCATCTTCTTCTTCTTCTTCATTGTTGTTGGTGTTGTCTTGAGGTGGTGGAGAAGGAGGTTGTGGTGGATCTTCTTGTTGCATTTCCTCATCTTGGTGAGTTCCACTTGTGGAGGCCTCCATGTTGCCTTGAGGTTCATCTCTCTGTGAGGTAGGTGGCTCCACATATGTAGATGAGGTACTCTCCTTCACTTCCATGGGACGAATCTTTCCAATAGATAAATCTTGGATTGCTTCCGATGGGTCCTTGTCTCCTACATCAATAGGCATTTGCTCTACTTGCGAGCCATTAGATTCATCAAACTTCACATCTACCGTCTCTTCAACCTTTCGGGTGAAATTATTGTAGACACGGTAGGTGTGGGAGTTTGATCCATAACCAAGAAGAAAGCCTTCATGAGATTTAGGAGCAAATTTAGACCGACGATGCTTATCAAGGATATAGCATTTTGAACCAAAGACACGAAAGTATCCCACTTGGGGTTTGTTACCGGTGAGAAGCTCGTATGATGTCTTGCCGAGAAGCTTATGAAGATAGAGCCTGTTGATAGCATGACAAGCTGTCTCGACTGCTTCTCCCCAAAAGTGTTTCGGTGTCTTGTATTCATCAAGCATCGTTCTTGCCATCTCAATGAGCGTTCGGTTCTTCCTCTCAACAACTCCATTTTGTTGAGGAGTGTACGTAGCCGAGAACTCATGTAGAATTCCTTCCTCATCGAGAAAAGAGTCTACATTGGCGTTCTTGAACTCCGTTCCATTGTCACTCCGAACTTTCTTGATCTTCACCTCAAATTGATTTTGGGCCTTTTTGGCAAAGGTCTTGAAGATCCTCTGAACCTGCGATTTATCATCAAGGAAAAATACCCACGTAAATCTGGAATAATCATCAACTATAACTAGACCAAAGGAGTTACCACCAAGGCTTTTGTAAGCATTGGGGCCGAAGAGATCCATATGAAGAAGCTCAAGCGGTCTCCTTGTGGTCATGATGTTTTTCACGGGATGACTTCCACCAACTTGTTTTCCTGCTTGACAAGCACTACAAAGTCTATCTTTGTCAAAGAAAACATCTTTAACACCAAGAATATGATCACCTTTGATCAGCTTGTCTAAATTACGCATACCAACATGTCCTAGCCTTCTATGCCATAACCAACCTTTAGAGGATTTAGCAATGAAACAAGCTCTAGGTTGGGCTTTCTTAGTGAAATCAACAATATATAGATCACCTCTACGGATACCCGTAAAAGCCATGTTTTGATTATCACGACGAAAGACTTGGCAATCTACTTTGGTGAATAGCACATTGAATCCAAAGTCAGCTAATCTAGACACGGAAAGTAAGTTGTATCCAAGAGATTCTACAAGCATGACATTTTGAATAGAGCTATCATGAGATATGGCCACCTTACCAAGGCCAAGTACCTTACCCTTGGAGTTGTCTCCAAAAGTCACATACTTGCGTGGACCATCGTTCTTTGCAAGCTCTCGAAACATGTCTTTGTCTCCGGTCATATGATCAGTGCATCCACTATCAAGAATCCACTCTTTTCCGCCGGACATGTAGTCTCTCATATTTGCCATAATATTGAGACTCTTCATGACCTTGTCTAGCTCGGTGTCCGAATCAGAGTAATCATCATCATACTCATGCTCATCATCATATTGACCCATAGATTGTTCATCATCAACACCTAGGTCAATTTGATAAGTACTTGCATTAGTTTGATCAATGGAATAATAATCTTCGGAATGCAATGCAAGAGCATTTCTAATTCTAATATTGATAAGACCGGGATCACCCTTCTTTTTCATAAGATCACGAAGCTCAAAGAAGCATTTATCAAAGTTAGGATCATTGGGGTGCAACCTATCAAATTCAATAGTCTTGTGTAGAATTTCATCAAGACCTCTCATAGAGTAGTCCGGATAAAGTTCTTCCAAGAATTTCCATATAGCATAAGCACACTCAAAGTTTGTAACAAGATTAAGCAAGTCATCAGGTAACCCTCTAATGATAAGATTCACAGTTCTAAGGTTACGAAGCAAATCAAGCTCTTCATCCATGGTAGGGTGCAAGGGATCAACAGGAGGCACATAGGGGGTCTCAACATATTTGCACAAATTGTACATTTTAAAGATACTAAGCATTTCAACCCTCCAAGAGTTATAAAACCTTCCATCAAGAACAGGCACTCTATGGCTAACACTCCCATCCGTAGACACGTCCATCTTCCTCCAATGGTGTGTAAACCAAAGCAATGGAGACCAAAGCTCTGATACCAATTGTAGGATCGAAGAAGTAGGTCTAGAGGGGGGGTGATTAGACTACTTGACAAGATAAAAATCTGCCTTTTGGTTGTGCAAAGTTTTAGGCAGTTTTGCAATTAAGATCAAGTCAAGTAACATACTACACATGCAATTCTAGAGTATGGGCAGCGGAAAGTAAATTGCATATATAGTAAATGGAAGTGGAGAAGATCAAACGCAGTTTGGTGACACGGAGATTTTTGTCGTGGTTCCGATAGGTGGTGCTATCGTACATCCACGTTGATGGAGACTTCAACCCACGGAGGGTAACGGCTGCGCGAGTCCACGGAGGGCTCCACCCACGAAGGGTCCACGAAGAAGCAACCTCGTCTATTCCATCACGGCCTACGCCCACGGAGGACTAGCCTTACTCGGGGTAGATCTTCACGAAGTAGGCGATCTCCTTGCCCTTACAAACTTCTTGGTTCAACTCCACATCACGACGGAGGCTCCCAAGCGACACCTAACCAATCTAGGAGGCACCACCCCCCAAAAGGTAATAGACGGTGTTGATGGTGATGAACTCCTTGCTCTTGTGCTTCAGATGATAAACTCCCCAACACTCAACTCTCCTCACTGATATGGCTGTGGTGGAAGAAAGATTTGAGTGGAAAGCAACTTGGGAAGGCTAGAGATCAAGTTTCATATGGTAGGAATGGAATGACTTGATCTCAACACAAGGGTAGGTGGTTCACTTCTCAGAAAGTGTATGGTAGAAGTGGTGGTACTTTCTGATGGCTCTCCTCACGAATGAGGAGGGGGTGGAGGGGTATATATAGCCTCCACACAAAATCCAACCGTTACACACACATTTGACCAATCTCGGTCAGACCGAAGTGAAAACTCGGTCAGACCGAAAGTTCAAATATAGTGAACGTTGGGATTTTCGGTGGGACCGAAAATACCATCTCGGTGGGACCGAAAGTGTTACTGATATGAACGTTGGAGATTTCGGTGAGACCGAGAGAGAAAACTCGGTTGGACCGATTTGAGAAAGAGTGGGAACATGCCAGAATCGGTTTGACCGAAAATGAATTATCGGTGCGACCGATTTGAGTCAAGGCAGAACCTTGCCCACTTCGGTGAGACCGATAATGCAAACTCGGAAATTCCAATATGATGTGAAATGGTTACAGAAAGGTTGGCAGTTCAGTTTCGGTGTGACCGATCTCAAACTCGGTGTGACCGATTTTTCTAGGGTTTGGAAAATGGCTGAAGTGGTTCATCTCGGTGGGACTGAGTTGGAGAAATCGGTGTGACCGAGATGTTAGGGTATGTAGAAAAAACTTCATCTCGGTGGGACTGAGTTGGTTTGACCGAGATTACTTATGGGTGTGTGTTAAGTAGTGAATAGTGCTGATAGTTGAGGGAGTTAGATCGCCAAGCACTTGAGCAACAAGAACATTAACACAACCTCATCCCCTTTTAATAGTATTGGCTTTCCTATGGACTCAATGTGATCTTTGATCACTAAACCAAAAATGGAGTCTTGAGCTTTTGCCAATGCTTGTCTTAGCACTTGAGGGGTCCACTTCTTCAATCATCTTGCCATACCAATGTGATTGGGTTTCCTGAAACATACTTGATAAAAGTATTAGTCCAACCACAAAGTATGTTGTCATTAATTACCAAAACCACCCGGAGAGCAAATGTGCTTTCAGAGGTGCTTTTCCCTTGATTACGTGCAGCGCCGTGATTTTGTTAGTGTTCTAGGCTCGCGTCTCTAGTACGGTCTAGCCTAGGACCAGCACAGTACCGTCGTTGAGCGTTTATTCACCTTTGCATCTCTGAATTGATTATTGCTGACCCTTTTTGCTACCATATTATAAGCCTTCCCAGCTCCACATACATCTACATCGTGCGTTTGACTCTCCCTGGTAATCGCTCTATCCAAGCTTTGAGAGTTTTGACTACATCGGTTGCCGATCACCACCTGCTGCTGGGTAAGAACTGGTAAGAATTTGAGATTTGCTTGACAGATTTGTGACACCCGCCACCACCACCACTTGTTAGTAGTCTGTAGGATCATATTCTTGTGTGTTTCTATTGCTGCTAACCATGCCAGGATCACAAGTCGACGAGACTGACTGGGAGAACTTGACGAACAAGGAGCTTCATGATAAGTTTCAGGAAATGATGAGTGTACAGGTGCAAGATGTGCTAAACACATTGGACGAGGCCATGGAGAAGATAGATGCAATGGAGAAGACGTTTGAAACAAAGCTGGATAACAAGTTTGCTGAATTGCTTTCACGTTTTCCACCACCACCGGCTGCTGCAGCTGTCCCACCTCAACAACAACAACAACAACAACAACAACGTCGCCTTCCGAATCAAGTGGGACGAGCACAGCGCGTTCCCCTTGAGACTGGTCAAGCTTCTGGTGCTGCTGTTGATGTTTCTGTAGCTCTTGCTGCTACTGCAGAGGTGGAGGACCATTACGAGGATGAGGTTGACCAAAATCAGAACCACGTGCAACAACCAGCACCACCACCACCAGGTCGTCCTCATGCATATCATCGCAACGGTAGGGCTGCACCACCACCTGAGGTACATGACCATCTTTCTAAACTGAAATTGAATATTCCACTATTTGAGGGTAGATATGTTCCTGATATATATCTTACTTGGGAGTTACAAACTGAACAACGTTTTACATGTTTAAACTATCCCGAGGAGAGACGTGTTCCTGCTGCTGTTTGTGCTTTCACTAGTTTTGCATGTGTTTGGTGGTCTGAACATTGTAGATTATATCCTACTCCAGCTACTTGGACTGCTTTGAAAACTGCTATGCGTACTCGTTGGGTTCCACCATATTATCAACGTGAATTACTTCAAAAACTGCAGCGGTTAAGACAAGGAAAAAATTCTGTAGAAGAATATTATCAGCAATTACAAACTGGCCTGATTAGATGTGGTATTGTTGAGGAGAATGAAGCTATGCTTGCACGTTTTATGGGTGGATTAAATAGAGAGATTCAGACCATTCTAGAGTATAATGATTATACTAATATCACTCGTTTATTCCATCTTGCTTGTAAAGCTGAACGTGAAGTGCAGGATCGACATGCATTGGCGCGGACTAACTTTTCTGCAGGTCGACCTTCATCATGGACACCGCGTGCATCCTCTACTTCCACATATTCTACTGCACCGACACCTCCATCAGCTGTTACCTCCAGCCGTGATACAAGGAAGCAGGCACAACCACCATTATCTGACAAGAGCACACCTATTGGGCCTGCACAGAGTTCTTCTTCCATGGCATCAACAGGGCACACCAGTGATATTATTTGTCGTCGTTGTAAGGGAAGAGGACATTTTGCGAGAGATTGCAAATATCAACGTGTGATGATTGCTACTGAGGATGGTGGATATGAATCCGCTAGTGACTATGATGAGGAGACTTTGGCTCTTGTTACACGTGAAGAACACGGTGGAGACGATTCTGATCATGAGACGCAATACATGGCTCCTGAAGATGCTGACAGGTATGAATGTTTAGTTGCTCAACGTGTTTTGAGTGTGCAGGTTACACAAGCTGAGCAAAATCAGAGGCATAATTTGTTCCATACAAAGGGAGTTGTGAAGGAACGTTCTGTTCGCGTGATCATAGGTGGAGGGAGTTGCAACAACTTGGCTAGCATGGAGATGGTGGAGACGCTATCTCTCACCACAAGACCACATCCACATCCTTACTACATCCAATGGTTCAACAACAGCGGCAAGGTTAAGGTAACACGTACTGTTCGTGTGCATTTTAGTATCTCTACATATGTTGATTATGTTGATTGTGATGTGGTACCTATGCAAGCATGTTCCTTATTACTTGGTAGACCATGGCAATTTGATAAATATTCTGTACACCATGGTAGACACAATCAGTATACTCTTGTTCATAAGGATAAAAATATTACTTTGCTTCCTATGACTCCTGATTCCATTTTGAAAGATGATATTAATAGAGCTAATAAAGCAAAACAGGAGAAAAATAAGAGTGAAAATCAGATTGTGGCAAAAGAATTTGAGCAACAAATGAAGCCTAATAATAAACCATCTACTGTTGCTTCTGAAATTAAATTGAAAAGTGCATGTTTATTTGCCACCAAATCTGATATTGATGAGCTAGATTTTAGCAAATTTGTTTGCTATGCTGTTGTATGCAAAGAGGCATTATTTTCATTCGAGGACGTGCCTTCCTCTTTGCCTCCTGCTGTCACTAACATTTTGCAGGAGTTCGCCGACGTCTTTCCACAAGACGCGCCACCGGGATTACCACCTATTCGAGGGATTGAGCATCAGATTGACTTAATTCCCGGTGCATCGCTACCCAACCGCGCACCATACCGTACCAATCCAGAAGAGACGAAGGAGATTATGCGTCAAGTACAGGAGCTACTCGACAAAGGTTATATACGCGAATCCCTTAGTCCTTGTGCTGTTCCTATTATTCTAGTGCCGAAAAAGGATGGTACATCGCGTATCTGTGTTGATTGTAGAGCCATTAATAATATTACTATTCGTTATCGTCATCCTATTCCTAGGCTAGATGATAGGCTTGATGAATTGAGTGGCTCTACAATATTCTCCAAAGTTGATTTGCGTAGTGGGTACCATCAAATTCGTATGAAATTGGGAGATGAATGGAAAACAGCATTTAAAACTACGTTTGGATTATATGAGTGGTTAGTCATGCCTTTTGGGTTCACTAATGCACCTAGTACTTTCATGAGATTAATGAATGAAGTTTTACGTGCTTTCATTGGACGATTTGTGGTAGTATACTTTGATGATATATTGATTTTTAGCAGATCTTTGGAGGAACATTTGGAACATTTACGTGCTGTTTTTATTGCTCTACGTGATGCACGTTTATTTGGTAACCTTGGAAAGTGCACCTTTTGCACCGACCGAGTCTCTTTTCTTGGCTATGTTGTTACTCCACAGGGAATTGAGGTTGATAAAGCCAAGATTGAAGCTATTGAGAGTTGGCCGCAGCCCAAAACGGTCACACACGTGAGGAGTTTCCTTGGCCTCGCTGGATTCTATCGGCGTTTTGTGAGAGATTTCAGCACCATTGCTGCAGCTCTCAATGAGCTTACAAAGAAGGATGTGCCTTTTGTTTGGGGTACTGCACAGGAAGAAGCATTCACGGTATTGAAAGATAAGTTGACACATGCTCCTTTACTCCAACTTCCTGATTTTAATAAGACTTTTGAGCTTGAATGTGATGCTAGTGGAATTGGGTTAGGAGGTGTGTTATTACAAGATGGTAAACCTGTTGCATATTTTTCTGAAAAATTGAGTGGGCCTAGTCTGAATTATTCTACTTATGATAAGGAATTATATGCTCTTGTTCGGACTTTGGAGACATGACAACATTATTTATGGCCCAAAGAATTTGTTATACATTCTGATCATGAATCTTTAAAGCACATTAAAAGTCAAGCAAAACTGAACCGTAGACATGCTAAATGGGTTGAATTCATAGAGACTTTCCCTTATGTTATTAAACACAAGAAGGGAAAAGAAAATGTTATTGCTGATGCATTGTCTCGTCGTTATACTATACTTTCACAACTTGACTTTAAAATATTTGGTTTGGAGACCATCAAAGATCAATATGTGCATGATGCTGAATTTAAAGATGTATTGCAGAATTGTAAAGAAGGGAGAACATGGAACAAGTTCGTCTTTAGTGATGGATTTGTGTTTCGAGCAAGCTATGCATTCCAGCTAGCTCTGTTCGTCTTTTGTTGTTGCAGGAGGCGCATGGAGGAGGATTAATGGGACACTTTGGCGTGAAGAAGACGGAGGACGTACTTGCTACACATTTCTTTTGGCCAAAGATGCGACGGGATGTTGAGCGTTTTGTTGCTCGCTGCACTACATGTCAAAAAGCTAAGTCACGACTCAATCCTCATGGTTTATACATGCCTTTGCCTGTCCCTAGTGTTCCTTGGGAAGATATATCTATGGACTTTGTTTTGGGTTTACCTCGAACAAAGAAGGGGAGGGATAGCATATTTGTTGTCGTGGATAGGTTCTCGAAGATGGCACACTTTATACCATGTCATAAAAGCGATGATGCTGCTAATGTTGCTGATTTGTTCTTTCGTGAAATTATTCGCTTGCATGGTGTGCCAAATACTATTGTTTCAGATCGTGATACTAAATTTCTTAGCCACTTTTGGAGATGTTTATGGGCTAAGTTGGGGACTAAACTGCTTTTTAGTACTACTTGTCACCCCCAAACTGATGGACAAACTGAAGTAGTCAACAGAACTTTGTCTACTATGCTTAGGGCTGTTTTGAAGAATAATAAGAAAATGTGGGAAGAATGCTTGCCTCATATTGAATTTGCTTATAATCGTTCCTTGCATTCTACTACTAAGATGTGCCCTTTTGAAATTGTCTATGGTTTCCTACCTCGTGCACCTATTGATTTGTTGCCTCTTCCATCTTTGGAGAAGGTTAATTTTGATGCTAAACAATGTGCTGAATTGATCTTAAAAATGCATGAGTTAACTAAGGAAAATATTGAGCGCATGAATGCTAAATATAAACTTGTTGGAGATAAGGGTAGAAAACGTGTTGTCTTTGCACGTGGAGATCTTGTTTGGTTACATTTGCGTAAGGATAGGTTTCCTAATTTGCGCAAGTCAAAGCTAATGCCACGTGCTGATGGTCCTTTCAAGGTGTTAGAGAAAATAAATGATAATGCATATAAACTTGAGCTGCCTGCAGATTTTCGGGTTAGTCCCACATTTAACATTGCAGATTTGAAGCCTTACTTGGGTGAGGAAGATGAGCTTCCGTCGAGGACGACTACAATTCAAGAAGGGGAGGATGATGAGGACATCACTAACAAGGTTACACCCACAGCTCCAACTGACACATATACAGGACCAATTACTAGAGCTCGCGCACGCCAATTAAATTACCAGGTACTTTCGTTTCTTGGTAATGAATCTAATGTTCATGAGAATATGATGCTGCCTAAATTGGATACATTTGTCTTGCTTACAAATGAAGGGCCTAGCTTGGACAAGAAGGATGAACATTGGAGCAAGATCAAGCATGGAGATGATGGCATGCGCAAGGGGAACAAGAATGGAGTTTCAATTGATGATTTCAGGACTTTGAAGCCACCATAATGAGTGCGAGAAGCCTTGGACGAAATATACGAGATGCCACTTCATAAATTTTGTCCAGAGGCTATTATAGGTGCTGCGTCACCTTATTTTTGGGCCAGGCCCATGTAATTTCGAAATACTTGAGTATAGGCTGTTTTTAGAGTCTGTATGTGTGGGGAAACAAGAGTTAGGGTTGGTTTCGGACCCCTCCACCAAGGGCCACGAAATTCCCCCCTCTTTCCCTCATATATACAGCCCTTAGGGCGTCGTTTAGACTTTGGGTTTTGTTTAGATTAAAAGTTCGCCATAGCTGCAACTTCGCGTACTTCGTTTGTGTTCAACGACCAGACAAAGGCGTCACAGAACCCCACCTTGATCAATAAAGCTTTCCTCTTATATTCGCAATATCCAGATTGCAATCTTAGTTTCTTGCTTGTTCTTCGTTTGCCTGCAGGAAACAGACCTTCGTGGTCAGGTTGATCGTGCTCCGGCGTGGTCGATAACCTCTCGAAGTTGGTTTAGCGATTGCTAAGGCGCGACGTCCACGCACGTTCGTAGTCGGATCGTCAAAGTCGACTTCACCCAAACGATAGCCACTATCTCATCGAAAGGCGGGACACCTTTGCCTCTATCAATTATGCATATTAATACCCCTCAGATCATGAACAATATTATGTCTTGTAAGTAGTTACTTTTGTTCCTGAGGAAATGGGAGAAGTCTTGCTATCAGTAATCATGTGAATTTGGTCTTCGTTCGATATTTTGATGAGATGTATGTTGTCTCTCCTCTAGTGGTGTCATGTGAACGTCGACTACATGACACTTCACCATTATTTGGGCCTAGAGGAAGGCATTGGGAAGTAATAAGTAGATGATGGGTTGCTAGAGTGACAGAAGCTTAAACCCTAGTTTATGTGTTGCTTCGTAAGGGGCTGATTTGGATCCATATGTTTCAGGCTATGGTTAGGTTTACCTTAATACTTCTTTTGTAGTTGCGGATGCTTGCATTAGGTTAATCATAAGTGGGAGGCTTGTCCAAGTAAGGGAAGCATCCAAGCACCGGTCCACCCACATTCCAAATTATCAAAGTACCGAACGCGAATCAGACTATCGTGATGAAAACTAGCTTGACGATAATTCCCATATGATGTAGGGTGGAACCCTAATCAGCGGACCTTTCACGATTTGGAGGGTGGCACACGATGAACACGGGGAAAACAAGGAGAAAGACGGGGAAAACACAAGAGAGAACACTCAAATCAACACGAAAGCAATCACACAAGCGCTAGATTCGCGATACAAAGTCGAGATCCATGGTCCAAAGTCAACAACGGTGATACAGATAGTCTTCTCCCGGAGGAGGTCTTGATATCCCTGGGGATCTTCTCCGTGAAGGAGGTCCTGAATCCGTAGTGGATCTTCTCCGTAGAGGCGCACCGTCTCGTGGGAGAAATCCACACAAGTATGAGAAATGAGCTAAACCACAGCTGAGTCTAACGGAGGGGAGTCGACAGTATTTATATTACACGGGTAGGCGCCGTCGGGGCGGACGCCCGTGGGTTACCGGACGTCCGGTGGTTCCGGAGGGACCGGACATCCGGTAATCCTCGGATTTCCGCTAATTAGCTTCTGTCGCCGTTGTCACGGACGTCCGGTGGCTTCCGGTCGTCCGGTCGTCTGGGGGAGGCCGGACGTCCGGTGTCTTCCGGTCGTCCGGTGCCTGGGAGTCGCCGGTCGTCCGGTGCAGGCCGGACGTCCGGTGCCTGTAGCATCTCCAGCCTTCCTTCTTCTTGTCTTGTGTACTTGTCGGGCCTGTCCTCTTGAGCATCGTGTAGAGCTGTCCCGCTGTCTTCGTCCAAGCACCTGAGTATGCATAGAGTCTCTGATGAAGGTAGAAGCCGTGCCTCAAGTGAATCCGAAAGATGTAAAGAGAGGAGCGAGGTCACCTCGGTCTCGAAAGCTCTTGCACGGGCTCTAGTCATGGGTCCTTTGGGCACTTGGTGAGGTGAAGGAGGGTCCATGGGGATGACCTTGGGATGCTCCGCATCATCTCCCCTCCCTTGGGAAAGATCCGACCTCGGATCGAGATCTTCATCACCATGGAAGGGAGAAAGATCCTTGACGTTGAAGATGTCGCTCACGGAGTACTTGTCTCGAGGAAGGTCGATCTTGTAGGCGTTGTCGTTGTAGCGGGCTAGCACCTTGAAGGGTCCGTCGGCGCGAGGTAGAAGCTTGGACTTGCGCTCGTGTGGGAAGCGGTCCTTGCGAAGATGAAGCCAAACAAGATCTCCCGGTTGAAACACCATTGGTGCCTTGTTGACGTTGAGCTTGGTGGCGAGACGTTGGACTTGGCGCTCGATCATCGCCCTTGTATCTTCGTGCACCTTCTTGAGATAGCGTGCTCGAGCACTTGCATCCATGTTGATGCGCTCTTGTAGCGGTAGAGGTAGAATGTCCAATGGAGACAACGGATTGAAGCCGTAGACAACCTCGAATGGCGACTTGCCGGTGGTCGAATGTCGTGCTCGGTTGTAGGCGAACTCGGCGATGGGCAAGCAATGCTCCCATTCCCGGATGTTCCTCTTGATCAACACACGAAGAAGAGTGGAGAGCGTGCGGTTCGTCACCTCCGTCTGGCCGTCCGTTTGTGGATGGTACGCCGAAGAAAAGAGGAGCTTGATTCCGAGCTTGGCACACAGTGTTTTCCAAAAGTAACTCAAGAACTTGACGTCCCGGTCCGACACGATCGTTTTGGGCACGCCGTGTAGACGAAGTATCTCCCTACAAAAGAGAGTTGCAACATGTGAAGCATCGTCGATCTTGTTACAAGGAATGAAATGAGCCATTTTGGAGAATCTATCTACCACGACAAGCACGGAATCTTTTCCATTTTGAGTTCTAGGTAAGCCAAGTATGAAATCCATGCTTATGTCTTCCCATGGATGATATGGAATAGGAAGAGGCATATAAAGACCGTGAGATTGAGCTTCGGACTTAGCTTTGCGGCATGTCGAGCAGCGGTTGGTGAGGCGTGAGACGTCACGAAGCATCTTGGGCCAAAAATAGTTCTTAGAGAGAGTAGCAAACGTCTTGTCGCTCCAAAGTGTCCCATGAGTCCTCCTCCATGCGATTCCTGCAAAAGGAGCAAACGAAGCGAAGACTCGGGAATACAAAGTTTGTTAGCTCTCATAAGATATCCATCCTTGATGTAGTAATGTTCCCAAGAAGTGTGAGTCAAGCATTTAGCATAAGCATTTGCAAAGAAAGGATCATGCTCATATAAATCTTTAATATGCTCAAAGCCAAGCACATTCAACTCAAGTTGTGTTACAAGCATGCATTTGCGGGAAAGCGCGTCCGCCACAACATTTTCTTTGCCCTTGATGTATTTGATGACATAGGGAAAAGACTCAATGAACTCACTCCATTTAGCATGACGCTTGTTCAACTTAGTTTGCCCTTTGAGATACTTGATTGTCTCATGGTCCGTATGAAGAATGAATTCATGAGGTCTAAGATAGTGATCCCAAACACGTAGAACTCTCACCAAGGCATAAAGCTCTTTATCATAGATGGGGTAGTTAAGTTGCGCTCCCGATAGCTTTTCGCTAAAGTACGCAATTGGGCGCTTTTCTTGCATTAGCACGCCACCTATACCCGTACCACTAGCATCACAATGAATCTCAAACGGTTTGTCAAAGTTTGGTAGGGCTAAAAGTGGTGCGTGCGTGAGCAAGTTCTTGATGCGGAGCATCCCAAGGTCATCCCCATGGACCCTCCTTCACCTCCTCAAGCGCCCAAAGGACCAAGGACTAGAGCTCCCGAGACCGAGGTGACGTCACTCCTTGCCCTATTTCCATACAAATCTTGCGAGACATGGTCGCTACCTCAGACGGACGTGTTGTGTGTGCTCAGGTGCGAAGAAGACCACATCGGAGAGGGGCGTGAAGATGGACGAGTCCTCAAGTTCATGGACGAGCCAATGCATCGAGAAGAGAAGAAGAGAGCTCCAGGCCCCGGACATCCGGCCCCCTGGCCCGGACATCCGGCCCCTGGACGATCAGCTACAGAAGGCCAGCAGCAGCCGAAGCTACAGGGCCCGGACATCCGGCCAGGGCCCGGACATCCGGCCAGGCATGGCCCGGACATCCGGCCTCGGGCCCGGAAATCCGGCGCCTCTGTCCAGAGAGCACCCGAGGCGCGCCCACTCCAGCCCGGACATCCGGCCCATGGCCCCGGACATCCGGCGCCCCGCGAAGCCCCGGACATCCGGCCCGCTGCCCGGACGTCCGGCTCCTGATCTGCCTGCGCGCAGCACTTGGGCCGAGGCCCGTGTATCCCCTTCGCCCGTAGACTATATATACTCCTCTCCTCATTCCGTTTAGGGTTAGCTGTGGTTTAGCTCATTCTTAGACTTGTGTGGATTTCTCCCACGAGACGGTGCGCCTCTACGGAGAAGATCCACTTCGGATTCAGGACCTCCTTCATCGGAGAAGATCCCCCGGGATATCAAGACCTCCTCACGGAGAAGACTATCTTTGTACCACCGGTGTTGACTTTGGATCATGTATCTCGACCTTGTATCGCGAATCTAGCGCTTGTGTGATTGCTTCCGTGTTGATTTGAGTGTTCTCTCTTGTGTTTTCCCCGTCTTTCCCTTGTGTTTCCCCGTGTTCATCGTGTGCCACCCTCCAAATCGTGAAAGGTCCGCTGATTAGGGTTCCACCCTACATCATCTTGGTATCAAGAGCAAGGTTGATCACGATTTTGGAGTCCCACACTTTGTTTTCTAGCCTGTTTTTGTCGTGTTCTTCCCAATCTCGAAAAATTCCCCACAAAAAGAGACCCAAAAATTTTCTGTGATCTGTTGATTTGGCAAGATTTTGTTGAATTTGTTCCATGGATTTTCTGTGCCACGTGTGGATCTAGCTTTTCCCCCACTTTTCCCCAAATTTCATCCGCAAAATCCGCCGAATTTTTGCCCCGAAACCACCGTTTGCAACGTGTTCTTCCTAGCTCGGGCACCCCGGACATCCGGCTCGTGCCCAGGACATCCGGTCTCCCGCAGCCACAAAACCACCACCACACCCCACCTAGCAAACCTCCACCGCCTTTTCGTTCGGTGATCCACCCTATCTTCCGCAACAACCACCATCGCTTCACCGCTTCGAGTTTGGAAATTTGTCTCCATTTGCCGTGGATACTTGAGTTGTGGTTTCACCGTTTCCTTGGATGTTTAGGCTACCTCGGAACGGCAAGACTTCGACAACACCACCGCTCAACTTCGGCAAGGACGGTAACATCGACGACACTTCGCTCATTCTACCTTGCAATTGCATTGTCACCCTATGAACCATCTTTGCGTAGCTTTCCCTTTGAGACTAGCCATTTGAGTATTGCCGGGCCACGACACTTGTGCACATTAGTGATAGTCATAGATATTGCATACTACATCATTGTGAGTAATATCACATCATCTTGGTATCTTGCATATCCCCGTGTGCCACAAGAGTGCTCCGCATACACAATAGCTACCTCGATCCGAGAAGCATACATATGTGCCCAAAGAAAGAGCTCAAAAGCTTTTAAGCAAAAGAGCCAATCCAAGCAAAGAAACAATAGCATCATACGCCTTGCATCCAAAGAGATCATACATAGCAACATCATCTTGTGCTCAAGCATCGGCACATCATACACTCATAGCATACTTGTGATAGACAGTCGTTACGTTTTGCCCTTTATAGGTCGTGCACAAGTGCGTATCCGCTTATTAAGCAATCGGTTAGCGTCTCTCTAGCGTTGTGCAACACGAGCATTTTCCGTGGTTTGCCACATTTTGGGCTCATCCTTGGTTGCACAACCACATTTATCTATCCGTGCGTGTGTTCCGTGTGCTACTCTTTGCTAGTGATCTACTTGTTGCATGAGCAAATTGTGAACCATTTTCAACATCTTCGAGTCACTTTGACGATTGCATTGAATTTGTGCCACATCCTAACCAAGCTCCTCTCAAAGCTTTACTTGTGTAGGTGTGAGAATCGACACGAAGTGATACCAATAGTGCTATTTCCGGGTTACATTGTTGAGTGATCATTGATCCATTTTCAACCTCGGTTAAGGTACATTGATATTGTCTTCTCCTTTCTCCCACTCACATACTTGCTTGTGATGATGGATAGGCCAAGTTCATCTACCAACCCGATCTTCGACGATCCTCAAGAAGCGAACAACTACGTCACCAAACTACATCTATTCGGTGTCCAACGAGCTCTACATCAAGAGAGTGAAGCTATGCGAGAGTACATTGGTCAAGTCGCCGAGGACGCGCGCCAATTCCAACAAAGTACCAAGGAGCAAATCGACCTCATCAACACCAACATGTCTACTCAATACAATGAGCTACGAACATTGATCATCAACCGACGTTCTTCCTCAACATCATCTCAAAGACGAAGCCGTTCCAGTCGACACACCGACTCAACGCAAGACTCAAGTACACCTACGTCAAAGACTCTTCGTCAAGCCGCACGTCAAGCTTGACATGAACATCGGCATCCTCTACATGACAAGAGTTCACAAGAGTTATTCGACGAGCAAGAAAGCCGACGTCGTCAAAACCAAGCTACACTTGAGCAAACACAAGAACGGCAACGACTACGCCAACAACAACAAGAGCGAGCTCGCCAATATCAAGAAGAACAAGATACCGAGGCTAACCGCCAAGCACAACAACGTCGAGAAGCTCAAGCTATGGAGGCGCAACGTGCTTTACAAGATGCACATCGCAATGTGGCAGCCCGCAATCGACACACTCGTCAAGAAGAGGATTTCCTTCGCGATGAGATGCAAGAAAGGCGCCATCAAGCAAGAATGCAAGAAGAAGCTCCTCCTCAAGCGCGGCAAGAGCAAGAATACCAACAAGAACATCAACTCCAACAAGAACATCTACATCAACAAGAGCAACAAGATATGGCAAACCGCCAAAATCGAGATCGCCCTCCCAATAGGCAAGGCAACAATGACGAGCATCGCTATGGCAAGCTCAAGTTCACCATGCCAAAGTTCTCCGGAAGCATTGATCCCGAAGACTATCTCTCATGGGCATTGAAAGTTGACAAGATATTTCGCCTTCACAACTTCGATGAAGACAAGAAGATCGCAATGGCATCACTTGAGTTCCAAGACTATGTTCTCATTTGGTGGGAGCAAATTATAGAGAGAAGAGAAGCCAAAGGCGAACCTCCTATCACCACTTGGGCTCAAATGAAGGAAGTGATGAGAGCACGCTTCGTGCCAACACACTACAATCGTGATTTGTTCAAGAAGCTACAACTCCTCAAGCAAGGAACCAAGTCCGTTGAAGAGTACTACAAGGAGATGGAGATTGCTATGATACGAGCAAACATCACGGAAGATGAAGAGCAAACTATGGCGAGATTCTTGAATGGACTCAACTATCCCATCAAGAAGATTGCGGACTTCCAACCATACAACAATCTCCTCGAGCTAGTACATCAAGCAACCAAAGCGGAGCGACAAGTTCAAGAGGACTACAAGCACTCCAAGTTCACATCCAAGAACTTCGGCTCCTACAACCAGGCTTCAATGACCCCGGATACTCCTCCTACCTCTACCAAGCCATCTACAAACATCGGCGACAAGTCAAGCTACAAGAACGCGACTACATCGAGCCATACACCTTCTTCCAACTACGTCAAGTCTAAAGCTTCATCAACCACAACTCCAACGGAAGACAACACCAAGACAAGCTCCATCAAGTGTTTCACATGTGGTGGTCGTGGTCACAAGTCATTCGAGTGCACCAACAAGAGAACCATGACCCTCCACGACGATGGCACATATGACTCAATGAGCGAAGACGAAGTGGACGCCATCAAGCACTTGGCCATCCACCGGCGTATCAACGAAGAAGAAGATCGCCAAGTGTTTTGCGACAATGACGCAAGCCCCAACCTTGTTGTCTCCAAAGTCTTGACACTCAAACACCAACAAGATGACGACCAACGATGTCACATTTTCCATACAAAGGCCGGCATCAATGGACGCTCCGTCAAGGTTATCATCGATGGCGGAAGTTGCCACAACTTGGCAAGTGAAGAGCTATGCGACAAGCTTCATTTGGTCAAGACGAAGCATCCGCACCCCTACAAGGTCCAGTGGCTCAACGACGCCGGAATTCTTCGAGTCGAGCACACCGTGCAAGTCTCTTTCAAGATCGGAGCCTACGAGGACACTCTCGAATGTGATGTGATACCCATGTCCGTGTGCCACCTTATTCTTGGACGTCCATGGCAATATGATCGTGGAGTCACACACAATGGACGGACCAATCACTATCACTTCAAGTTGAAGGGCAAGGAATTCGTGCTTCGACCAATGACCCCAAGTCAAGTTGCAGCCGACAAGCTTTTACCTACAACCCATCATGGAGAGAATGGTGAGAGAGCGAGCCACCAAAAAGAGAGCGAGAGCCATACGCCAAATATGAGCGACTCCACGATGAGCTACACGAAGAAGCTAGTGCTATTTGCCACCAAAAGTGAGATGAGAGAAGTGTGTGAGAACCCATCGAACGTCGTTCACCTTGTGCTCTTATGCATAGGGGAAGACAAATCAACTAAGACTTCACAACCTCCACCTTTTGTGTTGTCTCCATTATTGCAGGAATTCTCGGACGCCTTTACCGATGAGCTACCACCGGTTCTACCTCCACTTCACGGGATAGAACACCGCATCGAACTCGTACCCGGTGCAACATTTCCCAACAAGGCTCTCTACCATGTCAACCACGAGATACAACGGCAAGTGCCCAAACTCATCGACAAAAGTCATGTACGTGACAGCTTTAGCACTTGTGCAGCTCCGGTTATTCTATTGCCTACGAAACATGGAAGTTTTCACACAAATGCATGCTTGTTACGCAAATGCTTACTTGTTACACATTTTGAGTTGCATGTGATTGGCTTTGAGCACCTAAAATACTCAGATGAGCATGATCCTTTCTTTGCAAATGCTTATGCTAAATGCTTGACTCACACTCCTTGGGAACATTACTACATCAAGGATGGATATCTTATGAGAGCTAACAAACTTTGCATTCCCGAGTCTCCGCTTCGTTTGCTCCTTTTGTAGGAATCGCACGGAGAAGGACTCATGGGACACTTTGGACGCGACAAGATGTTTGCTACCCTCTCTACGAACTATTTTTGGCCCAAGATGCTACGTGACGTCTCCTACCTCACCAACCGATGTTCGACATGCCGCAAAGCTAAGTGCAAAGCGCAATCTCATGGTCTTTACATGCCTCTTCCTATTCCATACCACCCATGGGAAGACATAAACATGGATTTCATACTTGGCTTGCCTAGGACAAAAAATGGAAAAGATTCCGTGCTTGTCGTGATCGATACATTCTCTAAAATGGCTCATTTCATTCCCGATAACATGATCGACGATGCTTCACATGTTGCCACTTTCTTTTGTAGTGAAATACTCAAGAAGGTGCACGAACAAACACGGGCAACAATCGAGCGACAAGTACATCGCTTCACCACCAAGATCAACGTCAACAAGGCCACAATGGTGTTTCACCCGGGAGATCTTAGTTGGCTACATCTTCACAATGACCGTTTCGCACAAGAGCGCAAGTCCAAGCTTCTACCTCGCGCCGACGGACCCTTCAAGGTGCTCCATGGTGATGACGATTTCGATCCGAGGTCGGATCTTTCCCAAGGGAGGGGAGATGATGCGGAGCATCCCAAGGTCATCCCCATGGACCCTCCTTCACCTCCTCAAGCGCCCAAAGGACCAAGGACTAGAGCTCCCGAGACCGAGGTGACGTCACTCCTTGCCCTATTTCCATACAAATCTTGCGAGACATGGTCGCTACCTCAGACGGACGTGTTGTGTGTGCTCAGGTGCGAAGAAGACCACATCGGAGAGGGGCGTGAAGATGGACGAGTCCTCAAGTTCATGGACGAGCCAATGCATCGAGAAGAGCAGAAGAGAGCTCCAGGCCCCGGACATCCGGCCCCCTGGCCCGGACATCCGGCCCCTGGACGATCAGCTAAGGAAGGCCAGCAGCAGCCGAAGCTACAGGGCCCGGACATCCGGCCAGGGCCCGGACATCCGGCCAGGCATGGCCCGGACATCCGGCCTCGGGCCCGGAAATCCGGCGCCTCTGTCCAGAGAGCACCCGAGGCGCGCCCACTCCAGCCCGGACATCCGGCCCATGGCCCCGGACATCCGGCCCATGGCCCCGGACATCCGGCGCCCCGCGAAGCCCCGGACATCCGACCCGCTGCCCGGACGTCCGGCTCCTGATCTGCCTGCGCGCAGCACTTGGGCCGAGGCCCGTGTATCCCCTTCGCCCGTAGACTATATATACTCCTCTCCTCATTCCGTTTAGGGTTAGCTGTGGTTTAGCTCATTCTTAGACTTGTGTGGATTTCTCCCACGAGACGGTGCGCCTCTACGGAGAAGATCCACTTCGGATTCAGGACCTCCTTCATCGGAGAAAATCCCCCGGGATATCAAGACCTCCTCACGGAGAAGACTATCTTTGTACCACCGGTGTTGACTTTGGATCATGTATCTCGACCTTGTATCGCGAATCTAGCGCTTGTGTGATTGCTTCCGTGTTGATTTGAGTGTTCTCTCTTGTGTTTTCCCCGTCTTTCCCTTGTGTTTCCCCGTGTTCATCGTGTGCCACCCTCCAAATCGTGAAAGGTCCGCTGATTAGGGTTCCACCCTACATCAGCTCTTAAGCTCATTGAACGCGGTATCTTGCGAAGGACCCCAAATGAAGGGTGCGTTCTTCTTGCTCAAAGCGTGTAGAGGCATAGCAATTGTGCTAAAGTCCTTCACAAAACGTCGATAGAAACCGGCTAAACCAAGAAAACTACGCACTTGCATGAGATTCTTTGGTTGAGGCCAAGTTTTAATTGCTTCAATTTTAGTTTCATCAACGTGAACACCTTGAGAAGACACGACAAATCCTAGAAAGACAACCTTGTCAACGCCAAAAGTGCATTTTTCCATATTAGCATATAATTGTTGTTTGCGAAGTGCTTGCAAAACAAGTTGGACATGGTCAACATGGTCCTCAAGCGACTTGCTAAAGACGAGAATGTCATCAAAGTAAACCATGACAAAGACACCTATGTAGGGTTGAACAAAGTGCATAAGACGCACAAAAGTGCCGGGTGCTTCCGATAAGCCCATTGGCATAACAAGCCACTCGTATAACCCGAACTTGGTTTTGAAAGCAGTTTTCCACTCATCACCCTCTTGAATGCGAATTTGGTAGTAACCACTTTTAAGATCAATTTTTGAAAAGATGGTGGCACCACAAAGTTCATCAAGCATGTCATCTAAGCGAGGAATAGGGTGACAGTATCTAACGGTGATAGCATTTATCGGACGGCAATCGGAACACATGCGAAAAGTTCCGTCTTTCTTAGGCACGAGAATAACGGGAACGGCACAAGGGCTTAGACTTTCACGTACATGACCCTTGTCGATGAGTTTTTGCACTTGCCGTTGTATCTCCTTTGTTTCCTCGGGGTTGACGCGGTAGGGAGCCTTGTTTGGAAGTGGAGCACCGGGTACGAGGTCGATGCGGTGTTCTATCCCTCGAAGTGGAGGTAGACCCGGTGGTAGCTCATCGGGAAAGACGTCCGAGAATTCCTGCAACAATTTAGACAACACAACAGGTGGAGGTGGTGAAGTGTTATTAGGTTTGGCTTCCCCTTTGCATAAGAGCACAAGGTGGAAGACGCTCGATGGGTTCTCACACACTTCTCTCATCTCACGTTTGGTGGCAAATAGCACTAGTTGCTTCTTGTCGCTCATTGTGGAGGCGCTCATATTTGGCTTGTGGCTCTCGCTCTCCTTTTGGTGGCTCACTCTCTCACCATTCTCTCCATGATGGGTGGTAGGTAAAAGCTTGTCGGCGGCAACTTGACTTGGAGTCATTGGTCGAAGAACGAATTCCTTGCCCTTCATCTTGAAGTGATAGTGATTGGTCCGTCCATTGTGTGTGACTCCACGATCATATTGCCATGGACGTCCAAGAATAAGGTGGCAGACGGACATGGGTATCACATCACATTCGAGAGTGTCCTCGTAGGCGCCGATCTTGAAAGAGACTTGCACGGTGTGCTCGACTCGAAGAATTCCGGCGTCGTTGAGCCACTGGACCTTGTAGGGGTGAGGATGCTTCGTCTTGACCAAATGAAGCTTGTCGCATAGGTCTTCGCTTGCCAAGTTGTGGCAACTTCCTCCATCGATGATAACCTTGACGGAGCGTCCATTGATGCCGGCCTACGTATGGAAAATATGACATCGTTGGTCGTCATCTTGTTGATGTTGGAGTGTCAAGACTTTGGAGACAACAAGGTTGGGGCTTGAGTCATTGTCGCAAAACACTTGATTGTCTTCTTCTTCATTGACTTGGCGATGCATAGCGACATGCTCAAGTACTTCCATCTCATCATCGCTCATGGAGTCATAAGATCCGTCGTCGTTGATGATCATGGTGCGAACGGTCTTGCAATCAAATGACTTGTGGCCTCGTCCTTGGCACTTGAAGCATTTGATGGAGCTCGTCTTGTTATTGTCTTCGGTAGGAGTTGTAGTTGAGGAAGCTCTAGGCTTGAAGTTGTTGGTAGAAGGTGGACGACTCGATGTAGTCGCATTCTTGTAGCTTGACTTGTCACCAAAGTTTGTAGATGGCTTGGTAGAGGTAGGATGAGTAGCCGAAGTCGTTGAAGCTTGGTTGTAGGAGCCGAAGTTCTTGGAGTTGAACTTGGAGTACTTGTAGTCCTCTTGAACTTGTCGCTCCGCTTTGGTTGCTTGGTGTACTAACTCGAGGAGATTGTTGTATGGTTGGAAGTCCGCAATCTTCTTGATGGGATAATCGAGTCCATTCAAGAATCTCGCCATAGTTTGCTCGTCATCTTCCGTGATGTTTGCTCGTATCATGGCAATCTCCATCTCCTTGTAGTACTCTTCAACGGACTTGGTACCTTGCTTGAGGAGTTGTAGCTTCTTGAACAAGTCACGATTGTAGTGTGTAGGCACGAAGCGTGCTCTCATCACTTCCTTCATTTGAGCCCAAGTGGTGATAGGAGGTTCGCCTTTTGCTTCTCTTCTTTCAATAATTTGCTCCCACCAAATGAGAACATAGTCTTGGAACTCAAGTGATGCCATTGCGATCTTCTTCTCTTCATCGAAGTTGTGAAGGCGAAAGATCTTGTCAACTTTCAATGCCCATGAGAGGTAGTCTTCGGGATCAATGCTTCCGGAGAACTTTGGCATGGTGAACTTGAGCTTGCCATAGCGATGCTCGTCATTGTTTCCTTGCCTATTGGGAGGGCGATCTCGATTATGGCGGTTTGCCATATCTTGTTGCTCTTGAGGATGTAGATGTTCTTGTTGGGGTAGTTGCTCTTGTCGTGCTTGAGGAGGAGCTTCTTCTTGCATTCTTGGTTGATGGCGCCTCTCTTGCATCTCATCACGAAGGAAATCCTCTTCTTGACGAGTGTGTCGAGTGCGGGCTGCCACATTGCGATGTGCATCTTGTAAAGCACGTTGCGCCTCCATAGCTTGAGCTTCTCGACGTTGTTGTGCTTGGCGGTTAGCCTCGGCATCTTGTTCTTCTTGATATTGGCGAGCTCGCTCTTGTTGTTGTTGGCGTAGTCGTTGCCGTTCTTGTGCTTGCTCAAGTGTAGCTTGGTTTTGACGACGTCGGCTTTCTTGCTCGTCGAATAGCTCTTGAGAACTCTTGTCATGTAGAGGATGCCGATGGTCATGTCGAGCTTGACGTGCGGCTTGACGAAGAGTGTTGGACGTAGGTGTACTTGAGTCTTGCGTGGAGTCGGTATGTCGACTTGAGAGGCTTCGTCGTTGAGATGATGTTGAGGAAGAACGTCGGTTGATGATCAATGTCCGGAGCTCATTGTATTGAGTAGACATGTTGGTGTTGATGAGGTCGATTTGCTCCTTAGTGCTTTGTTGGAATTGTCGCGCGTCTTCGGCGACTTGACCAATGTACTCTCGCATAGCTTCACTCTCTTGATGTAGAGCTCGTTGGACACCGAATAAATGTAGTTTGGTGACGTAGTTTTTCGCTTCTTGAGGATCGTCGAAGATCGGGTTCGTAGATGAACTTGGCCTATCCATCATCACAAGCAAGTATGTGAGTGGGAGAAAGGAGAAGACAATATCAATGTACCTTAACCGAGGTTGAAAATGAATCAATGATCACTCGACAATGTAACCCGGAAATAGCACTATTGGTATCACTTCGTGTCGATTCTCACACCTACACAAGTAAAGCTTTGAGAGGAGCTTGGTTAGGATGTGGCACAAATTCAATGCAATCGTCAAAGTGACTCAAAGATGTTGAAAATGGTTCACAAATTTGCTCATGCGACAAGTAGATCACTAGCAAAGGTAGCACACGGAACACACGCACGGATAGATAAATGTGGTTGTGCAACCAAGGATGAGCGAAAAGGTGGAATCCATGGAAAATGCTCGTGTTGCACAACGCTAGAGAGACGCTAACCGATTGCTTAATAGGCTGATACGCACTTGTGCACGACCTATAAGAGGCAAAACGTAACGACTATCTATCACAAGTATGCTATGAGTGTATGATGTGCCGATGCTTGAGCACAAGATGATGTTGCTATGATGTATGATCTCCGTTGATGCAAGGCGTATGATGCTATTGTGTTTTGCTTAGATTGGCTCGTTTGCTTAAAAGCTTGTGAGCTCTTTCTTTAGATACTTATGCATGCTTCTCGGATCGAGGTAACTATTGTGTATGCGGAGCACTCTTGTGGCACACGGAGATATGCAAGATACCAAGATGATGTGGTATGCAATATATATGACTATCACTAATGTGCACAAGTGTCGTGGCCCGGCAATACTCAAATGGCTAGTCTCAATGGGAAAGCTACGCAAAGATGGTTCATAGGGTGACAATGCAATTGCAAGGTAGGATGAGCGAAGTGTCGTCGATGTTACCGTCCTTGCCGAGGTTGAGCGGTGGTGTTGTCGAAGTCTTGCCGTCCCAAGGTAGCCTAAACATCCAAGGAAACGGTGAAACCACAACTCAAGTATCTAAGGCAAAGGGAGACACACTTTTCAAACTCAGAGCGGGAAAGCGATGGTGGTTGCGGAAGGTAGATGTCAGTTGCGGAAAGTGGAAGGTATTTGCGGGAGGTGGGTGGTAGCGAAAGGTGGAACGGGACTGAACAAGTTCAGCTTGGTCAGGGTATGTCGGACGTCCGGCAGGTACCGGTCGTCCGGTCGGTCTGGTTGGGTCGGACGTCCGGTGGAGACCGGAAATCCGGTAAAACTTTCTGTTGTCGGGGTGCCGGTCGTCCGGTGTTTAGCGGACGTCCGGTGTCTCGAGAGGTGCCGGACGTCCGGTAAACGTCGGATGTCCGGTAGGTTTGGGAAAATGGTTGGTGGGATCCGTGGAGAAATTGGTGAAACGTGGTCGGATTGGCGTGGAAAAACGGTGAAAAGGTGGGGAAATGCTAGATCGACACGTGGCACAGCAAATCCATGGAACAAATTCAACAAAATCTTGCCAAATCAACAGATCACAAAAAAACATTTGGGGCTCTTTTTGTGGGGGAATTTTCGAAATTGGGAAGAACACGACAAAAACAAGCTAGAAAACAAAGTGTGGGACTCCAAAATCGTGATCAACCTTGCTCTTGATACCAAGATGATGTAGGGTGGAACCCTAATCAGCGGACCTTTCACGATTTGGAGGGTGGCACACGATGAACACGGGGAAAACAAGGAGAAAGACGGGGAAAACACAAGAGAGAACACTCAAATCAACACGAAAGCAATCACACAAGCGCTAGATTCGCGATACAAAGTCGAGATCCATGGTCCAAAGCCAACAACGGTGATACAGATAGTCTTCTCCCGGAGGAGGTCTTGATATCCCTGGGGATCTTCTCCGTGAAGGAGGTCCTGAATCCGTAGTGGATCTTCTCCGTAGAGGCGCACCGTCTCGTGGGAGAAATCCACACAAGTATGAGAAATGAGCTAAACCACAGCTGAGTCTAACGGAGGGGAGTCAACAGTATTTATATTACACGGGTAGGCGCCGTCGGGGCGGACGTCCGTGGGTTACCGGACGTCCGGTGGTTCCGGAGGGACCGGACGTCCGGTAATCCTCGGATTTCCGCTAATTAGCTTCTGTCGCCGTTGTCACGGACGTCCGGTGGCTTCTGGTCGTCCGGTCGTCTGGGGGAGGCCGGACGTCCGGTGTCTTCCGGTCGTCCGGTGCCTGGGAGTCGCCGGTCGTCCGGTGCAGGCCGGACGTCCGGTGCCTGTAGCATCTCTAGCCTTCCTTCTTCTAGTCTTGTGTACTTGTCGGGCCTGTCCTCTTGAGCATCATGTAGAGCTGTCCCGCTGTCTTCGTCCAAGCACCTGAGTATGCATAGAGTCTCTGATGAAGGTAGAAGCCGTGTCTCAAGTGAATCCGAAAGATGTAAAGAGAGGAGCGAGGTCACCTCGGTCTCGAAAGCTCTTGCACGGGCTCTAGTCATGGGTCCTTTGGGCACTTGGTGAGGTGAAGGAGGGTCCATGGGGATGACCTTGGGATGCTCCGCATCACCATATGTCATCGGGAGCGCTTTACCTTGCATAAGAGTTTGTACAGGCTTGTCCTTTGCTACAAAAAGGATTGGGCCACCTTGCTGCACCTTATTTACTTTTACCTTTTGTTACTTGCTACGTATTATCCTATCACAAAACTATCTGTTACCTATAATTTCAGTGCTTGCAGAAAATGCCTTACTGAAAACTGCCTATCATTTCCTTCTGCTCCTCGTTGGGTTCGACACTCTTACTTATCGAAAGGACTACGATAGATCCCCTACACTTGTGGGTCATCAAGACTCTTTTCTGGCGCCGTTGCCGGGGAGTGAAGCGCCTTTGGTAAGGAAAAATTTATATAGTGTGATGAAATTTATTGTCACTTGTTAATATGGCTCAAAATCCTTTGAGGGGCTTGTTCGGGGTATGTTCACCCCGAGCAGAAGAGCAAAGAGTTGCTCCTCAACCTACTCCACCTAATGAAAATGTTTGCTTTGAGATTCCTTCGGGTATGATAGAGAAACTGCTTGAAAATCCCTATACAGGAGATGGAACACTTCACCCCGATTTACACCTAATCTATGTGGATGAAGTTTGTGGATTGTTTAAGCTTGCAGGTATGCCTGAGGATGTTATCAAGAAGAAGGTCTTCCCTTTATCTTTGAAGGGAGATGCATTGACATGGTTTAGGCTATGCGATGATATGGGATCTTGGAACTATAATCGTTTGAAGTTGGAATTTCATCAGAAGTTCTACCCTATGTGTCGGGGATATACCCCGCGGCGTAACCCGGCCGGAGGTATAACCCGTCCGGACTCGGCGGTTTACTTGAGACGGTTTACACTTGATGATTCACTGGTAACCCGGCGGGCAGATCACGGATGACAAGGTCCAAGGCCCAGAAGGCCGGTTCATGTTCTGGTGGGCCGGTTTATGAAGAAAGCACAAGGAATATTCTCCTACAAAGGAAGCAAGACCAGGACTCCTTGTAATAAAGTAATCCTAATCCTACTAGGACTAGTCATGTAACCCGCCCCTTCAACATATATAAGGACAGGCAGGGCTCCCCAACGAGGGACAAGTTCTCACAAGTTAGAGGCGCCATAATTTCTAGGGCTAGACACAAAGAGTCGGTTTACCGGCAACGCCATGAGGGTCATAATGAGATCTAGCCTCAAAAAGCATGTAGGGCTATTACCGGATGATGTTTCCCGGGGCCCGAAGCTGTCTAAATCCTTGTCTTGCGTTGCGTCTCTCAATTCCGCTCAACCCCTCTCAAGCTACCACATAGATGTGTTGGCCTCGCGACTAAGTCCTTACCCTAGGACATCTGCCGTGACAATTCCACGATAGTTGGCGCCCACCGTGGGGCCCGCGTACGGTGGTGTTGAGTTTTTGGAAGGCGCTATCTCAGGGATGAAGAAGTTCCGGACGGCTCGATGGAAAGTACTGGCCGGATCATTGAAAAGTTCCGACCGCCTCGACGAAAAGTTCCGTCTGAATCGCCAAAGAGTTCCGACCGCCTCGACGAAAAGTTCCGTCTGAGTCGCCAAAGAGTTCCGACCGCCTCGATGAAAAGTTCCATCTGAATCGCCAAAGAGTTCCGACCGCCTCGACGAAAGGTTCCGTCTGAATCGGCAAAAAGTTCCAACCGCCTTGACGAAAGCTCCAGCCGAATCACTAAAATGTCCCGTCCAAGTCGCCAAAGGGTTCCGACTTAGGTTACGGAAAGGTTCCGGCTCAATAAATTTCGGATTATCAAAAGTTCCGGCCGGATTATCAAAAAGTTCCAGGTCAAGAAGTTCCGGCTCAAAAAGGTTTCGGCCGGGTTATCAAGAGGTTCCGGTTCAAAAGTTCTGGATTATCAAAAAGTTCCGGCCGAGTTATCAAGAGCTTCCAGTTCAAAAATTCTGATTATCAAAAAGTTCCGGCCGGACTATCAAAAAGTTTTGGTTCAAAAGCTCAGGGTCATCTATTGTTACTGGCACTAGAGATATGCCCATCCACGCCATTGCTGGGCCTCCATATATATAAGTTCATTTATGGACCACACAAAGATCATCTGACATGCAGGTGATATCCATCCAATTTTGTGTTATTAGCATATATTGTTTTTTGTCAAAAAAAAACAGTTTATCTTTGCCTTGGTCTGCAATATTGTTTATGCAGGGCAATTGTTCACTGCGAGGGCGATGACCATGCCATGATGAATATATGTGCAAATAGTCGCTTTACGGCTCAATTTACAAAAATATGGCACGACTCGCCCGTCTGCGCCGCTCTACAATGCCACGGACGATTCGCATGTCCATTCTCGCGACCGATTCATGCATCCGCGCCGGATTACAATGCGGAGGAAAACTTGTTCGTCGGCACCGTTTGTAGTGCCGTGGCTAACTGTACCTACCGGCTGATTTTTATGGTCGCTTTATTATCACAGCTGGGTTGACCTCCAACAAATACCAGGAGAATTATTCATTACAAAGTGATATTATACCGTGGAGATGGAGGCACGCCAACATCATTCGGCTCAAGTGGTCGTCGTTACTCAACGGACTCCCGCGCCGGCTTACAGCGATGTGGCCGTCTCTTGCCACCACGCCGGTTTACAACACCGTAGCCGTCTCTCGCGACCGCGCCGGTTTACAACGTCGTGGCCATCTTTCCCAGCCGCGTCGGCTTACAACGAGGAGGGCAACTAGCCCGTCGGCGTCGGCCGACCCATCTGTTGTTCGAGCAAATCAGGTGTTATCCCTCCTATATATTTTTTATCAGGACATTTTAATTCCCCTGAGCACCATTACACTGCCCTATTGGTGTTTTTATGTACAGGTGAAATCATTGTTATACTGGGGGTACGAAGCACGCGCTGGCAACGTCCTGCCCGGTGTTCGTCTGTGCCACATTACACTGTGAATTGACGCGTGCAAGACGCCGCCCTAACGGCCCGGTTTACATCAACTTGCCGGGACCGTGCTTATGATTGACTCGCCCGTCCGCACCGATTTACAATGCCGCGGCTGGTTCATCTATCTGCTCCCACGGCCGGCTCGGTCGTGAGTGATTTCGGCTTCATCATGGTGTTCATCGACTCCGCGGTGGATAATTACTGGCCTGGCGTATCAGGTGAAATCCATCCATTATATTTTTTATTGCCTTCTTTAACAGAGCAATTACTCCGGCTTGCAAGGTTTTCTAATGCAGGACCCTAAACCGTCATATTGGTGCAAATTTAAAGGCCGTCAGAAAATTTCCTGCTTAAAAAAGATGGATTCCGGTTTAATATCCGGCTTAAGGGAAAGTTATCTCCCACAAAAGCTTTTAAGCTCTCAATATCCGATTTAACATCCGGTTCAAGAAGAAGTATCTCTCGCAAGTTCGAGTTCTCAGGAAAAATTAAGGGGGCCAAAGAGAGTTTGTTGCACAGCACAACTCAAACATAGGTACCCGGCGAGCACAGCTCAGAAATATATCACATGGGGGCTTCTGTTTATAAAGTGCAGTTCTGACTGCTGTCACACCCTGCATTTCGTAACATGTCATTTGCATTAATGAAGGATGAAAATTTGGACCAAAATTTCTTTTTGCCATCATTTGGCTTTTATTTGGAATTACGTTTTTCTCTCTGTGTTTTTCAAGTGCTCTTTAAAGTCAACTACTCCCTCTTGTATATTTCATCTCCTTACTCCAAACTTCTGCCCAATGATCATACCAAGTGTATATATCAGTATAGTATTTTCTTACAAAAATAATTTTGCCAAAAAGTAATTTTCAAAAATTAGTTTTCCAAAAACCCCTGAATTGAGGTTTGCACTGCAAGTGCTTGATTTAGGGTGAGAAAAATATTTCAAAGAGTATGTATGAAACATAGTAGATATAGGACTCCCATAAACCACAAAAATATAATTTTAAAAGTTATTTTCCTATTTTATTTGAAAGCTTTTTCTTAAGGCCAGAAATGGTCTTTAATAGGGGAAAATTATTTAACTATTCCAAGCCAATCCAGGCAAGCAGCCCTTTGACCATGCCTATGGAACCCCTTTTTATGCATGTCATATAGCACCATATTGTTGTTGCAACGGAATCATGATGAGGTGAAAACCACTTGTTCGTTTGCCACTATACTTCCTCGTTGATACTTGCATTTGTGCATGACCCTACCTTCTTATGAGGGTTATGCCGATGGGAGTAGATAGGTTGCTATAGTAGTGGCTATGCTAGTGGAACGGGATATGTATAATGATGAAAGCATAGTTCATTCGAGGAACTCTTTCAAAAAACCTATCGGGTGTCAGATGCCCGAGGGAGATGATGTGATGGGTAACCACTTGATGACGAAGTGGTGTACCGAGACAAGTGTGTGTGTGATGTTTTTCAAACGGATTGGTTTAAGTTGCGACCGTTATTCCAACTTTACATGCGCAACCACTCTACCCTTATATGGGAAAGGGCATTATTGATTACCTAGGCCGATACTAGCATGGTGCCCGCATTACTAGTGACGGGAGTGACATAAGGTCACTTTCGGGACGGGGTCATGCTTAGATAGGTGGCCATGACTATTTTCACAGGCACCGAACACACCGTTGGTACCCCGTGCCCGTGGTATGTGAAATGGGAGCGAGCCTCCAAAAATCTTAAGATGTGAAATGTCGGGCACGGGGGTTACTACCAATCGAGTGGACTCCATATTAGTGTCGCCTAGGGAAAGATAGTGATCGGGTGCTTACCCCGGGTACTTGAGGTACCGCAGGTCATGGATGACACGGAAGTTCCCCGGATCTTGTGGGTAAAGTGTGCAACCTCTACAGAGTGTAAAACTATTCGCATAGCCGTGTCCACGGTAAAGGACAGTTGGGTAACCGCTCTTGGGCTACGTCCAATGTTTGCGAAACCCTGTGTGTGTGTGTGTGTGTGTGTGTGTGTGTGTGTGAAAGCTCCGTTGACTTAAGTCGAAAGGACTTGACATAAAGAAGAGGTCATGGCTTGGCGATGTTGATATCTGTAACCCATATTTCCTATGATGCATGCCTCAGATAGCTCATGTCATTGCACTCACAAATTTTTGCTTTCTGCAAACATATCCTATCTAGTGCTATTTCATACCTTGTCATACATGTTCCAAAAACATGGGTTGCTTGCTAGTACATTCAAAGTGCTCATTGGCTTGCCACTGGTTATTTAATTGGACAGGCATGGAAGAGCTGGAATGTGAAGAGGAATTCTATGGAGACGAACATGCGAACTAGGACGCTTTCCCAGTCAGAATGCCTGTTGGGTTAAGGCAAATGGCATGGGTTCTACTTATCTACGAAGACCTCCGCTATTTGAGTTTATTTGCTATTCAGCCCATGAGGCTTTATCTATGTAAGACTTGGCCATAATGGCCATAATTTGTGTAAGACGGTATGTATGGATGTAAGACTCTTGTTATTCAGCTTATGTGTGTTCAGTGATCATTGATCTCTGGGATCACTGTACACATGCATTCGGTGATCTCGACTCTTAAGTCGGGGTCCCCAACAGAGCTGGTATCAAACCCATCCTGACTGTAGGAAGCCTTAGTTAGCATGGGCGTTAGTTAGATGAGACCCTTTTCATAAACCTTCTGAACCTCTCTTCTTTTCTAAACCTTGCCAAACCTGAGATATCATCAGCTTATTAACCTCTCCTATTCAACCTTTGTAGATAGCCGCTATACCTGAAGAGCCCCTGACCACTGGGTTCCCCTTGCTTCTCGAGGATACCCTCCAGGAGTGCCAGTTCCACTGAGCACCCATCCTCACCTACCATGAGCATTGGGTTAACGACACTGAGGTGGAGTACCATGTGGAAGTGATCATGAAGGCAAACGATCCTCGCACAAGTTGGTTCTTCGAGGGACCCCAGATGGCAACACTGCCCCTCGCTGTCGAGGCTGCTGCACTCAATGCACTGACCCGTCTCTGAGAACTTCTTCCAGAGATGGCAGCCAAGGTGACAACCCGCTTCTTACCTTACCGGAAGGAAGGTGAAGATGAAAGCAGCGTGCAAGCCCCTCCACTGAAGGAAGGACTTACACTTCGATTCCAGACCTATTTCAGCCTATGTGCCGACAGCTTGGCACAAGATCTGGCCTCGGAATCGATGAAGCTCCGAGAAGAACTCCACAAGACCAAGGCACTTCTTCGTCGAGCACAAGAGAAGACGGATAAGGTCAAGAAGGAAGGTGCGCCTCCCGGGCGACCCGCTATCGCGTATCGAGGTGGAAGGTCCTCAGGAGATGTATCTTCCAAGGATGAAGAGCCACCCCAGCGACGTCGTATGACGGCAAGGGAATATCGCAAGCTTTTCCCTGCACCACCGACAAAGCACCGCCGTATCCAACTCATCCACTCCCCCACACCCTCAAGTGATAGGGGGGCCTAGACAGATGAAGATAAGGAGGAAGACCCAGAAGAACCAGAATACGCGAGCGAGCATTCTTCCGCTTAGGCATTATTTGCAACTCGGATATGCCAGCTCGTGACCTCTACTGTAGGATATGTCGTGTAACCCTATGCGAAGTCAAGTCCTTGTATGGTTCATATGAAGCCATCTAGTGTTTGCTTTTGTTGTGTTTAGATGTACGTCATATCTTCCCTTCTGGAATATGTAAACGACTACATCACCCATTTGGATTTTAATGAATGTGTTTGGCCCTTTTGGGCCCTTGCATGAAATATTTAGTGTCACACCCACCCCCTTACTAGGCACCCATCTTTATTGCTTTCCCTCTTCATTCCAAATCATGAGACCTTTACCGCTCCAACAGGATGCCCGTTGTAACTCGTACCGGTACCTCTACCCAGCAGCCCGAAGCCGGAGCATCCTCCCAATCAGAGGCCGTCCAAGACCAAACCCACGACCAAGCTCCACCACCACCTCCCCCGAACATGGACATGGCTCAGCTTCTCCAAGCTTTCCGAGAGGAACGCCAAGCCAACACCGCAGCCCTCTAGATGATTGCTCAAGCTGTCACCAACAACCGCCAACCGGCGAGGAATGGCAATGGACGTTCCACGTTGGCGGAGTTCAAGAAGCATGCACTGCCAACCTTCATCGAGACGGCTGAACCCCTGGATGCAGACGACTGGGTCCGCATCATTGAGGACTTGCTGGAACTAGTCGGTTGCACCGAAGACCGTGAGAAGGTGGCATATGCTGCCCACTGCCTCGGGGGGACTGCTAGAGCTTGGTGGGATGGATTCAAGGTCATGCATGCTGGGCAAGACATCACTTGGGACAACTTCAAGGCAGAATTCCGCAAGGCCCACATTCCTTCCGGAATCATGGCTATCAAAAAGTGTGAGTTTCGAGCCCTGAAACAAGGAAGTGGCACTGTCAAGGAGTACATGCAGAAGTTCAGTGTTCTGTCAAGATATGCCCCTGAAGATGTCATCACTGATGCTGCAAAAAGGGAGCACTTTATGGAAGGCCTCAATTAGACTCTGCAGTATTCGCTTGTCGTGTGTGACTGCCCAACCTTTCCTGATCTGATGAACAAAGCACTCATGCTTGAAGACAAGCGGCATGCTCTGGAAGACACTCGCAAGCGCAAGATGATCAGCAAGGGAAGTTCCAGCAACCAGAAGCCTCGCCCGTGGCAGCCAGCCCCGGTCAAGCCAACCTATCAGCAGCCAAGAGCTCCTGCACCTCACACCAACTATCAACCTCAGTAGTATGCCAACCCAAGGCCAGCTTTCAACCCCAATAACAGTGGTGGCAACAAGATCAACCACCCAAACCAAGTCACTTGCTTTGGTTGTGGCCAGTCAGGGCATATTTCTAAGGTATGCCCCAACAAGAAGCCCGATGCCCTGCGCCCCAATGCGCAGAACCCAAGACAAGGCCGCGGGATGCCACCAAGGAACCAAGCTCCTCGCAACCCGCCTAACCATGGGAAGGGGCGTGTGAATCACGTCACTTCTGAAGAAGCTCAGGAAGACCCGGACGTCGTGTTGGGTACATTCCTTGTCAACTCAGCACCTGCAACTGTCTTATTTTATTCTGGAGCCACGCATTCATTTGTCACTCAAAGATTTGCATTAAAAAGTGGCATGACCCCTACACCCCTGAATAACCCCATGGTGGTACAAACCCTCGGAGCAGAGATGAGAGCCAAGATAAGCTGTAAGGGAGTCGGTATTACCATTAACGGTGTAGACTTCCTAGCAGACCTTATCATCCTGAGATCGCAAGGCTTGGATGTGATCTTAGGAATGGATTGGCTCAGCAAGCACCAAGGCTTGTTAGACTGCACCAACCGGACAGTCACTCTGACCAATGACCAAGGAGTCGAAGTTAAGTTTGCTTCCAACTCCTCTTCTTTTCAAACCGCTCAAGTCAACTGTCTGACTGAGGTTGGACTGGAGCAAGTGTCGGTAGTATGCGAGTATCCCGATGTCTTTCCGGATGAGCTACCGGGAATGCCCCCTGACCGTGACATTGAGTTCATCATCGAGCTCATGCCCGGGGCAGGACCCATCTATAAGAAGCCTTATAGAATGGGGACAGAAGAATTAGCCGAGTTGAAGAAGCAACTGGAAGAGCAGTTGAGGAAGGGATTTATCCGCCCAAGTGCCTCCCCTTGGGGATCACCTATTCTGTTTGTGGCAAAAAGAGACGGTACCATTCGCTTATGCGTTGACTACCGTTCCCTCAATGAGGTTACAATCAAGAACAAGTATCCACTTCCCAAGATCAAAGATCTGTTTGATCAACTCAGCGGAGCCAAGGTGTTCTCCAAGATCGACCTCAGATCTGGGTACTACCAGCTGAAGATCAGACCCCAAGATATTCCGAAGACGGCATTTGTAACAAGATATGGCCTGTACGAGTGCACGGTCATGTCTTTTGGGTTAACCAATGCCGCAGCTTACTTCATGTATCTCATGAATAAAGTCTTCATGGAATATTTGGACAAGTTTGTTATTGTGTTCATTGATGACATTCATGTCTTCTCGAAGACGGAGGAAGAGCACGAGCAACATTTGAGGATGGTCCTAGACAAGCTTCGAGAGCACCAACTGTACGCCAAATTCAGCAAATGTGAGTTTTGGCTGCATAAAGTTGGATTCTTAGGTCATGTCTTGACCGAAGAAGGATTGTCAGTTGATCCCGCAAAGATCGAAGCTGTGACCCAATGGCAATCTCCAACGACCGTCAAGGAAGTCAGAAGCTTCCTCGGACTTGCGGGCTATTACCGCAAAGTCGTGGAAGGATTCTCTAGCATTGCCAGGCCAATGTCTCAGCTCCTGAAGAAGGACAAGAAGTTCGAGTGGACACCAAAGTGCGAAGAAAGCTTCCAAGAGCTCAAGAAGAGATTGACCACCGCCCCAGTTCTGGCAACACCTGATATTCACAAGGAGTTCGTGATATATTGTGATGCCTCTCGAACCGGATTGGGAAGCGTTCTGATGCAAGAAGGACGATTCATAGCTTACCTCTCAAGGCAGCTACGACCTCATGAAGAGAACTACGCTACTCACGATCTTAAGTTAGCAACAGTGGTTCATGCCTTGAAGACATGGCGACATTACCTCCTAGGGAAACGGTGTGAGATATACGCAGACCACAAAAGTCTGAAGTATATTTTCACCCAGAAGGAATTGAACATGAGGCAACGAAGATGGTTGGAACTAATCAATGATTATGACCTCAGTGTTCAATATTACCCCGGGAAGGCTAACGTGGTAGCCGATGCCTTAAGCAGAAAGGCTTGCTCCCTAAATGCCATAATTCAAAGCACGCAGCCAGCCCTGTTTGAAGAGATGGAACGATTCAGTTTGGAATTTGATGTAGGGTGGAACCCTAATCAGCAGATCTTTCACGTTTTGGAGGGTGTCACATGATGAACACGGGGAATACAAGGAGAAAGACGGGGAAAACACAAGAGGAAACACTCAAATCAACACGAAAGTAATCACACAAGCGCTAGATCCACGATACAGAGTGCGATACATGATCCATAGTCAACGATGGTGATACAAGGATAGTCTTCTCCGTGAGGAGGTCTTGGAATCCCGTGAGATCTTCTCCGCAAAGGAGGTCCTGAATCCGTAGTAGATCTTCTCCGTAGAGGCGCACCGTCTCGTGGGAGAAATCCACACAAGTCTGAGAAATGAGCTAAACCACAGCTACCTCGAAAGGAGGGGAGTCAACAGTATATATATTACATAAGTGGTCGCCGTCGTAGCGGACGTCCGTGGGTTACCGGACGTCCGGTGGTTCCGAAGGGACCGGACGTCCGGTAATCCTCGGATTTCCGCTATTTAGCTTCTGTTGCCGATGTCACGGACGTCCGGTGGCTTCCGGTCGTCCGGTCGTCTGGGAGAGGCCGGACGTCCGGTGTCCTTCGGTCGTCCGGTGCCTGGAAGTCGCCGGTCATCCGGTGCATGCCGGACGTCCGGTGCCTGTGGCATCTGCAGCCATCCTTCTTCTTGTCTGGTGCACTCGTCGGGCTTGTCGTCTTGACCATTGTGCAGAGCTGTCCCGTGGCCTTCGTCCAAGCACCTGAGTATGCACAAAGTCTCTGATGAAGGTAGAAGCCATGTCTCAAGTGAATCCGAAATATGTAGAGAGAGGAGCGAAGTCACCTCGGTCTCGAAAGCTCTTGCACAGGCTCTAGTCATTGGTCCTTTGGGCACTTGGTGAGGTGAAGGAGGGTCCATGGGGATGACCTTGGGATGCTCCGCATCATCTCCCCTCCCTTGGGAAAGATCCGACCTCGGATCGAGATCTTCATCACCATGGAAGGGAGAAAGGTCCTTGACGTTGAAGATGTCGCTCACGGAGTACTTGTCTCGAGGAAGGTCGATCTTGTAGGCGTTGTCGTTGTAGTGAGCTAGCACCTTGAAGGGTCCGTCGGCGCGAGGTAGAAGCTTGGACTTGCGCTCGTGTGGGAAGCGGTCCTTGCGAAGATGAAGCCAAACAAGATCTCCCGGTTGGAACACCATTGGTGCCTTGTTGACGTTGAGCTTGGTGGCGAGACGTTGGACTTGGCGCTCGATCATTGCCCTTGTATCTTCGTGCACCTTCTTGAGATAGCTTGCTCGAGAACTTGCATCCATGTTGATGCGCTCTTGTAGCGGTAGAGGTAGAATGTCCAATGGAGACAATGGATTGAAGCCGTAGACAACCTCGAATGGCGACTTGCCGGTGGTCGAATGTCTTGCGCGGTTGTAGGCGAACTCGGCGATGGGCAAGCAATGCTCCCATTCCCGGATGTTCCTCTTGATCAACACACGAAGAAGAGTGGAAAGCGTGCGGTTCGTCACTTCTGTCTGGCCGTCCGTTTGTGGATGGTACGCCGAAGAAAAGAGTAGCTTGATTCCGAGCTTGGCACATAGTGTTTTCCAAAAGTAACTCAAGAACTTGACGTCCCGGTCCGACACGATCGTTTTGGGCACGCCGTGTAGACGAAGTATCTCCCTACAAAAGAGAGTTGCAACATGTGAAGCATCGTCGATCTTGTTACAAGGAATGAAATGAGCCATTTTAGAGAATCTATCTACCACGACAAGCACGGAATCTTTTCCATTTTGAGTTCTAGGCAAGCCAAGTATGAAATCCATGCTTATGTCTTCCCATGGGTGGTATGGAATAGGAAGAGGCATATAAAGACCATGGGATTGAGCTTTGGACTTAGCTTTGCGGCATGTAGAACATCGGTTGGTGAGGCGTGAGACGTCACGAAGCATCTTGGGCCAAAAATAGTTCTTAGAGAGGGTAGCAAACGTCTTGTCGCGTCCAAAGTGTCCCATGAGTCCTCCTCCATGCGATTCCTGCAAAAGGAGCAAACGAAGCGAAGACTCGGGAATGCAAAGTTTGTTAGCTCTCATAAGATATCCATCCTTGATGTAGTAATGTTCCCAAGAAGTGTGAGTCAAGCATTTAGCATAAGCATTTGCAAAGAAAGGATCATGCTCATATAAATCTTTAATATGCTCAAAGCCAATCACATTCAACTCAAGTTGTGTTACAAGCATGCATTTGCGGGAAAGCGCGTCCGCCACAACATTTTCTTTGCCCTTGATGTATTTGATGACATAGGGAAAAGACTCAATGAACTCACTCCATTTAGCATGACGCTTGTTCAACTTAGTTTGACCTTTGAGATACTTGAGTGTCTCATGGTCCGTATGAAGGATGAATTCATGAGGTCAAAGATAGTGTTCCCAAACACGTAGAACTCTCACCAAGGCATAAAGCTCTTTATCATAGATGGGGTAGTTGAGTTGCGCTCCCGATAGCTTCTCGCTAAAGTACGCAATTGGGCGCTTTTCTTGCATTAGCACGCCACCTATGCCGGTACCACTAGCATCACAATGAATCTCAAACGGTTTGTCAAAGTTTGGTAGGGCTAGAAGTGGTGCGTGCGTGAGCAAGCTCTTAAGCTCATTGAACGCGGTGTCTTGCGAAGGACCCCAAATGAAGGGTGCGTTCTTCTTGCTCAAAGCGTGTAGAGGCATAGCAATGGTGCTAAATTCCTTCACAAAACGTCGATAGAAACCGGCTAGACCAAGGAAACTACGCACTTGCATGAGATTCTTTGGTTGAGGCCAAGTTTAATTGCTTCAATTTTAGTTTCATCAACGTGAACACCTTGAGAAGACACGACAAATCCTAGAAAGACAACCTTGTCAACGCCAAAAGTGCATTTCTCCATATTAGCATATAATTGTTGTTTGCGAAGTGCTTGCAAAACTAGTTGGACATGGTCAACATGTTCTTCAAGCGACTTGCTAAAGACGAGAATGTCATCAAAGTAAACCACGACAAAGACACCTATGTAGGGTCTAAGAACAAAGTGCATAAGACGCACGAAAGTGCCGGGTGCTTCGGATAAGCCCATTGGCATAACAAGCCACTCGTATAACCCGAACTTGGTTTTGAAAGCAGTTTTCCACTCATCACCCTCTTGAATGCAAATTTGGTAGTAACCACTTTTAAGATCAATTTTTCAAAAGATGGTGGCACCACATAGTTCATCAAGCATATCGTCTAAGCGAGGAATAGGGTGACGGTATCTAACGGTGATAGCATTTATCGGACGACAATCGGAACACATGCGAAAAGTTCCGTCTTTCTTAGGCACGAGAATAACGGGAACGGCACAAGGGCTTAGACTTTCGCGTACATGACCCTTGTCGATGAGTTTTTGCACTTGCCGTTGTATATCCCTTGTTTCCTCGGGGTTGACGCGGTAGGGAGCCTTGTTTGGAAGTGGAGCACCGGGTACGAGGTCGATGCGGTGTTCTATCCCTCGAAGTGGAGGTAGACCCGGTGGTAGCTCATCGGGAAAGACGTCCGAGAGTTCCTGCAACAATTTAGACAACACAAAAGGTGGAGGTGGTGAAGTATTAGTAGGTTTGGCTTCCCCTTTGCATAAAAGCACAAGGTGGAAGACGCTCGATGGGTTCTCACACACTTCTCTCATCTCACGTTTGGTGGCAAATAGGACTAGTTGCTTCTTGTCGCTCATCGTGGAGGCGCTCATATTTGGCTTGTGGCTCTCGCTCTCTTTTTGGTGGCTCACTCTCTCACCATTCTCTCCACGATGGGTGGTAGGTAAAAGCTTGTCGGCGGCTACTTGACTTGGAGTCATTGGTCGTAGCACGAATTCCTTGCCCTTCATCTTGAAGTGATAGTGATTGGTCCGTCCATTGTGTGTGACTCCACGATCATATTGCCATGGACGTCCAAGAATATGGTGGCAGACGGACATGGGTATCACATCACATTCGAGAGTGTCCTCGTAGGCGCCAATCTTGAAAGAGACTTGCACTGTGTGCTCGACTCGAAGAAGTCCGGCGTCGTTGAGCCACTGGACCTTGTAGGGGTGAGGATGCTTCGTCTTGACCAAATGAAGTTTGTCGCATAGCTCTTCGCTTGCCAAGTTGTGGCAACTTCCTCCATCGACGATAACCTTGACGGAGCGTCCATTGATGCCGGCCTTCGTATGGAAAATATGACATCGTTGGTCGTCATCTTGTTGATGTTGTAGTGTCAAGACTTTGGAGACAACAAGGTTGGGGCTTGAGTCATTGTCGCAAAACACTTGATTGTCTTCTTCTTCATTGGCTTGGCGATGCATAGCGACATGCTCAAGTGCTTCCATCTCATCATCGCTCATGGAGTCATAAGATCCGTCGTCGTTGATGATCATGGTGCGAACGGTCTTGCACTCAAATGACTTGTGGCCTCGTCCTTGACACTTGAAGCATTTGATGGAGCTCGTCTTGTTATTGTCTTCGGTTGGAGTTGGAGTTGAGGAAGTTCTTGGCTTGAAGTTGTTGGTAGAAGGTGGACGACTCGATGTAGTCGCATTCTTGTAGCTTGACTTGTCACCGAAGTTTGTAGGAGCCTTGGAAAACGTAGGAGGAGTAACCGAAGTCGTTGAAGCTTGGTTATAGGAGCCGAAGTTCTTGGAGTTGAACTTGGAGTACTTGTAGTCCTCTTGAACTTGTCGCTCCGCTTTGGTTGCTTGATGTACTAGCTCGAGGAGATTGTTGTATGGTTGGAAATCCGCAATCTTCTTGATGGGATAGTTGAGTCCATTCAAGAATCTCGCCATAGTTTGCTCGTCATCTTCCGTGATGTTTGCTCGTATCATGGCAATCTCCATCTCCTTGTAGTACTCTTCAACGGACTTGGTACCTTGCTTGAGGAGTTGTAGCTTCTTGAACAAGTCACGATTGTAGTGTGTAGGCACAAAGCGTGCTCTCATGACTTCCTTCATTTGAGCCCAAGTGGTGATAGGAGGTTCGCCTTTTGCTTCTCTTCTCTCTATGATTTGCTCCCACCAAATGAGAACATAGTCTTGGAACTCAAGGGATGCCATTGCGATCTTCTTCTCTTCATCGAAGTTGTGAAGGCGAAAGATCTTGTCAACTTTCAATGCCCATGAGAGATAGTCTTCGGGATCAATGCTTCCGGAAAACTTTGGCATGGTGAACTTGAGCTTGCCATAGCGATGCTCGTCATTGTTGCCTTGCCTATTGGGAGGGCGATCTCGATTTTGGTGGTTTGCCATATCTTGTTGCTCTTGGTGATGTAGATGTTCTTGTTGGAGTTGATGTTCTTGTTGGTATTGTTGCTCATGCCGTGCTTGAGGAGGAGCTTCTTCTTGCATTCTTGCTTGATGTCGTCCATGTTGCACCTCATCACGAAGGAGATCCTCTTGTTGACAAGTGTGTCGGTTGCGGGCGGCCACATTGCGATGTGTATCTTGTAATGCTCGTTGCGCCTCCATAGCTTGAGCTTCTCGACATTGTTGTGCTTGGCGGTTAGCCTCGGCGTCTTGTCCTTCTTGATATTGACGTGCTCGCTCTTGTTGTTGTTGGCGTAGTCGTTGCCGTTCTTGTGCTTGCTCAAGTGTAGCTTGGTTTTGACGACGTCGGCCTTCTTGCTCGTCGAATAGCTCTTGTGAACTCTTGTCATGTAGAGGATGTCGGTGGTCATGTCGAGCTTGACGTGCGGCTTGACGAAGAGTGTTTGACGTAGGTGTACTTGAGTCTTGCGTGGAGTCGGAGTGTCGACTTGAGCGGCTTCGTCTTTGAGAAGATGTTGAGGAAGAACGTCTGTTGATTATCAATGTCCGGAGCTCGTTGTATTGAGTAGTCATGTTGGTGTTGATGGTGTCGAATTGTTCTTTCGTCCTTGCTTCAAATTGGCGCGCGTCCTCGGCGACTTGACCAATGTATTCACGCATAGCTTCACTCTCTTGATGTAGAGCTCGTTGGACACCGAATAGATGTATTTTGGTGACGTAGTTGTTCGCTTCTTGAGGATCGTCGAAGATCGGGTTGGAAGATGAACTTGGCCTATCCATCATCACAAGCACGTATGTGAGTGGGAGAAAGGAGAAGACAATATCAATGTACCTTAACCGAGGTTGAAAATGGATCAATGATCACTCAAGAATGTAACCCGGAAATAGCACTATTGGTATCACTTCGTGTCGATTCTCACACCTACACAAGTAAAGCTTTGAGAGGAGCTTGGTTAGGATGTGGCACAAATTCAATGCAATCGTCAAAATGACTCAATGATGTTGAAAATGGTTCACAATTTGCTCATGCAACAAGTAGATCACTAACAAAGGTAGCACACGGAACACACGCACGGATAGATAAATGTGGTTGTGCAACCAAGGATGAGCGAAAGTGTGGAAAACCACGGAAAATGCTCGTGTTGCACAACACTAGAGAGACGCTATCCGATTGCTTAATAGGCGGATACGCACTTGTGCACGACCTATAAGAGGCAAAACGTAACGACTATCTATCACAAGTATGCTAGGAGTGTATGATGTGCCGATGCTTGAGCACAAGATGATGTTGCTATGATGTATGATCTCTTTGGATGCAAGGCGTATGATGGTATTGTGTTTTTGCTTTGGTTGGCTCGTTTGCTTAAAAGCTTGTGAGCTCTTTCTTTGGGCACATATGCATGCTTCTCGGATCGAGGTAACTATTGTGTATGCGGAACACTCTTGTGGCACACGGAGATATGCAAGATACCAAGATGATGTGATGTTACTCACAATGATGTAGTATGCAATATCTATGACTATCACTAATGTGCACAAGTGTCGTGGCCCGGCAATACTGAAATGGTTAGTCTCAATGGGAAAGCTACGCAAAGATGGTTCATAGGGTGACAATGCAATTGCAAGGTAGAATGAGCGAAGTGTCGTCGATGTTACCGTCCTTGCCGAAGTTGAGCGGTGGTGTTGTCGAAGTCTTGCCGTCCCAAGGTAGCCTAAACATCCAAGGAAACGATGAAACCACAACTCAAGTATCCACGACAAAGGTAGACACACTTTTCAAACTCGTAGCGGGTAAACGATGGTGGTTGCGGAAGGTAGGTGGTAGGTAGGTGGTAGCGGAAGGTGGTACGTAACTGAACAAAATCAGCTGCGTCAGGTAATGTCGGACGTCCGGAAGGTACCGGTCGTCCGGTCGGTCAGATGGGGTCGGACGTCCGGAAGTTGCCGGAAATCCGGTAAAAGTTTCTGTGACGGGGTGCCGGTCGTCCGGTGTTTAGCGGACGTCCGGTGTCTCGAGAGGTGCCGGACGTCCGGTAAACGTCGGTCGTCCGGTAGGCTGGGATGTGGTTGGTGGGATCCGTGGCGAAAATGGTCAAACGTGGTCGGATTTGCGGTGGAAAAAGGTGGAAAAGGAGGGGAAATGCTAGATCGACACGTGGCACAGCAAATCCATGGAACAAAGTCAACAAAATTTTGCCAAATCAACAGATCACAAAATTTTTTTGGGGCACTTTTTGTGGGGAATTTTCGAAATTGGGAAGAACAACACAAAAACAAGCTAGAAAACAAAGTGTGGGGCTCCAAAATCGTGATCAACCTTGCTCTTGATACCAAGATGATGTAGGGTGGAACCCTAATCAGCGGATCTTTCACGTTTTGGAGGGCGTCACACGATGAACACGAGGAATACAAGGAGAAAGACGGGGAAAACACAAGAGGAAACACTCAAATCAACACGAAAGTAATCACACAAGCGCTAGATCCACGATACAGAGTGCGATACATGATCCATAGTCAACGATGGTGATACAAGGATAGTCTTCTCCGTGAGGAGGTCTTGGAATCCCGTGGGATCTTCTCCGCGAAGGAGGTCCTGAATCCGTAGTGGATCTTCTCCGTAGAGGCGCACCGTCTCGTGGGAGAAATCCACACAAGTATGAGAAATGAGCTAAACCACAGCTACCTCGAAAGGAGGGGAGTCAACAGTATATATATTACATAAGTGGTCGCCGTCGTAGCGGACGTCCGTGGGTTACCGGACGTCCGGTGGTTCCGGAGGGACCGGACGTCCGGTAATCCTCGGATTTCCGCTATTTAGCTTCTGTTGCCGATGTCACGGACGTTCGGTGGCTTCCGGTCGTCCGGTCGTCTGGGAGAGGCCGGACGTCCGGTGTCCTCCGGTCGTCCGGTGCCTGGAAGTCGCCGGTCGTCCGGTGCAGGCCGGACGTCCGGTGCGTGTAGCATCTGCAGCCATCCTTCTTCTTGTCTCGTGCACTCGTCGGGCTTGTCGTCTTGACCATTGTGCAGAGCTGTCACGTGGCCTTCGTCCAAGCACCTGAGTATGCACAAAGTCTCTGATGAAGGTAGAAGCCATGTCTCAAGTGAATCCGAAAGATGTAGAGAGAGGAGCGAAGTCACCTCGGTCTCGAAAGCTCTTGCACGGGCTCTAGTCATTGGTCCTTTGGGCACTTGGTGAGGTGAAGGAGGGTCCATGGGGATGACCTTGGGATGCTCCGCATCAGAATTGGTCACCCATGGATTTCTAGAACACCTAGAAGTCAAACCAACCCTGATGAACGAAGTCAAGGAAGCACAAGGTGGGCATGTAAGCATTGAAGGCATTAAGAAGAAGATGAAGCTAGGCAAGGCCCCAGGATTCTCCAAGGACGAGCACGGTATTTTTTGGTACAAAGGCCGCATCTGCGTACCAAACAAGATGGAGCTAAAGACTTTGATCTTGCAAGAAGCCCACGACACTCCGTATTCCATCCACCCCGGAAGAACCAAGATGTATCAAGACTTGAAGGAAAGATTCTGGTGGCACGGGATGAAAAGAGAGATGGCAACCTATGTTGCAAAGTGTGATGTGTGCCAAAGGGTCACGGCTGAATATCAGCGACCCGTTGGATTGCTCCAACCACTCAAGGTTCCTGAGTGGAAGTGGGATAAAGTCGGAATGGATTTCATCACTGGATTACCAAGGTCGAATAAAGGACATGACTCCATCTGGGTCATAGTCGACCATTTGACCAAGGTAGCCCATTTCATTCCTGTTAAGACTACCTATAATGGCGACCAGCTGGCAACTCTCTATATCGAAAGACGGGACACCTTGGCCTCTATCAAAGATCAAGCATGGAGATGATGGCATGCGCAAGGGGAACAAGAATGGAGTTTCAATTGATGATTTCAGGACTTTGAAGCCACCATAATGAGTGCGAGAAGCCTTGGACGAAATATACAAGATGCCACTTCATAAATTTCGTCCAAAGGCTATTATAGGTGCTGCGTCACCTTATTATTGGGCCAGGCCCATGTAATTTCGAAATACTTGAGTATAGGCTGTTTTTAGAGTCCGTATGTGTGGGGAAACAAGAGTTAGGGTTGGTTTCGGACCCCTCCACCAAGGGCCACGAAATTGCCCCCTCTTTCCCCCATATATACAGCCCTTAGGGCGTCGTTTAGACTTTGGGTTTTGTTTAGATTAAAAGTTCGCCATAGCTGCAACTTCGCGTACTTCATTTGTGTTCAACGACCAGACCAAGGCGTCACAGAACCCCACCTTGATCAATAAAGCTTTCCTCTTATATTTGCAATATCCAGATTGCAATCTTAGTTTCTTGCTTGTTCTTCGTTTGCCTGCAGGAAACAGGCCTTCGTGGTCAGGTTGATCGTGCTCCGGCGTGGTCAACAACCTCTCGGAGTTGGTGGCCATTTTGGTTTAGCCACCATCTCATCGAAAGACGGGACACCTTGGCCTCTATCAAGTGGTATCAGATTTCCAGTTTGCTCGGTGAGATTTTACAGTTTTTCGTAGATTAGATTGAGTCTGTTCTTCATACCTACAGTCCACGAAAAAGCCAAAAAAAAAATTAGGGTTAGTTCATCCCATCCGAACCAATCTGAGCCTTTGCATAATCTTTTCTGTATTTGCTTTGTTGAATTTGCGGTTGCATCGTCGTGTCAAGTTGCTGGTCTTAGCGTCTAGTTCCTTAGAGTTTTGAGTTCTGTTCACAGTTTGTCACGTCGCCGCCGCACCATATTCATCGCCGCTGCCATACCACCGCTCCTGCCATATCCCACCACCGCCACCACATACCACCACCGCTGCCATAACCTACCACCGCTGCCATATCCTACCACCATATATCCACCGCCAATCCGAGTTCTTTTCATATTAGGTTTGCTCTCGAGATCCATCTAGGTTTCGGATTTGTGTTTCCTTGCCTGCGTAGGTCTCGAAAAAAAAAAGACGGGACACCTTGGCCTCTATCAAGTCTGGAGACCCCCGGGCAGTTTTTAGGCCAAAATTTCGACAAGTGAAAATATTTTTTCCCTATCCTATTTTTGGGCTTTTCTGAGTCTTTTGAGACACGTGCCATCATACTGTTTTTTTACCGCACTTTTTCGTCGTCGCTGCCCTGATTCCGAAAAAAAAAATTCGTCAAAAAAATTTCGTGCCTATCATCTTAGTTTGACTTGGGAAGTGTTTTGAGACACTCGCCATTATAGTGATTTTCGGTAAAAAAAAAATAAAGCAGCGCAAAAAAAAAGAGCGTAAAAAAAAAGAGGCGAAAAAAAATCAGAGTGTGCTTTCCCCTTTATTACGTGCAGCGCCGTGATTTCGTTAGTGTTCTAGGCTCGCGTCTCTAGTACGGTCTAGCCTAGGACCAGCACAGTACCGTCGTTGAGCGTTTATTCAACATTGCATCTCTGAATTGATTATTGCTAATCTTTTGCTACCATATAAAGCCAACCCAGCTCCACATATTTCTACACCGTGTTACGTACGTTCACCTGGCAATCGCTTTACTCCATCTTTGGAGTTATTTGACACCGCTGGTTGCCTATCACCAGTTGCTGCATGGTAAGAACTTGTAAGATATTGATATTTGCTTTACTGTGAGCGCTTTACCACCACATCCTAGTAGTTCATAGGAACATTATTCTCGAATTTTTTTTCTTTTTTCTACTAATCATGACAGGATCCAGAGTCAACTCATGGGCTTTGTCGATCGCGGGAGATGTGCCACCACCTAAGGACATACCACAACCATCACGAGAGGTGCACAAACATCCAAATGCACATGATCAGGTTAATGTTTCTATACCACCGTTTAATGGTCGTTTTAGACCTGCTTTATATATTGAATGGGAGCTTGACATAAATAATATATTAGCTTCCCATAGTTTTGATGAACGTAAAAAAGTTAAGGTTGCGGTTGGTTCTTTCACTGGTTATGCTTTAGTTTGGTGGAGTGAATATTGTCGGACATGCTTACAAAGTTGCAACATTTAAAACAAGGTAGTGACACCGTAACGAAATATTATGATGATTTACAAACTACCTTGTTGCATTCCTCTTTACAAGAAAGTGAAGACGATTTTATGGATAGATTTTGGGCAGGATTAAATCGTGATATTCAGGAGTTACTAATTCATGAAGAGTGTTATCCTATGGACCATTTGTTTCGTCTTGCTTGTAGTGCTGAACATGAAATAAAACAACGTATTGTCCGTAAGGAGAATAAGCGCCAGGTGCACATTCCAAGAAATGATACGGTTGTTCCTTCCACTACTAGGCGTACTATGACAGACACATCCGTTGTTGTGAGGACTGCATCACCTCCACCATGTGACACATCACCTCCGACAGTGCCTACATCATCTGAGTTGATCATAAGAGGTAATGACAAAGGTACCGATCTTCCACCTCCACATGAGTATGGTGAATGCCTTGTCAATTTAAATGAACCATGCGATGAGCTATCCACTACTTTGATCACACCAATTATTTTAGAGGAATATGTTCGTGATTTGACTTTGCCATGCGATCAAACAATTGTGAGTGAACCAATTGAATTAAGTATTGATGCGAAAGAACCATTTGAATCAGGGAATAAATCAGATTTGGATCAAATACGTGTGAAAATAGTTGTGCCAATGTTTAATCATTTTGATATGACCTCTAATCTTGGTGATGGTTCATCAAGGTTGCGATGGTTTAATGATGAGCATTGCCAATCTTTTGTAACGATTAAGAGCTTCACTTATATGTGCAAATTGAGTTGCAATATTTTCATGCCTTCTACTTCTTGTGATAATATTTTGGCATTATATTTTATGAACTACGAAAGTTACTCATCTATACATGTGTCATATGTGCGAAAATTAAGGGAAGTAAAAATGGATGACATATACATATACAACATGTACACCTTGTCTATTTTCTTACCCACATTTCAGATTAAGCAACGCCGAGGACGGCTTTATTTTCAAAAAAGGGAGGATGATGAGGACATGACTACCTTGGATACGACCAAAAATATTGCATACATGTATATTTGTGGGGTGATTTCTAATGCAAACTATGCAACAATTTATTTATGTCATCCAGAACAAAAGTACTTCACAGACTTTTGTGCCATGTCTAATTCCAGGTGTATGGGACATTTGTACAATCCACATATGAAGATAAGGGAAAAAGAGAAGTTTATGTGCTGTTTAAAAAGTTCTCTCACGTCACTTTTGGGCCAAGAGAAGATAGAGTCCAAGTCTCTCACGTTCTGCATCCAGATTCGGACTACACAGACATACCTGACTCAAAACGGCAAGAACTCCTTCATACGGACTCCGAATTGGGTGATTCTTTTTTTGTTGGAAACTAGATTTCATACACTTTCCAACCCAATTGGATTCACCTTCAAATTCGTCCGGAGCGTTGAGATACCGACGAAACAATCTGACGCTGCAGCAGAATCTGAGTCAAACTACAAGTCCAAAGGTGTTACATCACCTCCACTTGGGCCCATGAGCCTTGTACGACCTAGGGTTAGTTTTAGGCTGCCTTGGGACGTCTTTCCACATCCTTGGCCGCCACCCCTTGCTCCTATATAAGTAGATCCATCTAGTAGCTTTTACTTAGGGATTTGTTTAGTCAAAAGTTAGCCATTGCAACTTCGTGTACTTCGTTTGTGTCCAACGACCAGACCAAGACCGCTTACGGATCCCCACCTTTATCAATACTTCATCTATATTTGCAATATTCAGATTGCTTTATCATATTCTTGCTTGTTCTTCGATTGCATGCAGGAATAGACCTTCGTGGTCAGGCTGATTGTGCTTCTGGCATTGTCAGTAACCCCTGGAGATTGGTATAGCGATTGCTAAGGCGCAACGTCGTGCACGTTTGTAGTCGGATCGTCAAAGTCGACTCCACCAAATCGATAGTTATCATCTCATCGAAAGATCGGGCCCCTCGCCTCTATCAAGAAGACTATCTTAGATCCGAGTATCCCGATCTCTTTTAAGCGCTAGTTTAGGAATCTTGGGTCGGGGACGAGATTCTTGTAAGGGGGGTAGGTCTATCACACCCTGCATTTTGTAACATGTCATTTGCATTAATAAAGCATGAAAATTTGGACCAACAATTTTTTTTGGCATGATTTGGCTTTTATTTGGAATTAAGTTTTTCTCTCTGTGTTTTTCAAGTGCTCTTTAAAGTCAACTACTCCCTCTTGTATATTTGATATCCTTACCCCAAACTTCTGCCCAATGATCATACCAAGTGTATATATCAATATAGTATTTTCTTACAAAAATAACTTGGCCAAAAAGTAATTTTCAAAAATTAGTTTTCCAAAAACCCCTGAATTGAGGTTTGCACTGCAAGTACTTGATTTAGGGTGAGAAAAATAACTCAAAGAGTATGTTTGAAACCTAGTAGATATAGGACTCCCATAAACCACAAAAATATATTTTTAAAATATATTTTCCTATTTTATTTAAAACCTTTTTCTTAAGGCCAGAAATGGTCTTTAATAGGGGAAAATTATTTAACTATTTCAAAATTATTTGCCTAAATTCAGGGAGGCTCTTAGGCATATATTGTCCATATATAAGAGTTTCAACACTTGGTCATGTTCAAAATATTGGACAAATCCCTCAGAAACCCTTTCTGGATATTTCAAGCTTTTGAAATATTTACAAAGGATATATTCTCTAAAAATTCCAGGGGAATTCTATCATGTCATATATGACATATTTGATGATCTTGCCAAGCCCCATGCCTTGGGAAGCAAGAAAACCTCATCAAAACCCCTCAAAATCATTCTGTCCATCTTTGAAGTTTGAGCAACTTTACATTTCCAAACTTGTCCAAATGCTCTCAAACTTGGTGCACATGCTAAAATGGTCTAATTATGCATCTAGACCAAATGGCACAAGTATTGGAGAAGCATGACTTGATCTAAGTGCCCGAAAACCATTTCTGTTCAGATTCAAATTTGAACAACTTTACATTAACAACTTTTTACTTGGGACTTCAAACTTTGTGGGCATGATCACAAACCCAAATAATGACACTACACCAAGTGGTGCATCAAGGAGGGATTAATTGCTTAACTCAAACTTGGTGAAACCATTTCTGTTGATTTCTAGGGTTCACCAAAGTTACATTGGCAAGTTTCTTCAAATAAGCCCAAACTTGGTGGAACACCCTATTTCCATATACCATTTGATCCTGTTAAGTCTCATGACAAATGGAAATCATTTGATTGCCCAAAACCACATCAAACACCTTCTGGTGATTTTCTAAAATCACCACTTTCACCCCTTTCCTTATTCTCCTTGAGCCCTACTTTTTACCACAGCTTCCTCAGGCTCCCTTGCACCTCCAGTAACTCTCCCCTGGCATCAGCTCAATGATTGAGTGGGGGTAAAACCCCAATTTGTATTCTGGACATCAGTTTTCACCATTCTATCTCAGCCCCCTCTTCTTTTAGAAGCTTTCCCAGGCATCCAACGACTCTCCTGCATTGTTTACTTACCCCTAGGGCCAATGGACATGGTGGCCGCGCCCAAAGCGCGTGAGACACGGCCATGCCGGCCATTTGGGCGCTCTGGAGCACGCTACAGTGCGCTCCCGCACTGTAGCCTCCTCCAATCCGCGGCGCCCGACCACCTCGAGCCTCCCCCTCACGCCAGTCGAGGTGCCTCGACGTCCGCAGCACGCCACGGCTCTGTCCCCCTCCTCCTTCTCCCTCCTCTCGCCCCAGCTCACACGGGCGAAGGCCGCCCGAGAACTTTAATGAGCCTCCTTGCACGCGTGCTGATCTGGACTCCTCCTACTCTCTCTCTTCTTCTCCCCGGCTCTAGACCTCATCCAGGAACACCACAAACACTGCCCCAGCTCCTCCTGAGCCCTGTGGCAATGGGCAGAAGCTCGCCGGCGCACGGGTCCAGGGCACCTCGCCGTTCGCCTATAAAAGGACACCCCCGCGCCCTCCTCTCCTCACCACTTGCCCTCTCACTCAGCTAATCATCTCCCCACGCCACTCACTCCCCTCCAGACGGGCCCGAGCTCGAGATCGAGCTCGAGCTCCGCCGCCTCGGGTCACCGTTGATCCGGAGGTACAGACCCTCCCCGCCGCTCCTCTCGTTCGATCTGAAACCGCCAAGCCCCGCTGATCATTTCCCCCTCATTTCCCCTCTCTGCAGCTGCCGGAAACGGCCGGAGCAACAACCACCCGACACCTCTCCGTCGTCCCTCCTTGTCGCCGGCGAACCAGGCCACTCCGGCGAACTGCCTCCACCACCACCCAAACGGCGACTCCACGCTGACTCCGTCCCTGCCATCGCCTGCCCTCGCCGTGCCCTGCATCGCCGACGGTGAGCTCGCCGGCCTTCTGCCGGAGGGTTAGGGATGACAGGCGGGCCCCGCCTGTCAGCCTCTCCTCCCCCTCGCCTCTCTCTCCTCTCGCTGACGCCTGGGCCCCGCCCATCAGGTTTGAAGCCTGGCGCGCGCGCAGGCGCCCGTGCGCTGGGCTGTTTCCCCGCTGGGCCTGTTGCACTGTGGCCGTTCTGGCCTAGTTGCACAATAGCCTTTTCCTTTTTCTTTTCTGATAGTTTTTAAATAATTCCACAGGATTAAATAAAGATCCAAACGAAATAATTCTAGTTCCTAAAAACTTGTAAAATTCCAACCTATTTAATGATATCACTTTCACCCATATCCATGAACCTTTTCTGTTCTGTTCAAATTTAAATCTAAATTTGAACACTAAAACCTATATTCAAAAATCCATGTGCCCCATTCTGTCACTCCAAAATCCAAACTAAGAATTTTTGACATCTTAGTTTCCCCTCTAGTATTTTATAAAAATAAGTTGACATTTTTCTGAGCACTTTGATTTTTCTGTTTTTATTATTGTCTTATTTTCCCGTTGTTTATTGCGGCGATTAGATACCGTGATTGACGAGGTTGCTGAAGAAGAAGGAGGGGGAGGATTTGAAGACCTTGAAGACCAAGCCAGTCCAGGCAAGCAGCCCTTTGACCATGCCTATGGAACCCCTTTTTATGCATGTCATATAGCACCATATTGTTGTTGCAACGGAATCATGATGAGGTGAAAACCACTTGTTGGTTTGCCACTGTACTTCCTCGTTGATACTTGCATTTGTGCATGACCCTACCTTCTTAAGAGGGTTATGCCGATGGGAGCAGATAGGTTGCTATAGTGGTGGCTATGCTAGTGGATCGGGATATGCATAATGATGAAAGCATAGTTCATTCGAGGAACTCTTTCAAAAACCCCATCGGGTGTCACATGCCCGAGGGAGATGATGTGATGGGTAACCACTTCATGATGAAGTGGTGTACCGAGACAAGTGTGTGTGTGATGTTTTTCAAACGGATTGGTTTAAGTTGCGACCGTTATTCCAACTTTACATGCACAACCACTCTACCCTTATATGGGAAAGGGCATTATTGATTACCTAGGCCGATACTAGCATGGTGCCCGCATTACTAGTGAAGGGAGTGACATAATGTACCCCGTGCCCGTGGTATGTGAAATGGGAGCGAGGCTCCAAAAATCTTAAGATGTGAAATGTGGGGCACGGGGGTTACTACCAATCGAGTGGACTCCATATTAGTGTCGCCTAGGGAAAGATAGTGATCGGGTGCTTACCCCGGGTACTTGAGGTACTGTGGGTCGTGGATGACACGGAAGTTCCCCGGATCTTGTGGGTAAAGTGTGCAACCTCTGCAGAGTGTAAAACTATTCGAATAGCCATGTCCACGGTCAGGGACAGTTGGGTAACCGCTCTTGGGCTACGTCCAATGTTTGCGAAACCCTGTGTGTGTGTGTGTGTGTGTGTGAAAGCTCTGTTGATTAAAGTCGAAAGGACTTGACATAAAGAAGAGGTCATAGCTTGGCTATGTTGATATCTGTAACCCATATTTCCTATGATGCATGCCTCAGATAGCTCATGTCATTGCACTCACAAATTTCTGCTTTCTGCAAACATATCCTATCTAGTGCTATTTCATACCTTGTCATACCTGTTCCAAAAACATGGGTTGCTTGCGAGTACATTCAAAGTACTCATTGGCTTGCCACTGGTTATTTAATTGGCCAGGCATGGAAGAGCTGGAATGTGAAGAAGAATTCTATGGAGACGAACATGCGAACTAGGACGCTTTCCCAGTCAGAATGCCTATTGGGTTAAGGCAGATGGCATGGGTTCTACTTATCTGCGAAGACTTCCGCTATTCGAGTTTATTTTCTATTCAGCCCATGAGGCTTTATCTATGTAAGACATGGCCATAATGGCCATAATTTGTGTAAGACGGTATGTATGGATGCAAGACTCTTGTTATTCAGCTTCTGTGTGTTCAGTGAGCATTGATCTCTGGGATCACCGTACACGTGCATTCGGTGATCTCGACTCTTAAGTCAGGGTCCCCAACAACTGCCCTCCTGATCCGGCGACCAAACCAAGGCCATCATAAGAGTATCACATGGGGGCTTCTGCAGGCCAAGGAGTTCCTATGGCCTCCTAAACCGGCGCCCCCGGTAAACCGGGGAATCAGCCATCCTTTTCACAAGAGTATCACATGGGGGCTTCATTGCAAGGAAGTTTTCCATGGCCTCTTAAACAGGCGCCCTTGATAAAATCAAGGAATCATCTGTCCTCTCTGTACAAAAAAGAATCACATGGGGGCTTCCGTGCAAGGAAGTTTTCCATGGCCTCTTAAACCGGCGCCCTTGATAAAATCAAGGAATCAGTCGTCCTTTATGTACAAAAAAGAATCACATGGGGGCTTCCGCGGGCAAGAAAGTTTTCCATTGCCTCTTAAACCGGCGGCCATATGAAGTCCATCATAAGAGCACTCCTCTGGTTGCTTCGTCAATTTCCACATGATGATGAAGGGGCAAAAGAGGGTTTGATGCCTAGCACGACTCAAACATATGCCCCGACGAGCAATGCTCACACACTACCTGGGGGCTCCTGATGCAAGTTCATCAGCGAGTTGAAAACTCTTGTAGTGAACACGGCTTGGAAGCCTGGTGTATACACCTAAAACCCCGGATTAACCTGCCTGCATCAAGTAAATTGCGTCGTCCAGGTAAACCTGGTATGACCTGTCGAACGTATCACAAGTCAATCCTTTGGGACCCTGAACTTGGTCACGTTAAATTGACGATCATCGAGTGATTACCCAAGCCAAAATCTTTATGAGACTTTGAACATCAGGTAGCTGCTGACATTGATGATTTGGTTAAAGATTGCGGATCATCTTAACAGGCTTTGCTAAAATGGTTAATGACAGTAGCCTGGCAGCTCATAAAAAGCCTCGAATATGGAGCCTGGCAGCTCGTAAAAATCCTCGACTACATGGTCTTATTTGCCCAAAAACTTTATTTTTCATTTTTTATGTTTTCTCAAATCTTTATCTTCAAGGTCATTGGTTTTTCAACCAAGTCCATTGATTCAAGACTGGATAACTACAAAGTTGTCACTACATCTGTATTTACAGAGCTATAGTCTGGGTCATGAACACCAGTACTAGTTTACAGTTAAATCATCGTTCATTGTAACCCGGATCGGCCTTCATGATAAGTCGACAAGAGCCAAGTACGTCATCAACACTTACACCTCGGATTGTTCCTGCTGGATTAAGGTTTACAGATACACTTAATCACAGGTATGGTACATGTTCATATTTCATACATGGTTCAAGTTATTAACTTAGATCATATGTTTGGCCAGTATGACCCGTCCGGGGATAAACCGCCAGGACAGTTTGAACATTGTTTTATGCAGAAACAGATAATGACCGGTGTTTATTAACCCGACCTGGCTTTTTGACTACAAGTCACCAGTATGTGATAAGATAATGACCGGTGTTTATTAAACCGGCCTTGATAGAGGCAAAGGTGTCCCATCTTTCGATGAGATGGTGGCTATCGTTTGGATGAAGTCGACTTTGACGATCCGACTACGAGCGTGCGTGGACGTCGCGCCTTAGCAATCGCTAAACCAACTCCAAGAGGTTATTGACCACGCCGGAGCACGATCAACCTGACCACGAAGGTCTGTTTCCTGCAGGCAAACGAAGAACAAGCAAGAAACTAAGATTGCAATCTGGATATTGCGAATATAAGAGGAAAGCTTTATTGATCAAGGTGGGGTTCTGTGACGCCTTTGTCTGGTCGTTGAACACAAACGAAGTACACGAAGTTGCAGCTATGGCGAACTTTTAATCTAAACAAAACCCAAAGTCTACGACGCCCTAAGGGCTGTATATATGGGGGAAAGAGGGGGGAATTTCGTGGCTCTTGGTGGAGGGGTCTGAAACCAACCCTAACTCTTGTTTCCCCACACATACGGACTCTAAAAAAAGCCTATATACAAGTATTTCGAAATTACATGGGCCTGGCCCAATAATAAGGTGACGTAGCACCTATAATAGCCTCTGGACGAAATTTATGAAGTGGCATCTTGTATATTTCGTCCAAGGCTTCTCGCACTCATTATGGTGGCTTCAAAGTCCTGAAATCATCAACTGAAACTCCATTCTTGTTCCCCTTGCGCATGCCATCATCTCCATGCTTGATCTTCCTCCAATGTTCATCCTTCTTGTCCAAGCTAGGCCCTTGATTTGTAAGCAAGACAAATGTATCCAATTTAGGCAGCATCATATTCTCATGAACATTAGATTCATTACCAAGAAACGAAAGTACCTGGTAATTTAATTGGCGTGCGCGAGCTCTAGTAATTGGTCCTGTATATGTGTCAGTTGGAGCTGTGGGTGTAACCTTGTTAGTGATGTCCTCATCATCCTCCCCTTCTTGAATTGAAGTCATCCTCGACGGAAGCTCATCTTCCTCACCCAAGTAAGGCTTCAAATCTGCAATGTTAAATGTGGGACTAACCCCAAAATCTGCAGGCAGCTCAAGTTTATATGCATTATCATTTATTTTCTCTAACACCTTGAAAGGACCGTCAGCACGTGGCATTAGTTTTGACTTGCGCAAATTAGGAAACCTATCCTTACGCAAATGTAACCAAACAAGATCTCTAGGTGCCAAGACAACACGTTTTCTACCCTTATCTCCAACAAGTTTATATTTAGCATTCATGCGCTCAATATTTTCCTTAGTTAACTCATGCATTTTTAAGATCAATTCAGCACGTTGTTTAGCATCAAAATTAACCTTCTTCGAAGATGGAAGAGGCAATAAATCAATAGGTGCACGAGGTAGGAAACCATAGACAATTTCAAAAGGGCACATCTTAGTAGTAGAATGCAACGAACGATTATAAGCAAATTCAATATGAGGCAAGCATTCTTCCCACATTTTCTTATTATTCTTCAAAACAGCCCTAAGCATAGTAGACAAAGTTCTGTTGACTACTTCAGTTTGTCCATCAGTTTGGGGGTGACAAGTAGTACTAAAAAGCAGTTTAGTCCCCAACTTAGCCCATAAACATCTCCAAAAGTGGCTAAGAAATTTAGTATCACGATCTGAAACAATAGTATTTGGCACACCATGCAAGCGAATAATTTCACAAAAGAACAAATCAGCAAAATTAGCAGCATCATCGCTTTTATGACATGGTATAAAGTGTGCCATCTTCGAGAACCTATCCACGACAACAAATATGCTATCCCTCCCCTTCTTTGTTCGAGGTAAACCCAAAACAAAGTCCATAGATATATCTTCCCAAGGAACACTAGGGACAGGCAAAGGCATATATAAACCATGAGGATTGAGTCGTGACTTAGCTTTTTTACATGTAGTGCAGCGACCAACAAAACGCTCAACATCCCGTCGCATCTTTGGCCAAAAGAAATGTGTAGCAAGTACGTCCTCCGTCTTCTTCACGCCAAAGTGTCCCATTAATCCTCCTCCATGCGCCTCCTGCAACAACAAAAGACGAACAGAGCTAGCTGGAATGCATAGCTTGTTAGCACGAAACACAAATCCATCATTAACGACGAACTTGTTCCACGTTCTCCCTTCTTTGCAATTCTGCAATACATCTTTAAATTCAGCATCATGCACATATTGATCTTTGATGGTTTCCAAACCAAATATTTTAAAGTCAAGTTGTGAAAGCATAGTATAACAACGAGATAATGCATCAGCAATAACATTTTCTTTTCCCTTCTTGTGTTTAATAACATAAGGGAAAGTCTCTATGAATTCAACCCATTTAGCATGTCTACGGTGCAGTTTTGCTTGACTTTTAATGTGCTTCAAAGATTCATGATCAGAATGTATAACAAATTCTTTGGGCCATAAATAATGTTGCCATGTTTCCAAAGTCCGAACAAGAGCATATAATTCCTTATCATAAGTAGAATAATTCAGACTAGGCCCACTCAATTTTTCAGAAAAGTATGCAACAGGTTTACCATCTTGTAATAACACACCTCCTAATCCAATTCCACTAGCATCACATTCAAGCTCAAAAGTCTTATTAAAATCAGGAAGTTGGAGTAAAGGAGCATGTGTCAACTTATCTTTCAATACCGTGAATGCTTCTTCCTGCGCAGTACCCCAAACAAAAGGCACATCCTTCTTTGTAAGCTCATTGAGAGGTGCAGCAATGGTGCTGAAACTCTCACAAAACGCCGATAGAATCCAGCGAGGCCAAGGAAACTCCTCACGTGTGTGACCGTTTTGGGCTGCGGCCAACTGTCAATAGCTTCAATCTTGGCTTTATCAACCTGAATTCCCTGTGGAGTAACAACATAGCCAAGAAAAGAGACTCGGTCGATGCAAAAGGTGCACTTTCCAAGGTTACCAAACAAACGTGCATCATGTAGAGCAATAAAAACAGCACGTAAATGTTCCAAATGTTCCTCTAAAGATCTGCTAAAAATCAATATATCATCAAAGTATACTACCACAAATCGTCTAATGAAAGCACGTAAAACTTCATTCATTAATCTCATGAAAGTACTAGGTGCATTAGTTAACCCAAAAGGCATGACTAACCACTCATATAATCCAAACTTAGTTTTAAATGCTGTTTTCCATTCATCTCCCAATTTCAAACGAATTTGATGGTATCCACTACGCAAATCAACTTTGGAGAAAATTGTAGAGCCACTCAATTCATCAAGCATATCATCTAGCCTATGAATAGGATGACGATAACGAATAGTAATATTATTAATGCCTCTACAATCAACACACATACGCAATGTACCATCCTTTTTCGGCACTAGAATAATAGGAACAGCACAAGGACTAAGGGATTCGCGTATATAACCTTTGTCGAGTAGCTCCTGTACTTGACGCATAATCTCCTTCGTCTCTTCTGGATTGGTACGGTATGGTGCGCGGTTGGGTAGCGATGCACCGGGAATTAAGTCAATCTGATGCTCAATCCCTCGAATAGGTGGTAATCCCGGTGGCACGTCTTGTGGAAAGACGTCGGCGAACTCCTGCAAAATGTTAGTGACAGCAGGAGGCAAAGAGGAAGGCACGTCCTCGAATGAAAATAATGCCTCTTTGCACACAAAACCATAGCAAACAGATTTGCTAAAATCTAGCTCATCAATATCAGATTTGGTGGCAAATAAACATGCACTTTTCAATTTAATTTCAGAAGCAATAATAGATGGTTTATTATTAGGCTTCATTTGTTGCTCAAATTCTTTTGCCACAATCTGATTTTCACTCTTATTTTTCTCCTGTTTTGCTTTATTAGCTCTATTAATATCATCTTTCAAAATGGAATCAGGAGTCATAGGAAGCAAAGTAATATTTTTATCCTTATGAACAAGAGTATACTGATTGTTTCTACCATGGTGTACAGAATTTTTATCAAATTGCCATGGTCTACCAAGTAATAAGGAACATGCTTGCATAGGTACCACATCACAATCAACATAATCAGCATATGTAGAGATACTAAAACGCACACGAACAGTACGTGTTACCTTAACCTTGCCGCTGTTGTTGAACCATTGGATGTAGTAAGGATGTGGATGTGGTCTTGTGGTGAGAGATAGCTTCTCCACCATCTCCATGCTAGCCAAGTTGTTGCAACTCCCTCCATCTATGATCACGCGAACAGAACGTTCCTTCACAACTCCCTTTGTATGGAACAAATTATGCCTCTGATTTTGCCCAGTTTGTGTAACCTGCACACTCAAAACACGTTGAGCAACTAAACATTCATACCTGTCAGCATCTTCAGGAGCCATGTATTGCGTCTCATGATCAGAATCATCTCCGCTGTGTTCTTCACGTGTAATAAGAGCCAAAGTCCCCTCATCATAGTCACTAGCGGATTCATATCCACCATCCTCAGTAGCAATCATCACACGCTGAGATTTGCAATCTCTCGCAAAATGTCCTCTTCCCTTACAAGGACGACAAATAATATCACTGGTGTGCCCTGTTGATGCCATGGAAGAAGAACTCTATGCAGGCCCAATAGGTGTGCTCTTGGCAGATAATGGTGGTTGTGCCTGCTTCCTTGTATCACGGCTGGAGGTAACAGCTGATGGAGGTGTCGGTGTAGTAGAATGTGAGGAAGTAGAGGATGCACGCGGTGTCCATGATGAAGGTCGTCCTGGAGAAAAGTTAGTCCGCGCCAATGCCTGTCGATCCTGCACTTCACGTTCAGCTTTACAAGCAAGATGGAATAAACGAGTGATATTAGTATAATCCTTATACTCTAGAATGGTCTGAATCTCTCTATTTAATCCACCCATAAAACGTGCAAGCATAGCTTCATTCTCCTCAACAATACCACATCTAATCAGGCCAGTTTGTAATTGCTGATAATATTCTTCTACAGAATTTTTTCCTTGTCTTAAGCGCTGCAGTTTTTGAAGTAATTCACGTTGATAATATGGTGGAACCCAACGAGTACGCATAGCAGTTTTCAAAGCAGTCCAAGTAGCTGGAATAGGATATAATCTACAATGTTCAGACCACCAAACACATGCAAAACTAGTGAAAGCACAAACAGCAGCAGGAACACGTCTCTCCTCGGGATAGTTTAAACATGTAAAACGTTGTTCAGTTTGTAACTCCCAAGTAAGATATATATCAGGAACATATCTACCCTCAAATGGTGGAATATTCAATTTCAGTTTAGGAAGATGGTCATGTACCTCACGTGGTGGTGCAGCCCTACCTTGCGATGATATGCATGAGGACGACCTGGTGGTGGTGGTGCTGGTTGTTGCACGTAGTTCTGATTTTGGTCAACCTCATCCTCGTAATGGTCCTCCACCTCTGCAGTAGCAGCAAGAGCTACAGAAACATCAACAGCAGCACCAGAAGCTTGACCAGTCTCAAGGGGAACGCGCTGTGCTCGTCCCACTTGATTCGGAAGGCGCCGTTGTTGTTGTTGTTGTTGTTGAAGAGGTGGGACAGCTGCAGCAGCCGGTGGTGGTGGAAAACGCGCAAGCAATTCAGCAAACATGTTATCGAGCTTTGTGTCAAACGTCTTCTCCATGCCAACTATCTTCTCCATGGCCTCGTCCAATGTGTTTAGCACATCTTGCACCTGTACACTCATCATTTGCTGAAACTTATCATGAAGCTCCTTGTTCGTCAAGTTCTCCCAGTCAGTCTCGTCGACTTGTGATCCTGGCATGGTTAGCAGCAATAGAAACACACAAGAATATGATCCTACGGACTACTAATAAGTGGTGGTGGTGACGGGTGTCACAAATCCGACAAGCAAATCTCAAATTCTTACCAGTTCTTACCCAGCAGCAGGTGGTGATCGGCAACCGTGGTAGTCAAAACTCTCAAAGCTTGGATAAAGCGATTACCAGGGAGAGTCAGACGCACGACGTAGATGTATGTGGAGCTGGGAAGGCTTATAAGATGGTAGCAAAAGTGGTCAGCAATAATCGATTCAGAGATGCAAAGTTGAATAAACGCTCAACGACGGTACTGTGCTGGTCCTAGGCTAGACCGTACTAGAGACGCGAGCCTAGAACACTAACAAAATCACGGCACTGCACGTAATAAAGGGGAAAGCACACTCTGATTATTTTTTCGCCTCTTTTTTTTGCGCTCTTTTTTTTTGGCCGAAAATCACTATAATGGCGAGTGTCTCAAAACACTTCCCAAGTCAAACTAAGATGATAGGCACGAAATTTTTTTGACGATTTTTTTTTCGGAATCAGGGCAGCGACGACGAAAAAGTGCGGTAAAAAAACAGTATGATGGCACGTGTCTCAAAAGACTCAGAAAAGCCCTAAAATAGGATAGGGAAAAAATATTTTCACCTGTCGAATTTTTTTTTTCCGAGACCTACGCAGGCAAGGAAACACAAATCCGAAACCTAGATGGATCTCGAGAACAAACCTAATATGAAAAGAACTCGGATTGGCGGTGGATATATGGTGGTAGGATATGGCAGCAGTGGTAGGTTATGGCAGCGGTGGTGGTATGTGGTGGCGGTGGTGGAATATGGCAGCAGTGGTGGTATGGCAGCGGCGATGAGTATGGTGCGGCGGCGACGTGACAAACTGTGAACAGAACTCAAAACTCTAAAGAACTAGATGCTAAGACCAGCAACTTGACACGACGATGCAACCGCAAATTCAACAAAGCAAATACAGAAAATATTATGCAAAGGCTCAGATTGGTTCGGATGGGATGAACTAACCCTAATTTTTTTTTGGCTTTTTCGTGGACTGTAGGTATGAAGAACAGACTCGATCTAATCTACGAAAAACTGTAAAATCTCACCGAGCAACCTGGAAATCTGATACCACTTGATAGAGGCAAAGGTGTCCCGTCTTTCGATGAGAAGGTGACTATCGTTTGGATGAAGTCGACTTTGACGATCCGACTACGAACGTGCGTGGACGTCGCGCCTTAGCAATCGCTAAACCAACTCCAAGAGGTTATTGACCACGCCGGAGCACGATCAACCTGACCACGAAGGTCTGTTTCCTGCAGGCAAACGAAGAACAAGCAAGAAACTGAGATTGCAATCTGGATATTGCGAATTCAAGAGGAAAGCTTTATTGATCAAGTGGGGTTCTGTGACGTCCTGGTCTGGTCGTTGAACACAAACGAAGTACGCGAAGTTGCTGCTATGGCGAACTTTAATCTAAACAAAACCCAAAGTCTAAACGACGCCCTAAGGGCTGTATATATGGGGGAAAGAGGGGCAATTTCGTGGCCCTTGGTGGAGGGGTCCGAAACCAACCCTAGCTCTTGTTTCCCCACACATACGGACTCTAAAAACAGCCTATACTCAAGTATTTCGAAATTACATGGGCCTGGCCCAATAGTAAGGTGACGCAGCACCTATAATAGCCTCTGGACGAAATTTATGAAGTGGCATCTTGTATATTTCGTCCAAGGCTTCTCACACTCATTATGGTGGCTTCAAAGTCCTGAAATCATCAATTGAAACTCCATTCTTGTTCCCCTTGCGCATGCCATCATCTCCATGCTTCATCTTGCTCCAATGTTCATCCTTCTTGTCCAAGCTAGGCCCTTCATTGGTAAGCAAGACAAATGTATCCAATTTAGGCAGCATCATATTCTCATGAACATTAGATTCATTACCAAGAAACGAAAGTACCTGGTAATTTAATTGGCGTGCGCGAGCTCTAGTAATTGGTCCTGTATATGTGTCAGTTGGAGCTGTGGGTGTAACCTTGTTAGTGATGTCCTCATCAGGCCTGGCTTTTGACTATAAGTCGCCAGTATGAGATAGGATAATGACCGGTGTTTATTAGCCCGACCTGGTTTTGTTTATAAACCGGCAATCAATGATAATCACCAATGTTCTAATTTTGGGTTATCACCCTTACTACACTGGCTTGGTAAAACCAACAGTGTGATCAAATATCATTGGAACCGGTTTTCAAACCGGGTTATATTATTCACATCTTTAAATAGCCAACATGGCTAGATTTTTATTATGGTTATCAATAACCAATATTATGATTGAGGTTTTCAAAGTCGCTCTAGCGCAATGGATATTATTTTATCAATGGGTATAATTTATTCTACAATTGAAGGAATAGTCCCGAGTCGTTGCAGGCTTACGACCCGACACTTGGGGGCTACATTATTCAAGTTGAGATTACATCAAATATACAAGTCTCATGTCGATGCAAGCATGCACCATGACACTTGGGGGCTAATGCAAAGTCATTTTTTGCTCACCTTATTGAAGACCCAACTCATCACAATGTAATGAGCCCTTGGGGGTACCAATTGGTCCTGTCAACAATTCAAGGTACACAAGTATTAATCCATTATATTGAAGGGTCCACTGCTCAGTTGGTAAAGCACAAAGCTCTTAACCTTGTGGACGTGGGTTCAAACCCCATGATGGGAGTTACATTATACATTGTTATTTTCAATGAAGTATATACAAAGTTGATGTAGGGTGGAACCCTAGATGGCCGATCTTTCACGAACTGGAGGGGATCCCATGAAGAACACGAAGAACACGAGGGGGAACACGAGGGGAAACACGAGAGAAACACTCAAACCAACAAGAACAAGTCACACATATGCTAGATCCTCGAAACACAAAGAGATACAAGATCCATGATCAACAAGGGACGATACAAAGGGTAACCGGTTCTTCTCCGTGAGGAGGTCTTGGGGTATCCCGCGGGATCTTCTCCCTAGCGGAGGTCTTGAACCCGTCAGGATCTTCTCCGAAGAGGTGCCGCAGTCACTCTCGAGGAGATGAACCACTAGATGAGCAAAGCTCTAGGTATCAAATGAGCTATCACTAAGCTAACCCTCAAATGGAGGAGGTGGAGGAGTATATATAGTCTAGGGCCACGAAGGGGTAAGTGGGAGAGGAATACATTGGCCTCTAGCCCGATAACTGTGCGCAGACAGCATGAAGCGGACGTCCGACGGCTACCGGACGTCCGGTGGCTCGCGAGGGTCCGGACGTCCGGAAGTTTTAGGACTTCCGCTATTTTCCTTCTGTGATCGCCGTTACAGACGTCCGGTGGTTGCCGGTCGTCCGGTCGCCTGGGGCGCGTCGGTCGTCCAGTGAAGGCCGGACGTCCGGAGCCTGAAGCTTTTCCAGCAGCTTCTCTTGATCCTTGTACTTGGTGTCCACGCCGTCTTGTCCAATGCTCCTAGCTGTTCCATGGCCTCCCTCTTGGTTCCTGGTCATGCATAGCACATATATCTGAGGTAGTAGCCATGTCTCACATGTAGAAAGTGGAGGTTCGGAGAGGAGCGAGTTAACCTTGTGTCCAATTGTGTGTAGTTGAGGTCTCGTCGAAGTGAACATGGGGATGATCGTGGGATGCTCCGCATCATCTCCCCTCCCTTGGGAAAGATCCGACCTCGGATCAAAAATCTCATCACCATGGAAACGGTTGTTGTTGACGGACTTGTAGTTGGACCGAGATGAAGACTTGGCGTAATCCAAGTAGTCCAAGGTGTCGTCGGAGTGGTATACATGCAAGAGGAGCAAACACAAACGACACTCGGAAATACAATGGTTAGCGCACAAGTGTCTATCATGTAAGAATGGGTCCGTGTGACAAATTTGGGCATGGCAAGGCACAAGATGCTTATCGAAAAGATGTACAATGACATGTAAAGCATTCATGTGAGCAAATTCATTTGTTGTGCACACAAAGGTATGGTAATTGGCATGGTGCACAAAGCTACAATTTCTACCATTGTGCAAAATGATGTCATAGAGTGATAGTTTATCAAGAGCATGAACATGGCAATGGGTGCTCAATATGACTATGTGATCATGCAATTGATGTTTGGCAATGTGATCAATATGTATGAATATGACATCAAGGAGGATCACAACAAATTTGCTAAGGGAATGCACAAGCTCATATATCATGGATGACATGGGAATACAAGATGCAACAAGGCAATCATAATGTGAGTCAATCCATGCATAAGATGCAAATTTGTTATGGGAATGATATGTCCATGGAGCATGGCATATGAGCACACAATCAACAAATATGAAGGTTTTGGTGCAATGTGTCAAAGGAGTTTTGATATACCAATGTTCAATGTCGTGGCCTGAGTGGAGTTCCGAAGGTGCATCCAAAGGGTCCATCTTCAATGTCGATCCTCCATCCCGTAGATGTATCATGTAGACAACAAGAAGGAAACAACAATGAAAGTATGGCCCATCCAATATGCATAAGTGAGGATGGCTCACAAAGAAGGAATTCACCTTTAGGAATTTCTCGAAGATGTTGGTGTGGCGCAACGTGTATGCCTTCACATGCCAAAAATGCCTTGTGATGGTACCGCCTTGTGAATCCTTCAAAATGAAAGAACATGACAAACACTCGGAAACACAAATGAGGTTAGCCGTAATGCAAAACCTAGCATTTGTGTGGGAAAATACCCAACAAGTGCTTGCATCATTCTTATCATAAGAAAGTACAAGGGTGTGGTGCATGGTATGTAGGCATAAGATGCGAGAACAACCAAATGCAATAGGCTCAATCAAGCAAGTATGCATCACAAGAAAGGTGTCAAAGTCTCCAATATCAATAGGCATAGCATTGTTGCACTCAATACAAGGGAATATGAGAGATGCAACTAATGGAGACAAGTGACAATGATCAATGCGAATGATGTGAATGGCATGAACATATATGTCATCAACCCAAGAAATCAAGTAAGAGTGGAACATGGGTGATGCAACATAGCAAGCAATCTTAGCGATCAAGTCAAACAAGCTAGTAGTGCGAAAATGCAACGTACTAGAGGTAATCATGGCAAGCATGTCATGTGTGCAAATAGTGAGCATACATGATGCACATGGCATAGCATAAGCATGAAAGCAAGATATGAGCAAAATAGCATCAATTTGTTGATGAGAGGCCATATGGAAATAGCAATGGGATATCATGACTCTCCCAACACAAGAATCAACAATAGCATGGGGCACAAAGAAATCATGGCAATAGCTACTAGTGTCTCCACCAAGCGTGCAAATACACATAGGAGTATCATAATGGTGAATCATGGGTAATTGCAAGCAAGGGTCACGATTGCATGGCAAAATCAAAGCAAGAGGCATAACATGCAAAGTGAACACGATAGTATGGGCATACTGTGACAAGTGGCAAATAGCCCATAGCCGTGTGAGAGCCAAGTAAAAGAGATGCGCGTAGTGGTTGCGCGAAGAGAACGGTGGTAGGGACAATCCACGGGATCCCAAATCGTCGTTGCTCTCGAGAGCTCGTTTTGTCAACTCATGGTATTGTGAGGTTGACAAATGTTCATGAGTACCTACACAAAACAAAGACAAAGGAAAAATTGTGTGTTCGTGGTATATGTACACATCATCCATCATGATGCGCACGTGCATGTGTTGGTTAGCACAAAATAGCCAATGCTCAAATAAATGAGATGTGTGATATAGAAACATGTCATCCATCATGAGAGGTTTGTTGTTATGTATGGCATAATGGAGACTCAAATGGTGTGATGCATCATGACAAGTAGGTAGAGCATTGTTATTCATGTAATGCATATGGTGCACACAATCATGGTAATCATGCAAGGTATGGAATGTCTCAAAATCTCCTAGAATGTATGAGGAAACTATGGGGGTCTCCTCATGAGCATTATTGGAAAGTTCACATGGAGAATATTGACAACATCCAAAGCAAAGCATATTTGGAACAATGTGATCATGGCATGGCATAGTAGATGAATTGCGCAAGTCATGTAAAGGAAGCATGGCAATATCATCGCAAGAGAAACACAAGCCAATGACCATCATCTTGTCATCTATGCCACAAGTGCAAATAGGATTTACTTTAATTTGGCATGCATAGTTACTATGTTGAGATTGAAATGATGCAATATGTGAGATCTCACTCATAGCATATGACAAGTTTAAAGGATTGTCGAACATGATGTGACCAAAAGAATGTTCACATGAGATCCTATGGAGCATAGCATCACAACTAGGCAACTCAACATGCTCATCATCATATTCATCATAAATAGGTAAGTCATGACATGATGAAGTCACACTAGCATGAAGCATGGTAATATGTGTGTCAACATCATGCAAGCAATCATTGGTAAGATGGTCCACAAGTGGGACGAAAGAAGCACCATCACCTATGTTACCTTTGGAGTTCCACTCATGTGGTGTAGGTGAGGTTTTCAAGATCCGATTGTTCTCATCTTTCTCTTGATGGAACCACGTGGGGTGGTGCATCTTCTTCCACCATGGCCATCGGGTTGTCCATTGGAGGGACGGACTCGTCGAGGGTAGGCATGTCATCTTGTAGGAGACCTAGCACCAAAGAAAACACACTCGGAGTAGAGGTTAAGTACTTAGAAATCATAGTGGCCTCACATGCCCTATCAACTACCTCACTCACTAAGTGTTGTGGCTCACTCACTCCCTCTTGGATGCTCTCGCTCGTATGGTTGGTGGAGTCACTCAAATGGCTCTCAACCTCACATAGGAGAAGTGGCATGCTCTCATGTGTGGGGCTAGTGGTGGGCACACTCATCCTCTCAAGGGAAATGCTCTCAAGCTCACATATGGTGGAGTCACTCGTATCACTCATGTGGTGGTGGCTCTCCTCACATGGGAATTGGGGCATCTCGTCATATGTGGATGTCGAAGAGGTGTAGGTGCAATAGTCTCCATGCTCAACTTCCTCATCCATAATGCCTCCAAAGATGAATGCCGTGGGATGTGGAAAATCATCACGCTCCTCCGAGGTCAAAGAGAAGGTCTCATGCTTGCTCGCGTAGCTTGACCCAGAGTAGTAGTCCAATATGGGCGCCGTCTTCATGGTGTCGAAGAGGTTCATGCACGACGCCTTGGTCGAAGGGGATGGCCCATGCTCGACCGTCTTGTCGCCGTCGCTCATAGATGATCGCCTTGATGATGAAGACGTCGATGTAGGCAAACTCATGGGAAGTAGGCGAAGATGCCGTACGTCCAAAGGCGAAGATGCCTTGATAACACTTGGCGAAGATGCCGAAGTGGTGGTTGTAGCCGTAGCTCCGTCTTGGGTGTGCTTGTCCCGCGGTCTTCTTATGTTCTCTTGAAGCTTGGGCTTGGCGTGAAGTAGAGCGTCTTCGGACTTGTAGGTATGCGCTTGGCGAGCATCTTCATGATGATGATGTCATCGTCGTGCTTGAGCTCTTGGTAGATGTCGTTCGTCGTCGTCGTGCACATGATGCTTGGAGGTGACTTGCCCTTCATGACGATGTCGATGGTCGCCCTGGTGGTGTGGACGTGGAAGACTTGCACTTGCATCATGTTTGCGCTCCGAAGACTTGTGACTTGAACGTCGCCGCCGGGAGGATGACGAAGGGGAAGAAGACTTGTAATAGACCACCAAGTGTCGGAGCTCCGCCATTTGTTTGTTGAAGGAGTCGCACATGTCGTCGAAGGAAGCCATTGTCCTTGTCTCGGAGTGTTGTAGTTCGATGGCGATGTTGCCCAAGCACTCTTGCATTTCTCGTTGTAGTCCGATGGTTTTCGCGTGGATGTCCTTTTTCGCGCCGTCGATGTCGAAGACCGGAGATGAAATGCCTTGCCTATCCATCACAAGATGCTAGCAAGTATGAGTGGGAGAAAGAGAAGAACTATACCAAATGTACCTTGACCGATGTTGAAGATGGATCAATGATCACTCAAATGTGGAACAAGGAAATAGCACAATTGGTACCAATTCTTGTCGGTTTCTCACACCTACACAAGTAAAGCTTATGGTGGAGCTCGGTGAGGATAGTGGCACAAAACATTGATGTGAAATGTTAGCAAGAGTCAATAATGTTGAAAAAGATTCACAAATTCGCAAGTGAAACAAGTAGACCAATAGCAATATGGGTGGCACACGGAAACACACACACACGGATAGATAGATGGGGTCGTGCAACCAAGGAATGAGCCAAAATGTGGAATCCACGAAAATGCTCTTGTTGCACAACACTAGAGAGACGCTAGCGCAATTGCACAATAGGCGGATACGAACTTGTGCACGACCTACTAAGCAAAAATCCAACGACTTCTATCCCAAGTATGCTATATGTATGGTATTCCGGTGGTATGATCCAAAATGATCAAGTATAATATGATATTTTGTGATGCTATGGCTCTTGCTTACAAGCTTCTTTGTGGCTCTTTTGCTTAAAAGCTTATTCTTCTTTTTTTTATATGGCCACGATGCACAAACCAAGATAGCAATTGTGTATATGCGGGAACAATCTTGTGACACAAGGGGTGATATGATGATACCAATATGATATGGTATATATGCAATGGAAGAGTGGATTGATGATCACTGATATGATGATACCAATATGATATGGTATATATGCAATGGAAGAGTGGATTGATGATCACTAATGCGCACAAGTAACGTTGCCGGCAATACTCAAAGGCTAGTCTCGATAGGAAACTGACGCAAAATGGGCTAGGGGTTAACAATGCAATTGCAAGGGGATATACAATGATGTCGTCGAAGTTACCGTCCGTGTCGATGATGAGAGGTGGTGCTCTTGATGTAGACCCGTTCCTAATTAGCCGAAACACCTTAGGAAACGGAAAAACCACAACTCAAAATCTCAAGGATAAATGTCAAATGGTGGTAGCGGCAATGCCGTGGTGGTTGCGGAAGTGGAATGATGGGCTATACACGATGTCGGAGTTGAAGTCACGGTCCCTAAGTAGCCGAAACACCTTAGGAGACACGAGCCACAACTCAAACAAGCTCAACAAAACTAGGTTAAGTTGGGTTGGCGGAAATGTATAGTGGGCTAGGCTAAGCGGAAGTGGTGGTGGTGGTTGACGAAGAAGTGATAGAGGCAAAGGTGTCCCGTCTTTCGATGAGATAGTGGCTATCGTTTGGATGAAGTCGACTTTGACGATCCGACTACGAACGTGCGTGGACGTCGCGCCTTAGCAATCGCTAAACCAACTCCGAGAGGTTATCGACCACGCCGGAGCACGATCAACCTGACCACGAAGGTCTGTTTCCTGCAGGCAAACGAAGAACAAGCAAGAAACTAAGATTGCAATCTGGATATTGCGAATATAAGAGGAAAACTTTATTGATCAAGGTGGGGTTCTGTGACGCCTTTGTCTGGTCGTTGAACACAAACGAAGTACGCGAAGTTGCAGCTATGGCGAACTTTTAATCTAAACAAAACCCAAAGTCTAAACGACGCCCTAAGGGCTGTATATATGGGGGAAAGAGGGGGGAATTTCGTGGCCCTTGGTGGAGGGGTCCGAAACCAACCCTAACTCTTGTTTCCCCACACATACGGACTCTAAAAACAGCCTATATTCAAGTATTTCGAAATTACATGGGCCTGGCCTAATAATAAGGTGACGCAGCACCTATAATAGCCTCTGGACGAAATTTATGAAGTGGCATCTTGTATATTTCGTCCAAGGCTTCTCGCACTCATTATGGTGGCTTCAAAGTCCTGAAATCATCAACTGAAACTCCATTCTTGTTCCCCTTGCGCATGCCATCATCTCCATGCTTGATCTTGCTCCAATGTTCATCCTTCTTGTCCAAGCTAGGCCCTTGATTTGTAAGCAAGACAAATGTATCCAATTTAGGCAGCATCATATTCTCATGAACATTAGATTCATTACCAAGAAACAAAAGTACCTGGTAATTTAATTGGCGTGCGCGAGCTCTAGTAATTGGTCCTGTATATGTGTCAGTTGGAGCTGTGGGTGTAACCTTGTTAGTGATGTCCTCATCATCCTCCCCTTCTTGAATTGAAGTCGTCCTCGACGGAAGCTCATCTTCCTCACCCAAGTAAGGCTTCAAATCTGCAATGTTAAATGTGGGACTAACCCCAAAATCCGTAGGCAGCTCAAGTTTATATGCATTATCATTTATTTTCTCTAACACCTTGAAAGGACCATCAGCACGTGGCATTAGCTTTGACTTGCGCAAATTAGGAAACCTATCCTTACGCAAATGTAACCAAACAAGATCTCCAGGTGCAAAGACAACACGTTTTCTACCCTTATCTCCAACAAGTTTATATTTAGCATTCATGCGCTCAATATTTTCCTTAGTTAACTCATGCATTTTTAAGATCAATTCAGCACGTTGTTTAGCATCAAAATTAACCTTCTCCGAAGATGGAAGAGGCAACAAATCAATAGGTGCACGAGGTAGGAAACCATAGACAATTTCAAAAGGGCACATCTTAGTAGTAGAATGCAACGAACGATTATAAGCAAATTCAATATGAGGCAAGCATTCTTCCCACATTTTCTTATTATTCTTCAAAACAGCCCTAAGCATGGTAGACAAAGTTCTGTTGACTACTTCAGTTTGTCCATCAGTTTGGGGGTGACAAGTAGTACTAAAAAGCAGTTTAGTCCCCAACTTAGCCCATAAACATCTCCAAAAGTGGCTAAGAAATTTAGTATCACGATCTGAAACAATAGTATTTGGCACACCATGCAAGCGAATAATTTCACGAAAGAACAAATCAGCAACATTAGCAGCATCATCGCTTTTATGACATGGTATAAAGTGTGCCATCTTCGAGAACCTATCCACGACAACAAATATGCTATCCCTCCCCTTCTTTGTTCGAGGTAAACCCAAAACAAAGTCCATAGATATATCTTCCCAAGGAACACTAGGGACAGACAAAGGCATATATAAACCATGAGGATTGAGTCGTGACTTAGCTTTTTGACATGTAGTGCAGCGACCAACAAAACGCTCAACATCCCGTCGCATCTTTGGCCAAAAGAAATGTGTAGCAAGTACGTCCTCCGTCTTCTTCACGCCAAAGTGTCCCATTAATCCTCCTCCATGCGCCTCCTGCAACAACAAAAGACGAACAGAGCTAGCTGGAATGCATAGCTTGTTAGCTCGAAACACAAATCCATCACTAACGACGAACTTGTTCCATGTTCTCCCTTCTTTACAATTCTGCAATACATCTTTAAATTCAGCATCCTGCACATATTGATCTTTGATGGTCTCCAAACCAAATATTTTAAAGTCAAGTTGTGAAAGCATAGTATAACGACGAGACAATGCATCAGCAATAACATTTTCTTTTCCCTTCTTGTGTTTAATAACATAAGGGAAAGTCTCTATGAATTCAACCCATTTAGCATGTCTACGGTTCAGTTTTGCTTGACTTTTAATGTGCTTTAAAGATTCATGATCAGAATGTATAACAAATTCTTTGGGCCATAAATAATGTTGCCATGTCTCCAAAGTCCGAACAAGAGCATATAATTCCTTATCATAAGTAGAATAATTCAGACTAGGCCCACTCAATTTTTCAGAAAAATATGCAACAGGTTTACCATCTTGTAATAACACACCTCCTAACCCAATTCCACTAGCATCACATTCAAGCTCAAAAGTCTTATTAAAATCAGGAAGTTGGAGTAAAGGAGCATGTGTCAACTTATCTTTCAATACCGTGAATGCTTCTTCCTGTGCAGTACCCCAAACAAAAGGCACATCCTTCTTTGTAAGCTCATTGAGAGGTGCAGCAATGGTGCTGAAATCTCTCACAAAACGCCGATAGAATCCAGCGAGGCCAAGGAAACTCCTCACGTGTGTGATCGTTTTGGGCTGCGGCCAACTCTCAATAGCTTCAATCTTGGTTTTATCAACCTCAATTCCCTGTGGAGTAACAACATAGCCAAGAAAAGAGACTCGGTCGGTGCAAAAGGTGCACTTTCCAAGGTTACCAAATAAATGTGCATCACGTTGAGCAATAAAAACAGCACGTAAATGTTCCAAATGTTCCTCCAAAGATCTACTAAAAATCAATATATCATCAAAGTATACTACCACAAATCGTCCAATGAAAGCACGTAAAACTTCATTCATTAATCTCATGAAAGTACTAGGTGCATTAGTTAACCCAAAAGGCATGACTAACCACTCATATAATCCAAACTTAGTTTTAAATGCCGTTTTCCATTCATCTCCCAATTTCATACGAATTTGATGGTATCCACTACGCAAATCAACTTTGGAGAATATTGTAGAGCCACTCAATTCATCAAGCATATCATCTAGCCTAGGAATAGGATGACGATAACGAATAGTAATATTATTAATGGCTCTACAATCAACACACATACGTGATGTACCATCCTTTTTCGGCACTAGAATAATAGGAACAGCACAAGGACTAAGGGATTCGCGTATATAACCTTTGTCGAGTAGCTCCTGTACTTGACGCATAATCTCCTTCGTCTCTTCTGGATTGGTATGGTATGGTGCGCGGTTGGGTAGCGATGCACCGGGAATTAAGTCAATCTGATGCTCAATCCCTCGAATAGGTGGTAATCCCGATGGCACGTCTTGTGGAAAGACGTCGGCGAACTCCTGCAAAATGTTAGTGACAGCAGGAGGCAAAGAGGAAGGCACGTCCTCGAATGAAAATAATGCCTCTTTGCATACAACAGCATAGCAAACAGATTTGCTAAAATCTAGCTCATCAATATCAGATTTGGTGGCAAATAAACATGCACTTTTCAATTTAATTTCAGAAGCAACAGTAGATGGTTTATTATTAGGCTTCATTTGTTGCTCAAATTCTTTTGCCACAATCTGATTTTCACTCTTATTTTTCTCCTATTTTGCTTTATTAGCTCTATTAATATCATCTTTCAAAATGGAATCAGGAGTCATAGGAAGCAAAGTAATATTTTTATCCTTATGAACAAGAGTATACTGATTGTTTCTACCATGGTGTACATAATTTTTATCAAATTGCCATGGTCTACCAAGTAATAAGGAACATGCTTGCATAGGTACCACATCACAATCAACATAATCAGCATATGTAGAGATACTAAAATGCACACGAACAGTACGTGTTACCTTAACCTTGCCGCTGTTGTTGAACCATTGGATGTAGTAAGGATGTGGATGTGGTCTTGTGGTGAGAGATAGCTTCTCCACCATCTCCATGCTAGCCAAGTTGTTGCAACTCCCTCCATCTATGATCACGCGAACAGAACGTTCCTTCACAACTCCCTTTGTATGGAACAAATTATGCCTCTGATTTTGCCCAGCTTGTGTAACCTGCACACTCAAAACACGTTGAGCAACTAAACATTCATACCTGTCAGCATCTTCAGGAGCCATGTATTGCGTTTCATGATCAGAATCGTCTCCACCGTGTTCTTCACGTGTAATAAGAGCCAAAGTCTCCTCATCATAGTCACTAGCGGATTCATATCCACCATCCTCAGTAGCAATCATCACACGCTGAGATTTACAATCTCTCGCAAAATGTCCTCTTCCCTTACAACGGCGACAAATAATATCACTGGTGTGCCCTGTTGATGCCATGGAAGATGAAGAACTCTGTGCAGGCCCAATAGGTGTGCTCTTGACAGATAATGGTGGTTGTGCCTGCTTCCTTGTATCACGGCTGGAGGTAACAGCTGATGGAGGTGTCGGTGCAGTAGAATGTGTGGAAGTAGAGGATGCACGCGGTGTCCATGATGAAGGTCGACCTGCAGAAAAGTTAGTCCGCGCCAATGCCTGTCGATCCTGCACTTCACGTTCAGCTTGACAAGCAAGATGGAATAAACGAGTGATATTAGTATAATCCTTATACTCTAGAATGGTCTGAATCTCTCTATTTAATCCACCCATAAAACGTGCAAGCATAGCTTCATTCTCCTCAACAATACCACATCTAATCAGGCCAGTTTGTAATTGCTGATAATATTCTTCTACAGAATTTTTTCCTTGTCTTAAGCGCTGCAGTTTTTGAAGTAATTCACGTTGATAATATGGTGGAACCCAACGAGTACGCATAGCAGTTTTCAAAGCAGTCCAAGTAGCTGGAGTAGGATATAATCTACAATGTTCAGACCACCAAACACATGCAAAACTAGTGAAAGCACAAACAGCAGCAGGAACACGTCTCTCCTCGGGATAGTTTAAACATGTAAAACGTTGTTCAGTTTGTAACTCCCAAGTAAGATATATATCAGGAACATATCTACCCTCAAATGGTGGAATATTCAATTTCAGTTTAGGAAGATGGTCATGTACCTCAGGTGGTGGTGCAGCCCTACCGTTGCGATGATATGCATGAGGACGACCTGGTGGTGGTGGTGCTGGTTGTTGCACGTGGTTCTGATTTTGGTCAACCTCATCCTCGTAATGGTCCTCCACCTCTGCAGTAGCAGCAAGAGCTACAGAAACATCAACAGCAGCACCAGAAGCTTGACTAGTCTCAAGGGGAACGCGCTGTGCTCGTCCCACTTGATTCGGAAGGCGACGTTGTTGTTGTTGTTGTTGTTGAGGTGGGACAGCTGCAGCAGCCGGTGGTGGTGGAAAATGCGAAAGCAATTCAGCAAACTTGTTATCCAGCTTTGTTTCAAACGTCTTCTCCATTGCATCTATCTTCTCCATGGCCTCGTCCAATGTGTTTAGCACATCTTGCACCTGTACACTCATCATTTCCTGAAACTTATCATGAAGCTCCTTGTTTGTCAAGTTCTCCCAGTCAGTCTCATCGACTTGTGATCCTGGCATGGTTAGCAGCAATAGAAACACACAAGAATATGATCCTACAGACTACTAACAAGTGGTGGTGGTGGCGGGTGTCACAAATCCGTCAAGCAAATCTCAAATTCTTACCAGGTCTTACCCAGCAGCAGGTGGTGATCGGCAACCGATGTAGTCAAAACTTCTCAAAGCTTGGATAGAGCGATTACCAGGGAGAGTCAAACGCCCGATGTAGATGTATGTGGAGCTGGGAATGCTTATAATATGGTAGCAAAAAGGGTCAGCAATAATCAATTCAGAGATGCAAAGGTGAATAAACGCTCAACGACGGTACTGTGCTGGTCCTAGGCTAGACCGTACTAGAGACGCGAGCCTAGAACACTAACAAAATCACGGCGCTGCACGTAATCAAGGGAAAAGCACACTCCGAATTTTTTTTTCGCCTCTTTTTTTTTGCGCTGCTTTTTTTTTGCCGAAAATCACTATAATGGCGAGTGTCTCAAAACACTTCCCAAGTCAAACTAAGATGATAGGCACGAAATTTTTTGACGAATTTTTTTTTTCGGAATCAAGGCAGCGACGACGAAAAAGTGCGGTAAAAAACAGTATGATGGCACGTGTCTCAAAAGACTCAGAAAAGCCCAAAAGTAGGATAGGGAAAAAATATTTTCACCTGTCGAAATTTTGGCCTAAAAACTGCCCGGGGGTCTCCAGACTCTTTTTTTTTCCGAGACCTACGCAGGCAAGGAAACACAAATCCGAAACCTAGATGGATCACGAGAACAAACCTAATATGAAAAGAACTCGGATTGGCGGTGGATATATGGTGGTAGGATATGGCAGCGGTGGTAGGTTATGGCAGCGGTGGTGGTATGTGGTGGCGGTGGTGGGATATGGCAGCAGTGGTGGTATGGCGGCGGCGATGAATATGGTGCGGCGGCGACGTGACAACTTATGACCAGAACTCGAAACTCTAAAAGACTAGACGCTAAGACCAGCAACTTGACACGACGATGCAACCGCAAATTCAACAAAGCAAATACAGAAAAGATTATGCAAAGGCTCAGATTGGTTCGGATGGGATGAACTAACCCTAAATTTTTTTTGGCTTTTTTGTGGACTGTAGGTATGAAGAACAGACTTGATCTAAACTACGAAAAACTGTAAAATCTCACCGAGCAACCTGGAAATCTGATACCACTTGATAGAGGCAAAGGTGTCCCGTCTTTCGATGAGATAGTGGCTATCGTTTGGATGAAGTCGACTTTGACGATCCGACTACGAACGTGCGTGGACGTCGCGCCTTAGCAATCGCTAAACCAACTCCGAGAGGTTATCGACCACGCCGGAGCATGATCAACCTGACCACGAAGGTCTGTTTCCTGCAGGCAAATGAAGAAAAAGCAAGAAACTAAGATTGCAATCTGGATATTGCGAATATAAGAGGAAAACTTTATTGATCAAGGTGGGGTTCTGTGACGCCTTTGTCTGGTCGTTGAACACAAACGAAGTACGCGAAGTTGCAGCTATGGCGAACTTTTAATCTAAACAAAACCCAAAGTCTAAACGACGCCCTAAGGGCTGTATATATGGGGGAAAGAGGGGGGAATTTCGTGGCCCTTGGTGGAGGGGTCCGAAACCAACCCTAACTCTTGTTTCCCCACACATACGGACTCTAAAAACAGCCTATATTCAAGTATTTTGAAATTACATGGGCCTGGCCTAATAATAAGGTGATGCAGCACCTATAATAGCCTCTGGACGAAATTTATGAAGTGGCATCTTGTATATTTCGTCCAAGGCTTCTCGCACTCATTATGGTGGCTTCAAAGTCCTGAAATCATCAACTGAAACTCCATTCTTGTTCCCCTTGCGCATGCCATCATCTCCATGCTTGATCTTGCTCCAATGTTCATCCTTCTTGTCCAAGCTAGGCCCTTGATTTGTAAGCAAGACAAATGTATCCAATTTAGGCAGCATCATATTCTCATGAACATTAGATTCATTACCAAGAAACAAAAGTACCTGCTAATTTAATTGGCGTGCGCGAGCTCTAGTAATTGGTCCTGTATATGTGTCAGTTGGAGCTGTGGGTGTAACCTTGTTAGTGATGTCCTCATCAAGAAGCAATTGTCCCTGAGTAGCCTAAACACCTTAGGAGACTCAAATCACTACTCAAGCAACCACAAATGCTATGAGGAACAAAAAGGTTAGGTTGCGGAAAGCTATGGTGTCTATGCGGATGATATGATGGAGGGCCTATACAACTTGCCAAATTTGACAAAATTTGATGGAGTCAAATGAATATGGTGGTATTTTTCTGGTATGGGGAATGTCAAGAGCTTCAAAACGAGCTCAAGAACGTCCAAATCGGAGTTCGTATGAATTAGTTATGACCAAAACATAAATCAGCCGAAGTCAAAATCTGGGTGTACCGAACGTCCGGAAAAGACCGGAAATCCGGTATTTTCTGCTGTATATGTGGTTTCGGTCGTCCGGTGAGTTCCGGACGTCCGGTGCTTCGAGAGGGTCCGGACGTCCGATAAAACGACGGTCGTCCGGTGGGTCGGGGTCAACGCGAGATTTGAGTTCCGAGACGCGATTTTGGGCGGAATTTGATGATTTTGGGGTCAAAATTTGACGGATTTTGTGGAGGAAAGATGGGGAAACTTGGGGAAATGCTAGATCCACTTGAAACCAAGCAAATCCACGGATCAAAATCAACAAAATATCATCAAACCAACAGATCACAAAAAAAAATTGGGGCTATTTTTGGAGGGGAATTTTCGAATTTGGGGAAGAACACAACAAAAGAAGGCTAGAAAATGGTGGGGAGGCTCCAAATTCGTGAGAAACCGTGGCTCTTGATACCATAATGATGTAGGGTGGAACCCTAGATGGCCGATCTTTCACGAAATGGAGGGGATCCCATGAAGAACACGAAGAACACGAGAGGGATCACGAGGGGAAACACGAGAGAATCACTCAAACCAACAAGAACAAGTCACACATACGCTAGATCCGTGAAACACAAAGAGATACGAGATCCATGATCACCAAGGGACGATACAGAGGGTAACCGGTTCTTCTTCGTGAGGAGGTCTTGGGGTATCCCGCGGGATCTTCTCCATGAAGGAGGTCTTGAATCCGTGTGGATCTTCTCCATAGGGGTGCCGCAGTCACTCTCGAGGAGATGAACCACTAGATGAGCAAAGCTCTAGGTATCAAATGAGCTATTACTAAGCTAACCCTCACTAGGCGGAGGTGGAGGAGTATATATAGTCTAGGGCCACGAAGGGGTAAGTGGGAGAGGGATACATGGGCCTCTGGCCCGAGAACTGTGCGCAGACAGCATGTAGCGGACGTCCGACGGCTACCGGACGCCCGGTGGCTCGCGAGGGTCCGGACGTCCGGAAGTCTTCGGACTTCCGCTATGATAGAGGCGAGGGGCCCGATCTTTCGATGAGATGATAACTATCGATTTGGTGGAGACGACTTTGACGATCCGACTACAAACGTGCACGACGTTGCGCCTTAGCAATCGCTAAAGCAATCTCCAGGGGTTACTGACGATGCCAGAAGCACGATCAGCCTGACCACGAAGGTCTATTCCTGCATGCAATCGAAGAACAAACAAGAATATGATAAAGCAATCTGAATATTGCAAATATATATGAAGTATTGATAAAGGTGGGGATCCGTAAGCGGTCTTGGTCTGGTCGTTGGACACAAACGAAGTACACGAAGTTGCAATGGCTAACTTTTGACTAAACAAATCCCAAAGAAAAAGCTACTAGATGGATCTACTTATATAGGAGCAAGGGGTGGCGGCCAAGGAGGTGGAAGGACGTCCCAAGGCATCCTAAAACTAACCCTAGGTCGTACAAGGCTCATGGGCCAAAGTGGAGGTGATGTAACACCTTTGGACTTGTAGTTTGACTCGGATTCTGGTGCAGCGTCAGATTGTTTCGTCGGTATCTCAACGCTCCGGACGAATTTGAAGGTGATTCCAATTGGGTTGGAAAGTGTACGAAATCTAGTTTCCAACAAAAAAAGAATCACCCAATTCGGAGTCCGTATGAAGGAGTTCTTGCCGTTTTGAGTCAGGTATGTCTGTGCAGTCCGAATCTGGATGCAGAACGTGAGAGACTTGGACTCTTATCTTCTCTTGGCCCAAAAGTGACGTGAGAGAACTTTTTGAACAGCCCCTAAACTTCTCTTTTTCCCTTATCTTCATATGTGAATTGTACAAATGTCCCATGCACCTGGAATTAGACATGGCACAAAAGTCTGTGAAGTATTTTTGTTCTGGATAACATAAATAAATTGTTGCATAGTTTGCATTAGAAATCACCTCACAAATATACATGTATGCAATATTTTTGGTCGTATCCAAGGTAGTCATGTCCTCATCACGCTATTTTCCTTCTATGATCGCCGTTACGGACGTCCGGTGGTTGCCGGTCGTCCGGTCGCCTGGGACGCGCCGGTCATCCGGTGAAGGCCGGACGTCCGAAGCTTGTAGCTTTTCCAGCAGCTTCTCTTGATCCTTGTACTTGGTGTCCTCGCCGTCTTGTCCAATACTCCTAGCTGTTTCATGGCCTCCCTCTTGGTTCCTGGTCATGCATAGCACATATATTTGAGGTAGTAGCCATGACTCACATGTAGAAAGTGGAGGTTCGGAGAGGAGCGAGTGAACCTTGTGTCCAATTGTGTGTAGTTGAGGTCTCGTCGAAGTGAACATGGGGATGATCGTGGGATGCTCCGCATCATCTCCCCTCCCTTGGGAAAGATCCGACCTCGGATCAAAAACCTCATCACCATGGAAACGGTAGTCGTGAACGGACTTGTAGTTGGACGAAGTTGAGGTCATGTCGCAATCCAAGTACTCCAAGGTGTCTTCGATATGTGGTACATGCAAAATGAGCAAGCACAAAGTACACTTGGAAATACAATGGTTAGCGCACCCAAAGTGTCCATCATGTAAGAATGAGTCCGTGTGACAAGGTACATGAAGCTTAGCAAGATGATATAGTATGAGATGTAAAGCATTCATGTGATCAGATGCAATTGTGGTGCACACAAAGGTGTTGTGAATGTGATCAATGCAACCATTGTGCAAAATGATGTCATAGTGTGAGGGTTTATCAAGAGCATGAACATGGCAATGGATGCTCAATATGTGTATGTTATCAAGCAATTGACGGAGGACAAGATGATCATGATGTATGAATATGCCATCAAGAAAGATCACAACAAATTTGCTAAGGAAATGCACAAGCTCATATATCATGGATGACATGGGAATACAAAATGCAACAAGGCAATCATAATTTGAGTCAATCCATGGGCAAGATGCAAATTTGTTATGGAAATGATATGTCCATGGAGCATGGCATGTGAGCACACAATCAACAAATATGAAGGTTTTGGTGCAATGTGTCAAAGGGGTTTTGACATACCAATGCTCGATGTCGTGGCAAGAGTGGTAGACCGGTGGTGAATCCATAAGGTCCATCTTTAATGTCGGTCCTCTATCCCGTAGATGTATCATGTAGACAACAAGAAGTAAACAACAATGAAAGTATGGCCCATCCAATATGCATATGTGAGGATGGCTCACAAAGAAGGAATTCACCTTATGTATGTTCTCGAAGGTGTTGGTGTCGCGCAACGTGTATGCCTTCACATGCCCAAGATGCCTCTATCTGGAGACCCCCGGGCAGTTTTTAGGCCAAAATTTCGACAGGTGAAAATATTTTTTCCCTATCCTATTTTTGGGCTTTTCTGAGTCTTTTGAGACACGTGCCACCATACTGATTTTTTACCGCACTTTTTCGTCGTCGCTGCCCTGATTCCGAAAAAAAAAATTCGTCAAAAAAATTTCGTGCCTATCATCTTAGTTTGACTTGGGAAGTGTTTTGAGACACTCGCCATTATAGTGATTTTCGGTCAAAAAAAAAGCAGCGCAAAAAAAAGAGCGCAAAAAAAAAGAGGCAAAAAAAAATTCAGAGTGTGCTTTCCCCTTGATTACGTGCAGCGCCGTGATTTTGTTATTGTTCTAGGCTCGCGTCTCTAGTACGGTCTAGCCTAGGACCAGCACAGTACCGTCGTTGAGCATTTATTCAACTTTGCATCTCTGAATTGATTATTGCTGACCACTTTTGCTACCATCTTATAAGCCTTCCCAGCTCCACATACATCTACGTCGTGCGTTTGACTCTACCTGGTAATCGCTTTATCCAAGCTTTGAGAGTTTTGACTACCACGGTTGCCGATCACCACCTGCTGCTGGGTAAGAACTGGTAAGAATTTGAGATTTGCTTGTCGGATTTGTGACACCCGCCACCACCACCACTTATTAGTAGTCTGTAGGATCATATTCTTGTGTGTTTCTATTGCTGCTGACCATGCCAGGATCACAAGTCGACGTGACTGACTAGGAGAACTTGACGAACAAGGAGCTTCATGATAAGTTTCAGCAAATGATGAGTGTACAGGTGCAAGATGTGCTAAACACATTGGACGAGGCCATGGAGAAGATAGTTGGCATGGAGAAGACGTTTGACACAAAGCTCGATAACAAGTTTGCTGAATTGCTTGCGCGTTTTCCACCACCACCGGCTGCTGCAGCTGTCCCACCTCTTCAACAACAACAACAACAACAACAACAACAACAACAACAACAACAACGGCGCCTTCCGAATCAAGTGGGACGAGCACAGCGCGTTCCCCTTGAGACTGGTCAAGCTTCTGGTGCTGCTGTTGATGTTTCTGTAGCTCTTGTTGCTACTGCAGAGGTGGAGGACCATTACGAGGATGAGGTTGACCAAAATCAGAACTATGTGCAACAACCAGCACCACCACCACCAGGTCGTCCTCATGCATATCATCGCAACGGTAGGGCTGCACCACCACCTGAGGTACATGACCATCTTCCTAAACTGAAATTGAATATTCCACCATTTGAGGGTAGATATGTTCCTGATATATATCTTACTTGGGAGTTACAAACTGAACAACGTTTTACATGTTTAAACTATCCCGAGGAGAGACGTGTTCCTGCTGCTGTTTGTGCTTTCACTAGTTTTGCATGTGTTTGGTGGTCTGAACATTGTAGATTATATCCTATTCCAGCTACTTGGACTTCTTTGAAAACTGCTATGCGTACTCGTTGGGTTCCACCATATTATCAACGTGAATTACTTCAAAAACTGCAGCGCTTAAGACAAGGAAAAAATTCTGTAGAAGAATATTATCAGCAATTACAAACTGGCCTGATTAGATCTGGTATTGTTGAGGACAATGAAGCTATGCTTCCACGTTTTATGGGTGGATTAAATAGAGAGATTCAGACCATTCTAGAGTATAAGGATTATACTAATATCACTCGTTTATTCCATCTTGCTTGTAAAGCTGAACGTGAAGTGCAGGATCGACAGGCATTGGCGCGGACTAACTTTTCTGCAGGACGACCTTCATCATGGACACCGCGTGCATCCTCTACTTCCTCACATTCTACTGCACCGACACCTCCATCAGCTGTTACCTCCAGCCGTGATACAAGGAAGCAGGCACAACCACCATTATCTGCCAAGAGCACACCTATTGGGCCTGCACAGAGTTCTTCTTCTTCCATGGCATCAACAGGGCACACCAGTGATATTATTTGTCGTCGTTGTAAGGGAAGAGGACATTTTGCGAGAGATTGCAAATCTCAGCGTGTGATGATTGCTACTGAGGATGGTGGATATGAATCCGCTAGTGACTATGATGAGGGGACTTTGGCTCTTATTACACGTGAAGAACACGGCGGAGACGATTCTGATCATGAGACGCAATACATGGCTCCTGAAGATGCTGACAGGTATGAATGTTTAGTTGCTCAACGTGTTTTGAGTGTGCAGGTTACACAAACTGGGCAAAATCAGAGGCATAATTTGTTCCATACAAAGGGAGTTGTGAAGGAACGTTCTGTTCGCGTGATCATAGATGGAGGGAGTTGCAACAACTTGGCTAGCATGGAGATGGTGGAGAAGCTATCTCTCACCACAAGACCACATCCACATCCTTTCTACATCCAATGGTTCAACAACAGCGGCAAGGTTAAGGTAACACGTACTGTTCGTGTGCATTTTAGTATCTCTACATATGCTCATTATGTTGATTGTGATGTGGTACCTATGCAAGCATGTTCCTTATTACTTGGTAGACCATGGCAATTTGATAAAAATTCTGTACACCATGGTAGAAACAATCAGTATACTCTTGTTCATAAGGATAAAAATATTACTTTGCTTCCTATGACTCCTGACTCCATTTTGAAAGATGATATTAATAGAGCTAATAAAGCAAAACAGGAGAAAAATAAGAGTGAAAATCAGATTGTGGCAAAAGAATTTGAGCAACAAATGAAGCCTAATAATAAACCATCTACTATTGCTTCTGAAATTAAATTGAAAAGTGCATGTTTATTTGCCACCAAATCTGATATTGATGAGCTAGATTTTAGCAAATCTGTTTGCTATGGTTTTGTGTGCAAAGAGGCATTATTTTCATTCGAGGACGTGCCTTCCTCTTTGCCTCCTGCTGTCACTAACATTTTGCAGGAGTTCGCTGACGTCTTTCCACAAGACGTGCCATCGGGATTACCACCTATTCGAGGGATTGAGCATCAGATTGACTTAATTCCAGGTGCATCGCTACCCAACCGCGCACCATACCGTACCAATCCAGAAGAGATGAAGGAGATTATGCGTCAAGTACAGGAGCTACTCGACAAAGGTTATATACGCGAATCCCTTAGTCCTTGTGCTGTTCCTATTATTCTAGTGCCGAAAAAGGATGGTACATTGCGTATGTGTGTTGATTGTAGAGGCATTAATAATATTACTATTCGTTATCGTCATCCTATTCCTAGGCTAGATGATATGCTTGATGAATTGAGTGGCTCTACAATTTTCTCCAAAGTTGATTTGCGTAGCGGATACCATCAAATTCGTATGAAATTGGGAGATGAATGGAAAACAACATTTAAAACTAAGTTTGGATTATATGAGTGGTTAGTCATGCCTTTTGGGTTAACTAATGCACCTAGTACTTTCATGAGATTAATGAATGAAGTTTTACGTGCTTTCATTGGACGATTTGTGGTAGTATACTTTGATGATATATTGATTTTTAGCAGATCTTTGGAGGAACATTTGGAACATTTACGTGCTGTTTTATTGCTCTACGTGATGCATGTTTGTTTGGTAACCTTGGAAAGTGCACCTTTTGCACCGACCGAGTCTCTTTTCTTGGCTATGTTGTTACTCCACAGGGAATTGAGGTTGATAAAGCCAAGATTGAAGCTATTGAGAGTTGGCCGCAGCCCAAAACGGTCACATACGTGAGGAGTTTCCTTGGCCTCGCTGGATTCTATCGGCGTTTTGTGAGAGATTTCAGCACCATTGCTGCACCTCTCAATGAGCTTACAAAGAAGGATGTGCCTTTTGTTTGGGGTACTGCGCAGGAAGAAGCATTCACGGTATTGAAAGATAAGTTGACACATGCTCCTTTACTCCAACTTCCTGATTTTAATAAGACTTTTGAGCTTGAATGTGATGCTAGTGGAATTGGGTTAGGAGGTGTGTCATTACAAGATAGTAAACCTGTTGCATACTTTTCTGAAAAATTGAGTGGGCCTAGTCTGAATTATTGTACTTATAATAAGGAATTATATGCTCTTGTTCAGACTTTGGAAACATGGCAACATTATTTATGGCCCAAAGAATTTGTTATACATTCTGATCATGAATCTTTGAAGCACATTAAAAGTCAAGCAAAACTGCACCGTAGACATGCTAAATGGGTTGAATTCATAGAGACTTTCCCTTATGTTATTAAACACAAGAAGGGAAAAGAAAATGTTATTGCTGATGCATTGTCTCGTCGTTATACTATGCTTTCACAACTTGACTTTAAAATTTTTGGTTTGGAGACCATCAAAGATCAATATGTGCATGATGCTGAATTTAAAGATGTATTGCAGAATTGCAAAGAAGGGAGAACATGGAACAAGTTCGTCGTTAATGATGGATTTGTGTTTCGAGCTAACAAGCTATGCGTTCCAGCTAGCTCTGTTCGTCTTTTGTTGTTGCAGGAGGCGCATGGAGGAGGATTAATGGGACACTTTGGCGTGAAGAAGACGGAGGACGTACTTGCTACACATTTCTTTTGGCCAAAGATGCGACAGGATGTTGAGCGTTTTGTTGGTCGCTGCACTACATGTCAAAAAGTTAAGTCACGACTCAATCCTCATGGTTTATATATGCCTTTGCCTGTCCCTAGTGTTCCTTGGGAAGATATATCTATGGACTTTGTTTTGGGTTTACCTCGAACAAAGAAGGGGAGGGATAGCATATTTTTTGTCGTGGATAGGTTCTCGAAGATGGCACACTTTATACCATGTCATAAAAGCGATGATGCTCCTAATGTTGCTGATTTGTTCTTTCGTGAAATTATTCGCTTGCATGGTGTGCCAAATACTATTGTTTCAGATCGTGATACTAAATTTCTTAGCCACTTTTGGAGATGTTTATGGGCTAAGTTGGGGACTAAACTGCTTTTTAGTACTACTTGTCACCCCCAAACTGATGGACAAACTGAAGTAGTCAACAGAACTTTGTCTACTATGCTTAGGGCTGTTTTGAAGAATAATAAGAAAATGTGGGAAGAATGCTTGCCTCATATTGAATTTGCTAATAATCGTTCGTTGCATTCTACTACTAAGATGTGCCCTTTTGAAATTGTCTATGGTTTCCTACCTCGTGCACCTATTGATTTGTTGCCTCTTCCATCTTCGGAGAAGGTTAATTTTGATGCTAAACAACGTGCTGAATTGATCTTAAAAATGCATGAGTTAACTAAGGAAAATATTGAGCGCATGAATGCTAAATATAAACTTGTTGGAGATAAGGGTAGAAAACGTGTTGTCTTTGCACCTGGAGATCTTGTTTGGTTACATTTGCGTAAGGATAGGTTTCCTAGTTTGCGCAAGTCAAAGCTAATGCCACGTGCTGATGGTCCTTTCAAGGTGTTAGAGAAAATAAATGATAATGCATATAAACTTGAGCTGCCTGCAGATTTTGGGGTTAGTCCCACATTTAACATTGCAGATTTGAAGCCTTACTTGGGTGAGGAAGATGAGCTTCCGTCGAGGACGACTTCAATTCAAGAAGGGGAGGATGATGAGGACATCACAAACAAGGTTACACCCACAGCACCAACTGACACATATACAGGACCAATTACTAGAGCTCGCGCACGCCAATTAAATTACCAGGTACTTTCGTTTCTTGGTAATGAATCTAATGTTCATGAGAATATGATGCTGCCTAAATTGGATACATTTGTCTTGCTTACAAATGAAGGGCCTAGCTTGGACAAGAAGGATGAACATTGGAGCAAGATCAAGCATGGAGATGATGGCATGCGCAAGGGGAACAAGAATGGAGTTTCAATTGATGATTTCAGGACTTTGAAGCCACCATAATGAGTGCGAGAAGCCTTGGACGAAATATACAAGATGCCACTTCATAAATTTCGTCCAGAGGCTATTATAGGTGCTGCGTCACCTTATTATTGGGCCAGGCCCATGTAATTTCGAAATACTTGAGTATAGGCTATTTTTAGAGTCTGTATGTGTGGGGAAACCAGAGTTAGGGTTGGTTTCGGACCCCTCCACCAAGGGCCACGAAATTCCCCCCTCTTTCCCCCATATATACCGCCCTTAGGGCGTCGTTTAGACTTTGGGTTTTGTTTAGATTAAAGTTCGCCATAGCTGCAACTTCGCGTACTTCGTTTGTGTTCAACGACCAGACCAAGACGTCACAGAACCCCACTTGATCAATAAAGCTTTCCTCTTGAATTCGCAATATCCAGATTGCAATCTCAGTTTCTTGCTTGTTCTTCGTTTGCCTACAGGAAACAGACCTTCGTGGTCAGGTTGATCGTGCTCCGGCGTGGTCAATAACCTCTCGGAGTTGGTTTAGCGATTGCTAAGGTGCGACGTCCACGCACATTCGTAGTCGGATCGTCAAAGTCGACTTCATCCAAACGATAGCCACCATCTCATCGAAAGACGGGACACCTTTGCCTCTATCACAAACAATCATGCATCACAAGTATGGTGTACAAGTCTCCAAGATCAACAAACATAGCATTGTTGCACTCAATACAAGTGATGGGAGATGCAACTAGTGGAGACAAATGACAATGATCAAGATATATCATGTGAGTGTCATGAACATATATGTCATCAACCCAAGAAAGCATGTAAGAGAGGAACATGGGTGATGCAACATAGCAAGCAATCATAGTGATCAAGTCAAACAAGCTAGTAGTGCGAAGATGCAATGTACTAGAGGTAATCATGGCAAGCATGTCATGTGTGCAAATAGTGAGCATACATGATGCACATGGCATAGCACAAACATGAAAGCAAGATATGAGCAAAATATCATCAATGTGATGAGGACATGACTACCTTGGATACGACCAAAAATATTGCATACATGTATATTTGTGAGGTGATTTCTAATGCAAACTATGCAACAATTTATTTATGTTATCCAGAACAAAAATACTTCACAGACTTTTGTGCCATGTCTAATTCCAGGTGCATGGGACATTTGTACAATTCACATATGAAGATAAGGGAAAAAGAGAAGTTTAGGGGCTGTTCAAAAAGTTCTCTCACGTCACTTTTGGGCCAAGAGAAGATAGAGTCCAAGTCTCTCACGTTCTGCATCCAGATTTGGACTGCGTAGACATACCTGACTCAAAACGGCAAGAACTCCTTCATACTGACTCCGAATTGGGTGATTCTTTTTTTGTTGGAAACTATATTTCATACACTTTCCAACCCAATTGGAATCACCTTCAAATTCGTCCGGAGCGTTGAGATACCGACAAAACAATCTGAAGCTGCAGCAGAATCCGAGTCAAACTACAAGTCCAAAGGTGTTACATCACCTCTACTTGGGCCCAAGAGCCTTGTACGACCTAGGGTTAGTATTAGGCTGCCTTGGGACGTCCTTCCATCTCCTTGGCCGCCACCCCTTGCTCCTATATAAGTAGATCCATCTAGTAGCTTTTTCTTTGGGATTTGTTTAGTCAAAAGTTAGCCATTGCAACTTCGTGTACTTCGTTTGTGTCCAACGACCAGACCAAGACCGCTTACGGATCCCCACCTTTATCAATACTTCATATATATTTGCAATATTCAGATTGCTTTATCATATTCTTGCTTGTTCTTCGATTGCATGCAGGAATAGACCTTCGTGGTCAGGCTGATTGTGCTTCTGGCATCGTCAGTAACCCCAGGAGATTGGTTTAGCGATTGCTAAGGCGCAACGTCGTGCACGTTTGTAGTCGGATCGTCAAAGTCGTCTCCACCAAATCGATAGTTACCATCTCATCGAAAGATCAGACACCTTTGCCTCTATCAAGTGGTATCAGTTTTCAGGTTGCTCGGTGAGAATTTCCAGTTATTCCTAGATTAGATTTATTTTCTTACCTATCGTCCAAGGAAAAGCCACAAAAAAAAAGTTAGATCTATTCATCCTTTGTCCTAGCCAGTCTGAGCCTTTGCAATTTTCTTTTCATTGTTTGCATTATTGAATTATCGGTTGCATCGGCGTGTCGAGTTGCTGGTCTTAGTGTCTAGTTCGTTAGAGTTTCGAGTTCTGTTCACATTAGTCACGTCACCTGATGTAGGGTGGAACCCTAATCAGCGGACCTTTCACGATTTGGAGGTTGGCACACGATGAACACGGGGAAACTCGAGGGAAAGACGGGGAAAACATAAGAGAGAACACTCAAATCAACACGGAAGCAATCACACAAGCGCTAGATTCGCGATACAAGGTCGAGATACATGATCTAAAGTCAACACCGGTGATACAAAGATAGTCTTCTCCCGGAGGAGGTCTTGGAATCCCGTGGGATCTTCCCGTTAGGGGTCTTGAATCCAGAGGTGGATCTTCTCCGTAGAGGCGCACCGTCTCGTGGGAGAAATCCACACAAGTATCAAATGAGCTAAAACCACAGCTAACCCTAAACGGAAAGAGGAGAGGAGTATATATAGTCTACGGGGCGAAGGGGGTACACGGGCCTCGGCCCAAGTGCTGCGCGCAGGCAGATCAGGAGCCGGACGTCCGGGCAGCGGGCCGGATGTCCGGGGCTTCACGGGGCGCCGGATGTCCGGGGCGGGGGCCCGGATGTCCGGGATGGAGTGGATGCGCCTCGGGTGCTCTCTGGACAGAGGCGCCGGATTTCCGGGCGCGGGGCCGGATGTCCGGGCCGTGCCTGGCCGGATGTCCGGGCCCTGGCCGGATGTCCGGGCCCTGTAGCCTCAGCTGCTGTTGGCCTTCTGTAGGTGAATGCCCAGGGGCCGGATGTCCGGGCCAGGGGGCCGGATGTCCGGGACCTGGAGCTCTCTTCTGCTCTTCTCGATGCATTGGCTCGTCCATGAACTTGAGGACTCGTCCATCTTCACGTCCCTCTCCGATGTGGTCTTCTTCACACCTGAGCACACACGACACGTCCGTCTGAGGTAGCGACCATGTCTCGCAAGATTTGTATGGAAGTAGGGCTAGGAGTGACGTCACCTCGACCTCGGGAGCTCTAGTCCTTGGTCCTTTGGGCACTTGAGGAGGTGAAGGAGGGTCCATGGGGATGACCTTGGGATGCTCCGCATCATCTCCCCTCCCTTGGGAAAGATCCGACCTCGGATCGAAATCTTCATCACCATGGAGCACCTTGAAGGGTCCGTCGGAACGTTCCTTGTGAAGACGTAGCCAACTAAGATCTCCCGGGTGAAACTCCATTGTTGCCTTGTTGACGTTGATCTTGGTGGATCGGTTGGTGAGGTGTGAGACGTCACGTAGCATCTTGGACCAAAAATATTTCTTAGAGAGGGTAGCAAACATCTTGTCGCGTCCAAAGTGTCCCATGAGTCCTCCTTCATGCGATTCCTGCAAAAGGAGCAAACGAAGCGAAGACTCGGAAATGCAAAGTTTGTTAGCTCTCATAAGATATCCATCCTTGGTGTAATGATGTTCCCAAGAAGTGTGAGGGAAGCATTTAGCATAGGCATTTGCAAAGGAAGGAGCATGCTCATATAAATCTTTTAGGTGCTCAAAGCCAATCACATGCAACTCAAATTGTGTAACAAGTAAGCATTTGCGTAACAAGCATGCATTTGCGTGAAAACTTCCATGTTGCGTAGGCAATAGAATAACCGGAGCTGCACAAGTGCTAAAGCTGTCACGTACATGACTTTTGTTGATGACTTTGGGCACTTGCCGTTGTACTTCATGGTTGACACTGTAGAGAGCCTTGTTGGGAAATGGTGCACCGGGTTCGAGTTCGATGCGGTGTTCTATCCTGTGAAGTGGAGGTGGAACCGGTGGTAGCTCATCGGGAAAGGCGTCCGAGAATTCCTGCAACAAGTGAGACAACACAAAAGGTGGAGGTTGTGAAGTGTTAGTAGATTTGTCTTCCCCTTTGCATAAGAGCACAAGGTGAACGACGTTCGATGGGTTCTCACACACTTCTCTCATCTCACTTTTGGTGGCAAATAGCACTAGTTTCTTCGTGTAGCTCATCGTGGAGTCGCTCATATTTGGCTTGTGGCTCTCGCTCTCTTTTTGGTGGCTCGCTCTCTCACCATTCTCTCCACGATGGGTTGTAGGTAAAAGCTTGTCAGCTGCAACTTGACTTGGGGTCATTGGTCGAAGCACGAATTCCTTGCCCTTCATCTTGAAGTGATAGTGATTGGTCCGTCCATTGTGTGTGACTCCACGATCATATTGCCATGGACGTCCAAGAATAAGGTGGCACACGGACATGGGTATCACATCACATTCGAGAGTGTCCTCGTAGGCTCCGATCGTGAAAGAGACTTGCACGGTGTGCTCGACTCGAAGAATTCCGGCGTCATTGAGCCACTGGATCTTGTAGGGGTGCGGATGCTTCGTCTTGACCAAATGAAGCTTGTCGCATAGCTCTTCACTTGCCAAGTTGTGGCAACTTCCGCCATCGATGATAACCTTGATGGAGCGTCCATTGATGCCGGCCTTTGTATGGAAAATGTGACATCGTTGGTCGTCATCTTGTTGGTGTTTGAGTGTCAAGACTTTGGAGACAACAAGGTTGGGGCTTGCGTCATTGTCGCAAAACACTTGACGATCTTCTTCTTCGTTGATACGCCGGTGGATGGCCAAGTGCTTGATGGCGTCCACTTCTTCGTCGCTCATCGAGTCATATGTGCCGTCGTCGTGGAAGATCATTGTTCTCTTGTTGGTGCACTCGAAGGACTTGTGACCACGGCCACCACATGTGAAACATTTGATGGAGCTTGTCTTGGGGTTCTCTTCGTTTGGATTTGTAGATGATGTAGCTCTCGGCTTGAAGTTGTTGGTAGAATGTGGATGACTCGATGTAGTCTCATTCTTGTAGCTTGGCTTGTCGCCGAAGTTTGTAGAAGGCTTGGTAGAGGTAGGCGGAGTAGCCGAAGTCGTTGAAGCTTGGTTGTAGGAGCCGAAGTTCTTGGAGTTGAACTTGGAGTACTTGTAGTCCTCTTGAACTTGTCGCTCCGCTTTGGTTGCTTGATGTACTAGCTCGAGGAGATTGTTGTATGGTTGGAAGTCCGCAATCTTCTTGATAGGATAGTTGAGTCCATTCAAAAATCTCGCCATAGTTTGTTCGTCATCTTCCGTGATGTTTGCTCGTATCATGGCAATCTCCATCTCTTTGTAGTACTCTTCAACGGACTTGGTACCTTGCTTGAGGAGTTGTAGCTTCTTGAACAAGTCGCGGTTGTAGTGTGTAGGCACGAAGCGTGCTCTCATCACTTCCTTCATTTGAGCCCAAGTGGTGATAGGAGGTTCGCCTTTGGCTTCTCTTCTCTCTATGATTTGCTCCCACCAAATGAGAACATAGTCTTGGAACTCAAGGGATGCCATTGCGATCTTCTTCTCTTCATCGAAGTTGTGAAGGCGAAAGATCTTGTCAACTTTCAATGCCCATGAGAGGTAGTCTTCGGGATCAATGCTTCCGGAAAACTTTGGCATGGTGAACTTGAGCTTGCCATAGCGATGCTCGTCATTGTTTCCTTGCATATTGGGAGGATGATCTCGATTTTGGCGGTTTGCCATATCATGTTGCTCTTGAGGATGTAGATGTTCTTGTTGGGGTTGTTGCTCTTGCCGCGCTTGAGGAGGAGCTTCTTCTTGCATTCTTGCTTGATGTCGCCTTTCGTGCATCTCATCTCGAAGGAAATCCTCTTCTTGACGAGTGTGTCGATTGCGGGCGGCCACATTGCGATGTGCATCTTGTAAAGCACGTTGCGCCTCCGTAGCTTGAGCTTCTCGACGTTGTTGTGCTTGACGGTTAGCCTCGGCATCTTGTTCTTCTTGATATTGTCGAGCTCGCTCTTGTTGTTGTTGGCGTAGTCGTTGTCGTTCTTGTGCTTGCTCAAGTGTAGCTTGGTTTTGACGACGTCGATTTTCTTGTTCGTCGAATAGCTCTTGGGAACTCTTGTCATGTAGAGGATGCCGATGGTCATGTCGAGCTTGACGTGCGGCTTGACGAAGAGTGTTTGACGTAGGTGTACTTGAGTCTTGCGTGGAGTCGGTGTGTCGACTTGAGCGGCTTCGTCGTTGAGATGATGTTGAGGAAGAACGTCGGTTGATGATCAATGTCCGGAGCTCATTGTATTGAGTAGACATGTTGGTGTTGATGAGGTCGATTTGCTCCTTGGTACTTTGTTGGAATTGACGTGCGTCCTCGGCAACTTGACCAATGTACTCTCGCATAGCTTCACTCTCTTGATGTAGAGCTCGTTGGACACCGAATAGATGTAGTTTGGTGACGTAGTTGTTCGCTTCTGGAGGATCGTCGAAGATCGTGTTGGTAGATGAACTTGGCCTATCCATCATCACAAGCAAGTATGTGAGTGGGAGAAAGGAGAAGACAATATCAATGTACCTTAACCGAGGTTGAAAATGGATCAATGATCACTCAACAATGTAACCCGGAAATAGCACTATTGGTATCACTTCGTGTCGATTCTCACACCTACAGAAGTAAAGCTTTTAGAGGAGCTCGGTTAGGATGTGGCACAAATTCAATGCAATAGTCAAAGTGACTCAAAGATGTTGAAAATGGTTCACAAATTTGCTCATGCAACAAGTAGATCACTAGCAAAGAGTAGCACACGGAACACACGCACGGATAGACAAATGTGGCTGTGCAACCAAGGATGAGCGAAAAATGTGGTAAACCACGGAAAATGCTCGTGTTGCACAATGCTAGAGAGACGCTAACCGATTGCTTAATAGGCGGATACGCACTTGTGCACGACCTATAAGAGGCAAAACGTAACGACTATCTATCACAAGTATGCTATGAGTGTATGATGTGCCGATGCTTGAGCACAAGATGATGTTGCTATGTATGATCTCTTTGGATGCAAGGCGTATGATGCTATTGTTTCTTTGCTTGGATTGGCTCTTTTGCTTAAAAGCTTTTGAGCTCTTTCGTTGGGCACATATGTATGCTTCTCGTATCAAAGTAGCTATTGTGTATGCGGGACACTCTTGCGGCACATGGAGATATGCAAGATACCAAGATGATGTGATGAGACTCACAATGATGTAGTATGCAATATCTATTACTATCACTAATGTGCACAAGTGTCGTGGCCCGGCAATACTCAAATGGCTAGTCTCAATGGGAAAGCTACGCAAAGATGGTTCATAGGGTGACAATGCAATTGCAAGGTAGAATGAGCGAAGTGTCGTCGATGTTACCGTCCTTGCCGAAGTTGAGCGGTGGTGTTGTCGAAGTCTTGCCGTCCCAAGGTAGCCTAAACATCCAAGGAGACGGCGAAACCACAACTCAAGTATCCACGGCAAATGGAGACAAATATTCCAAACTCGAAGCGGTGAAGCGATGGTGGTTGTTGCGGAAGATTGGTGGTGGTTTGCGGAAGGATGGGTGGATCACCGAACGAAAATGCGGTGGAGGTTTGCTAGGTGGGGTGTGGTGGTGGTTTTGTGGCTGCGGGAGGCCGGATGTCCGGGCCAAAGGCCGGATGTCCGGGCTGGGCCGGATGTCCGGGGCACGAGCCGGATGTCCGGGGTGCCCGAGCCAGGAAAAACACGTTGCAAACGGTGGTTTCGGGGCAAAAATTCGGCGGATTTTGCGGATGAAATTAGGGGAAAAGTTGGGGAAAAGCTAGATCCACAGGTGACACAGCAAATCCATGGAACAAATTCAACAAAATCTTGCCAAATCAACAGATCACAGAAAATTTTTGGGGCTCTTTTTGTGGGGAATTTTTCGAAATTGGGAAGAACACGACAAAAACAAGCTAGAAGACGGGGTGTGGGGCTCCAACATCGTGATCAACCTTGCTCTTGATACCAAGATGATGTAGGGTGGAACCCTAATCAGCGGACCTTTCACGATTTGGAGGTTGGCACACGATGAACACGGGGAAACTCGAGGGAAAGACGGGGAAAACATAAGAGAGAACACTCAAATCAACACGGAAGCAATCACACAAGCGCTAGATTCGCGATACAAGGTCGAGATACATGATCCAAAGTCAACACCGGTGATACAAAGATAGTCTTCTCCCGGAGGAGGTCTTGGAATCCCGTGGGATCTTCCCGTTAGGGGTCTTGAATCCAGAGGTGGATCTTCTCCGTAGAGGCGCACCGTCTCGTGGGAGAAATCCACACAAGTATCAAATGAGCTAAAACCACAGCTAACCCTAAACGGAAAGAGGAGAGGAGTATATATAGTCTACGGGGCGAAGGGGGTACACGGGCCTCGGCCCAAGTGCTGCGCGCAGGCAGATCAGGAGCCGGACGTCCGGGCAGCGGGCCGGATGTCCGGGGCTTCATGGGGCGCCGGATGTCCGGGGCGGGGGCCCGGATGTCCGGGCTGGAGTGGATGCGCCTCGGGTGCTCTCTGGACAGAGGCGCCGGATTTCCGGGCGCGGGGCCGGATGTCCGGGCCGTGCCTGGCCGGATGTCCGGGCCCTGGCCGGATGTCCGGGCCCTGTAGCCTCAGCTGCTGTTGGCCTTCTGTAGGTGAATGCCCAAGGGCCGGATGTCCGGGCCAGGGGGCCGGATGTCCGGGACCTGGAGCTCTCTTCTGCTCTTCTCGATGCATTGGCTCGTCCATGAACTTGAGGACTCGTCCATCTTCACGTCCCTCTCCGATGTGGTCTTCTTCACACCTGAGCACACACGACACGTCCGTCTGAGGTAGCGACCATGTCTCGCAAGATTTGTATGGAAGTAGGGCTAGGAGTGACGTCACCTCGACCTCGGGAGCTCTAGTCCTTGGTCCTTTGGGCACTTGAGGAGGTGAAGGAGGGTCCATGGGGATGACCTTGGGATGCTCCGCATCATCACCGCTCCATCGTTATCCCTTCCGCTGTCCACCACCTCATCCATCAATTTCCACCTCGTGCTACCCGTCGTTCATTGTCACAATCATAGTTGAAGTCGTTCGCATCATTGCTTGATCCAATCTGCATCTTATCTAGTTTGTCTTGGAAAGAGGGATTAAGAAAAAAAAGACAGAGAAAAAAAAATAAAAAAAAGAGGAGAGAAAGAAAAAAAAAAGTGGGGAAAAAAAAGAAAAAGAAAAAGAAGGAAAAGAAAGTTGGAGAGAGTGTTGTTGTATATTCTGCTTGGTAGTTGTTTTCATCATTATCTTTACTGCCGTTGTGATCTTCACTTATATCGTGCTGTCCAGAGCTACTTCGTATCCTTTATTGATGATAGTTGTGCTACACCGTGACCTCATTAGTGTTCTAGGCTCGCGTCTCTAGTCCGCTCTAGCATAGGACCAGCACAGTACCGTCGTTGAGCGTTTATTCAACATTGCATCTCTGAATTGATTATTGCTAATCTTTTGCTACCATATAAAGCCATCCCAGCTCCACATATTTCTACACCGTGTTACGTACGTTCACCTGGCAATTGCTTAACTCAATCTTTGGAGTTATTTGACACCGCTGGTTGCCTATCACCAGTTGCTGCAAGGTAAGAACTTGTAAGATATTGATATTTGCTTTACTGTGAGCGCTTTACCACCACATCCTAGTAGTTCATAGGAACATTATTCTTGAATTTTGTTTCTTTTTTCTACTAATCATGACAGGATCCAGAGTCAACTCATGGGCTTTGCCGATCGCGGGAGATGTGCCACCACCTAAGGACATACCACAACCATCACGAGAGGTGCACAAACATCCAAATGCACATGATCAGGTTAATGTTTCTATACCACCGTTTAATGGCCATTTTAGACCTGCTTTATATATTGAATGGGAGTTTGACATAAATAATCTATTTGCTTCCCATAGTTTTGATGAACGTAAAAAAGTTAAGGTTGCAGTTGGTTCTTTCACTGGTTATGCTTTAGTTTGGTGGAGTGAATATTGTCGGTTACACCCTAATTATATACCTACTACTTGGATTGATTTGAAAGTTGCCATGCGACATACATTCGTCCCTGCTTATTATACTCGTGACATGCTTACAAAGTTGCAACATTTAAAACAAGGTAGTGACACCGTAACGAAATATTATGACGATTTACAAACTACCTTGTTGCATTCCTCTTTACAAGAAAGTGAAGACGATTTTATGGATAGATTTTGGGCAGGATTAAATCGTGATATTCAGGAGTTACTAATTCATGAAGAGTGTTATCCTATGGACCATTTGTTTCGTCTTGCTTGTAGTGCTGAACAGGGAATAAAACAACGTATTGTCCGTAAGGAGAATAAGCGCCAGGTGCACATTCCAAGAAATGATACGGTTGTTCCTTCCACTACTAGGCGTACTATGACAGACACATCCATTGTTGTGAGGACTACATCACCTCCACCATGTGACACATCACCTCCGACAGTGCCTACATCATCTGAGTTGATCATAAGAGGTAATGACAAAGGTACCGATTTTCCACCTCCACATGAGTATGGTGAATGCCTTGTCAATTTAAATGAACCATGCGATGAGCTATCCACTACTTTGATCACACCAACTATTTTAGAGGAATATGTTCGTGATTTGACTTTGCCATATGATCAAACAATTGTGAGTGAACCAATTGAATTAACTATTGATGCGAAAGAACCATTTGAATCAGGTAATAAATCAGATTTGGATCAAATACGTGTGAAAATAGTTGTGCCAATGTTTAACCATTTTGATATGACCTCTAATCTTGGTGATGGTTCATCAAGGTTGGGATGGTTTAATGATGAGCATTGCCAATCTTTTGTAACGATTAAGAGCTTCACTTATATGTGCAAATTGAGTTGCAATATTTTCATGCCTTCTACTTCTTGTGATAATATTTTGGCTTTATATTTTATGAACTACGAAAGTTACTCATCTATACATGTGTCATATGTGCGAAAATTAAGGGAAGTAAAAATGGATGACATATACATATACAACATGTACACCTTGTCTTTTTTCTTACCCACATTTCAGATTGAGCAGCGCCGAGGACGGCTTTATTTTCAAAAAAGGGAGGATGATGAGGACATGACTACCTTGGATACGACCAAAAATATTGCATACATGTATATTTGTGAGGTGATTTCTAATGCAAACTATGCAACAATTTATTTATGTTATCCAGAACAAAAATACTTCACAGACTTTTGTGCCATGTCTAATTCCTGGTGCATGGGACATTTGTACAATTCACATATGAAGATAAGGGAAAAAGAGAAGTTTAGGGGCTGTTCAAAAAGTTCTCTCACGTCACTTTTGGGCCAAGAGAAGATAGAGTCCAAGTCTCTCACGTTCTGCATCCAGATTCGGACTGCGCAGACATACCTGACTCAAAACGGCAAGAACTCCTTCATACGGATTCCTGGTGATTCTTTTTTTGTTGGAAACTATATTTAATACACTTTCCAACCCAATTGGAATCACCTTCAAATTCGTCCGGAGCGTTGAGATACCGACAAAACAATCTGAAGTTGCAGCAGAATCCGAGTCAAACTACAAGTCCAAAGGTATTACATCACCTCTACTTGGGCCCAAGAGCCTTGTACGACCTAGGGTTAGTATTAGGCTGCCTTGGGACGTCCTTCCATCTCCTTGGCCGCCACCCCTTGCTCCTATATAAGTAGATCCATCTAGTAGCTTTTTCTTTGGGATTTGTTTAGTCAAAAGTTAGCCATTGCAACTTCGTGTACTTCGTTTGTGTCCAACGACCAGACCAAGACCGCTTATGGATCCCCACCTTTATCAATACTTCATATATATTTGCAATATTCAGATTGCTTTATCATATTCTTGCTTGTTCTTCGATTGCATGCAGGAATAGACCTTCGTGGTCAGGCTGATTGTGCTTCTGGCATCGTCAGTAACCCCAGGAGATTGGTTTAGCGATTGCTAAGGCGCAACGTCGTGCACGTTTGTAGTCGGATCATCAAAGTCGTCTCCACCAAATCGATAGTTACCATCTCATCGAAAGATCGGGCCCTCGACTCTATCACAATGTGTTGATGAGAGGCCATATGGAAGTAGCAATGGGATATATGACTCTCCCAACACAAGAATCAACAATAGCGTGGCGCACAAATAAATCATGGTAGTAGCTACAAGTATCTCCACCAAGCATGCAAATACACATATAAGTAGTATAATGGTGAATCATGTGTAAAGGCAAGCAAGGGTCACAATTGCATGGCAAAGTCATAGCAAGAGGCATAACATGCAAAGTGAACACGATAGTATGGGGATAATGTGATAAGTAGCAAATAGCCCATAGCCCTATGAGAGCCAAGTAAAAGAGATGCGTGTAGTGGTTGCGCGAAGAGAATGGTGGTAAGGAGATTCCACGGAAACCCAAATCGTCGTTGCTCTCAAGAGCTCTTTTCGTCAACTCATGGGATTGTGAGGTTGACGAGTTTGCAAAAGTACCTACACAAGACAAAGGCAAAGGAAAAATTGTATGTGCGTGGTATATGTACACATCATCCATCATGATGCGCACGTGCATGTGTTGGTTAGCACAAAATAGCCAATGCTCAAATAAATGAGATGCGTGATATAGAAACATGTCATCCATCATGAGAGGTTTGTTGTTATGTATGGCATAATGGAGACTCACATGGTGTAATGCATCATGACAAGTAGGTAGAGCATTGTTATTCATGTAATGCATATGGTGCACACAATCATGGTAATCATGCAAGGTATGGAATGCATCAAGATCTCCTAGTATGTATGAGGAAACTATGGGGGTCTCCTCATGAGCATTATTGGAAAGTTCACATGGAGAATATTGATAACATCCAAAACAATGCATATCCGGAGCAATGTGATCATGGCATGGCCTAATAGATGAATTGCGCAAATCATGTAAAGGAAGCATGGCAATATCATCGCAAGAGAAACACAAGCCAATGACCATCATCTTGTCATCTATGCCACAAGTGCAAATAGGATTTACTTTAACGGGGCATGCATAGCTACTATGTTGACATTGAAATGATGCAATATGGGAGATCTCACTCATAGCATATGACAAGTGTAGAGGGTTCTCGAACATGATGTGACCAAAAGAATTTTCACATGATATCCTATGGAGCATAGCATTACAACTAGGCAACTCAACATGCTCGTCATCATATTCATCATAAATAGGTAAGTCAAGACATGAGGAAGTCGCACTAGCATGAAGCATGTCAATAGGTGTGTCAACATCATGCAAGCAATCATTGTCAATATAGTCCACTAGTGGGACAAGAGAAGCACCATCACCTATTTTGCCTTTGGAGCGTCGCTCATGAGTTGTTGGTGAGAGGTTCAAGATCCAATCGTTCTCATCTTCATCTTGATGGAACCATGTGGGTTGTGCATCGTCTTCCACCATGGCCATCGGTTTGTCCATTGGAGGGATGGACTCATCGAGGGTAGGCATGTCTTCATGTAGGAGACCTAGCACCAAAGAAAACACACTCGGAGTAGAGGTTAAGTCGTTAGAAATCATAGTGGCCTCAAATGCCCTCTCAACTACCTCACTCACTAAGTGGTCTGGCTCACTCACTCCCTCGTGGATGCTCTCACTCATATGGTTGGTGGAGTCACTCAAATGGCCCTCAACCTCACATAGGAGAAGTGGCATGCTCTCATGTATGGGGTTAGTAGTGGTCACTCTCATCCTCTCAAAGGAAATGCTCTCAATGTCACATTTGGTGGAGTCACTCGTATCACTCATGTGGTGGTGGCTCTCCTCACATGGGCATTGGGGCATCTTGTCATATGTGGATATCGAAGAGGTATAGGTGCAATAGTTTCCATGCTCAACTTCCTCATCCGTAATGCCTCCAAAGATGAATGCCGTGGGATGTGGCAAATCATCTCGCTCCTCCGAGGTCAAAGAGAAGGTCTCATGCTTGCTCGCGTAGTTTGACCCGGAGTAGGAGTAGATGCGGAGCATCCCATGATCAACCCCATGTTCACTTCGACGAGACCTCAACTACACACAATTGGACACAAGGTTCACTCGCTCCTCTCCGAACCTCCACTTTCTACATGTGATACATGGCTACTACCTCAAATATATGTGCTATGCATGACCAGGAACCAAGAGGGAGGCCATGGAACAGCTAGGAGCATTGGACAAGACAGCGAGGCCACCAAGTACAAGGATCAAGAGAAGCTGCTGGAAAAGCTACAGGCTCCGGACGTCCGGCCCCTACCGGACGACCGGCGACTCCCAGGCGACCGGACGACCGGAGGCCACCGGACGTCCGTGACTTCGACGACAGAAGAAAAATAGCGGAAGTCCGAAGACTTCTGGACGTCCGGACCCTCGCGAGCCACCAGACGTCCGGTAGCCGTCGGACGTCCGCTACCTGCTGTCTGCGCACAGTTATCGGGCCAGAGGCCCATGTATCCCTCTCCCACTTACCCCTTCGTGGCCCTAGACTATATATACTCCTCCACCTCCTCCTAGTGAGGGTTAGCTGAGTGATAGCTCATTTGATACCTAGAGCTTTGCTCATCTAGTGGTTCATCTCCTTGTGAGTGACTGCGGCCCCTCCACGGAGAAGATCCACACGGATTCAAGACCTCCTTCACGGAGAAGATCCCGCGGGATATCTCAAGACCTCCTCACGGAGAAGAACCGGTTACCCTTTGTATCGTCCCTTGTTGATCATGGATCTTGTATCTCTTTGTGTTTCGAGGATCTAGCATATGTGTGACTTGTTCTTGTTGGTTTGAGTGTTTCTCTCGTGCTTCCCCTCGTGTTCTCCTCTCGTGTTCTTCGTGTTCATCGTGGGATCCCCTCCATTTCGTGAAAGATCGGCCACTAGGGTTCCACCCTACATCATTATGGTAACAGAGCCATGGTTTCTCACGAAATTGGAGCCCCCCACCTAGTTTAGGATCATTATGGTATCAAGAGCCACGGTTTCTCACGAATTTGGAGCCCCCTCCACCGTTTGCTAGCTTTCTTTTGTGTGATTTCGTCCTAAAATTCGAAAATCCCCACCAAAAATAGCCCCAAAAAATTTTGTGATCTGTTGATTTGATGATATTTTGTTGATTTTGATCCGTGGATTTGCTTGGTTTCAAGTGGATCTAGCACTCCCCAAGTTTCCCCATCTTTCATCCACGAAATCTCATCAATTTTGACCCCAAAATCATCAAATTCCGCCCAAAATCGCGTCCCGGAACTCAAATCTCGCGTTGACCCCGACCCACCGGACGACCGGCGTTTTACCGGACATCCGGACCCTCACGAAGCACCGGACGTCCGGAACTCACCGGACGACCGGAACCACATATACAACAGAAAATACCGGATTTCCGGTCTTTTCCGGACGTCCGGTATCCCCAGATTTTGACTTCGGCTGATTTTTGTTTTGGTCATAACTAATTCATACGAACTCCGATTTGGACGTTCTTGAGCTCGTTTTGAAGCTCTTGACATTCCCCATTCCACAAAAATACCACCATATTCATTTGACTCCATCATATATTATGGATTTTGGCATCTTTGCCCAGGCCCTCCACCATATCATCTGCATAGCCACCATACACTTCCGCAACCTAACCCATTTTGTCCCCCATAGCATTTGTGGTTGCTTGAGTAGTGATTCGAGTCTCCTAAGCTGTTTAGGCTACTTAGGGACCATTGCTTCTTCATCAACCACCACCACCACTTCCGCATAGCATAGCCCACTATACATAGCCAACCCAACTTAACCAAATTTTGTTCGAGCTTGTTTGAGTTGTGGCTTGTGTCTCCTAAGGTGTTTCGGCTACTTAGGGACCGTGACTTCAACTCCGACATCGTGTATAGCCCATCTTTCCACTTCCGCAACCACCACGGCATTGCCGCTACCACCATTTGACATTTGTCCTTGAGATTTTGAGTTGTGGTTTTTCCGTTTCCTAAGGTGTTTCGGCTAATTAGGAACGGGTCTACATCAAGAACACCGCCTCTCATCATTGACTCGGACGGTAACCTCGACGACATCATTGTATATTCCCTTGCAATTGCATTGTTAACCCCTAGCCCATTTTTGCGTCACTTACCCATCGAGACTAGCCATTCGAGTATTGCCGGCAACGTTACTTGTGCACATTAGTAATCATACTTCCCATATCATACATACCATATCACCGTGGTGCATATCTTGGTATTATCTCTTGTGACACAAGGTTTCATCGCATATACTCAATTGCTATCTTGGTTCGTGAAGTTTTGCATGAGAAAAGAGCTCAAAAGAGAAAGAGCCAAACAAGCTTTTAAGCATAAAGAAAAAGATACGCAAAGAGCTTTTAAGCAAGAACCATAGCTTCATACTACATTAAGATTGTCATACTCGATCATTTTGGATCATACCACCGGAATACCATACATATAGCATACTTGGGATAGAAGTCGTTGCATTTTGCTTAGTAGGTTGTGCACAAGTTCGTATCCGCCTATTGTGCAATCGTGCCAGCGTCTCTCTAGTGTTGTGCAACACGAGCATTTTCGTGGATTCCACATTTTGGCTCATTCCTTGGTTGCACGACCCCATCTATCTATCCGTGTGTGTGTTTCCGTGTGCCACCCATATTGCTATTGGTCTACTTGTTTCACTTGCGAATTTGTGAATCTTTTTCAACTTTATTGACCCTTACTAACATTTCACATCAATTTTTTTGTGCCACTATCCTCACCGAGCTCCACCATAAGCTTTACTTGTGTAGGTGTGAGAAACCGACAAGAATTGGTACCAATTGTGCTATTTCCTTGTTCCACATTTGAGTGATCATTGATCCATCTTCAACATCGGTCAAGGTACATTTGGTCTAGTTCTTCTATTTCTCCCACTCATACTTGCTAGCGTCTTGTGATGGATAGGAAAGGCATTTCATCTCCGGTCTTCGACATCGACGGCGCGAACAAGGACATCCACGCGAAAACCGTCGGACTACAACGAGAAATGCAAGAGTGCTTGGGCAACATCGCCATCGAACAACGACACTTCGAGACAAGGACAATGGCTTCCTTCGACGACATGTGCGACTCCTTCAACAAACAAATGGCGGAGCTCCGACACTTGGTGGTCGATTACAAGTCTTCTTCCCCTTCGTCATCCTCTCGGCGGCGACGTTCAAGTCACAAGTCTTCGGAGCGCAAACATGATGCAAGTGCAAGTCTTCCACGGCCACACCGCCATGGCGACCATCGACATCGTCATGAAGGGCAAGTCACCTCCAAGCATCATGTGCACGACGACGACGAACGACATCTACCAAGAGCTCAAGCACGACAACGACATCATCATCATGAAGATGCTCGACAAGCGCATACCTACAAGTCCGAAGAAGCTCAACATCACGCCAAGGCCAAGCTTCAAGAGCATAAGAGAAGACCGCGAGACAAGCACACCCAAGACGGAGCTACGGCTACAACCACCACTTCGGCATCTTCGCCAAGTGCTATCAAGGCATCTTCGCCTTCGGACGTACGGCATCTTCGCCTACTTCCCATGAGTTCGCCTACATCGACGTCTTCATCATCAAGGCGATCATCTACGAGCGACGGCGACAAGACGGTCGAGCATGGGCCATCCCCTTCGACCAAGGCGACGAGCATGAACCTCTTCGACACCATGAAGACGGCGCCCATATTGGACTACTACTCCGGGTCAAGCTACGCGAGCAAGCATGAGACCTTCTCTTTGACCTCGGAGGAGCGTGATGGTTTGCCACACCCTACGGCATTCATCTTTGGAGGCATTACGGATGAGGAAGTTGAGCATTGAGACTATTGCACCTACACCTCTTCAACATCCACTTATGACGAGATGCCCCAATTCCCATGTGAGGAGAGCCACCACCACATGAGCGATATGAGTGACTCCACCATATGTGATCTTGAGAGCATTTCCCTTGAGAGGATGAGTGTGCCCACCACTAGCCCCACACATGAGAGCATGCCACTTCTCCTATGTGAGGTTGAGAGCCATTTGAGTGACTCCACCAACCATACGAGTGAGAGCATCCACGAGGGAGTGAGTGAGCCACAACACTTAGGGAGTGAGGTAGTTGATACGGCATGTGAGGCCACTATGATTTCTAACGACTTAACCTCTACTCCGAGTGTGTTCTATTTGGTGCTAGGTCTCCTACAAGAGGACATGCCTACCCTCGATGAGTCCGTCCCTCCATTGGATAACCCGATGGCCATGGTGGAAGAAGATGTACCCCCCACATGGTACCATCAAGTTGCAACCTCACCTACAATACATGAGCGATGCTCCAAAGGTAACAAAGGTGATGGTGCTTCTTTCGTCCCACTTGTGGACTATATCACCAATGATTGCTTGCATGATGTTGATTCACCTATGACCATGCTTCATGCTAGTGCAACTTCCTCATGTCTTGACTTACCTATTTATGATGAATATGATGATGAGCATGTTGAGTTGCCTAGTTGTGATGCTATGCTCCATAGGATATCATGTGAAAATTCTTTTCGTCACATCATGTTTGATAATCCTTTGAACTTGTCATATGCTATGAGTGAGATCTCCCATGTTGTATCATTGCAATCTCAACATAGTAGCTATGCATGCCCCATTAAAGTAAATCCTATTTGCACTTGTGGCATAGATGACAAGATGATGGTCATTGGAATGTGTTTCTCTTGCGATGATATTGCCGTGCTTCCTTTACATGATTTGCGCAATTCATCTAATATACCATGCCATGATCACATTGCTACGAATATGCATTGTTTTGGATGTTATCAATATTCTCCATGCGATGTTTCCATTGATGCTCATGAGGAGACCCCCATAGTTTCCTCATACATACTAGGAGATCTTGATGCATTCCATACCTTGCATGATCACCATGATTGTGTGCACCATATGCATTACATGAATAACAATGCTCTACCTACGTGTCATGATGCATTACACCATGTGAGTCTCCATTATGCCATACATAACAACAAACCTCTCATGATGGATGACATGTTTCTATATCACGCATCTCATTTATTTGAGCATTGGATATTATGTGCTAACCAACACACACACGTGCGCATCATGATGGATGATGTGTACATATACCATGCACATACAATTTTTCCTTTGCCTTTGTCTTGTGTAGGTACTTTTGCAAACTCGTCAACCTCACAATCCCATGAGTTGACGAAAAGAGCTCTTGAGAGCAACGATGACTTGGGATTCCGTGGAATCTCCTTACCACCATTCTCTTCGCGCAAACACTACGCGCATCTCTTTTACTTGGCTCTCACACGGCTATGGGCTATTTGCCACTTCTCACATTATGCCCATACTATCTTGTTCACTTTGCATGTTATGCCTCTTGCTATGACTTTGCCATGCAATTGTGACCCTTGCTTGCCTTTACACATGATTCACCATTATGCAAGTAATATGTGTATTTGCATGCTTGGTGGAGATACTTGTAGCTACTACCATGATTTCTTTGTGCCCCATGCTATTGTTGATTCTTGTGTTGGGAGAGTCATGATACTCCATTGCTATTTACATAGGACTTCTTGCCACCACAATGATGAGACTTTGCTCATATCTTGCTTTCATGCTTGTGCTATGCCATGTGCATTATTCATGCCTACAATTTGCGCACATGACATGCTTGCCATGATTACCTCTAGTACGTTGCATCTTCGCACTACTAGCTTGTTTGACTTGATTGCTATGATTGCTTGCTATGTTGCATCACCCATGTTCCACTCTTGCTTGCTTTCTTGGGTTGATGACATATATGTTCATGCCATTCACATGATTCACATTGATCATTGTCATTTGTCTCCACTAGTTGCATCTCTCATCACTTGTATTGAGTGCAACAATGCTATGTTTGTTGATCTTGGAGACTTTGACACCCTTCTTGTGATGCATACTTGCTTGATTGAGCCTATTACACTTGGTTGTTCTCGCATCTTATGCCTACCTACCATGCACCACACCCTTGTACTTTCTTATGATAAGAATGATGCAAGCACTTGTTGGTTATTTTCCCGCACGAATGCTGGGTTTTGCATTACGGCTAACCTCATTTGTTTTTCCGAGTGTTTGTCATGTTCTTTCATTTTGAAGGATTCACAAGGCGGCACCATCACGAGGCATCTTCGGCATGTGAAGGCATACACGTTGCGCGACACCGACATCTTCGAGAATATTCATAAGGTGCATTCCTTCTTTGTGAGCCATCCTCACGTATGCATATTGGATAGGCCATACTTTCATTATTGTTTCCTTCTTGTTGTCTACATGATACATCTACGAGATGGAGGACCGACATTGAAGATGGACCATATGCATGCACCACCGGTCTACCACTCTTGCCACGACATCGAGCATTGGTATGTCAAAACCCCTTTGACACATTGCACCAAAAACTTCATATTTGTTGATTGTGTGCTCACATGCCATGCTCCATGGACATATCATTCCCATAACAAATTTGCATCTTGCCCATGGATTGACTCACATTATGATTGCCTTGTTGCATTTTGTATCCCCATGTCATCCATGATATATGAGCTTGTGCATTTCCTTAGCAAATTTGTTGTGATCTTTCTTGATGGCATATTCATACATCATGATCATCTTGTCCTCCATCAATTGCATGATAACATACACATATTGAGCATCCATTGCCATGTTCATGCTTTTGATAAACCAACACACTATGACATCATTTTGCACAATGGTTGCATTGATCACATTCACAACACCTTTGTGTGCACCTCAAATGCATTTGATCACATGAATGCTTTACATGTCATTGTACATCTTTTCGATAAGCATCTTGTGCCTTGCCATGCCCAAATTTGTCACACGGACCCATTCTTACATGATAGACACTTGTGCGCTAACCATTGTATTTCCGAGTGTCGTTTGTGTTTGCTCTTCTTGCATGTATGCCACTCCGGCGACACCTTGGACTACTTGGATTACGCCAAGTCTTCATCTCGGTCCAACTACAAGTCCATCCACGACAACCATTTCCATGGTGATGAGCTTTTTGATCCGAGGTCGGATCTTTCCCAAGGGAGGGGAGATGATGCGGAGCATCCCATGATCATCCCCATGTTCACTTCGACGAGACCTCAACTACACACAATTGGACACAAGGTTCACTCGCTCCTCTCCGAACCTCCACTTTCTACATGTGATACATGGCTACTACCTCAAATATATGTGCTATGCATGACCAGGAACCAAGAGGGAGGCCATGGAACAGCTAGGAGCATTGGACAAGATGACGAGGACACCAAGTACAAGGATCAAGAGAAGCTGCTGGAAAAGCTACAGGCTCCGGACGTCCGGCCCCTACCGGACGACCGGTGACTCCTAGGCGACCGAACGACCGGAGGCCACCGGACGTCCGTGACTTCGACGACAGAAGGAAAATAGCGGAAGTTCGAAGACTTCCGGACGTCCGGACCCTCGCGAGCCACCGGACGTCCGCTACCTGCTGTATGCGCACAGTTATCGGGCCAGAGGCCCATGTATGCCTCTCCCACTTACCCCTTCGTGGCCCTAGACTATATATACTCCTCCACCTCCTCCTAGTGAGGGTTAGCTGAGTGATAGCTCATTTGATACCTAGAGCTTTGCTCATCTAGTGGTTCATCTCCTTGTGAGTGATTGCGGCCCCTCCACGGAGAAGATCCACACGGATTCAAGACCTCCTTCACGGAGAAGATCCCGCGGGATATCTCAAGACCTCCTCACGGAGAAGAACCGGTTACCCTTTGTATCGTCCCTTGTTGATCATGGATCTTGTATCTCTTTGTGCTCGAGGATCTAGCATATGTGTGACTTGTTCTTGTTGGTTTGAGTGTTTCTCTCGTGCTTCCCCTCGTGTTCTCCTCTCGTGTTCTTCGTGTTCATCGTGGGATCCCCTCCATTTCGTGAAAGATCGGCCACTAGGGTTCCACCCTACATCAGGAGTCCAATATGGGCGCCGTCTTCATGGTGTCGAAGAGGTTCATGCACGACGCCTTGGTTGAAGGGGATGGCCCATGCTCGACCGTCTTGTCGCCGTCGCTCGTAGATGATCGCCTTGATGATGAAGACGTCGATGTAGGCGAACTCATGGGAAGTAGGCGAAGATGCCGTACGTCCAAAGGCGAAGACGCCTTGATAGCACTTGGCGAAGATGCCGAAGTGGTGGTTGTAGCCGTAGCTCCGTCTTGGGTGTGCTTGTCTCGCGGTCTTCTTATGTTCGCTTGAAGCTTGGGCTTGGCGTGAAGTAGAGCATCTTCGGACTTGTAGGTATGCGCTTGTTGAGCATCTTCATGATGATGATGTCGTTGTCGTGCTTGAGCTCTTTGTAGATGTCGTTCGTCGTCATTGTGCACATGATGCTTGAAGGTGACTTGCCCTTCATGACGGTGTCGATGGTCGCCATGGCGGTGTGGACGTGGAAGACTTGCACTTGCATCATGATTGCGCTCCGAAGACTTGTGACTTGAACGTCGCCGCCGAGAGGATGACGAAGGGGGAGAAGACTTGGAATCGACCACCAAGTGTCGGAGCTCCGCCATCTGTTTGTTGAAGGAGTCGCACATGTCGTCGAAGGAAGTCATTGTCCTTGTCTCGGAGTGTCATAGTTCGATGGCGATGTTGCCGAAGCACTCTTGCATTTCTCGTTGTAGTCCAATGGTTTTCGCGTGGATGTTCTTGTTCGCGTCGTCGATGTCAAAGACCGGAGATGAAATGCCTTGCCTATCCATCACAAGACGCTAGCAAGTATGAGTGGGAGAAAGAGAAGAACTATACCAAATGTACCTTGACCGATGTTGAAGATGGATCAATGATCACTCAAATGTGGAACAAGGAAATAGCACAATTGGTACCTATTCTTATCGGTTTCTCACACCTACACAAGTAAAGCTTATGGTGGAGCTCGGTGAGGATAGTGGCACACAAATTTGATGCAAAATGTTAGCAAGAGTCAATAAAGTTGAAAGAGATTCACAAATTCGCAAATGTAACAAGTGGACCAATAGCAATATATGGCACAGGGAAACACACACACGGATAGATAAATGGGGTCGTGCAACCAAGGAGTGAGCACAAAATGTGGAATCCACGGAAAACGCTCGTGTTGCACAACTCAAGAGAGACACTAGAACGATTGCTCAATAGGCGGACACGACACTTGTGCACAGCCTATAAGATGCAAAAATGTATCAACTTTCTATCTCAAGTATGCTATTTGTGTATGATGTTTCGGTGCTTTTAGCACTAGATGATCCAAGATGATCAAGTATGATATGATATTTCGGTGCTTACAAGCTTCTTTGTGGCTCTTTCGCTTAAAAGCTTATTCTTTTATATATATATGGCCACGATGCACAAACCAAGATAGCAATTGTGTATATGCGGGAACAATCTTGTGACACAAGGGATGATATGATGATACCAATATGATATGGTATGTATGCAATGGACGGGCGGATCGATGATCACTAATGTGCACAAGTAACGTTGCCGACAATACTCAAAGGCTAGTCTCGATAGGTAAGTGACGCAAAATGGGCTAGGGGTTAACAATGCAATTGCAAGGGGAATATACAATGATGTCGTCGAGATTACCGTCCGAGTCGATGATGAGAGGTGGTGCTCTTGATGTAGACCCGTTCCTAATTAGCCGAAACACCTTAGGAAACGGAAAAACCACAACTCAAAATCTCAAGGATAAATGTCAAATGGTGGTAGCGGCAATGCTGTGGTGGTTGCGGAAGTGGAATGATGGGCTATACACGATGTCGGAGTTGAAGTCACGGTCCCTAAGTAGCCGAAACACCTTAGAAGACACAAGACACAACTGAAACAAGCTCAACAAAACTAGGTTAAGTTGGCGGAAATGTATAGTGGGCTAGGCTAAGCGGAAGTGGTGGTGGTGGTTGTTGAAGAAGCAATTGTCCCTAAGTAGCCTAAACACCTTAGGAGACTCAAATCACTACTCAAGCAACCACAAATGCTATGGTGGACAAAATGGGTTAGGTTGCGGAAGGCTATGGTGGCTATGCGGATGATATGGTGGAAGGCCTTGGCAAACTTGCCAAATTTGACAAAATATGATGGAGTCAAATGAATATTGTGGTATTTATCAGGTATGGGGAATGTCAAGAGCTTCGAAACGAGCTAAAGAACGTCCAAATCGGAGTTCGTATGAATTAGTTATGGACAAAACAAAAATCAGCCGAATTCAAAATCTGGAGGTACCGGACGTCCGGAAAAGGCCGGAAATCCGGTATTTTCTTCTGCATATGTGGTTCCGGTCGTCCGGTGAGTTCCGGACGTCCGGTGCTTCGTGAGGGTCCGGACGTCCGGTAAAACGCCGGTCGTCCGATGGGTCGGGATCAACGCGGGATTTGAGTTCCGGGATGCGATTTTGGGCGGAATTTAATGATTTTGGGGTCAAAATTTGACGGATTTTGTGGAGGAAAGATGGGGAAACTTGGGGAAATGCTAGATCCACTTGAAACCAAGCAAATCCATGGATCAAAATCAACAAACCAACAGATCACAAAAAAATTTGGGGCTATTTTTGGTGGGGATTTTCGAAATTTAGGACGAAATCACACAAAAGAAGGGTAGAAAATGGTGGAGGGGGCTCCAAATTCGTGAGAAACCGTGGCTCTTGATACCATAATGATCACTAAACTAGGTTGGGGGCTCCAATTTCGTGAGAAACCATGGCTCTTGATACCATAATGATCACTAAACTAGGTTGGGGGCTCCAATTTCGTGAGAAACCATGGCTCTTGATACCATAATGATGTAGGGTGGAACCCTAGATGGCCGATCTTCCACGAAATGGAGGGGATCCCATGAAGAACACGAAGAACACGAGAGGGATCACGAGGGGAAACACGAGAGAATCACTCAAACCAACAAGAACAAGTCACACATACGCTAGATCCGCGAAACACAAAGAGATACGAGATCCCTGATCAACAAGGGACGATACAGAGGGTAACCGGTTCTTCTCCGTGAGGAGGTCTTGGGGTATCCCGCGGGATCTTCTCCGTGAAGGAGGTCTTGAACCCGTGTGGATCTTCTCCATAGAGGTGCCGCACTCACTCTCGAGGAGATGAACCACTAGATGAGCAAAGCTCTAGGTATCAAAATGAGCTATCACTAAGCTAACCTTCACTAGGCGGAGGTGGAGGAGTATATATAGTCTAGGGCCACGAAGGGGTAAGTGGGAGAGGGATACATGAGCCTCTGGCCCGAGAACTGTGCGCAGACAGCATGTAGCGGACGTCCGACGGCTACCGGACGTCCTGTGGCTCGCGAGGGTCCGGACGTGCGGAAGTCTTCGGACTTCCGCTATTTTCCTTCTGTGATCGCCGTTACGGACGTCCGGTGGTTGCCGGTCGCCTGGGACGCGCCGGTCATTCGGTGAAGGTCGGACGTCCGGAGCCTGTAGCTTTTCCAGCAGCTTCTCTTGATCCTTGTACTTGGTTGCCTCGCCGTCTTGTCCAATACTCCTAGCTGTTCCATGGCCTCCCTCTTGGTTCCTGGTCATGCATAGCACATATATTTGAGGTAGTAGCCATGACTCACATGTAGAAAGTGGAGGTTCGGAGAGGAGCGAGTGAACCTTGTGTCCAATTGTGTGTAGTTGAGGTCTCGTCGAAGTGAACATGGGGATGATCGTGGGATGCTCCGCATCATCATGCATATTAGTCGATGACGTTTGCAAAGGACCTAAAATGGATCCTTTGACAAGGTGTCTTACCACAAAGTTCAAATGCCGTTAACTAATTGTCATGGATGCATTTGGACTACTTGGTTTTTCAATTCTTTACATTTGAACTATGGTCCTACATTTCCACTACACACAATTGATCCGAAGTTGAAAATGGATCAATGATCACTCGATAATGTAGCCCAGAAATAGCACTATTGGTACCACTTCGAGTCGATTCTCACACCTACACAAGTAAAGCTTTGAGAGGAGCTTGGTTAGGATGTGGCACAAATTCAATGCAATCGTCAAAGCCCTCATTCCGCTGGTCATCCAAATTCTCGCGTTTGGACATATGCTATGCATGGGATCCAAATGCTCAAATTCCGAAGTTGAGCGGAGCGGAGCATTCAAAGGTCATCCCCATGCACCCCTCATCGCCTCATCAAGTGCCCAAAGGACCAATGACTCGAGCCCGTGCAAGAGCTCTCGAGACCGAGGTGACCTCACTCCTTGCTCTAAATCCTTCTGATATACATGAGACATGGCTTCTACCCTCATCAGGAACTCTGTGCATACTCAGGTACTTGGATGAAGGCCACGGGACAGCTCTGCACAATGGTCAAGACGGCGACTTCGACAAGTGCCGGGAACAAGAAGAAAGAAGGCTGAAGATGCTACAGGCACCGGACGTCCGGCCTGCACCGGACGACCGGCGACTTCCAAGCACCGGACGACCGGAAGCCACCGGACGTCCGGCCTCTCCCAGACGACCGGACGACCGGAAGCCACCGGACGTCCGTGACAACGACCACAGAAGCTAAATAGCGGAAATCCGAGGATTACTGGACGTCCGGTCCCTCCGGAACCTCCGGACGTCCGGTAACCAGCGGACGTCCGCCCCGACGGCGACCACTCATGTAATATATACTCGTTGACTTCCCTCCTTTCGAGGCAGCTTTTGGATAGCTCATTTCAGACCTCTGTGGATTCTCTCCTACGAGACCGCGGCCTCTTCGGAGAAGATCCACCTCGGATTCAAGACCTCCACATCGGGGAAGATCCCAAGGGATATCCAAGACCTCCTCCGGGAGAAGACTATCTTTGTACCACCGTCGTTGACTATGGATCGTGTATCTCGATGTGTATCGTGGATCTAGCACTTGTGTGATCATATTTGTGTTGATTTGAGTGTTTCCCCTCGTGTTTTCCTCCGTTTCCGCCTTGTGTTCTCCGTGTTCGTCGTGGGATATTCTCCAATCGTGAAAGATCTGCTGATTAGGGTTCCACCCTACATCATCTTGGTATCCAGAGCATAGGTTGATCACGATTTTGGAGCCCCACACCCCGTTTTCTAGTTTGTTTTGTTGTGTTCTTCCCAATTTCAAAAATTCCCCACAAAAATAGCCCCAAATTTTTTTTTGTGATTTGTTGATTTGGCCAGATTTTGTTGACTTTGTTCCATGGATTTGTTGTGCCACGAGTGGATCTAGCTTTTCCTGATGTAGGGTGGAACCCTATGTGGCCGATCTTTCACGAAATGGAGGGGATCCCACGATGAACACGAAGAACACAAAGGGGAATCACGAGGGAAACACTCAAGAACAAGTCCAATCACACATCCACTAGACAATCAAACACACAAGATCACAAGATACATGAACAACAAAGGGAAAGATACATGGGTAGAGTTCATCTCCAAGAGGAGGCCTTGAATCCCTTGGGATCTTCTCCGATGTGGAGGTCCTGAATCCAAGATGGATCTTCTCCGTAGAGGGGCCGCGGTCTCTCTCGTGGAGTAGATCCGGGATGGATGAGCTAAGCTCTATCTCATGTATGAGCTAAACCATTGCTAACCCTAAAATGGTGGAGGTGGAGGAGTATATATAGTCTAGGGTCATGAAGGGGTAAGTGAGGGGCGAAACGGGTACATGGGCATCGGCCCGGATACATGCACGCAGGCAAGGCCGGATGTCCGGGCTGGCGGCCGGATGTCCGGGGCTTCGGGGCGAGCCGGATGTCCGGGGTCACGGCCGGATGTCCGGGCTGAAGAGGCTCGGTCCCGATGCTCTCTGGATAGGATGGTCCGGATTTCTGGGCCGAAGGCCGGATGTCCGGGAGTTGGCGAAGCGCCGGATGTCCGGCGTTTGGCCCGGATGTCCGGCTGTTGTAGCTTCCACAGCTCCGCCTTCTTCCGTCGTCGCTTCCAAGCTTCCCTCGCGGATGGTGTAGGTGTTCCTCGGCGCTTGCACTCCTCCTCGTCGTCCGTGAAGCTCCAACAATACCTATGCATGCACACGAGTGGAGTGTCAAGTAGTATACCATCCTCGAAGGGGTCAAGTGAACACGTGTAAAGGAGATGATTCACCTTTATGTATGAGAAGTAGAGGTCGCACGTGTCACTTGCCAAACAGACCATTGACATGGTGATGTCCTTAGGATGCTCCGCATCATCCCCTCCCCCTTGGAAAAGATCCGACCTCGGATCGAAAACCAAATCACCATGGGAAAGAGATGGCGTCGTCGTGTAGATGTGGACCATCACGAAGTGCTCATCATCTTGAAGCTCAACATGGGCACTCTCCAATGTCTCTCCGTCTAGTGATTCCTTCAAAAGGAGCAAAGACAACAAACACTTGGAAAAACAAATGTGGTTAGCGTTAGTGCAAAACCAAACATTCAAGAGGTGATTTACCCAACAAGTGTTGTCATCAAGCATAGCATAGGGTGTGACAAAGGTTTGTGGCATGGCATTTAAGCACATTAATTGAGCACAATCAAGGTCATCATGGAAACAAGCATGTAAATGTGAGGTAGAGATGCACATATGTGTGACAAGAGAATAAGCATCTACCTCATGGTCATAGCAAGCATGCATAAAGCTCTCAAAGAAAGGTCTATGGTAGGCATAGGAATCAATCACAACACCAAATAAAATGAAGTGTCTAAACACATGAGTCAAGTGCAAGACAATCCAAGTATAGCGTGCATATGGTGTAGTGAAAGTCGTGTGGCACTCAACACAATAGAAAGAGAAATTGTTCAACATGTGTGAGGCAATCAAGCGAAGCATGTGACAAGCAATGGGACACGGCATATGTGAAGAGATGACATTGTTGCAACCAAGCATAAGATAGGGAGAAGTAATCCAAGAATTGGATGCAACACACAAGGCATATATAACATGAGGCATGGCAATGTGACCATGGCAAGTCGAAGTTATGATGAGGACATCACTAACAAGGTTACACCCACAGCTCCAACTGACACATATACAGGACCAATTACTAGAGCTCGCGCACGCCAATTAAATTACCAGGTACTTTCGTTTCTTGGTAATGAATCTAATGTTCATGAGAATATGATGCTGCCTAAATTGGATACATTTGTCTTGCTTACAAATGAAGGGCCTAGCTTGGACAAGAAGGATGGACATTGGAGCAAGATCAAGCATGGAGATGATGGCATGCGCAAGAGGGACAAGAATGGAGTTACAATGGATGATTTCAGGACTTTGAAGCCACCATAATGAGTGCGAGAAGCCTTGGACGAAATATACAAGATGCCACTTCATAAATTTCGTCCAGAGGCTATTTTAGGTGCTGCGTCACCTTATTATTGGGCCAGGCCCATGTAATTTCGAAATACTTGAGTATAGGCTGTTTTTAGAGTCCGTATGTGTGGGGAAACAAGAGTTAGGGTTGGTTTCGGACCCCTCCACCAAGGGCCACGAAATTCCCCCCTCTTTCCCTCATATATACAGCCCTTAGGGCGTCGTTTAGACTTTGGGTTTTGTTTAGATTAAAAGTTCGCCATAGCTGCAACTTCGCGTACTTCGTTTGTGTTCAACGACCAGACCAAGGCGTCACAGAACCCCACCTTGATCAATAAAGCTTTCCTCTTATATTCGCAATATCCAGATTGCAATCTTAGTTTCTTGCTTGTTCTTCGTTTGCCTGCAGGAAACAGACCTTCGTGGTCAGGTTGATCGTGCTCCGGCGTGGTCAACAACCTCTCGGAGTTGGTTTAGCGATTGCTAAGGCGCGACGTCCTCGCACGTTCGTAGTCGGATCGTCAAAGTCGACTTCCTCCAAAACGAAAGCCACCATCTCATCGAAAGACGGGACACCTTTGCCTCTTTCAAGTGGTATCAGATTTCCAGGTTGCTCGGTGAGATTTTACAGTTTTTCGTAGTTTAGATCGAGTCTGTTCTTCATACCTATAGTCCACGAAAAAGCCAAAAAAAATTAGGGTTAGTTCATCCCATCCGAACCAATCTGAGCCTTTGCATAATCTTTTCCGTATTTGCTTTGTTGAATTTGCGGTTGCATCGTCGTGTCCAGTTGCTGGTCTTAGCGTCTAGTCTTTTAGAGTTTCGAGTTCTGGTCATAAGTTGTCACGCCGCCGCCGCAACATCTTCATCACTACTGCCACATACCACCACCGATCCGTATCCATATACCACCACCAATCCGAATCCATATACCACCACCGCTGCCATAACCTACCACCGCTGCCATATCCTACCACCATATATCCACCACCAATCCGAGTTCTTTTCATATTAGGTTTGTTCTCGAAATCCATCTAGGTTTCGGATTTGTGTTTCCTTGCCTGCGTAGGTCTCGGAAAAAAAAAAGAGGCAAAAAAAAATTTTCAGAGTGTGCTTTCCCCTTGATTACGTGCAGCGCCGTGATTTCGTTAGTGTTCTAGGCTCGCGTCTCTAGTACGGTCTAGCCTAGGACCAGCACAGTACCGTCGTTGAGCGTTTATTCACCTTTGCATCTCTGAATTGATTATTGCTGACCCTTTTTGCTACCATATTATAAGCCTTCCCAGCTCCACATACATCTACATCGTGCGTTTGACTCTCCCTGGTAATCGCTCTATCCAAGCTTTGAGAGTTTTGACTACATCGGTTGCCGATCACCGCCTGCTGCTGGGTAAGAACTGGTAAGAATTTGAGATTTGCTTGTCGGATTTGTGACACCCGCCACCCCCACCACTTCTTAGTAGTCTGTAGGATCATATTCTTGTGTGTTTCTATTGCTGCTAACCATGCCAGGATCACAAGTCGACGAGACTGACTGGGAGAAGTTGACGAACAAGGAGCTTCATGATAAGTTTCAGCAAATGATGAGTGAACAGGTGCAAGATGTGCTAAACAGATTTGACGAGGCCATGGAGAAGATAGATGGCATGGAGAAGACGTTTGACACAAAGCTCGATAACAAGTTTGCTGAATTGCTTGCGCGTTTTCCACCACCACCGGCTGCTGCAGCTGTCCCACCTCTTCAACAACAACAACAACAACAACAACAACGGCGCCTTCCGAATCAAGTGGGACGAGCACAGCGCGTTCCCCTTGAGACTGGTCAAGCTTCTGGTGCTGCTGTTGATGTTTCTGTACCTCCTGCTGCTACTGCAGAGGTGGAGGACCATTACGAGGATGAGGTTGACCAAAATCAGAACTACGTGCAACAACCAGCACCACCACCACCAGGTCGTCCTCATGCATATCATCGCAACGGTAGGGCTGCACCACCACCTGAGGTACATGCCCATATTCCTAAACTGAAATTGAATATTCCACCATTTGAGGGTAGATATGTTCCTGATATATATCTTACTTGGGAGTTACAAACTGAACAACGTTTTACATGTTTAAACTATCCAGAGGAGAGACGTGTTCCTGCTGCTGTTTGTGCTTTCACTGGTTTTGCATGTGTTTGGTGGTCTGAACATTGTAGATTATATCCTATTCCAGCTACTTGGACTGCTTTGAAAACTGCTATGCGTACTCGTTGGGTTCCACCATATTATCAACGTGAATTACTTCAAAAACTGCAGCGCTTAAGACAAGGAAAAAATTCTGTAGAAGAATATTATCAGCAATTACAAACTGGCCTGATTAGATGTGGTATTGTTGAGGAGAATGAAGCTATGCTTGCACGTTTTATGGGTGGATTAAATAGAGAGATTCAGACCATTCTAGAGTATAAGGATTATACTACTATCACTCGTTTATTCCATCTTGCTTGTAAAGCTGAACGTGAAGTGCAGGATCGACAGGCATTGGCGCGGACTAACTTTTCTGCAGGACGACCTTCATCATGGACATCGCGTGCTTCATCTACTTCCTCACATTCTACTGCACCGACACCTCCATCAGCTGTTACCTCCAGCCATGATACAAGGAAGCAGGCACAACCACCATTATCTGCCAAGAGCACACCTATTGGGCCTGCACAGAGTTCTTCTTCTTCCATGGCATCAACAGGGCACACCAGTGATATTATTTGTCGTCGTTGTAAGGGAAGAGGACATTTTGCGAGAGATTGCAAATCTCAGCGTGTGATGATTGCTACTGAGGATGGTGGATATGAATCCGCTAGTGACTATGATGAGGAGACTTTGGCTCTTATTACACGTGAAGAACACGGCGGAGACGATTCTGATCATGAGACGCAATACATGGCTCCTGAAGATGCTGACAGGTATGAATGTTTAGTTGCTCAACGATGGAGAAGATAGATGGCATGGAGAAGACGTTTGAAACAAAGCTGGATAACAAGTTTGCTGAATTGCTTGCGCGTTTGCCACCACCACTGGCTGCTGCAGCTGTCCCACCTCTTCAACAACAACAACAACAACAACAACGCCGACTTCCGAATCAAGTGGGACGAGCACAGCGCGTTCCCCTTGAGACTGGTCAAGCTTCTGTTGCTGCTGTTGATGTTTCTGTAGCTCCTGCTGCTACTACAGAGGTGGAGGACCATTACGAGGATGAGGTTGACCAAAATCAGAACCACGTCCAACAACCAGCACCACCACCACCAGGTCGTCCTCATGCATATCATCGCAACGGTAGGGCTGCACCACCACCTGAGGTACATGACCATCTTCCTAAACTGAAATTGAATATTCCACCATTTGAGGGTAGATATGTTCCTGATATATATCTTACTTGGGAGTTACAAACTGAACAACGTTTTACATGTTTAAACTATCCCGAGGAGAGACGTGTTCCTGCTGCTGTTTGTGCTTTCACTGGGTTTGCATGTGTTTGGTGGTCTGAACATTGTAGATTATATCCTATTCCAACGACTTGGACTGCTTTGAAAACTGCTATGCGTACTCGTTGGGTTCCACCATATTATCAACGTGAATTACTTCAAAAACTGCAGCGCTTAAGACAAGGAAAAAATTCTGTAGAAGAATATTATCAGCAATTACAAACTGGCCTGATTAGATGTGGTATTGTTGAGGAGAATGAAGCTATGCTTGCACGTTTTATGGGTGGATTAAATAGAGAGATTCAGACCATTCTAGAGTATAAGGATTATACTACTATCACTCGTTTATTCCATCTTGCTTGTAAAGCTGAACGTGAAGTGCAGGATCGACAGGCATTGGCGCGGACTAACTTTTCTGCAGGACGACCTTCATCATGGACACCGCGTGCATCCTCTACTTCCTCACATTCTACTGCACCGACACCTCCATCAGCTGTTACCTCCAGCCATGATACAAGGAAGCAGGCACAACCACCATTATCTGCCAAGAGCACACCTATTGGGCCTGCACAGAGTTCTTCTTCTTCCATGGCATCAACAGGGCACACCAGTGATATTATTTGTCGTCGTTGTAAGGGAAGAGAACATTTTGCGAGAGATTGCAAATCTCAGCGTGTGATGATTGCTACTGAGGATGGTGGATATGAATCCGCTAGTGACTATGATGAGGAGACTTTGGCTCTTATTACACGTGAAGAACACGGCGGAGACGATTATGATCATGAGACGCAATACATGGCTCCTGAAGATGCTGACAGGTATGAATGTTTAGTTGCTCAACGTGTTTTGAGTGTGCAGGTTACACAAGCTGAGCAAAATAAGAGGCATAATTTGTTCCATACAAAGGGAGTTGTGAAGGAACGTTCTGTTCGCGTGATCATAGATGGAGGGAGTTGCAACGACTTGGCTAGCATGGAGATGGTGGAGAAGCTATCTCTCACCACAAGACCACATCCACATCCTTACTACATCCAATGGTTCAACAACAGCGGCAAGGTTAAGGTAACACGTACTGTTCGTGTGCATTTTAGTATCTCTACATATGCTGATTATGTTGATTGTGATGTGGTACCTATGCAAGCATGTTCCTTATTACTTGGTAGACCATGGCAATTTGATAAAAATTCTGTACACCATGGTAGAAACAATCAGTATACACTTGTTCATAAGGATAAAAATATTACTTTGCTTCCTATGACTCCTGATTCCATTTTAAAAGATGATATTAATAGAGCTAATAAAGCAAAACAGGAGAAAAATAAGAGTGAAAATCAGATTGTGGCAAAAGAATTTGAGCAACAAATGAAGCCTAATAATAAACCATCTACTGTTGCTTCTGAAATTAAATTGAAAAGTGCATGTTTATTTGCCACCAAATCTGATATTGATGAGCTAGATTTTAGCAAATCTGTTTGCTATGTTGTTGTATGCAAAGAGGCATTATTTTCATTCGAGGACGTGCCTTCCTCTTTGCCTCCTGCTGTCACTAACATTTTGCAGGAGTTCGCCGACGTCTTTCCACAAGACGTGCCACCGGGATTACCACCTATTCGAGGGATTCAGCATCAGATTGACTTAATTCCCGGTGCATCGCTACCCAACCGTGCACCATACCGTACCAATCCAGAAGAGACGAAGGAGATTATGCGTCAAGTACAGGAGCTACTCGACAAAGGTTATATACGCGAATCCCTTAGTCCTTGTGCTGTTCCTATTATTCTAGTGCCGAAAAAGGATGGTACATCGCGTATGTGTGTTGATTGTAGAGCCATTAATAATATTACTATTCGTTATCGTCATCCTATTTCTAGGCTAGATGATATGCTTGATGAATTGAGTGGCTCTACAATATTCTCCAAAGTTGATTTGCGTAGTGGATACCATCAAATTCGTATGAAATTGGGAGATGAATGGAAAACAGCATTTAAAACTAAGTTTGGATTATATGAGTGGTTAGTCATGCCTTTTGGGTTAACTAATGCACCTAGTACTTTCATGAGATTAATGAACGAAGTTTTACGTGCTTTCATTGGACGATTTGTGGTAGTATACTTTGATGATATATTGATTTTTAGCAGATCTTTGGAGGAACATTTGGAACATTTACGTGCTGTTTTTATTGCTCTACGTGATGCACGTTTGTTTGGTAACCTTGGAAAGTGCACCTTTTGCACCGACCGAGTATCTTTTCTTGGCTATGTTGTTACTCCACAGGGAATTGAGGTTGATAAAGCCAAGATTGAAGCAATTGAGAGTTGGTCGCAGCCCAAAACGGTCACACACGTGAGGAGTTTCCTTGGCCTCGCTGGATTCTATCGGCGTTTTGTGAGAGATTTCAGCACCATTGCTGCACCTCTCAATGAGCTTACAAAGAAGGATGTGCCTTTTGTTTGGGGTACTGCACAGGAAGAAGCATTCACGGTATTGAAAGATAAGTTGACACACGCTCCTTTACTCCAACTTCCTGATTTTAATAAGACTTTTGAGCTTGAATGTGATGCTAGTGGAATTGGGTTAGGAGGTGTGTTATTACAAGATGGTAAACCTGTTGCATATTTTTCTGAAAAATTGAGTGGGCCTAGTCTGAATTATTCTACTTATGATAAGGAATTATATGCTCTTGTTCGGACTTTGGAGACATGGCAACATTATTTATGGCCCAAAGAATTTGTTATACATTCTGATCATGAATCTTTAAAGCGCATTAAAAGTCAAGCAAAACTGAACCGTAGACATGCTAAATGGGTTGAATTCATAGAGACTTTCCCTTATGTTATTAAACACAAGAAGGGAAAAGAAAATGTTATTGCTGATGCATTGTCTCGTCGTTATACTATGCTTTCACAACTTGACTTTAAAATATTAGGTTTGGAGACCATCAAAGATCAATATGTGCATGATGCTGAATTTAAAGATGTATTGCAGAATTGTAAAGAAGGGAGAACATGGAACAAGTTCGTCGTTAGTGATGGATTTGTGTTTCGAGCTAACAAGCTATGCATTCCAGCTAGCTCTGTTCGTCTTTTGTTGTTGCAGGAGGCGCATGGAGGAGGATTAATGGGACACTTTGGCGTGAAGAAGACGGAGGACGTACTTGCTACACATTTCTTTTGGCCAAAGATGCGACGGGATGTTGAGCGTTTTGTTGCTCGTTGCACTACATGTCAAAAAGCTAAGTCACGACTCAATCCTCATGGTTTATATATGCCTTTGCCTGTCCCTAGTGTTCCTTGGGAAGATATATCTATGGACTTTGTTTTGGGTTTACCTCGAACAAAGAAGGGGAGGGATAGCATATTTGTTGTCGTGGATAGGTTCTCGAAGATGGCACACTTTATACCATGTCATAAAAGCGATGATGCTGCTAATGTTGCTCATTTGTTCTTTCGTGAAATTATTCGCTTGCATGGTGTGCCAAATACTATTGTTTCAGATCGTGATACTAAATTTCTTAGCCACTTTTGGAGATGTTTATGGGCTAAGTTGGGGACTAAACTACTTTTTAGTACTACTTGTCACCCCCAAACTGATGGACAAACTGAAGTAGTCAACAGAACTTTGTCTACTATGCTTAGGGCTGTTTTGAAGAATAATAAGAAAATGTGGGAAGAATGCTTGCCTCATATTGAATTTGCTTATAATCGTTCGTTGCATTCTACTACTAAGATGTGCCCTTTTGAAATTGTCTATGGTTTCCTACCTCGTGCACCTATTGATTTGTTGCCTCTTCCATCTTCGGAGAAGGTTAATTTTGATGCTAAACAACGTGCTGAATTGATCTTAAAAATGCATGAGTTAACTAAGGAAAATATTGAGCGCATGAATGCTAAATATAAACTTGTTGGAGATAAGGGTAGAAAACGTGTTGTCTTTGCACCTGGAGATCTTGTTTGGTTACATTTGCGTAAGGATAGGTTTCCTAATTTGCGCAAGTCAAAGCTAATGCCACGTGCTGATAGAGGCAAAGGTGTCCCGTCTTTCGATGAGATGGTGGCTATCGTTTTGGAGGAAGTCGACTTTGACGATCCGACTACGAACGTGCGAGGACGTCGCGCCTTAGCAATCGCTAAACCAACTCCGAGAGGTTGTTGACCACGCCGGAGCACGATCAACCTGACCACGAAGGTCTGTTTCCTGCAGGCAAACGAAGAACAAGCAAGAAACTAAGATTGCAATCTGGATATTGCGAATATAAGAGGAAAGCTTTATTGATCAAGGTGGGGTTCTGTGACGCCTTGGTCTGGTCGTTGAACACAAACGAAGTACGCGAAGTTGCAGCTATGGCGAACTTTTAATCTAAACAAAACCCAAAGTCTAAACGACGCCCTAAGGGCTGTATATATGAGGGAAAGAGGGGGGAATTTCGTGGCCCTTGGTGGAGGGGTCCGAAACCAACCCTAACTCTTGTTTCCCCACACATACGGACTCTAAAAACAGCCTATACTCAAGTATTTCGAAATTACATGGGCCTGGCCCAATAATAAGGTGATGCAGCACCTAAAATAGCCTCTGGACGAAATTTATGAAGTGGCATCTTGTATATTTCGTCCAAGGCTTCTCGCACTCATTATGGTGGCTTCAAAGTCCTGAAATCATCCATTGTAACTCCATTCTTGTCCCCCTTGCGCATGCCATCATCTCCGTGCTTGATCTTGCTCCAATGTTCATCCTTCTTGTCCAAGCTAGGCCCTTCATTTGTAAGCAAGACAAATGTATCCAATTTAGGCAGCATCATATTCTCATGAACATTAGATTCATTACCAAGAAACGAAAGTACCTGGTAATTTAATTGGCGTGCGCGAGCTCTAGTAATTGGTCCTGTATATGTGTCAGTTGGAGCTGTGGGTGTAACCTTGTTAGTGATGTCCTCATCATCCTCCCCTTCTTGAATTGAAGTCGTCCTCGACGGAAGCTCATCTTCCTCACCCAAGTAAGGCTTCAAATCTGCAATGTTAAATGTGGGACTAACCCCAAAATCTGCAGGCAGCTCAAGTTTATATGCATTATCATTTATTTTCTCTAATACCTTGAAAGGACCATCAGCACGTGGCATTAGCTTTGACTTGCGCAAATTAGGAAACCTATCCTTACGCAAATGTAACCAAACAAGATCTCCAGGTGCAAAGACAACACGTTTTCTACCCTTATCTCCAACAAATTTATATTTAGCATTCATGCGCTCAATATTTTCCTTAGTTAACTCATGCATTTTTAAGATCAATTCAGCACGTTGTTTAGCATCAATATTAACCTTGATGAGGACATCACTAACAAGGTTACACCCACAGCTCCAACTGACACATATACAGGACCAATTACTAGAGCTCGCGCACGCCAATTAAATTACCAGGTACTTTCGTTTCTTGGTAATGAATCTAATGTTCATGAGAATATGATGCTGCCTAAATTGGATGCATTTGTCTTGCTTACAAATGAAGGGCCTAGCTTGGACAAGAAGGATGAACATTGGAGCAAGATCAAGCATGGAGATGATGGCATGCGCAAGGGGGACAAGAATGGAGTTACAATGGATGATTTCAGGACTTTGAAGCCACCATAATGAGTGCGAGAAGCCTTGGACGAAATATACAAGATGCCACTTCATAAATTTCGTCCAGAGGCTATTTTAGGTGCTGCGTCACCTTATTATTGGGCCAGGCCCATGTAATTTCGAAATACTTGAGTATAAGCTGTTTTTAGAGTCCGTATGTGTGGGGAAACAAGAGTTAGGGTTGGTTTCGGACCCCTCCTCCAAGGGCCACGAAATTCCCCCCTCTTTCCCTCATATATACAGCCCTTAGGGCGTCGTTTAGACTTTGGGTTTTGTTTAGATTAAAAGTTCGCCATAGCTGCAACTTCGCGTACTTCGTTTGTGTTCAACGACCAGACCAAGGCGTCACAGAACCCCACCTTGATCAATAAAGCTTTCCTCTTATATTCGCAATATCCAGATTGCAATCTTAGTTTCTTGCTTGTTCTTCGTTTGCCTGCAGGAAACAGACCTTCGTGGTCAGGTTGATCGTGCTCCGGCGTGGTCAACAACCTCTCGGAGTTGGTTTAGCGATTGCTAAGGCGCGACGTCCTCGCACGTTCGTAGTCGGATCGTCAAAGTCGACTTCCTCCAAAACGATAACCACCATCTCATCGAAAGACGGGACACCTTTGCCTCTATCAAGTTAGATCTCTAACATGTGTGCAAATAAGTCTCATGGTGCAAGCAACGCATGTAGTGTGAACCACAATATTCATGCTCATGGTTTTGGGTGTCCCGGAAGAGAAGGATATCACCTTGAAAGTGTGTCCTTGTCCATCCTTCACAATGCCGAAGCACAAGCAAGTGCGGTGTAGAAGCGTCGTGGTAGAAAGTGGCTCGCTCTCAAGAGCTCGAATGGTCAACTCACGTGAAGTCGAAGTCGACACATAGTCCAAGTATCCTACACATGCACACAACAAAAGGAAGAACGTATGCGCATGGTAGATAAACACATCATCCATCATGATGGTTCTCTTCTCTTGCACATAATAATTAGGAGCAAAAGTGCATGAATAATATGATGCAACAATGGCTATATTCATGGCACTAGGCATATGGTGCAAAGAGGTAAGACAAGCATGCTTCACAAGAAATATGTCAAAATCTCCAAATAAATGCGAGAATGCTATGGGGGCAATCTCATTGGCAAGATTAAAATCATGGTTGCGCTCAATGCATGGACAATCATATAGCATGAGAGAGGCAACATGTGGAGACATATGATAACAAGCAATATCAATCATGTGAAAAGCATGGCAATGGTTGTCATCAACCGCGTGAAATGAGCAAGTATGAATCATTGGTGATGCAACATAAGCAAGCATACCAATCATGTCGTGCAAACTAGTGGAGCGAAGATGCAACACACTAGATGAGTTCATAGCAATCATGTCATGTGAGCCAATAGTAGGCATAAGCAATGCACACGACATATCACAAGCACGAGCACATAGCATGAACAAGGTATCCTCATAGGCATTTGGCACAAAGCAAACATGGCAATAACAAGCAATATCTCCACCAAGCTTGCAAATACACATACAAGTGTGAGAATCAATCATTATGTGTAATGCGAAGCATGGGTCACAAATGCATGGCAAAGGCATATAAATTGGCGTATCATGCAATGTGAACATGGCAAAGTGGGCATAAGAGGTATAATGGACAATAACCCATAACCATGTGAGGGCCATGTAGAAGAAATGCGCGAAGTCTTTGCGTGAAGGGAGCGGTTGGAAGGATAATCCATGTACTCCCAAGTCGTCATTGCTCTCTAGAGCTCGTTTCGTCAACTCGTGCTCTTGCGAGGTTGACGAGTATGTATGGGTGCCTACACAAAAGAGACACAAACCAAAGAAATTGTGCGCATGGTAAATGTACACATCATCCATCATGATGTGTATGTGCACGTTAGAGTTAGCACAAGATAAGCATCTCTCAAAGAAATTTGATGCATGGTATAAGAACATGTCATCCATCATGAATGAATAGTTATTGTGTATAGCATGATGTGGATGCAAATTGAGCATACAATTATATGGCACATCTATAGCATGTTCATTCATGGGTGGCATATTGTGCACACAAGCATGGGGATCATGCAATGGATGGGATGGATCAAAATCTCCTAATATGTATGAGGAAACTATGGGTGTCTCCTCATGAGCAATAGTGGAAGCATAATATGGAGAAGTGGAACAACATCCAAAATAATGCATGTCCGAAGCTAGGTAATCATGGCATGGCATAGGATGGATATGATGCAAAGGAATCATGTCAATATCATCACAAGAAAAACAAATGCCAATAACCATGGGCTTGTCATCTATGCCATATGTGCAAATTGGGTTTATCTTAATGGCATATGCATAGTTACTATGAAGAGATTGCAAATATGACATATGATTGATCTCATGCATAGCATATGACAAGTCAAGCGGATTGTCAAACATGATGTGACCGAGAGAATTATCACATGAAGTCCTATGCAACATGGCATCACAACTAATAGACTCCACATGGCAATCATCAAACTCATCATAAATGGGTAAATCATCGCATGGGGCAATCATACTAGCATGAAGCATGGCAATAGGTGGATCAACATCATGCAAGCAATCAATGTCAACATAGTCCACTAGTGGGACGAGAGCATCACCTTCACCTTTGTTACCTTTTTCATTCCACTCATGTGGTGTAGGTGAGGTGGGAAAGACCAAATGGTGGTCATCATCATCAACTTGATGGAACCATGTGGGGGGTGCATCATATTCCACCATGGCCATCGTCTTGTCCAATGGAAGGACGAAGTCGTCGAGGATCGGCGCGTCATCAAATGTGGGACCTAGCACCGAATGAGAAGACACAATAGAGGTAGAGGTCAAGTCGTTAGTGTTGAAAGTGGCCTCACATGACCTATCAACTATCTCACTCTCTCTATGTGGTGGCTCACTCACTCCCTCAAGGTAGGTGCACTCAAGCTCGCATATGGTGGAGTCACTCATCTGACTCAAGTGGTGGGGGTTGTGGCTCTCCTCACATGGGAATTGGGGCAGCTCATCATATATGGGGCTAGTGGTGAACTCACTCTCACTCTCAATATGGTGGCACAAGTCACTCAAGTCATCATACGTCGCCGTGGTCGAAGGGAAAATCCCATGCTCAACCATCTCCTCATTGTCGTCGTGGATGAAGGCCGAAGATGGCACATCATCACTCTCGCCTCCAAAGATGGAAGCATCATCCTTGCTCGTCACCATGACGTTCGCCTCCAAAGCTTGGTCCTCGAATGGCTCCGTAGTCGTAGTCGTCGTCGCACCGTCTTGAAAAAGAGTCGAAGAAGACTCGGCATCATCAATGCCACAAAGAGGGATGGCGGTGGAGTCGAACTTGGGAGAGTCATCTTGGAGCTCATAGGGCTTGGACATCATGGTGGTACTACCCTCATGCTCGCTGTCTTGGAGCTTGGTCTTCGAGAAGTGTGCTTGCGGTGGAGAAGCCTTGCCCTTCATGAGTTCTTGTTCCGCCTTGAGAGCACCAATGTAGTTGTCGTCGAGGGACTTGTAGTTCTCGAAGAAGATAGTCTTGTAGACGTCATTGTGCAATCCCATCATGAAGTGGAGCTTCATTGAAATGGGGTCGTCCACGCCGGCTCGTCGTAAGGCCATCTTCATCTCCTTGAAGTACTTGTCGATGGACTTGGATCCTTGAATGGTGTTCTCCAATTGGCGTAGAAGTTGTTCCGTGTAGGTGGAAGGCACGAACTCTCGTCGCATAGCTTTCTTCGTCTTGGGCCAATTCACGTTGAAGCTCGTTGAAGGTGTGTGAAGCCACCATGTTGACGCGTTGTCGTGGAAGTTTCTTGTGGCGCACTTCACTTGATCTTCGTAGGGAACTTGATGTAGCTTGAGGTAGTCGTCCATCTTGCGCTCCCACTCGAGATACTCCTCGGGGTCTTGAGTCCCATAGAAAGGAATCTCATGGTCGTTGTCGAGGTCGTTGTAGCTCGTGGAAGTCGCGGACTTGAGCTTGGGGAGCTTCTCTTGAGCATAAGCTTGGGGTTCTTGTGGGCGAAGATGCCGCATATCCAAAGGCGAAGATGCCTTGAAGTCGCTTGGCGAAGATGCCAAGGTACATGGTGAAGTCGTTGAGCGGTTGTTGGTGTTGAGCTCATGACCTTCACGTTCTTGTCGTTGATGGTGTCGATGCCGATGAGATCTTGCCGGAGATGGTAGCTCGGAAGGATGTGCACTTGAGCGTCTTCTCGAAGATGAGGGAGACCTCTTGCGGTTCTTGATGAGGGCTTTGAGCTCCTCCATTTGAGCATTCATGTTGGCGCACAAGTTGTTCGTCATGGCATCGAACTTGTCGTTGTTGGTGTAGACCGAAGATGAAATGCTTTTCCTATCCATCACAAGACTCGAGCAAAGGTGAGTAGGAGATGGGATAAACAATACCAAGTTACCTTTTCCGAATGTTGAGGATGTATCCCGTTTCACTCAATGTGAAATGAAAGAATAGTGGAATTGGTACCGGACTTGTTCACTCACACCTAGCAAGTAAAGCTTATCGAGTGGCTCGGTGAGGATAGTGGCACAAAAATTTGATGCAAAATGTTAGAAAGAGTCAATAATGTTGAAAGAGATTCACAAATTCGCAAGTGAAACAAGTAGACCAATAGCAATATGTGGCACACGGAAACACACACACGGATAGATAGATGGGGTCGTGCAACCAAGGAATGAGCACAAAATGTGGAGTCCACGGAAAACGCTCGTGTTGCACAACTCAAGAGAGACGCTAGCACGATTGCTCTATAGGCGGATACGACACTTGTGCACAACCTATAAGATGCAAATGTATGAACTTTCTATCCCAAGTATGCTATGTGTATGATGTTCCGGTGCTTTTAGCACAAGATGATCCAAGATGATCAAGTATGATATCATATGATGCGATGATATGTCTCTTGCTTACAAGCTTCTTTGTCTTTCTCTTTTTGCTTAAAAGCTTTATTCTCTTTCTTTCTTTTTTGTATGGCCATGATGCGAAATGCACAAACCAAGATAGCAATTGTGTATATGCGGGAACAATCTTGTGACACAAGGGATGATATGATGATACCAAGATGATAAGGTATGTATACAATGGAAGGGCGGATCGATGATCACTAATGTGCACAAGTAACGTTGCCGGCAATACTCAAAGGCTAGTCTCGATAGGCAAGTGACGCAAAATGGGCTAGGGGTTAACAATGCAATTGCAAGGGGAATATACAATGATGTCGTCGAGGTTACCGTCCGAGTCGATGATGAGAGGCGGTGTTCTTGATGTAGACCCGTTCCTAATTAGCCGAAACACTTTAGGAAACGGAAAAACCACAACTCAAAATCTCAAGGACAAATGTCAAATGGTGGTAGCGGACAAGTGGTGGTGGTCGCGGAATTGTTGGTGGAAACCCGGTCAAAATGGGTTATGGTGGTGGAAGTGTATGATGGGCTATACACGTTGTCGGAGTTGAAGTCACGGTCCCTAAGTAGCCGAAACACCTTAGGAGACACAAGCCACAACTCAAACAAGCTCGAACAAAATTGGGTTAAGTTTGGTTGGCTATGTATAATGGGCAATGGGTATGCGGAAGTGGTGGTGGTGGTTGATGAATAAGCAATTGTCCCTAAGTAGCCTAAACACCTTAGGAGACTCAAATCACTACTCAAGCAACCACAAATGCTATGGGAACAAAATTGGTTAGGTTGCGGAAGTCGGTGGTGGTTATGCGGATGATATGGTGGAAGCCCTAGGCAAAGATGCCAAAATCCACAAAATATGATGGAGTCAAATGATGATGGTAGTATTTTTGTGTTATGGGGGATGTCAAGAGCTTCAAAACGAGCTCAAGAACGTCGAAATCGGAGTTCGGATGAATTAGTTATGGACAAAACGGTGAAACGAAAAAGTCTGAAATTCCCAGGGGTCGGACATCCGGGGCCGGGTCCGGATTTCCGGGGCCTGATGTCCAGAAACTTGCGCGATTTTGCCCTCCAGGAGCCGGATGTCCGGCCGGGGACCCGGATGTCCGGCCGGGGACCCGGATGTCCGGCCCGATGGCCCGGATGTCCGGCCTATGGCCCGGATGTCCGGCCCGACGACTCCAGATCTGAATCGGGACTTCCAAACTCGTTTGTGGGCGGAATTTGATGATTTTGGGGGCGAAATTTGAGCGATTTTGTGGAGGAAAGGTGGGGAAACTTGGGGAAATGCTAGATCCACTTGAAAGCAAGCAAATCCATGGATCAAAATCAACAAAATCTCATCAAACCAACATATCACAAAATTTTTTGGGGCTATTTTTGGTGGGGAATTTTCGAATTTAGGGAAGAACCCAACAAAACAAGGCTAGAAAACGGTGGGGAGGCTCCAAATTCGTGAGAAACCGTGGCTCATGATACCATATGATGTAGGGTGGAACCCTATGTGGCCGATCTTTCACGAAATGGAGGGGATCCCACGATGAACACGAAGAACACAAAGGGGAATCACGAGGGAAACACTCAAGAACAAGTCCAATCACACATCCACTAGACAATCAAACACACAAGATCACAAGATACATGAACAACAAAGGGAAAGATACATGGGTAGAGTTCATCTCCAAGAGGAGGCCTTGAATCCCTTGGGATCTTCTCCGATGTGGAGGTCCTGAATCCAAGATGGATCTTCTCCGTAGAGGGGCCGCGGTCTCTCTCGTGGAGTAGATCCGGGATGGATGAGCAAAGCTCTATCTCATGTATGAGCTAAACCATTTCTAACCCTAAAATGGTGGAGGTGGAGGAGTATATATAGTCTAGGGTCATGAAGGGGTAAGTGAGGGGCGAAACGGGTACATGGGCATCGGCCCGGATACATGCACGCAGGCAAGGCCGGATGTCCGGGCTGGCGGCCGGATGTCCGGGGCTTCGGGGCGAGCCGGATGTCCGGGGTCACGGCCGGATGTCCGGGCTGAAGAGGCTCGGTCCCGATGCTCTCTGGATAGGATGGTCCGGATTTCTGGGCCGAAGGCCGGATGTCCGGGAGTTGGCGAAGCGCCGGATGTCCGGCGTTTGGCCCGGATGTCCGGCTGTTGTAGCTTCCACAGCTCCGCCTTCTTCCGTCGTCGCTTCCAAGCTTCCCTCGCGGATGGTGTAGGTGTTCCTCGGCACTTGCACTCCTCCTCGTCGTCCGTGAAGCTCCAACAATACCTATGCATGCACACGAGTGGAGTGTCAAGTAGTATACCATCCTCGAAGGGGTCAAGTGAACACGTGTAAAGGAGATGATTCACCTTTATGTATGAGAAGTAGAGGTCGCACATGTCACTTGCCAAACAGACCATTGACATGGTGATGTCCTTAGGATGCTCCGCATCATTTCCCCACCTTTCACCGACCTCCCCCCCACAAATTCGGCCATGTTTGACCAATTTGTCCATGGATCCGAGAAATCAAGCCCCAGACCTACCGGACGACCGACGTTTACCGGACGTCCGGCACCTCTCGAGACACCGGACGTCCGCTAAACACCGGACGACCGGCATCCCGCCGACAGAAACTTTTACCGGACTTCCGGAACTTCCGGACGTCCGACACCTTCCGACAGACCGGACGACCGGTACCTTCCGGACGTCCGAGAGACCCTGACGAAGCTGAATCTGTTCAGTTACGTACCACCTTCCGCTACCACCTACCCTTCATCCCACCTTCCGCAACCATCATCACTTAACCGCTACGATTTGGAACATCTTGTCTACCTTTGCCTTGGATACTTGAGTTGTGGTTTCACCGTTTCCTTGGATGTTTAGGCTACCTTGGAAGGACAAGAGTTCGACAAGACCATCGCTCAACTTCGGCAAGGACGGTAACATCGACGACACTTTGTTCATTCTACCTTGCAATTGCATTGTCAACCTATGAACCATCTTTGCGTAGCTTAACCATTGAGACTAGCCATTTGAGTATTGCCGGGCCACGACACTTATGCACATTAGTGATAGTCATAGCTACTTCATACCATATCATCATATCTCCGTGTGACACAAGAGTGATCGGCATACACAATAGCTACCTTGATACGAGAAGCATGCATAAGTATCCAAAGAAAGAGCTCACAAGCTTTTAAGCAACAGAGCCAACCAAAGCAAAAAGACAATAGCATCATACGCTTTGCACCAAAAGAGATCATACATCATAGCAACATCATCTTGTGCCCAAGCATCAGCACATCATACACTCATAGCATACTTGTGATAGATAGTCGTTACGTTTTGCCTCTTATAGGTCGTGCACAAGTGCGTATCCGCCTATTAAGCAATCGGTTAGCGTCTCTCTAGTGTTGTGCAACACGAGCATTTTCTGTGGTTTTCCACATTTTCGCTCATCCTTGGTTGCACAACCACATCTATCTATCCGTGCGTGTGTTCCGTGTGCTACTTTGCTAGTGATCTATTTGTTGCATGAGCAAATTGTGAACCATTTTCAACATCATTGCGTCACTTTGACGATTGCATTGAATTTGTGCCACATCCTAACCAAGCTCCTCTCAAAGCTTTACTTGTGTAGGTGTGAGAATCGACACGAAGTGGTACCAATAGTGCTATTTTCGGGTTACATTATCGAGTGATCATTGATCCATTTTCAACTTCGGTTAAGGTACTTTTGGTATTGTCTTCTCCTTTCTCCCACTCACATACTTGCTTGTGATGATGGATAGGCCAAGTACATCTACCAACCAGATCTTCGACGATCCTCAAGAAGCGAACAACTACGTCACCAAACTACATCTCTTCGGTGTCCATGGCGGTGTGGACGTGGAAGACTTGCACTTGCATCATGTTTGCGCTCCGAAGACTTGTGACTTGAACGTCGCCGCCGAGAGGATGACGAAGGGGAAGAAGACTTGTAATCGACCACCAAGTGTCGGAGCTCCGCCATTTTTTTGTTGAAGGAGTCGCACATGTCGTCGAAGCAAGCCATTGTCCTTGTCTCGGAGTGTCGTAGTTCAATGGCGATGTTGCCCAAGCGCTCTTGCATTTCTCGTTGTAGTCCGATGGTTTTCGCGTGGATGTCATTGTTCGCGCCGTCAATGTCGAAGAGCGGAGATGAAATGCCTTGCCTATCCATCACAAGACGCTAGCAAGTATGAGTGGGAGAAAGAGAAGAACTATACCAAATGTACCTTGACCGATGTTGAAGATGGATCAATGATCACTCAAATGTGGAACAAGGAAATAGCACAATTGGTACCAATTCTTGTCGGTTTCTCACACCTACACAAGTAAAGCTTATGGTGGAGCTCGGTGAGGATAATGGCACAAACAATTGATGTGAAATGTTAGCAAGAGTCAATAAAGTTGAAAAAGGTTCACAAATTCGCAAGTGAAACAAGTAGACCCATAGCAATATGTGGCACACGAAAACACACGCACGGATAGATAAATGTGGTTGTGCAACCAAGGGTTGAGCAGAAAATGTGGAATCTACGGAAAATGCTCTTGTCGCACAACACTAGAGAGACGCTAGCCGATTGCTCAAAAGGCGGATACGAACTTGTGCACTACCTATATGAGACAAAATGTAGCGACTTCCTATCACAAGTATGCTATGTGTATGATGTTCCGGTGCTTTTAGCACAAGATGATCCAAGATGATCGGATATGGCAATCTTATATGCAATGTGGTATGATGCCATGGCTCTTGCTTACAAGCTTCTTTGCTTTTCTCCTTTGCTTAAAAGCTTATTCTCTCTTCTTCTTTTTTTGTATATGGCCACGATGCACAAACCAAGATAGCAATTGTGTCTATGCGGGAACAATCTTGTGACACAAGGGGTGATATGATCATACCAATATGATATGGTGTGTATGCAATGGAAGGTGGATCGATGATCACTAATGTGCACAAGTAACGTTGTCGGCAATACTCAAAGGCTAGTCTCGATAGGCAAGTGACGCAAAATGGGCTAGGGGTTAACAATGCAATTGCAAGGGAATATACAATGATGTCGTCGAAGTTACCGTCCGTGTCGATGATGAGAGGTGGTGCTCTTGATGTAGAACCATTCCTAATTAGCCGAAACACCTTAGAAAACGGAAAAACCACAACTCAAAATCTCAAGGACAAATGTCAAATGGTGGTAGCGGCAATGCCATGGTGGTTGCAGAAGTTGAATGATGGGCTATACACGATGTCGGAGTTGAAGTCACGGTCCCTAAGTAGCCGAAACACCTTAGGAGACACGAGCAACAACTCAAACAAGCTCGAACAAAATTGGGTTAAGTTGGTTGGCTATGTATAATGGGCAATGGGTATGCGGAAGTGGTGGTGGTGGTTGATGAAGAAGCAAATGGTCCCTAAGTAGCCTAAACACCTTAGGAGACTCAAATCACTACTCAAGCAACCACAAATGCTATGGGGGACCAAATGGTTAGGTTGCGGAAGTCGGTGGTGGTTATGCGGATGATATGGTGGAAGCCCTAGGCAAAGATGCCAAAATCCACAAAATATGATGGAGTCAAATGACGATTGTGGTATTTTTGTGTTATGGGGGATGTCGAGAGCTTCAAAACGAGCTCAAGAACGTCGAAATCGGAGTTCGGATGAATTAGTTATGGACAAAACGGTGGAACGAAAAAGTCTGAAACTACAGGGGTCGGACATCCGGGGTGGAGCCCGGATTTCCGGGACCTGATGTCCAGAACCGCGCGGGATTTTGCCCTCCAGGAGCCGGATGTCCGGCCCGATGGCCCGGATGTCCGGCCCGAAAATTCCAGATCTGAATCGGGACGAACTTTGCGAATTTGGGGCGGAAATTGATGATTTGGGTCTCAAAATTTGAGAGATTTCGTGGATGGAATGATGGGAGAAGTGGGGGAAAGCTAGATCCACTTGAAACCAAGCAAATCCACGGATCAAAATCAACAAAATCTCATCAAACCAACAGATCACAAAAAAATTTGGGGCTATTTTTGGAGGGGAATTTTCTAAATTGGGGAAGAACACAACAAAAACAAGCTAGAAAACGGTGGAGGGGGCTCCAAATTTGTGAGAAACCGTGGCTCTTGATACCATATGATGTAGGGCGGAACCCTAGATGGCCGATCTTTCACGAAATGGAGGGGATCCCATGATGAATACGAAGAACACGAGAGAGGAACACGAGGGGAAACACGAGAGAATCACTCAAACCAACAAGAACAAGTCACACATATGATAGATCCTCGAAACACAAAGAGATACAAGATCCATGATCAACAAGGGACGATACAATGGGTAACCGGTTCTTCTCCGTGAGGAGGTCTTGGGGTATCCCGCGGGATCTTCTCCGTAGCGGAGGTCTTGAATCCGTGTGGATCTTCTCCGAAGAGGTGCCGCAGTCACTCTCGAGGAGATGAACCACTAGATGAGCAAAGCTCTAGGTACCAAATGAGCTATCACTAAGCTAACCCTCAAATGGAGGAGGGGGAGGAGTATATATAGTCTAGGTTCACGAAGGGGTAAGTGGGAGAGGGATACATGGGCCTCAGGCCCGTCTCTGCGCGCAGGCAGGCGCCGGATGTCCGGGCCGGGGGCCGGATGTCCGGCGGCTCGCGAGGAGCCGGATGTCCGGGCCTCTGGCCGGACGTCCGGGCTGAGCGTGGCCGGCTTCGGTTGCCTTCTGTGATGAGGGGCCGGATTTCCGACGAAGGAGCCGGATGTCCGGGGCTACGGGCGGAGCCGGATGTCCGGGGCATGGGGCCGGATGTCCGGGCTGGCGGGGCTCGCTTCTGTGAAGGTGCGCCGGATGTCCGGGCCTGGGGGCCGGATGTTCGGGGCCTGTAGGTGTTGGCCCCTCTTCCTTCTCTTCCTCGCACACTTGGCCTTGGTCCTTGGGCTCTCCATGGGTGTTCCTGAGCATGCACAAGGTCCGCGCTTAAAGTAGCATCCATATCTCGCGAGAAAGGAAAGGGGAAGCATCGAGGAACGGGATCACCTTGCGTCCAAATGGTGTACATGGGGATGAGCGAAGGATGCTCCGCATCACATGAGCATAGCTTGATCACGAGTTTGGAGCCCCACACCCTGTCTTCTAGCTTGTTTTTGTTGTGTTCTTCCCAATTTCGAAAATTCCCCACAAAAAGAGCCCCAAATATTTTTTGTGATCTGTTGATTTGGCAAGATTTTGTTGACTTTGTTCCATGGATTTGCCATACCACGAGTGGATCTAGCATTTCCCCAAGTTTCCCCACTTTCCATCCACTAAATCCACCCAATTTCGACCCTGAAATCATCCATTTCCACCCATATTTCCGCCCAACCCAGTTCTGAGAATTTTCCCGACACCAGCGGTACTACCGGTGGCACTAGCGGTACTACCGCTGAGCATCTCAATCGGTACTACCGGTCTTCCTAGCGGTACTTCCGCCCCACCCAGTTTCAGCCTTCCGAGCTTCACCGTTTCAACCATAACTTTCACTCCCGAACTCCGATTTGACTGTTCTTTGGCTCGTTGAAAAGCTAGCGACGTGCCTGAGCTGCTCATTTTGGTTTTACCACCATTAACCTCCATAAAATTTTGTCAAATTTGGCAAGTTTTCTTAGGCCCTCCACCATATACACTTTCTGCATACCACCACCACTTCCGCAAACACCATCGTTTCAACCCTTCGATTTTGACAATTTTGTCTCACTTTGCCTTGGATACTTGAGTAGTGGTTTCACCGTTTCCTTGGATGTTTCGGCTACCTTGGAACGGAACGACATCGACAACACCACCGCTCACCCTCGACAAGGACGGTAACATCGACGACACCTTGTTCATCCTACCTTGCAATTGCATTGTCACCCTATGAACCATCTTTGCGTAGCTTTCCCATTGAGACAAGCCATTTGAGTATTGCTGGGCCACGACACTTGTGCACATTAGTGATAGTCATAGATATTGCATACCATATCATCATATCTCCGTGTGCCACGAGAGTGCTCCGCATACACAATAGGTACCTTGATACGAGAAGCATGCATAAGTATCCAAAGAAAGAGCTCACAAGCTTTTAAGCAAAAGAGCCACCCAAAGCTTATACGCAAAAGGAAAATAGCATCATACGCCTTGCATCAAAAGAGATCATATGCAATAACAACATCATCTTGTGCTCAAGCGTCGGCACATCATACACTCAAAGCATACTTGTGATAGATAGTCGTTACGTTTTGCCTCTTATAGGTCGTGCACAAGTGCGTATCCGCCTATTAAGCAATCGGTTAGCGTCTCTCTAGTGTTGTGCAACACGAGCATTTTCCGTGGTTTACCACATTTTCGCTCACCCTTGGTTGCACAACCACATTTATCTATCCGTGCGTGTGTTCCGTGTGCTACATTGCTAGTGATCTACTTGTTGCATGAGAAAATTGTGAACCATTTTCAACATCATTGAGTCACTTTGACGATTGCATTGAATTTATTGCCACCATCCTAACCAAGCTCCTCTTAAAGCTTTACTTGTGTAGGTGTGAGAATCAACAAGAAGTGATGCCAATAGTGCTATTTCCGGGTTACATTATCGAGTGATCATTGATCCATTTTCAACTTCGGTTAAGGTACTTTTGGTATTGTCTTCTCCTTTCTCCCACTCACATACTTGCTTGTCATGATGGATAGGCCAAGTACATCTACCAACCCGATCTTCGACGATCCTCACGAAGCGAAAAACTACGTCACCAAACTACATCTCTTCGGTGTCCAACGAGCTCTTGATAGAGGCAAAGGTGTCCCGTCTTTCGATGAGATGGTGGCTATCGTTTTGGAGGAAGTCGACTTTGACGATCCGACTACGAACGTGCGAGGACGTCGCGCCTTATCAATCGCTAAACCAACTCCGAGAGGTTATTGACCACGCCGGAGCACGATCAACCTGACCACGAAGGTCTGTTTCCTGCAGGCAAACGAAGAACAAGCAAGAAACTGAGATTGCAATCTGGATATTGCGAATTCGAGAGGAAAGCTTTATTGATCAAGTGGGGTTCTGTGACGTCTTGGTCTGGTCGTTGAACACAAACGAAGTACGCGAAGTTGCAGCTATGGCGAACTTTAATCTAAACAAAACCCAAAGTCTAAACGACGCCCTAAGGGCTGTATATATGGGGGAAAGAGGGGGGAATTTCGTGGCCCTTGATGGAGGGGTCCGAAACCAACCCTAACTCTTGTTTCCCCACACATACGGACTCTAAAAACAGCCTATACTCGAGTATTTCGAAATTACATGGGCCTGGCCCAATAATAAGGTGACGCAGCACCTATAATAGCCTCTGGACGAAATTTATGAAGTGGCATCTTGTATATTTCGTCCAAGGCTTCTCGCACTCATTATGGTGGCTTCAAAGTCCTGAAATCATCAATTGAAACTCCATTCTTGTTCCCCTTGCGCATGCCATCATCTCCATGCTTGATCTTGCTCCAATGTTCATCCTTCTTGTCCAAGCTAGGCCCTTCATTTGTAAGCAAGACAAATGTATCCAATTTAGGCAGCATCATATTCTCATGAACATTAGATTCATTACCAAGAAACGAAAGTACCTGGTAATTTAATTGGCGTGCGTGAGCTCTAGTAATTGGTCCTGTATATGTGTCAGTTGGAGCTGTGGGTGTAACCTTGTTAGTGATGTCCTCATCATCCTCCCCTTCTTGAATTGAAGTCGTCCTCGACGGAAGCTCATCTTCCTCACCCAAGTAAGGCTTCAAATCTGCAATGTTAAATGTGGGACTAACCCCAAAATCTGCAGGCAGCTCAAGTTTATATGCATTATCATTTATTTTCTCTAACACCTTGAAAGGACCGTCAGCACGTGGCATTAGCTTTGACTTGCGCAAATTAGGAAACCTATCCTTACGCAAATGTAACCAAACAAGATCTCCAGGTGCAAAGACAACACGTTTTCTACCCTTATCTCCAACAAGTTTATATTTAGCATTCATGCGCTCAATATTTTCCTTAGTTAACTCATGCATTTTTAAGATCAATTCAGCACGTTGTTTAGCATCAAAATTAACCTTCTCTGAAGATGGAAGAGGCAACAAATCAATTGGTGCACGAGGTAGGAAACCATAGACAATTTCAAAAGGGCACATCTTAGTAGTAGAATGCAACGAACGATTATAAGCAAATTCAATATGAGGCAAGCATTCTTCCCACATTTTCTTATTATTCTTCAAAACAGCCCTAAGCATAGTAGACAAAGTTCTGTTGACTACTTCAGTTTGTCAATCAGTTTGGGGGTGACAAGTAGTACTAAAAAGCAGTTTAGTCCCCAACTTAGCCCATAAACATCTCCAAAAGTGGCTAAGAAATTTAGTATCACGATCTGAAACAATAGTATTTGGCACACCATGCAAGCGAATAATTTCACGAAAGAACAAATCAGCAACATTAGCAGCATCATCGCTTTTATGACATGGTATAAAGTGTGCCATCTTCGAGAACCTATCCACGACAACAAATATGCTATCCCTCCCCTTCTTTGTTCGAGGTAAACCCAAAACAAAGTCCATAGATATATCTTCCCAAGGAACACTAGGGATAGGCAAAGGCATATATAAACCATGAGGATTGAGTCGTGACTTAGCTTTTTGACATGTAGTGCAGCGACAAACAAAACGCTCAACATCCCGTCGCATCTTTGGCCAAAAGAAATGTGTAGCAAGTACGTCCTCCGTCTTCTTCACGCCAAAGTGTCCCATTAATCCTCCTCCATGCGCCTCCTGCAACAACAAAAGATGAACAGAGCTAGCTGGAATGCATAGCTTGTTAGCACGAAACACAAATCCATCATTAACGACGAACTTGTTCCATGTTCTCCCTTCTTTACAATTCTGCAATACATCTTTAAATTCAGCATCATGCACATATTGATCTTTGATGGTCTCCGAACCTAATATTTTAAAGTCAAGTTGTGAAAGCATAGTATAACGACGAGACAATGCATCAGCAATAACATTTTCTTTTCCCTTCTTGTGTTTAATAACATAAGGGAAAGTCTCTATGAATTCAACCCATTTAGCATGTCTACGGTGCAGTTTTGCTTGACTTTTAATGTGCTTCAAATATTCATGATCAGAATGTATAACAAATTCTTTGGGCCATAAATAATGTTGCCATATTTCCAAAGTCCGAACAAGGGCATATAATTCCTTATCATAAGTAGAATAATTCAGACTAGGCCCACTCAATTTTTCAGAAAAGTATGCAACAGGTTTACCATCTTGTAATAACACACCTCCTAACCCAATTCCACTAGCATCACATTCAAGCTCAAAAGTCTTATTAAAATCAGGAAGTTGGAGTAAAGGAGCATGTGTCAACTTATCTTTTAATACCGTGAATGCTTCTTCCTATGCAGTACCCCAAACAAAAGGCACATCCTTCTTTGTAAGCTCATTGAGAGGTGCAGCAATGGTGCTGAAATCTCTCACAAAACGCCGATAGAATCCAGTGAGGCCAAGGAAACTCCTCACGTGTGTGACCGTTTTGGGCTGCGGCCAACTCTCAATAGCTTCAATCTTGGCTTTATCAACCTCAATTCCCTGTGGAGTAACAACATAGCCAAGAAAAGAGACTCGGTCGGTGCAAAAGGTGCACTTTCCAAGGTTACCAAACAAACGTGCATCACGTAGAGCAATAAAAACAGCACGTAAATGTTCCAAATGTTCCTCCAAAGATCTGCTAAAAATCAATATATCATCAAAGTATACTACCACAAATCGTCCAATGAAAGCACGTAAAACTTCATTCATTAATCTCATGAAAGTACTAGGTGCATTAGTTAACCCAAAAGGCATGGCTAACCACTCATATAATCCAAACTTAGTTTTAAATGCTGTTTTCCATTCATCTCCCAATTTCATACGAATTTGATGGTATCCACTACGCAAATCAACTTTGGAGAAAATTGTAGAGCCACTCAATTCATCAAGCATATCATCTAGCCTAGGAATAGGATGACGATAACGAATAGTAATATTATTAATGCCTCTACAATCAACACACATACGCAATGTACCATCCTTTTTCGGCACTAGAATAATAGGAACAGCACAAGGACTAAGGGATTCGCGTATGTAACCACTTGATAGAGGCGAGGGGCCCGATCTTTCGATGAGATGATAACTATCGATTTGGTGGAGACGACTTTGACGATCCGACTACAAACGTGCACGACGTTGCGCCTTAGCAATCGCTAATCCAATCTCCAGGGGTTACTGACAATGCCAGAAGCACGATCAGCCTGACCACGAAGGTCTATTCCTGCATGCAATCGAAGAACAAGCAAGAATATGATAAGTCAATCTGAATATTGCAAATATAGATGAAGTATTGATAAAGGTGGGGATCCGTAAGCGGTCTTGGTCTGGTCGTTGGACACAAACGAAGTACACGAAGTTGCAATGGCTAACTTTTGACTAAACAAATCCCTAAAGAAAAAGCTACTAGATGGATCTACTTATATAGGAGCAAGGGGTGGCGGCCAAGGAGGTGGAAGGACGTCCCAAGGCAGCCTAAAACTAACCCTAGGTCGTACAAGGCTCATGGGCCCAAGTGGAGGTGATGTAACACCTTTGGACTTGTAGTTTGACTCGGATTCTGCTGCAGGGTCAGATTGTTTCGTCGGTATCTCAATCCTCCGGACGAATTTGAAGGTGATTCCAATTGGGTTGGAAAGTGTACGAAATCTAGTTTCCAACAAAAAAAAGAATCACCCAATTCGGAGTCCGTATGAAGGAGTTCTTGCCGTTTTGAGTCAGGTATGTCTGTGCAGTCCGAATCTGGATGCAGAACGTGAGAGACTTGGACTCTATCTTCTCTTGGCCCAAAAGTGACGTGAGAGAACTTTTTGAACAGCACCTAAACTTCTCTTTTTCCCTTATCTTCATATGTAGATTGTACAAATGTCCCATACACCTGGAATTAGACATGGCACAAAAGTCTGTGAAGTATTTTTGTCCTGGATGACATAAATAAAGTGTTGCATAGTTTGCATTAGAAATCACCTCACAAATATACATGTATGCTATATTTTTGGTCGTATCCAAGGTAGTCATGTCCTCATCACTTTGTCGAGTAGCTCCTGTACTTGACGCATAATCTCCTTCATCTCTTCTGGATTGGTACGGTATGGTGCGTGGTTGGGTAGCAATGCACCGGGAATTAAGTCAATCTGATGCTCAATCCCTCGAATAGGTGGTAATTCCGGTGGCACGTCTTGTGGAAAGACGTCGGCGAACTCCTGCAAAATGTTAGTGACAGCAGGAGGCAAAGAGGAAGGCATGTCCTCGAATGAAAATAATGCCTCTTTGCACACAAAAGCATAGCAAACAGATTTGCTAAAATCTAGATCATCAATATCAGATTTGGTGGCAAATAAACATGCAGTTTTCAATTTAATTTCAGAAGCAACAGTAGATGGTTTATTATTAGGCTTCATTTGTTGCTCAAATTCTTTTGCCACAATCTGATTTTCACTCTTATTTTTCTCCTGTTTTGCTTTATTAACTCTATTAATATCATCTTTCAAAATGGAATCAGGAGTCATAGGAAGCAAAGTAATATTTTTATCCTTATGAACAAGAGTATACTGATTGTTTCTACCATGGTGTACAATTTTTTTATCAAATTGCCATGGTCTACCAAGTAATAAGGAACATGCTTGCATAAGTACCACATCACAATCAACATAATCAGCATATGTAGAGATACTAAAATGCACACGAACAATACGTGTTACCTTAACCTTGCCGCTGTTGTTGAACCATTGGATGTAGTAAGGATGTGGATGTGGTCTTGTGGTGAGAGATAGCTTCTCCACCATCTCCATGCTAGCCAAGTTGTTGCAACTCCCTCTATCTATGATCACGCGAACAGAACGTTCCTTCACAACTCCCTTTGTATGGAACAAATTATGCCTCTGATTTTGCTCAGCTTGTGTAACCTGCACACTCAAAACACGTTGAGCAACTAAACATTCATACCTGTCAGCATCTTCAGGAGCCATGTATTGCGTCTCATGATCAGAATCGTCTCCGCCGTGTTCTTCACGTGTAATAAGAGACAAAGTCTCCTCATCATAGTCACTAGCGGATTCATATCCACCATCCTCAGTAGCAATCATCACACGCTGAGATTTGCAATCTCTCACAAAATGTCCTCTTCCCTTACAACGACGACAAATAATATCACTGGTGTGCCCTGTTGATGCCATGGAAGAAGAAGAACTCTGTGCAGGCCCAATAGGTGTGCTCTTGGCAGATAATGGTGGTTGTGCCTGCTTCCTTGTATCACGGCTGGAGGTAACAGCTGATGGAGGTGTCGGTGCAGTCGAATGTGTGAAAGTAGAGGATGCACGCGGTGTCCATGATGAAGGTCGACCTGCAGAAAAGTTAGTTCACGCCAATGCATGTCGATCCTGCACTTCACGTTCAGCTTTACAAGCAAGATGGAATAAACAAGTGATATTAGTATAATCCTTATACTCTAGAATGGTCTGAATCTCTCTATTTAATCCACCCATAAAACGTGCAAGCATAGCTTCATTTTCCTCAACAATACCACATCTAATCAGGCCAGTTTGTAATTGCTGATAATATTCTTCTACAGAATTTTTTCCTTGTCTTAAGCGCTGTAGTTTTTGAAGTAATTCACGTTGATAATATGGTGGAACCCAGCGAGTACGCATAGCAGTTTTCAAAGCAGCCCAAGTAGCTGGAATAGGATATAATCTACAATGTTCAGACCACCAAATACTTGCAAAACTAGTGAAAGCACAAACAGCAGCAGGAACACGCCTCTCCTCCGAATAATGTAAACATGTAAAACGTTGTTCAGTTTCTTACTCCCAAGTAAGATATATATCAGGAACATATCTACCCTCAAATGGTGGAATATTCAATTGCAGTTTAGGAAGATGGTCATGTACCTCAGGTGGTGGTGCAGCCCTACCGTTGCGATGATATGCATGAGGACGACCTGGTGGTGGTGGTGCTGGTTGTTGCACGTAGTTCTGATTTTGGTCAACCTCATCCTCGTTATGGTCCTCCACCTCTGCAGTAGCAGCAAGAGCTACAGAAACATCAACAGCAACACCAGAAGCTTGACCAGGCTCAAGAGGAACGCGTTGTGCTCGTCCCACTTGATTTGGAAGGCGATGTTGTTGTTGTTGTTGTTGTTGTTGTTGTTGTTGTTGTAGAGGTGGGACAGCTGCAGCAGCCGGTGGTGGTGGAAGACGCGAAAGCAATTCAGCAAACTTGTTATCCAGCTTTGTTTCAAACGTCTTCTCCATGCCATCTATCTTCTCCATGGCCTCGTCCAATGTGTTTAGCACATCTTGCACCTGTACACTCATCATTTGCTGAAACTTATCATGAAGCTCCTTGTTCTTCAAGTTCTCCCAGTTAGTCTCGTCGACTTGTGATCCTGGCATGGTTAGCAGCAATAGAAACACACAAGAATATGGTGAATAAACAAGTGGTGGTGGTGACGGGTGTCACAAATCCGTCAAGCAAATCTCAAATTCTTACCAGTTCTTACCCAGCAGCAGGCGGTGATCGGCAACCGATGTAGTCAAAACTCTCAAAGCTTGGATAGAGCGATTACCAGGGAGAGTCAAACGCACGATGTAGATGTATGTGGAGCTGGGAAGGCTTATAATATGGTAGCAAAAAGGGTCAGCAATAACCAATTCAGAGATGCAAAGGTGAATAAACCCTCAACGACGGTACTGTGCTGGTCCTAGGCTAGACCGTACTAGAGACGCGAGCCTAGAACACTACAAAATCACGGCGCTGCACGTAACCAAGGGGAAAGCATACTCTGAATTTTTTTTTGCGTTGTTTTTTTTTTGTCGAAAATCACTATAATGGCGAGTGTCTCAAAACACTTCCCAAGTCAAACTAAGATGATAGGCACGAAATTTTTTTGATGAATTTTTTTTTCGGAATCAGGGCAGTGACGACGAAAAAGTGCGGTAAAAAAACAGTATGGTGGCACGTGTCTCAGAAGACTCAGAAAAGCCCAAAAATAGGATAGGGAAAAATATTTTCACCTGTCGAATTTTTTTCCCGAGACCTACGCAGGCAAGGAAACACAAATTCGAAACCTAGATGGATCTCGAGAACAAACCTAATATGAAAAGAACTCGGATTGGTGGTGGATATATGGTGGTAGGATATGGCAGCGGTGGTTGTATGTGGTGGCGGTGGTGGGATATGGCAGCGGCGGTGGTATGGCAGCGGCGATGAATATAGTGCGGCGGTGACGTGACAAACTGTGAACAGAACTCGAAACTCTAAAGAGCTAGACGCTAAGACCAGCAACTTGACACGACGATGCAACCGCAAATTCAACAAAGCAAATACAGAAAAGATTATGCAAAGGCTCAGATTGGTTCGGATGGGATGAACTAACCCTAATTGTTTTTGGCTTTTTCGTGGACTATAGGTATGAAGAACAGACTCGATCTAAACTATGAAAAACTGTAAAATCTCACCGAGCAAACTGGAAATCTAATACCACTTGATAGAGGTAAAGGTGTCCCGTCTTTCGATGAGATGGCGGCTATCGTTTGGATGATGTCGACTTTGACGATCCGACTACGAACGTGCATGGACGTCGCGCCTTAGCAATCGCTAAACCAACTCCGAGAGGTTATTGACCACGCTGGAGCACGATCAAACTGACCATGAAGGTCTGTTTCCTGCAGGCAAAAGAAGAACAAGCAAGAAACTATGATTGCAATCTGGATATTGCGAATATAAGAGGAAAGCTTTATTGATCAAGGTGGGGTTCTGTGACGCCTTGGTCTGGTCGTTGAACACAAACGAAGTACGCGAAGTTGCAGCTATGGCGAACTTTTAATCTAAACAAAACCCAGAGTCTAAACGATGCCCTAAGGGCTGTATATATGGGGGAAAGAGGGGGGAATTTCGTGGCCCTTGGTGGAGGGGTCCGAAACCAACCCTAACTCTTGTTTCCCCACACATACGGACTCTAAAAACAGCCTATACTCAAGTATTTCGAAATTACATGGGCCTGGCCCAATAATAAGGTGACGCAGCACCTATAATAGCATCTGGACGAAATTTATGAAGTGGCATCTTGTATATTTCGTCCAAGGCTTCTCGCACTCATTATGGTGGCTTCAAAGTCCTGAAATCATTAATTGAAACTCCATTCTTGTTCCCCTTGCACATGCCATCATCTCCATGCTTGATCTTGCTCCAATGTTCATCCTTCTTGTCCAAGCTAGGCCCTTTATTTGTAAGCAAGACAAATGTATCCAATTTAGGCAGCATCATATTCTCATGAACATTAAATTCTTTACCAAGATACGAAAGTACCTGGTAATTTAATTGGCGTGCGCGAGCTCTAGTAATTGGTCCTGTATATGTGTCAGTTGGAGCTGTGGGTGTAACCTTGTTAGTGATGTCCTCATCAAATTGTGTGTAGTTGAGGTCTCGTCGAAGTGAACATGGGGATGATCGTGGGATGCTCCGCATCATCTCCCCTCCCTTGGGAAAGATCCGACCTCGGATCGAAAAGCTCATCACCATGGAAATGGTTGTCGTGGACGGACTTGTAGTTGGACCGAGATGAAGACTTGGCGTAATCCAAGAAGTCCAAGGTGTCGCCGGAGTGGTATACATGCAAGAAGAGCAAACACAAACGACACTCGAAAATACAATGGTTAGCGCACAAGTGTCTATCATGTAAGAATGGGTCCGTGTGACAAACTTGGGCATGGCAAGGCACAAGATGCTTATCGAAAAGATGTACAATGACATGTAAAGCATTCATGTGAGCAAATTCATTTGTTGTGCACACAAAGGTATGGTAATTGGCATGGTGCACAAAGCTACAATTTCTACCATTGTGCAAAATGATGTCATAGTGTGATGGTTTATCAAGAGCATGAACATGGCAATGGGTGCTCAATATGACTATGTGATCATGCAATTGATGTTTGGCAATGTGATCAATATGTATGAATATGCCATCAAGGAAGATCACAACAAATTTGCTAAGGAAATGCACAAGCTCATATATCATGGATGACATGGGAATACAAGATGCAATAAGGCAATCATAATGTGAGTCAATCCATGCGCAAGATGCAAATTTGTTATGGGAATGATATGTCCATGGAGCATGGCATGTGAGCACACAATCAACAAATATGAAGGTTTTGGTGCAATGTGTCAAAGGAGTTTTGATATACCAATGCTTGATGTCGTTGCAAGAGTGGTAGACCGGTGGTGCATGCATATGGTCCATCTTCAGTGTCGGTCCTCCATCCCGTAGATGTATCATGTAGACAACAAGAAGGAAACAACAATGAAAGTATGGCCTATCCAATATCCATATGTGAGGATGGCTCACAAAGAAGGAATGCACCTTATGTATGTTCGCGAAGTTGTTGGTGTCGCGCAACGTGTATGCCTTCACATGCCCAAGATGCCTCGTGATGGTACCACATTGTGAATCCTTCAAAATGAAAGAACATGACAAATACTCGGAAAAACAAATGAGGTTAGCCGTAATGCAAAACCTAGCATTCGTGTGGGAAAATACCCAACAAGTGCTTGCATCATTCTTATCATAAGAAAGTACAAGGGTGTGGTGCATGGTAAGTAGGCATAAGATGCGAGAACAACCAAGTGTAATAGGCTCAATCAAGCAAGTATGCATCACAAGAAGGGTGTCAAAGTCTCCGAGATCAACAAGCATAGCACGGTTGCACTCACTATAAGTGAATATGAGAGATGCAAATATTGGAGACAAGTGACAATGATCAAGATATATCATGTGAAATGCATGAACATATATGTCATCAACCCAAGAAAGCAAGTAAGAGTGGAACATGGGTGATGCAACATAGCAAGCAATCATAGCAATCAAGTCAAACAAGCTAGTAGTGCGAAGATGCAACGTACTAGAGGTAATCATGGCAAGCATGTCATGTGTGCAAATTATAGGCATGAATAATGCACATGGCAAAGCACAAGCATGAAAGCAAGATATGAGCAAAATAGGATCAATGTAGTGGCGAGAGGCCATATGTAAATAGCAATAGGGCAACATGACTCTCCCAACACAACAAGCATCAAAAGTGTGGGGCACAAAGAAATCATGGTAGTAGCTACAAGTATCTCCACCAAGCATGCAAATACACATAGAAGTAGCATAATGGTGAATCATGTGTAAAGGCAAGCAAGGGTCACAATTGCATGGCAAAGTCATAGCAAGAGGTATAGCATGCAAAGTGAACACGATAAAAGGGGCATAAGATGACAAATGGTAAATAGCCCATAGTCGTGTGAGAGCCAAGTAAAAGAGATGCGCGTAGTGGTTGCGCGAAGAGAACGGTGGTAAGGACAATCCATGTGGTCCCAAATCGTCGTCGCTCTCAATAGCTCTTTTCGTCAACTCATGGGATTGTGAGGTTGACGAGTTTGCAAAAGTACCTACACAAGACAAAGGCAAAAGTAAAATTGTATGTGCGTGGTATATGTACACATCATCCATCATGATGTGCACGTGCATGTGTTGGTTAGCACAAAATAGCCAATGCTCAAATAAATGAGATGCGTGATATAGAAACATGTCATCCATCATGAGAGGTTTGTTGTTATGTATAGCATAATGGAGACTCGAATTGTGTAATGCATCACAAGAAATATGTAGAGCATTGTTATTCATGGAATACATATGGTGCACACAATCATGGTAATCATGCAAGGTATGGAATGCATCAAGATCTCCTAGTATGTATGAGGAAACTATGGGGGTCTCCTCATGAGCATCAATGGAAACATCACATGGAGAATATTGATAACAACCAAAACAATGCATATCCGGAGCAATGTGATCATGGCATGGCCTAATAGATGAATTGCGCAAATCATGTAAAGGAAGCATGGCAATATCATCGCAAGAGAAACACAAGCCAATGACCATCATCTTGTCATCTATGCCACAAGTGCAAATATGATTTACTTTAATGGGGCATGCATAGCTACTATGTTGAGATTGAAATGATGCAATATGGGAGATCTCACTCATAGCATATGACAAGTGTAGAGGGTTCTCGAACATGATGTGACCAAAAGAATTTTCACATGATATCCTATGGAGCATAGCATTACAACTAGGCAACTCAACATGCTCATCATCATATTCATCATAAATAGGTAAGTCAAGACATGAGGAAGTCGCACTAGCATGAAGCATGTCAATAGGTGTGTCAACATCATGCAAGCAATCATTGTCAATATAGTCCACTAGTGGGACGAGAGAAGCACCATCACCTATTTTACCTTTGGAGCGTCGCTCATGAGTTGTAGGTGAGGGGTTCAAGATCCAATCGTTCTCATCTTCATCTTGATGGAACCATGTGGGTGGTGCATCGTCTTCCACCATGGCCATCGGTTTGTCCATTGGAGGGATGGACTCGTCGAGGGTAGGCATGTCATCATGTAGGAGACCTAGCACCAAAGAAAACACACTCGGAGTAGAGGTTAAGTCGTTAGAAATCATAGTGGCCTCAAATGCCCTCTCAACTACCTCACTCACTAAGTGGTGTGGCTCACTCACTCCCTCGTGGATGCTCTCACTCATATGGTTGGTGGAGTCACTCAAATGACTCTCAACCTCACATAGGATGTGTGGCATGCTCTCATGTGTGGGGCTAGTGTGGGCACACTCATCCTCTCAAGGGAAATGCTCTCAAGATCACATATGATGGAGTCACTCATATCACTCATGTGGTGGTGGCACTCCTCACATGGGAATTGGGGCATCTCGTCATAAGTGGATGTCGAAGAGGTGTAGGTGCAATAGTCTCCATGCTCAACTTCCTCATCTGTAATGCCTCCAAAGATGAATGCCGTAGGGTGTGGCAAACCATCACGCTCCTTCGAGGTCAAAGAGAAGGTCCCATGCTTGCTCGCGTAGCTTGACCCGGAGTAGTAGTCCAATATGGGTGCCGTCTTCATGGTGTCGAAGAGGTTCATGCTCGTCGCCTTGGACGAAGGGGATGGCCCATGCTCGACCGTCTTGTCGCCGTCGCTCGTAGATGATCGCCTTGATGATGAAGACGTCGATGTAGGAGAACTCATGGGAAGTAGGCGAAGATGTCGTACATCCAAAGGCGAAGATGCCTTGATAACACTTGGCGAAGATGCCGAAGTGGTGGTTGTTGCCGTAGCTCCATCTTGGGTATGCTTGTCTCGCGGTCTTCTTATGTTCTCTTGAAGCTTGGGCTTGGCGTGAAGTAGAGCGTCTTCGGACTTGTAGGTATGCGCTTGTCGAGCATCTTCATGATGATGATGGCGTTGTCATTCTTGAGCTCTTGGTAGATGTCGTTCGTCGTCGTCCTGCACATGATGCTTGGAGGTGACTTGCCCTTCATGACGATGTCGATGGTCGCCATGGCGGTGTGGACGTGGAAAACTCGCACTTGCATCATGTTTGCGCTCCAAAGACTTGTGACTTGAACGTCTCCGCCGAGAGGATGACGAAGGGGAAGAAGACTTCTAATCGACCACCAAGTGTTGGAGCTCCGCCATTTGTTTGTTGAAGGAGTCGCACAAGTCGTCGAAGGAAGCCATTGTCCTTGTCTCGGAGTGTCGTAGTTCGATGGCGATGTTGCCCAAGCACTCTTGCATTTCTCGTTGTAGTCCGATGGTTTTCGCGTGGATGTCCTTGTTCGAGCCGTCGATGTCGAAGACCGGAGATGAAATGCCTTGCCTATCCATCACAAGACGCTAGCAAGTGTGAGTGGGAGAAAGAGAAGAACTATACCAAATGTACCTTGACTGATGTTGAAGATGGATCAATGATCCCTCAAATGTGGAACAAGGAAATAGCACAATTGGTACCAATTCTTGTCGGTTTCTCACACCTACACAAGTAAAGCTTATGGTGGAGCTCGGTGAGGATAGTGGCACAGAAATTTGATGCAAAATGTTAGCAAGAGTCAATAAAGTTGAAAAAGATTCACAAATTCGCAAGTGAAACAAGTAGACCAATAGCAATATGGGTGGCACACGGAAACACACACACGGATAGATAGATGGGGTCGTGCAACCAAGGAATGAGCCAAAAAGTGGAATCCACGAAAATGCTCGTGTTGCACAACACTAGAGAGACGCTAGCGCGATTGCACAATAGGCGGATACGAACTTGTGCACAACCTACTAAGCAAAATGCAACGACTTCTATCCCAAGTATGCTATATGTATGGTATTCCGGTGGTATGATCCAAAATGATCGAGTATGACAATCTTAATGTAGTATGATGCTATGGTTCTTGCTTAAAAGCTCTTTGCTTATCTTTTTCTTTATGCTTAAAAGCTTGTTTGGCTCTTTCTCTTTTGAGCTATTTTCTCATGCAAAACTTCACGAACCAAGATAGCAATTGAGTATATGCGATGACAACCTTGTGTCACAAGAGATGATACCAAGATATGCACCTCGGTGATATGGTATGTATGATATGGGAAGTATGATCACTAATGTGCACAAGTCACGTTGCCGGCAATACTCAAATGGCTAGTCTCGATAGGTAGGTGACGCAAAAATGGGCTAGGGGTTAACAATGCAATTGCAAGGGAATATACAATGATGTCGTCGAAGTTACCGTCCGTGTCGATGATGAGAGGTGGTGCTCTTGATGTAGACCCGTTCCTAATTAGCCGAAACACCTTAGGAAACGGAAAAACCACAACTCAAAATCTCAAGGACAAATGTCAAATGGTGGTAGCGGCAATGCCGTGGTGGTTGCGGAAGTGGAATGATGGGCTATACACGATGTCGGAGTTGAAGTCACGGTCCCTAAGTAGCCGAAACACCTTAGGAGACACAAGCCACAACTCAAACAAGCTCAACAAAATTGGTTAGGTTGTGTGGAAATGTATAATGGGCAATAGGTATGTGGAAGTGGTGGAGGTGGTTGATGAAGAAGCAACGGTCCCTAAGTGGCCTAAAGACCTTAGGAGACTCAAATCACTACTCAAGCAACCACAAATGCTATGGTGGACAAAATGATTTAGGTTGCGGAAAGCTATGGTAGCTATGCGGATGATATGGTGGAGGGCCTATACAAACTTGCCAAATTTGAAAACATTTGATGGAGTCAAATGAATATGGTGGTATTTTTGTGGAATGGGGGATGTCAAGAGCTTCAAAATGAGCTCAAGAACGTCCAAATCGGAGTTCGTATGAATTAGTTATGACCAAAACAAAAATTAGCCGAAGTCAAAATCTGGGGGTACCGGACGTCCGGAAAAGCTCGGAAATCCGGTATTTTCTTCTGTATAGGTGGTTCCGGTCGTCCGGTGAGTTCCGGACGTCCGGTGCTTCGTGAGGGTCCGGGCGTCCGGTAAAACGCCGGTCGTCCGGCGGGTCGGGGTCTACGCGGGATTTGAGTTCCGGGACGCGATTTTGGGCGGAATTTGATGATTTTGGGGTCAAAATTGATGAGATTTTGTGGATGAAAGATGGGGAAACTTGGGGAAATGCTAGATCCACTTGAAACAAAGCAAATCCATGGATCAAAATCAACAAAACGTCATCAAACCAACATATCACAAAAAAATTTGGAGCTATTTTTGGTGGGGAATTTTCGAATTTGGGGAAGAACACAACAAAACAAGGCTAGAAAACAGTGGAGGGGGCTCCAAATTCATGAGAAATCGTGGCTCTTGATACCATAATGATGTAGGGTGGAACCCTAGATGGCCGATCTTTCACGAAATGGAGGGGATCCCATGAAGAACAAGAAGAACACGAGGGGGAACACGAGGGGAAACACGAGAAAATCACTCAAACCAACAATAACAAGTCACACATATGCTAGATCCTCGAAACACAAAGAGATACAAGATCCATGATCAACAAGGGACGATACAAAGGGTAACCGGTTCTTCTCCGTGAGGAGGTCTTGGGGTATCCCGCGGGATCTTCTCCGTAGCGGAGGTGTTGAATCCGTGTGGATCTTCTCCGAAGAGGTGCCGCAGTCACTCTCGAGGAGATGAACCACTAGATGAGCAAAGCTCTAGGTATCAAATGAGCTATCACTAAGCTAACTCTCACTAGGAGGAGGTGGAGGAGTATATATAGTCTAGGGCCACGAAGGGGTAAGTGGGAGAGGGATACATGGGCCTCTGGCCCGAGAACTGTGCGCAGACAGCATGTAGCGGACGTCCGACGGCTACCGGACGTCCGGTGGCTCGCGAGGGTCCGGACGTCCGGAAGTCTTCGGACTTCCGCTATTTTCCTTCTGTCGTCGAAGTCACAGACGTCCGGTGGCCTCCGGTCGTCCTGTCGCCTGGGAGTCGCCGGTCGTCCGGTAGAGGCCGGACGTCCGGAGCTTGTAGCTTTTGCAGCGGCTTCTCCGTTTGATCCTCGGACTTGTCCTCACCATCTTGTCCAATGCTCCTAGCTGTTCCATGGCCTCCCTCTTGGTTCCTGGTAATGCATAGCACATATATTTGAGGTAGTAGCCATGTCTCGCATGTAGAAAATGGAGGTTCGGAGAGGAGCGACTTAACCTTGTGTCCAATGGTGGGTACTTGAGGTCTCGTCGAAGTGAACATGGGGATGATCGTGAGATGCTCCGCATCATCAGATGATGTAGGGTGGAACCCTAATCAGCAGATCTTTCACGATTGGAGAATATCCCACGACGAACACGGAGAACACAAGGCGGAAACGGAGGAAAACACGAGGGGAAACACTCAAATCAACACAAATATGATCACACGGGTGCTAGATCCACGATACACATCGAGATACACGGTCCATAGTCAACGACGATGGTACAAAGATAGTCTTCTCCCGGAGGAGGTCTTGGATATCCCTTGGGATCTTCCCCGATGTTGAGGTCTTGAATCCGAGGTGGATCTTCTCCGAAGAGGCCGCGGTCTCGTAGGAGAGAATCCACAGAGGTCTGAAATGAGCTATCCAAAAGCTACCTCGAAAGGAGGGAAGTGGACGAGTATATATTACACGAGTGGTCGCCGTCGGGGCGGATGCCCGCTGGTTACCGGACGTCCGGAGGTTCCGGAGGGACCGGACGTCCGGTAATCCTCGGATTTCCGCTATTTAGCTTCTGTGGTCGTTGTCACGGACGTCCGGTGGCTTCCGGTCGTCCGGTCGTCTGGGAGTGACCGGACGTCCGGTGGCTTCCGGTCGTCCGGTGCCTGGAAGTCACCGGTCGTCCGGTGCAGGCCGGACGTCCGGTGCCTGTAGCATCTTCAGCCTTCCTTCTTCTTGTTCCGGGTACTTGTCGAACTCGCCGTCTTGACCATTGTGCCGAGCTGTCCCGTGGCCTTCATCCAGGTCCCTGAGTATGCACAGAGTTCCTGATGAGGGTAGAAGCCATGTCTCATGTATATCGGAAGGATTTAGAGCAAGGAGTGAAGTCACCTCGGTCTCGAGAGCTCTTGCACGGGCTCGAGTCATTGGTCCTTTGGGCACTTGATGAGGTGATGAAGGGTCCATGGGGATGACCTTAGGATGCTCCGCATCATCTCCCCTCCCTTGGGAAAGATCCGACCTCAGATCGTAATCTTCATCACCTTGAAGGGTCCGTCGGCGCGAGGTCCTTGATGTTGAAAGTATCGCTCACGGAGTACTTGTCTCGTGGGATGTCGATCTTGTAGGCGTCGTCGTTGTAGCGTGCTAGCACCTTGAAGGGTCCGTCGGCGCGAGGTAGAAGTTTGGACTTGCGCTCGTGTGGGAAACGATCCTTGCGAAGGTGAAGCCAAACAAGATCTCCCGGTTGGAACAGCATTGTTGCCTTGTTGACGTTGAGCTTGGTGGCGAGACGGTGGACTTGTCGCTTGATCATTGTCCTTGTATCTTCGTGCACCTTCTTGAGATAGCTTGCTCGTGCACTTGCGTCCATGTTAATGCGCTCTTGTAGAGGTAGAGGTAGAATGTCCAATGGGGACAACGGGTTGAAGCCGTAGACGACCTCGAAGGGGGACTTGTCGGTTGTCGAGTGTCTTGCGCGGTTGTAGGCGTACTCGGCGATGGGCAAGCATTGCTCCCATTCCTTGATGTTCTTCTTGATCAACACACGAAGAAGCGTCGAAAGCGTGCGGTTCGTCACCTCCGTTTGGCCGTCCGTTTGTGGATGGTACGCCGAAGAGAAGAGTAGCTTGATTCCGAGCTTGGCACATAGGGTTTTCCAAAAGTAGCTCAAGAACTTGACGTCCCAGTCCGACACGATCGTTTTGGGCACGCCGTGTAGACGAAGTATCTCCCTACAAAAGAGATTGGCAACATGTGAAGCATCGCCGATCTTGTTACAAGGAATGAAATGAGCCATTTTAGAGAATCTATCTTCCACGACAAGCACGGAATATTTGCCATTTTGAGTCCTAGGCAAGCCAAGTATGAAATCCATGCTTATGTCTTCCCATGGATGGTATGGAATAGGAAGAGGCATGTAAAGACCATGAGATTGAGCTTTGGACTTAGCTTTGCGGCATGTAGAACATCGGTTGGTGAGGCGTGAGACGTCACGGAGCATCTGGGGCCAAAAATAGTTCTTAGAGAGGGTAGCGAACGTCTTGCCGCGTCCAAAGTGTCCCATGAGTCCTCCTCCATGAGATTCCTGCAAAAGAAGCAAACGAAGCGAAGACTCGGGAATGCAAATTTTGTTAGCTCTCATAAGATATCCGTCCTTTAGGTAGTAATGTTCCCAAGAAGTGTGAGTCAAGCACTTAGCATAAGCATTTGCAAAGGAAGGATCATGCTCATATAAATCCTTTATGTGCTCAAAGCCGATCACATTCAACTCAAGTTATGTTACAAGCATGCATTTGCGGGAAAGCGCGTCCGCCACAACATTTTCTTTGCCTTTGATGTACTTGATGACATAGGGAAAAGACTCAATGAACTCACTCCATTTAGCATGACGCTTGTTCAACTTAGTTTGACCTTTGAGATACTTGAGAGTCTCATGGTCCGTATGAAGAATGAATTCATGAGGTCTAAGATAATGTTCCCAAACACGTAAAACTCTCACCAAGGCATAAAGCTCTTTATCATAAATGGGATAGTTAAGTTGCGCTCCGGATAGCTTCTCGCTAAAGTACGCAATTGGGCGCTTTTCTTGCATTAGCACGTCACCTATGCCGGTACCACTAGCATCACAATGAATCTCAAAAGGTTTATCAAAGTTTGGTAGGGCTAGAAGTGGTGCGTGTGTAAGCAAGCTTTTTAGCTCATTGAACGCGGTGTCTTGCGAAGGACCCCAAATAAAGGGTGCGTTCTTCTTGCTCAAAGCGTGTAGAGGCATAGCAATGGTGCTAAAGTTGATACAGGGTGGAACCCTAATCAGCGGATCTTTCACGTTTTGGAGGGTGGCACACGATGAACACGGGGATCACAAGAGAAAGACGGGGAAAACACAAGAGGAAAACACTCAATCAACACGAAGATAATCACACAAGCGCTATATTCGCGATACAAGGTCGAGATACATGATCCAAGGTCAACACCGGTGATACAAAGATAGTCTTCTCCGTGAGGAGGTCTTGATATCCCTGGGGATCTTCTCCGATGAAGGAGGTCCTGAATCCGTAGTGGATCTTCTCCGTAGAGGCGCACCGTCTCGTGGGAGAAATCCACACAAGTCTGAGAAATGAGCTAAACCACAGCTGAGTCTAACGGAGGGGAGTCAACAGTATTTATATTACATGGGTGGTCGCCGTCGTAGCGGACGTCCGTGGGTTACCGGACGTCCGGTGGTTCCGGAAGGACCGGACGTCCGGTAATCCTCGGATTTCCGCTATTTAGCTTCTGTAGTCGTTTTCACGGACGTCCGGTGGCCTCCGGTCGTCCGGTCGTCTGGGGGAGGCCGGACGTCCGGTGTCTTCCGGTCGTCCGGTGCCTGGGAGTCTCCGGTCGTCCGGTGCAGGCCGGACGTCCGGTGCCTGTAGCATCTTCAGCCTTCCTTCTTCTTGTCTCGTGCACTTGTCGGGCCTGTCCTCTTGAGCATCGTGTAGAGCTGTCCCGCGGCCTTCGTCCAAGCACCTGAGTATGCATAGAGTCTCTGATGAAGGTAGAAGCCGTGTCTCAAGTGAATCCGAACGATGTAAAGAGAGGAGCGAGGTCACCTCGGTCTCGAAAGCTCTTGCACGGGCTCTAGTCATGGGTCCTTTGGGCACTTGGTGAGGCGATGAAGGGTCCATGGTGATGACCCTAGGATACACCGTATCATCTCCCCTCCCTTGGGAAAGATCCGACCTCGGATCGAAATCTTCATCACCATGGAAAGGAGAGAGGTCCTTGATGTTGAAAGTATCGCTCACGGAGTACTTGTCTCGTGGGATGTCGATCTTGTAGGCGTTGTCGTTGTAGCGTGCTAGCACCTTGAAGGGTCCGTCGGCGCGAGGTAGAAGCTTGGACTTGCGCTCTTGTGGGAAGCGGTCCTTGCGAAGGTGAAGCCAAACAAGATCTCCCGGTTTGAACACCATCGGTGACTTGTTGATGTTGAACTTGGTGGCGCGACGGTGGACTTGTCGCTCGATCATCGCCCTTGTGTCTTCGTGCACCTTCTTGAGATAATTTGCTCTTGCACTTGCGTCCATGTTCGTGCGCTCTTGGAGGGGAAGAGGTAGGATGTCCAAAGGCGACAACGGGTTGAAGCCGTAGACGATCTCGAAGGGAGACTTGCCGGTTGTGGAGTGTCTTGCGCGGTTGTAGGCGAACTCGGCGACTGGCAAGCAATGCTCCCATTCCCGGATGTTCCTCTTGATCAACACACGAAGAAGAGTGGAGAGCGTGCGGTTCGTCACCTCCGTCTGGCCGTCCGTTTGTGGATGGTACGCCGAAGAAAAGAGTAGCTTGATTCCGAGCTTGGCACATAGTGTTTTCCAAAAGTAACTCAAGAACTTGACGTCCCGGTCCGACACGATCGTTTTGGGCACGCCGTGTAGACGAAGTATCTCCCTGCAAAAGAGAGTTGCAACATGTGAAGCATCGTCGATCTTGTTACAAGGAATGAAATGAGCCATTTTAGAGAATCTACCTACCACGACAAGCACGGAATCTTTGCCATTTTGAGTCCTAGGCAAACCAAGTATGAAATCCATGCTTATGTCTTCCCATGGGTGATATGGAATAGGAAGAGGCATGTAAAGACCATAAGATTGAGCTTTGGACTTAGCTTTGCGGCATGTAGAACATCGGTTGGTGAAGCGTGAGACGTCACGAAGCATCTTGGGCCAAAAATAGTTCTTAGAGAGTGTAGCAAACGTCTTGTCTCGTCCAAAGTGTCCCATGAGTCCTCCTCCATGCGATTCCTGCAAAAGGAGCAAACGAAGCGAAGACTCGGGGATGCAAAGTTTGTTAGCTCTCATAAGATATCCATCCTTGATGTAGTAATGTTCCCAAGAAGTGTGAGTCAAGCATTTAGCATAAGCATTTGCAAAGAAAGGATCATTCTCATATAAATCTTTAATATGCTCAAAGCCAATCACATTCAACTCAAGTTGTGTAACAAGCATGCATTTGCGGGAAAGCGCGTCCGCCACAACATTTTCTTTGCCCTTGATGTATTTGATGACATAGGGAAAAGACTCAATGAACTCACTCCATTTAGCATGACGCTTGTTCAACGTAGTTTGACCTTTGAGATACTTGAGTGTCTCATGGTCCGTATGAAGAATGAATTCATGAGGTCTAAGATAGTGTTCCCAAACACGTAGAACTCTCACCAAGGCATAAAGCTCTTTATCATAGATAGGATAGTTAAGTTGCGCTCCCGATAGCTTCTCGCTAAAGTACGCAATTGGGCGCTTTTCTTGCATTAGCACGCCACCTATGCCGGTACCACTAGCATCACAATGAATCTCAAACGGTTTGTCAAAGTTTGGTAGGGCTAGAAGTGGTGCGTGCGTGAGCAAGCTCTTAAGCTCATTGAACGCGGTGTCTTGCGAAGGACCCCAAATGAAGGGTGCGTTCTTCTTGCTCAAAGCGTGTAGAGGCATAGCAATGGTGCTAAAGTCCTTCACAAAACGTCTATAGAAACCGGCTAGGCCAAGGAAACTACGCACTTGCATGAGATTCTTTGGTTAAGGCCAAGTTTTAATTGCTTCAATTTTAGTTTCATCAACGTTAACACCTTGAGAAGAAACGACAAATCCTAGAAAGACAACCTTGTCAACGCCAAAAGTGCATTTTTCCATATTAGCATACAATTGTTGTTTGCGAAGTGCTTGCAAAACTAGTTGGACATGGTCAACATGTTCTTCAAGCGACTTGCTAAACACGAGAATGTCATCAAAGTAAACCACGACAAAGACACCTATGTAGGGTCTAAGAACAAAGTGCATAAGACGCACAAAAGTGTCGGGTGCTTCCGATAAGCCCATGGGCATAACAAGCCACTCGTATAACCCGAACTTGGTTTTGAAAGCAGTTTTCCACTCATCACCCTCTTGAATGCGAATTTGGTAGTAACCACTTTTAAGATCAATTTTTGAAAAGATGGTGGCACCACAAAGTTCATCAAGCATATCGTCTAAGCGAGGAATAGGGTGACGGTATCTAACGGTGATAGCATTTATCGGACGGCAATCGGAACACATGCGAAAAGTTCCGTCTTTCTTAGGCACTAGAATAACGGGAACGGCACAAGGGCTTAGACTTTCACGTACATGACCCTTGTCGATTAGTTTTTGCACTTGCCGTTGTATCTCCTTTGTTTCCTCGGGGTTGACGCGGTAAGGAGCCTTGTTTGGAAGTGGAGCACCGGGTACGAGGTCAATGCGGTGTTCTATCCCTCGAAGTGGAGGTAGACCCGGTGGTAGCTCATCCGGAAAGACGTCCGAGAATTCCTGCAACAATTTAGACAACACAAAAGGTGGAGGTGGTGAAGTGTTAGTAGGTTTGGCTTCCCCTTTGCATAGAAGCACAAGGTGGAAGACGCTCGATGGGTTCTCACACACTTCTCTCATCTCACGTTTGGTAGCAAATAGCACTAGTTGCTTCTTGTCGCTCATCGTGGAGTCGCTCATATTTGGCTTGTGGCTCTCGCTCTCTTTTTGCTGGCTCGCTCTCTCACCACTCTCTCCACGATGGGTGGTAGGTAAAAGCTTGTCGGCGGCTACTTGACTTGGAGTCATAGGTCGGAGCACGAATTCCTTGCCCTTCATCTTGAAGTGATAGTGATTCGTCCGTCCATTGTGTGTGACTCCACGATCATATTGCCATGGTCGTCCAAGAATAAGGTGGCACACGGACATGGGTATCACGTCACACTCAAGAGTGTCCTCGTAAGCGCCAATCTTGAAAGAGACTTGCACGGTGTGCTCGACTCGAAGAATTCCGGCGTCGTTGAGCCACTGGACCTTGTAGGGGTGAGGATGCTTCGTCTTGACCAAATGAAGCTTGTCGCATAGCTCTTCGCTTGCCAAGTTGTGGCAACTTCCTCCATCGATGATAACCTTGACGGCGCGTCCATTGATGCCGGCCTTCGTATGGAAAATATGACATCGTTGGTCGTCATCTTGTTGATGTTGGAGTGTCAAGACTTTGGAGACAACAAGGTTGGGGCTTGAGTCATTGTCGCAAAACACTTGATTGTCTTCTTCTTCATTGACTTGGCGATGCATGGCGACATGCTCAAGTGCTTCCATCTCATCATCGCTCATGGAGTCATAAGATCCGTCGTCGTTGATGATCATGGTGCGAACGGTCTTGCACTCAAATGACTTGTGGCCTCGTCCTTGGCACTTGAAGCATTTGATGGAGCTCGTCTTGTTATTGTCTTCGGTCGGAGTTGTATTTGAGGAAGCTCTTGGCTTGAAGTTGTTGGTAGAAGGTGGACGACTCGATGTAGTCGCATTCTTGTAGCTTGGCTTGTCTCCGAAGTTTGTAGAAGGCTTGGTAGAGGTAGGCGGAGTAGCCAAAGTCGTTGAAGCTTGGTTGTAGGAGCCGAAGTTCTTGGAGTTGAACTTGGAGTACTTGTAGTCCTCTTGAACTTGTCGCTCCGCTTTGGTTGCTTGGTGTACTAGCTCGAGGAGATTGTTGTATGGTTGGAAGTCCGCAATCTTCTTGATGGGATAGTTGAGTCCATTCAAGAATCTCGCCATAGTTTGCTCGTCATCTTCCGTGATGTTTGCTCGTATCATGGCAATTTCCATCTCCTTGTAGTACTCTTCAACGGACTTGGTTCCTTGTTTGAGGAGTTGTAGCTTCTTGAACAAGTCTCGGTTGTAGTGGGTTGGCACGAAGCGTGCTGTCATGACTTCCTTCATTTGAGCCCAAGTGGTGATAGGAGGTTCGCCTTTTGCTTCTCTTCTCTCCATGATTTGCTCCCACCAAATGAGAACATTGTCTTGGAACTCAAGTGATGCCATTGCAATCTTCTTCTCTTCATCGATGTTGTGAAGGCGAAAGATCTTGTCAACTTTCAATGCCCATGAGATGTAGTCTTCGGGATCAATGCTTCCGGAGAACTTTGGCATGGTGAACTTGAGCTTGCCATAGCGATGTTCATCGTTGTTTCCTTGCCTATTGGGAAGGTGATCTCGATTTTGGCGGTTTGCCATATCGTGTTGCTCTTGAGGATGTAGACGTTCTTGTTGGAGTTGATGTTCTTGTTGAGGTTGTTGCTCTTGGCGCGCTTGAGGAGGAGCTTCTTCTTGCATTCGTGCTTGATGGTGCCTTTCTTGCATCTCATCGCGAAGGAAATCCTCTTCTTGACGATTGTGTCGAGTGCGGGCTGCCACATTGCGATGTGCATCTTGTAAAGCACGTTGCGCCTCCATAGCTTGAGCTTCTCGACGTTGTTGTGCTTGGCGGTTAGCCTCGGCATCTTGTTCTTCTTGATATTGGCGAGCTCGCTCTTGTTGTTGTTGGCGTAGTCGTTGCCGTTCTTGTGCTTGCTCAAGTGTAGCTTGGTTTTGACGACGTCGACCTTCGTGCTCGTCGAATAGCTCTTGTGAACTCTTGTCATGTAGAGGTTGCCGGCGGTCATGTCGAGCTTGACGGGCGGCTTGACGAAGAGTGTTTGACGTAGGTGTACTTGAGTCTTGCGTTGAGTCGGTGTGTCGACTTGAGCGGCTCCGTCTTTGAGAAGATGTTGAGGAAGAACGACGGTTGATGATCAATGTCCGGAGCTCATTGTATTGAGTAGACATGTTGGTGTTGATGAGGTCGATTTGCTCCTTGGTACTTTGTTGGAATTGGCGCGCGTCCTCGGCGACTTGACTAATGTACTCTCGCATAGCTTCACTCTCTTGATGTAGAGCTCGTTGGACACCGAATAGATGTAGTTTGGTGACGTAGTTGTTCGCTTCTTGAGGATCGTCGAAGATCGGGTTGGAGGATGAACTTGGCCTATCCATCATCACAAGCAAGTATGTGAGTGGGAGAAAAGGAGAAGACAATATCAATGTACCTTAACCGAGGTTGAAAATGGATCAATGATCACTCAACAATGTAACCCGGAAATAGCACTATTGGTATCACTTCGTGTCGATTCTCACACCTACACAAGTAAAGCTTTTAGAGGAGCTCGGTTAGGATGTGGCACAAATTCAATGCAATAGTCAAAGTGACTCAAAGATGTTGAAAATGGTTCACAAATTTGCTCATGCAACAAGTAGATCACTAGCAAAGATAGCACACGGAACACACGCACGGATAGATAAATGTGGCTGTGCAACCAAGGATGAGCGAAAATGTGGAAAACCACAGAAAATGCTCGTGTTGCACAACGCTAGAGAGACGCTAACCGATTGCTTAATAGGCGGATACGCACTTGTGCACGACCTATAAGAAGCAAAACATAACGACTATCTATCACAAGTATGCTATGAGTGTATGATGTGCCGATGCTTGAGCACAAGATGATGTTGCTATGATGTATGATCTCTTTGGATGCAAGGCGTATGATGCTATTGTTTCTTTGCTTGGATTGGCTCTTTTGCTTAGAAGCTTTTGAGCTCTTTCTTTGGGCACATATGTATGCTTCTCGGATCGAGGTAGCTATTGTGTATGCGGAGCACTCTTGTGGCACACGGGGATATGCAAGATACCAAGATGATGTGATATTACTCACAAGGATGTAGTATGCAATATCTATGACTATCACTAATGTGCACAAGTGTCGTGGCCCGGCAATACTCAAATGGCTAGTCTCAATGGGAAAGCTACGCAAAGATGGTTCATAGGGTGACAATGCAATTGCAAGGTAAGATGAGCGAAGTGTCGTCGATGCTACCGTCCTTGCCGAAGTTGAACGGTGGTGTTGTAGAAGTCTTGCCGTCCCAAGGTAGCCTAAACATCCAAGGAAACGGTGAAACCACAACTCAAGTATCCAAGGCAAAGGGAGACACACTTTTCAAACTCAGAGCGGGAAAATGATGGTGGTTGCGGAAGGTATATGGCCGTTGCGGAAGGTGGATGGTATTTGCGGAAGGTGGGTGGTAGCGGAAGGTGAAACGTAACTGAACAAAATATGCTGCGTCAGGAAATGTCGGACGTCTGGAAGGTACCGGTCGTCCGGTCTGTCTGAAGGGGTCGGACGTCCGGTGGTTGCCGGAAATCCGGTCAAACTCTTCTGTTGTCGGGGTGCCGGTCGTCCGGTGTTTAGCGGACGTCCGGTGTCTCGAGGGGTGCCGGACGTCCGGTAAACGTCAGTCGTCCAGTAGGTTTAGGACTGGGTTGGTGGGATCCGTGGCGAAAATGGTGAAACGTGGTCGGATTGGCGGGGATAAACGGTGAAAAGGTGGGGAAATGCTAGATCGACACGTGGCACAACAAATCCATGGAACAAATTCAACAAAATCTTGCCAAATCAACAGATCACAAAAAAAATTTGGGGCTCTTTTTGTGGGGAATTTTCGAAATTGGGAAGAACACGACAAAAACAGGCTAGAAAACAAAGTGTGGGGCTCCAAAATCGTGAGAAACCTTTGCTCTTGATACCATATGATACAGGGTGGAACCCTAATCAGCGGATCTTTCACGTTTTGGAGGGTGGCACACGATGAACACGGGGATCACAAGAGAAAGACGGGGAAAACACAAGAGGAAAACACTCAATCAACACGAAGATAATCACACAAGCGCTAGATTCGCGATACAAGGTCGAGATACATGATCCAAGGTCAACACCGGTGATACAAAGATAGTCTTCTCCGTGAGGAGGTCTTGATATCCCTGGGGATCTTCTCCGATGAAGGAGGTCCTGAATCCGTAGTGGATCTTCTCCGTAGAGGCGCACCGTCTCGTGGGAGAAATCCACACAAGTCTGAGAAATGAGCTAAACCACAGCTGAGTCTAACGGAGGGGAGTCAACAGTATTTATATTACATGGGTGGTCGCCGTCGTAGCGGACGTCCGTGGGTTACCGGACGTCCGGTGGTTCCGGAAGGACCGGACGTCCGGTAATCCTCGGATTTCCGCTATTTAGCTTCTGTAGTCGTTTTCACGGACGTCCGGTGGCCTCCGGTCGTCCGGTCGTCTGGGGGAGGCCGGACGTCCGGTGTCTTCCGGTCGTCCGGTGCCTGGGAGTCTCCGGTCGTCCGGTGCAGGCCGGACGTCCGGTGCCTGTAGCATCTTCAGCCTTCCTTCTTCTTGTCTCCTGCACTTGTCGGGCCTGTCCTCTTGAGCATCGTGTAGAGCTGTCCCGCGGCCTTCGTCCAAGCACCTGAGTATGCATAGAGTCTCTGATGAAGGTAGAAGCCGTGTCTCAAGTGAATCCGAACGATGTAAAGAGAGGAGCGAGGTCACCTCGGTCTCGAAAGCTCTTGCACGGGCTCTAGTCATGGGTCCTTTGGGCACTTGGTGAGGCGATGAAGGGTCCATGGTGATGACCCTAGGATACACCGTATCAAAAGTCCTTCACAAAACGTCGATAGAAACCGGCTAAACCAAGGAAACTACGCACTTGCTTGAGATTCGTTGGTTGAGGACAAGTTTTAATTGCTTCAATTTTAGTTTCATCAACGTGAACACCTTGAGAAGAAACGACAAATCCTAGAAAGACAACCTTGTCAACGCCAAAAGTGCATTTCTCCATATTAGCATATAAGCGCTCTTTCCGAAGGGTTTGTAAAACCAAACGGATGTGTGTCACATGGTCCTCTAGCGTCTTGCTAAAAACGAGGATATCATCAAAGTAGACCACTACAAAGACACCTATGTAGGGTCGAAGACAAAAAATGCATAAGACGCATAAATGAACCGGGTGCTTCTGATAAGCCCATTGGCATAACAAGCCACTCATATAACCCAAACTTGGTTTTGAAAGCCGTTTTCCACTCATCACCCTCTTGAATGCGAATTTGGTATTAACCACTTTTAAGATCAATTTTTGAAAAGATGGTGGCACCACATGATAGAGGCAAAGGTGTCCCGTCTTTTGATGAGATGGTGGCTATCGTTTGGATGAAGTCGACTTTGACGATCCGACTACGAACGTGCGTGGACGTCGCGCCTTAGCAATCGCTAAACCAACTCCGAGAGGTTATCGACCACACCGGAGCACGATCAACCTGACCACGAAGGTCTGTTTCCTGCAGGCAAACGAAGAACAAGCAAGAAACTAAGATTGCAATCTGGATATTGCGAATATAAGAGGAAAGCTTTATTGATCAAGGTGGGGTTCTGTGACGCCTTTGTCTGGTCGTTGAACACAAACGAAGTACGCGAAGTTGCAGCTATGGCGAACTTTTAATCTAAACAAAACCCAAAGTCTATACGACGCCCTAAGGGTTGTATATATGGGAGAAAGAGGGGGCAATTTCGTGGCCCTTGGTGGAGGGGTCCGAAACCAACCCTAACTCTTGTTTCCCCACACATACGGACTCTAAAAACAGCCTATAATCAAGTATTTCGAAATTACATGGGCCTGGCCAAATAATAAGGTGACACAGCACCTATAATAGCCTCTAGACGAAATTTATGAAGTGGCATCTTGTATATTTCGTCCAAGGCTTCACGCACTCATTATGGTGGCTTCAAAGTCCTGAAATCATCACTTGTAACTCCATTCTTGTTCCCCTTGCGCATGCCATCATCTCCATGCTTGATCTTGCTCCAATATTCATCCTTCTTGTCCAAGCTAGGCCCTTCATTTGTAAGCAAGACAAATGTATCCAATTTAGGCAGCATCATATTCTCATGAGCATTAGATTCATTACCAAGAAACGAAAGTACGTGGTAATTTAATTGGCGTGCGCGAGCTCTAGTAATTGGTCCTCTATATGTGTCAGTTAGAGCTGTGGGTGTAACCTTGTTAGTGATGTCCTCATCACCACATAATTCATCAAGCATGTCGTCTAAGTGTGGAATAGGGTAACGGTATCTAACGGTGATAGCATTAATAGGTCGACAGTCGGAGCACATGCGAAAACTTCCATCTTTCTTAGGCACGAGAATAACCGGAACGGCACAAGGGCTTAGGCTTTCACGTACATGACCTTTGTCGATGAGTTTTTGCACTTGCCGTTGTATCTCCTTTGTTTCCTCGGGGTTGACGCGGTAGGGAGCCTTGTTTGGAAGTGGTTCGCCGGGTATGAGGTCGATGCGGTGTTCGATTCCGCGAAGTGGAGGTAGACACGGAGATAGTTCATCGGGAAAGACATCCGAGAATTCCTGCAACAAATTAGACAACACTAAAGGTAGAGGTGGTGAAGTGTTAGCAGGTTTGGCTTCCCCTTTGCATAAAAGCACAAAGTGGAAGACACTCGATGGGTTCTCACACACTCCTCTCATCTCACTTTTTGTGGCAAATAGGACTAGTTGCTTCTTGTCGCTCATCGTGGAGTCACTCATATTTGGCTTGTGGCTCTCACTCTCTTTTTGGTGGCTCACTCTCTCACCATTCTCTCCACGATGGTTGGTAGGTAAAAGCTTGTCGGCGGCTACTTGACTTGGAGACATTGGTCGGAGCAAGAGTTCCTTGCCCTTCATCTAGAAATGATAGTGATTTGTCCGTCCATTGTGTGTGACTCCACGATCATATTGCCATGGACGTCCAAGAATAAGGTGGCACACGGACATGGGTATCACATCACATTCAAGAGTGTCCTCGTAGGCGCCAATCTTGAAAGAGACTTGCACGTTGTGCTCGACTCGAAGAATTCCGGCGTCGTTTAGCCACTCGACCTTGTAGGGGTGAGGATGCTTCGTCTTGACCAAATGAAGCTTGTCGCATAGCTCTTCACTTGCCAAGTTGTGACAACTTCCTCCATCGATGATAACCTTGACGGAGCGTCCATTGATGCTGGCTTTCGTATGGAAAATGTGACATCGTTGGTCGTCATCTTGTTGGTGTTGGAGCGTTAAGACTTTGGAGACAACAAGATTGGGACTTGAGTCATTGTCGCAAAACACTTGACGGTCTTCTTCTTCATTCACTTGGCGATGCATAGCGACATGCTCAAGTGCTTCCATCTCATCATCGCTCATGGAGTCATAAGATCCATCATCGTTGATGATCATGGTGCGAACGGTCTTGCACTCAAATGACTTGTGGCCTCGTCCTTGGCACTTGAAGCATTTGATGGAGCTCGTCTTGTTGTTGTCTTCGGTTGGAGTTGTAGTTGAGGAAGCTCTTGGCTTGAAGTTGTTGGTAGAAGGTGGACGACTCGATGTAGTCGCATTCTTGTAGCTTGACTTGTCGCCGAAGTTCGTAGATGGCTTGGTAGAGGTAGGAGGAGTAGCCTAAGTCGTTGAAGCTTGGTTGTAGGAGCCGAAGTTCTTGGAGTTGAACTTGGAGTACTTGTAATCTTCTTGAACTTGTCGCTCCGCTTTGGTTGCTTGATGTACTAGCTCGAGGAGATTGTTGTATGGTTGGAAGTCCGCAATCTTCTTGATAGGATAGTTGAGTACATTCAAGAATCTCGCCATTGTTTGCTCTTCGTCTTCCGTGATGTTTGCTCTTATCATGGCAATCTCCATCTCCTTGTAGTACTCTTCAACGGACTTGGTACCTTGCTTGAGGAGTTGTAGCTTCTTGAACAAGTCACTGTTGTAGTGTGTTGGCACAAAGCGTGCTCTCATGACTTCCTTCATTTGAGCCCAAGTGGTGATAGGAGGTTCGCCTTTTGCTTCCCTTCTCTCTATGATTTGCTCCCACCAAATGATAACATAGTCTTGGAACTCAAGGGATGCCATTGCGATCTTCTTCTCTTCATCGAAGTTGTGAAGGCGAAAGATCTTGTCAACCTTCAATGCCCATGAGAGATAGTCTTCGGGATCAATGCTTCCGGAAAACTTTGGCATGGTGAATTTGAGCTTTCCATAGCGATGCTCGTCATTGTTTCCTTGCCTATTGGGAGGGCGGTCTTGATTTTGGCGGTTGGCATTATCTCGTTGCTCTTGCCGAGCTTGGTGTACTTGTTGGGGTTGTTGCTCTTGCCGCGCTTGAAGAGGAGGTTCGTCTTGCATTCTTGCTTGATGGCGCCTCTCTTGCATCTCATCACGAAGGAAATCCTCTTCTCGACGAGTGTGTCGAGTGCGGGCTGCCACATTGCGATGTGCATCTTGTAACGCTCGTTGCGCCTCCATAGCTTGAGCTTCTTGACGTTGTTGTGCTTGGCGGTTAGCCTCGGCATCTAGTTCTTCTTGGTGTTGACGTGCTCGCTCTTGTTGTTGTTGGTGTAGTCGTTGCCGGTATTGTGCTTGCTCAAGTGTAGCTTGGTTTTGACGGCGTCGGCTGTCTTGCTCGTCGAATAGCTCTTGTGAACTCTTGTCATGAAGAGACTGCCGATTGTCATGTCGATCTTGACGTGCGGCTTGACGAAGAGTGTTGGACGTAGGTGTACTTGAGTCTTGCGTGGAGTCGGAATGTCGACTTGAGCGGCTTCGTCTTTGAGAGGATGTTGAAGAAGAACGTCGGTTGATTATCAATGTCCGGAGCTCGTTGTATTGAGTAGACATGTTGGTGTTGATGATGTCAAATTGTTATTTTGTTCTTGCTTCAAATTGGCGCGCGTCCTCGGCGACTTGACCAATGTACTCGCGCATAGCTTCACTCTCTTGATGTAGAGCTCGTTGGACACCGAAGAGATGTAGTTTGGTGACGTAGTTGTTCGCTTCTTGAGGATCGTCGAAGATCGGGTTGGTAGATGTACTTGGCCTATCCATCATCACAAGCAAGTATGTGAGTGGGAGAAAGGAGAAGAAAATACCAAAAGTACCTTAACCGAAGTTGAAAATGGATCAATGATCACTCGATAATGTAACCCGGAAATAGCACTATTGGTACCACTTCGTGTCGATTCTCACACCTACACAAGTAAAGCTTTGAGAGGATCTTGGTTAGGATGTGGCACAAATTCAATGGAATCGTCAAAGTGACTCAATGATGTTGAAAATGGTTCACAATTTGCTCATGCAACAAGTAGATCACTAGCAAAGTTGCACACGGAACACACGCACGGATAGATAGATGTGGTTGTGCAACCAAGGATGAGCGAAAATGTGGAAAACCACGGAAAATGCTCGTGTTGCACAACACTAGAGAGACGCTAACCGATTGCTTAATAGGCGGATACGCACTTGTGCACGACCTATAGAGGCAAAACGTAACGACTATCTATCACAAGTATGCTATGAGTGTATGATGTGCCGATGCTTGGGCACAAAATGATGTTGCTATGATGTATGATCTCTTTTGATGCAAAGCGTATGATGCTATTGTCTTTTTGCTTTGGTTGGCTCTGTTGCTTAAAAGCTTGTGAGCTCTTTCTTTGGATACTTATGCATGCTTCTCGTATCAAGGTAGCTATTGTGTATGCCGATCACTCTTGTGTCACACGGAGATATGATGATATGGTATGAAGTAGCTATGACTATCACTAATGTGCACAAGTGTCGTGGCCCGGCAATACTCAAATGGCTAGTCTCAATGGGAAAGCTACGCAAAGATAGTTCATAGGTTGACAATGCAATTGCAAGGTAGAATGAACAAAGTGTCGTCGATGTTACCGTCCTTGCCGAAGTTGAGCGATGGTGTTGTCGAAGTCTTGCCATTCCAAGGTAGCCTAAACATCCAAGGAAACGGTGAAACCACAACTCAAGTATTCAAGGCAAAGGGAGACAAGATGTTCCAAATCGTAGCGGTTAAGTGATGGTGGTTGCGGAAGGTGGGATGAAGGGTAGGTGGTAGTGGAAGGTGGTACGTAACTGAACAGATTCAGCTTCGTCAGGGTCTGTCGGACGTCCGGTAGGTACCTGTCGTCCGGTCTGTCGGAGGGTGTCGGACGTCCGGAAGTTCCGGAAATCCGGGAAATGTTTCTGTAAGCGGGGTGCCGGTCGTCCGGTGCTTAGCGGACGTCCGGTGTCTCGAGAGGTGCCGGACGTCCGGTAAACGTCGATCGTCCGGTAGGTCTGGGGCTAGGTTTCTCGGATCCGTGGACAAATTGGTCAAACGTGGCCGAATTTGTGGGGGAAAGTCGGTGAAAAGTTTGTGAAAAGCTAGATCCACTCGTGGCACAGCAAATCCATGGAACAAAGTCAACAAAATCTTGCCAAATCAACAGATCACAAAAACAATTTTTGGGGCTATTTTTGTGGGGAATTTTCGAAATTGGGAAGAACACAACAAAAACAAGCTAGAAAACAGGGTGTGCGGCTCCAAAATCGTGATCAACCTATGCTCTGGATACCAAGATGATGTAGGGTGGAACCCTAATCAGCACATCTTTCACGATTGGAGAATATCCCACGACGAACACGGAGAACACAAGGCGGAAACGGAGGAAAACACGAGGGGAAACACTCAAATCAACACAAATATGATCACACAGGTGCTAGATCCACGATACACATCGAGATACACGGTCCATAGTCAACGACGGTGGTACAAAGATAGTCTTCTCCCGGAGGAGGTCTTGGATATCCCTTGGGATCTTCCCCGTTGTGGAGGTCTTGAATCCGAGGTGGATCTTCTCCGAAGAGGCCGCGGTCTCGTAGGAGAGAATCCACAGAGGTCTGAAATGAGCTATCCAAAAGCTACCTCGAAAGGAGGGAAGTCAACGAGTATATATTACATGAGTGGTCGCCGTCGGGGCGGACGTCCGGAGGTTCCGGAGGGACCGGACGTCCGGTAATCCTCGGATTTCCGCTATTTTGCTTCTGTGGTCGTTGTCACGGACGTCCGGTGGCTTCCGGTCGTCCGGTCGTCTGGGATTGGCCGGACGTCCGGTGGCTTCCGGTCGTCCGGTGCCTGGAAGTCGCCGGTCGTCCGGTGCATGCCGGACGTCCGGTGCCTGTAGCATCTTCAGCCTTCCTTCTTCTTGTTCCGGGTACTTGTCGAACTCGCCGTCTTGACCATTGTGCCGAGCTGTCCCGTGGCCTTCATCCAGGTACCTGAGTATGCACAGAGTTCCTGATGAGGGTAGAAGCCATGTCTCATGTATATCGGAAGGATTTAGAGCAAGGAGTGAAGTCACCTCGGTCTCGAGAGCTCTTGCACGGGCTCGAGTCATTGGTCCTTTGGGCACTTGATGAGGCGATGAAGGGTCCATGGGGATGACCTTAGGATGCTCCGCTACCACAATCCAAGTAGTCTACATTCCCATGATGATATTGTGTCGAGATACATTTTTTTCATGGATATTATTTGCTAAGTTCACTAATCTACTAATATTTTTTATGATCATGGTGAGACGCAAAAACAACGTCGGTCCTACTAATATAAAGTGAAACATGACCTAAATCTCAAGAAAATACATCCTAAGTTCACTAATCTGCTTGATAAGCATCCAAAGGTCATCCCCATGGACCCCTCATCGCCTCATCAAGTGCCCAAAGGACCAATGACTCGAGCCCGTGCAAGAGCTCTCGAGACCGAGGTGACTTAACTCCTTGCTCTAAGAGTGCTTCGGCTTATAAAGTATATGGAAATGTAGTCTAAAAGTGCCATTAGTTCATCATATGGTATCCTATGTTCCACATCTACAAGTGTCGTTAACTAATAGAAGAGATGTCGTTGCAAGCATGCACCATGACACTTGGGGGCTAATGCAAAGTCATTTTTTGCTCACCTTATTGAAGACCCAACTCATCACATTGTAATGAGCCCTTGGGGGCTACCAATTGGTCCTGTCAACAATTCAAGGTACACAAGTATTAATCCATTATATTGAAGGGTCCACTGCTCAGTTGGTAAAGCACAAAGCTCTTAACCTTGTGGACGTGAGTTCAAACCCCATGATGGGAGTTACATTATACACTGTTATTTTCAATGAAGTATATACAAAGTCCCTGCTCATTATTACATAATGACCCGGCCCTTGGGGGCTACACATTGTTGTTCAAGTCTACATGATCATATATACAAAGTCCTTGCTCATTATTACATAATGACCCGACCCTTGGGGGCTACACGTTGCTGTTCAAGTCTACACGATCATATTTACAAAGTCCATGCTCATTATTGCATAATGACCCGGCCCTTGGGGGCTACACTGGTTGAAGTTTTTGAGCATCAGGCAATTACAAGTCCCAGGTTGCTGCAAGCATGACAACCCGACACTTGGGGGCTACATAATATGGAATATCCAGTTTTTACTAGTGACTCAGATGAACAATCTGGATTTCTTCAAGGTTGCAACATATATATTGAAACAAGTCTTAAGCTATCAATATGTCCTCCTCTTAAGACTTGGGGGCTACAGTCATGACCCGGAATTATCAGTTTTTTATAACCCGGCAATGGTGGTAAACATAAACCGGCATCCTCATGCCGGCCGGATATCAGTTGAATATTTCAAAGATCAATATTTTTGTCAAGTCGGAGCATTGAAGGCCGAGTAAAATGGATTCTTGATTTACAATATTTCTTATGCAAGCAAGTTGATTATGAAGCTGGGTCTATTGACCCGGAGTGTCCAGAAGAAGTGCCTGGATTTTTTGCATCGGTAATGTTTGAATATATCTGCTAAGGAGATTTGCTATGAGATCATGGATACATATCAAGGAGGAAATGACAAGGATATAAGGATGATTAGGTGCCGGTTCAAGAAAATATTTTAACCCGGAGCACAACCTATCAAATTTGTTCTCGTGTTTATGTATGCAGGAAGGATCAAGTTTAACATGGATAAATCCAAATTAAACTGGCGACTAATGTCGGGGATATACCCCGCGGCGTAACCCGGCCGGAGGTATAACCCGGCCTGATAGAGGCAAAGGTGTCCCGTCTTTCGATGAGATGGTGGCTATCATTTGGATGAAGTCGACTTTGACGATCCGACTACGAACGTGCGCGGACGTCGCGCCTTAACAATCGCTAAACCAACTCCAAGAGGTTATTGACCACGCCGGAGCACGATCAACCTGACCACGAAGGTCTGTTTCCTGCAGGCAAATGAAGATAAAGCAAGAAACTGAGATTGCAATCTGGATATTGCGAATTCAAGAGGAAAGCTTTATTGATCAAGTGGGGTTCTGTGACGTCTTGGTCTGGTCGTTGAACACAAACGAACTACGCGAAGTTGCAGCTATGGCGAACTTTAATCTAAACAAAACCCAAAGTCTAAACGACGCCCTAAAGGCTGTATATATGGGGGAAAGAGGGGGGAATTTCGTGGCCCTTGGTGGAGGGGTCCGAAACCAACCCTAACTCTTGTTTCCCCACACATACGGACTCTAAAAACAGCCTATACTCAATTATTTCGAAATTACATGGGCCTGGCCCAATAATAAGGTGACGCAGCACCTATAATAGCCTCTGGACAAAATTTATGAAGTGGCATCTTGTATATTTCGTCCAAGGCTTCTCGCACTCATTATGGTGGCTTCAAAGTCTTGAAATCATCAATTGAAACTCCATTCTTGTTCCCCTTGCGCATGCCATCATCTCCATGCTTGATCTTGCTCCAATGTTCATCCTTCTTGTCCAAGCTAGGCCCTTCATTTGAAAGCAAGACAAATGTATCCAATTTAGGCAACATCATATTCTCATGAACATTAGATTCATTACCAAGAAACGAAAGTACCTGGTAATTTAATTGGCGTGCACGAGCTCTAGTAATTGGTCCTGTATATGTGTAAGTTGGAGCTGTGGTTGTAACCTTGTTAGTGATGTCCTCATCATCCTCCCCTTCTTGAATTGAAGTCGTCCTCGACGGAAGCTCATCTTCCTCACCCAAGTAAGGCTTCAAATCTGCAATGTTAAATGTGGGACAAACCCCAAAATCTGCAGGCAGCTCAAGTTTATATGCATTATCATTTATTTTCTCTAACACCTTGAAAGGACCGTCAGCACGTGGCATTAGTTTTGACTTGCGCAAATTAGGAAACCTATCCTTACGCAAATGTAACCAAACAAGATCTCCAGGTGCAAAGACAACACGTTTTCTACCCTTATCTCCAACAAGTTTATATTTAGGATTCATGCGCTCAATATTTTCCTTAGTTAACTCATGCATTTTTAAGATCAATTCAGCACTGATAGAGGCGAGGGGCCCGATCTTTCGATGAGATGATAACTATCGATTTGGTGGAGACGACTTTGACGATCCGACTACAAACGTGCACGACGTTGCGCCTTAGCAATCGCTAAACCAACTCCTAGAGGTTATTGACCACGCCGGAGCACGATCAACCTGACCACGAAGGTCTATTCCTGCAAGCAATCGAAGAACAAGCAAGAATATGATAAGCAATCTGAATATTGCGAATATGGATGAAGTATTGATAAGAGTGGGGTTTCATAAGCGGTCTTGGTCTGGTCGTTGGACACAAACGAAGTACACGAAGTTGCAGCGATGGCTGACTTTTAACTAAATAAAACCCAAGTCTAAACGGTGCCTTAAGGGCTTTATTTATAGGGGAAAAGAGAGGGTATTTTGTCCACCCTTGGCAAGGTGGGACTAAAACACCTCCTAAGTCGTTTCCCCTACAATATGGCCTCTAAAAAAACCAAACGAGCGGTATTTTGAAAATACATGGGCCTAGCCCAAAACTAAGGTGACACAGCACCAGTAATAAGCTATGGACGAAATTTATGAAAGACATGTTGTATATTTCGTCCATCCTCTTGTATGTCATCATGGTGGCTTCAAAGTGCAGAAATCTCCTCCAGAAACTCCATTCTTGATCCCTCCGCGCGCGCCTTCATCATAGGGCTTGATCATGCTCCAGTGTTTATACTTCTTGTCCATGCTAGGTGCTTCAACTGTAACCAACACAAATATATCTAAGTTAGGAAGCATCACATCCTCATGAACATTAGAAACATTACCAAGAAACGAAAGTACCTGATAATTTAACTGGCGTGCGTGAGCTCTAGTAATTGGTCCAATAGGTATAGTAGCAGGGGTTGTGGGTGTAACTGTGCTAGCCATGTCCTCATCAAGCACGTTGTTTAGCATCAAAATTAACCTTCTCCGAAGATGGAAGAGGCAACAAATCAATAGGTGCACGAGTGTAATGCCCAGGATGGAGTTATACCTCCTACGTGTCGAGGCACGACTTAAAGGCATAAGTCCATCCTAGAATGATCTCAAGTTTGGTAATCTTTGCACAACTCATGTAAAAGAGGGATAGTAAACTGAAAATAGTTGGCTTACACTCGCCACGTCACAGAAATTACAGTACAAGTCTCAAACATCATACATTAAGAGCACTACAACCCTCTAAGGGCAAAAGCCAAATGTCAAAGTACCAAACTCAGATAAATAAAACAACCACAGGCAGATCGAATCCTAGTAAGAGACTCCACTACTGATCGTCCGGGTAGCGCACGTAGTAACGACTACGCTCCTCGTCGTACTCCCAATCCAGCTCGGTGCCATCACCTGGATAGCTCACAGCTGGACCTGCATCTGGTGTGAAGTAACTGTGAGCCACAGAGGACTCAGCAATCCCGTTCCCGGCTAACAGAACTATCAAAGCCTTTGGGTGAGGGAAAGGCTGAAGAAAGAACAAGTCTGCAGCAGCAACTAGCATCTAGCTTACGCAAGTGAGAGCGAGAAGAGAAGGCATCGGCGAGAAGTGATCACGAAGTGATCCTAGCTACAAGCTCACAAACATAACCCCTCCGTGTTCAACTCCCGAATCCCTATTCGGACATTGACAGTCACGGAACACACGCTGGTAGTGTATTAGTAACATTGTGTCAAGTTATCTACAACCGGAATTAACAAGCTCCCATCTGCCACATAACCGCGGGCACGGCTTTCGAAAGTTCAAACCCTGCAGGGGTGTTCCAACTTGACCCATTACAAGCCCACGATCCGCGGAGTCGCAACTCCAAAGTGGGAAGACCCGAGTATCCTCGGAATCCCGTGCTCAAGATATACCGAGCTAAGGTAAGGCTAATCCAGCAAATCCTCCCGGCGTGCCGACACCCTGATAGTAGCCGCGCGTATCTAGTCTCAGGCCACGACCGGATGGGCGATTCTACAGGTTTTTACCAAACCTCGAGTTTCCTTGAGGTGGCCCCGCAGAACCCCCGTTTCGGACCAACACTCATGTGGAGCACTGGCCCGGGGTGGTTGATTAAGAAAGAGGGTTAATTACTCCCTATGCATGTTTAGTTTGTTATTAGGCAAATAGTACCAATGTTGGGATTTGCTGGAAAAGTCTTAGCACTTAGCGGTTTATCGAGGGGGTCCCATACACCCCAACCGTGTTAGGAACGCATAATCAAGGAACATAATACCGGCTTATACGGATCCTAACGGCATGAGTGGAACAAATCACCAAGCAAAAGGCTTAGCCTTCCACCCTTGCCAATATATAGATGATTTCAGTTAAAGCATTTATATAGTGTGATATAACCCAACCAAACTTCAACATGGAGCAAGCATCTTCACTTCACCTGCAACTAGCAACGCTATAAGAAGGGCTGAGCGAAGCGTACTTAGCCAAGCAACGGTTTGCATAGGTAGGGTGGTTAAACATGGCAATTGGTTACAAGTAGGAGGCTGACAAGAAGAACATGGGCATCGAGGCAAAACTATAGATCGAGACTACTAGCAATAGGCAAAGATAGTAATGTTATCGGGGTTCGGTCATCTTGCCTGAAGAGAAGACGTTCGGATCGTAAGAAGGGTCCTCGTGCTCAACCTCGTTGGAAAACTCGTGCTCAACTTCGTTGGAAACCTCGTGCTCAACTTCCGGCTCTAAACAAGACAAACACACAAGGCACCAATCAACACGATGCAATGCGCACTCGAAAAACATGAATGCATGATGGATGCACTAGGGATGCACATGGAGCACGTAAAACATCACTCAAGCAAAACACCTCAAAACAAGATAACAAGCTGATATTATTAATCTACACAGAAAATCACCCAAGTTTGATATAATATTCGCTGAAATCGGAGTTACGGGCTAAAAGTTATGCCCGAAACAAGATTTGAGCGAAAGCTGAAAATTACATCAACATAGCAACTTTGGAGCTCAAAATAATTAATCTACAGCACCCAAAAAGCATGGCAAAGGACTTGAACACAAATTAGATATATAGTACAGCAACTAGGTCCAAAGTGCACCCCCAACGGAGTCACGGATCAATAGCAATGATCTTGGACATATTGAACTTTGAAATAAAATTCTGGCAGCAGAATTTTATTGAAACTTTAGAGCAAAAGATAAACATGCTACAGCCACTCAAATGGACATGTGAGGGCATGAATGGAAAGACAACAATATATACTACAAGGAACAATCAAAATCCACCCCAAAACTATCATGCTTTGTCCTACAACATCACACGAACATGGCATCGGAACGTTACAGATTTCAGACTTAGTGAAAAATCACTAAGTCCTAAAACAGCAATATCATCTTAGCATCAAAAAGAGCATGTTTAAGTCACCTCGAAACTAAACATGGCAAAGGGTAAGCACCTCATCAAAATACATATGAAGGTGATCCCGAAACACACAAGCATGCATCATTGTGGTGAACACACCGATTACAACGAGCTCAACAAGATGACATTTCATAACAAGTGAAAACACAACATGTGAACATGGCACTTTGCAACGATGATAACAAGGCAACAGTAAATCTACCATGCAACCTATCACACACAACACGTAGTTCGTGGCAAGACGAACACGTGGACATGTCATTTGCATCGTTTGGACAAACGAGCTAAAAGTTATCACATGGCAAAGGTGGCATGAAAATAACACATAACAGCAGTTTATAACATGATGCACTCTTGCAACAGCAAAACAAGTGTCAAGATGACATCTAACATGCATGACTACAACAGATAAAACGTAGAGGACATCTTCACGAACATCTGGACATGCTACACGCGCAAAACGGAGCAACAGGCACAAAGTTAGAGCAGGTCAAAGTTAGCATATCAGATCAGGAAACAGGGACTTAGGGAAAAAAAACAACCTCAGGGATCAGATCTGATGAACAGTGACGGGCCGGAGGAACAGGATCTGGCCCGGCTGCGGAGGGATTGGGCCGGCGGCTCGGGCGGCTTGCGGTGGAGGCGGCCCACTCGGCGAGCGCGGCCCGCGGAGGTGGCTGGGGCGCTGGATGGGCCACGCGGCGCTGGCGGCGCGGGGTGGTGGCGTTGGGCCGAGCGGAGCGACGGAGGGAGGGGCCCGCGGCGCCTGGGCCCAGGAGGGAGGCTGGAGGCCCGGCGAAGGAGGCGGCTCGGTCGGATGCGAGCGGCGGGAGCTGGCGACGCGCCGGGTGGACCTCGAGCTGGAGACCTGGCGCGCTGGTTTACGGGCCGCGGGGATGTGGTCCTGGCCTGCCCTGGCGCGACGGCGGCTCGGTCGGCCGAGGGAGCGAAGACCAGGCCTCGAGGCGGTCGGCTCCCTGGCGCGTGGGAGTCAGCGCTGGGGGTGGCCGAGGCCCCCGTTGACCCGCCGGATCGAAGGAAGCTGGAGGATTCTGCGGCTGCCGGCGGCGACTTCGAGGGAAGGGATGGTTTTTTTTTTAAGTGGAGAGGAGAGGGAAATGGATCTGGGAAAAAAAAGGGATGCCAAATTAGACCTAGAGGGGTCTATATATAGCAGTTTTAGACTAGGGTTTGGAGGCTAGGGGTGTTTAGGAGCCCTCCGATCGTAATCCAACGGATCCGATCGCGGGGATAGTTTTAAAAGGCCTAAACGGAGATAAAAGAAAGCAGCAGGGGTGTTTCCGGGACACGAAGTAAGGGCACTTCGGACCCACACGTACAACGGAGGGAAAAGTCAACGGAGTCCAAACGAGACGAGATTTGAGAGGCGGGTTGCACACAACAAAACAACAACACACACAACAACCTCGCGGCACACCGGTAACGTAAAACGCCCGAACAACAAAGTAGGCCTACGGGACGTCACGGACACGTGAGGGAGCTCCGGAACGCGAAACGGACAACGGGAAGAAACACACGGAACCGGATGCAACCCACAACACAAATGCAATGCAATGCACATGTCTACATGATATGAATGAATGCCACACACTCACACAACAAAACGACGAAAGCCTGAAAGACAAAGAACCCGGAATGGAAATAGATGAAGCCGGAGATATATTATATACCCAAAAGGGAAAGTATTACATCCGGGGCATTACAAACTCTCCTCTACTACAAAAAGATCTCGTCCCGAGATCTAGGACTGGAAAAAGGAAGGGTACTCGGAACGAAGATGATCTTCTCGTTCCCAGGTAGCTTCTCGGTCTGTGTGATGTGACCACTTGACTTTCAGAAACTTGATGGACTTGTTGCGAGTCTTGCATTCGGTTTCTTCGAGAATTGCAACTGGATGCTCTCGGTAGGAAAGGTCTTGTTGAAGATCAATCTCCTCAAACGGAATCATGCGCTCAGGTGCCTTGAAGCATTTGCGAAGCTGAAACACATGGAAGACATCATGAACATTTGCAAAGTTGGAAGGGAGCTCGAGCTGATAGGCTAGATCGCCTCTTTTGCCAAGAATCTTGAAAGGACCGACGTATCTAGGAGCAAGCTTTCCTTTGATACCGAATCTTTGGGTTCCTTTCATCGGAGACACTCGGAGATAGACATGATCACCGACGTCGAAAGCCAAATCACGATGCTTTCCATCATAGTAGCTCTTCTGACGCGACTGAGCGGCCTTGAGATTCTCACGTATGACTTTGCACATTTCTTCGGCTTCAGAGATCAAATCATTGCCAAGAAGTTGGCGTTCACCTGTTTCAGACCAGTTGAGAGGGGTACGGCACTTTCTGCCATAGAGAAATTCAAACGGTGCTTTGCCTGCACTTGCCTGAAAGCTGTTGTTGTAAGAGAACTCAGCAAATGGAAGACAGTCTTCCCATTTCATGCCGAAGGAGATGACACAGGCTCTGAGCATATCTTCTAGGATCTGATTCACACGCTCGACTTGACCACTAGTCTGAGGGTGAAAAGCAGTGCTGAACCTGATCTTCGTGCCCATGGCGGACTGAAAGGAGTCCCAGAACCTTGATGTGAACAAGCTGCCACGGTCTGAGGATATCACTTGAGGAATGCCATGTAGGGACACAATTCTGGAAGTGTACAACTCTGCAAGTTGAGCTGCATTGATTGATTCTTTGACTGGAAGAAAGTGAGCAACTTTGGTAAGCTTGTCAATCACCACAAAGATAGCATCATTGCCTCGCTTGGATTTAGGAAAGCCAGTGACGAAGTCCATTTCAATGTGGTCGAACTTCCACTCAGGGATAGGAAGAGGTTGGAGAAGACCGGCTGGACGTTGATGTTCTGCTTTCACTCTTCTGCATACATCACATTCATTCACGAATTGGGCAATTTCCCTTTTCATGCGTGTCCACCAGTAAGACTGCTTGAGGTCTTGGTACATCTTGGAACTGCCAGGATGAATGGAAAGGAGAGAATCATGAGCTTCTTCCATTATGAGCTTCCTGAGATCACCTTTAGGAACAACGAGTCTGTCCTCGAAGAACAAGGTATCTCTCTCATCAACACGGAAGCACTTATATTTTGGAGTGCCCTTTGCAATCCCATGTTTCACCTTCTTCACCATGGTATCACTGAGCTGAGCCTCGCGGACTTGATCTTCCAAGGTAGGAGCAATTTGGAGATTAGCAAGAAAACCCTGCGGAACAACCTGGAGGTTGAGCTTCCTGAAAGCTTCACAAAGCTCAGGCTGGTGTGGCTTGATAAGAAGGCTGTTGCAATATGCCTTTCTGCTCAAAGCATCTGCAATCACATTCGCCTTGCCTGGAGTGTATTCAATGCTGGGGTTGTACTCTTGGATCATCTCGACCCAACGAGTCTGGCGGAGGTTCAGATGCGGCTGTGTGAAGATGTACTTCAAGCTCTTGTGATCAGTGAAGATGTCGACCTTTCTGCGCAACAACAGATGTCTCCACGTAATCAGAGCATGTACCACAGCTGCTAGCTCGAGATCATGTGTGGGATAGTTCTTCTCAGCTGGCTTTAGCTGACGAGAAGTGTATGCCACAATTCTCTTCTCTTGCATAAGCACACCACCAAGACCTTGAAGAGAAGCGTCACAGAACACTTCATAGGGCTTGGATTCATCTGGAGGAATCAGAACTGGAGCAGAGACAAGCTTCTCTTTGAGGGTTTTGAAAGCCACTTCACATTCGGGAGACCAAAAGTATTTGACATTCTTCTGAAGGAGGTTGGAAAGAGGCTTGGCAATCTTGGAGAAATTCTCCACAAACCTTCTGCAATAGCTGGCAAGGCCCAGAAAACTGCGGAGCTGTTTGACGTTCTGAGGAGCTTCCCAGTTGACAATTGCTTCAACTTTCTCGGGATTTACCGCAATACCGTCAGCTGAGATAATGTGGCCCAGGTACAAAACCTTATCGAGCCAAAACTCGCACTTAGAGAACTTGGCATAGAATTTATGCTCTCGGAGTCGATCAAGAACCAGACGCAAGTGCTTTTCGTGATCTTCTTCATTCTTGGAAAACACCAGAATATCATCCAGATACACAAGCACAAACTCGCCAGTATAGGGGTTGAAGATGTAATGCATCATCCTTGAAAAGGTAGGAGGAGCATTGGCGAGACCGAAGGACATGACGGTATACTCGTATGAACCGTAGCTCGTTCTGAAGGCCGTCTTGGGAATGTCTTCCTCGCGAATGCGAATTTGATGGTAGCCCATTCGGAGGTCAAGCTTAGAGAACACTTTAGCTCCTTTGAGCTGCTCAAAGAGTTCGTTGATGTTGGGGAGCGGATACTTGTTCTTAATCGTCTTCTTGTTCAATGGCCGGTAGTCAACACAGAGACGCTCCGTGCCATCTTTCTTCTTGACAAATAAGACACCACAGCCCCACGGAGATGTACTAGGCCGTATGAGACCCATACGCTCCTGTTCATCCAACTGTTTCTTCAATTCCTTCAATTCATCTGAAGAGAGCTTGTAAGGACGCCGACAAACAGGTTCGGTGCCCGGCTCGAGTTCAATGACAAACTCCACCTGACGGTGTGGAGGCATGCCTGGAAGTTCTTCTGGAAAGACGTCTTGATATTCGTTCACCACTGGAATTTGCTCTATGGCATTAATTTCACCCTTATCATTAAGAGAGAAAAGCCGAATAGTATTATCCCTGGAGGCGAAGATAATCACATCTTCATCAGAATGAGTCAATTTGACTTCCTTTTGAGCACAATCAATGTGAGCATCATGCTGAGAAAGCCAATCCATTCCGAGAATGAGGTCGATGTCAGAATGACCAAGAATCACCGGAGAAGCCAAAAATCGATAATCACCCATGCGAATAGAAACATCCGGAGCATATATACTGGAATGCATCTGCTTTCCCGGAGAAGAAACTGCCATCTGCCTCGGTAAAGCTGCTGTGGTCACACTATGCTTGGATGCAAACGGGTATGACATGAAAGAATGTGAAGCACCCGAATCAAATAACACTTTAGCTGGAAAAGAGTTAACTGGAAGGTTACCCAGAATGACATCAGAAGAAGCCTCCGCTTGTGCTGCATTCATCAAATTGACCCTTGCAGCCTTTGGATCATGCTTGACCATAGCGGTACCGACAGGAGGAGGAGGAGGAAGACGCTTTGGATTCGGACATCTGTTGGCATAGTGACCTTTCTGATTGCATTTGTTGCAAGTCACTTCTGAGAGAGGACGGAACTGAGAGCCACTGGACTTGAAGCCTTGAGACTGAAACTGCTTCTTCGACTGGTTGCTTGGGTTGGGTGGGTGGGAGAAACCACGACCACTAGAGTTCTTGTTGTTGGAGTTGTTGAAGTTGCTGGAGTTGTTGTAAGGAGCTCGAATCATTGGAGGAGGAGGAAGCCAGAATTTCTGTTGTTTCGCAGCCAACTGAGACGATGAGGTAGAGTGAACAGCATCTCGAATTCTCTTCTTAGAAGCCTCCATCTTAAGCTGAGCTGCTTCTTGTTTCAAAGCCATATTATAGAACTTATCGAATTCGTCTGGCTCGAACAAAGTGAGAGCAAGCTGAAGTTCATCTTTGAGACCTCCACGGAACTGATAGATTTTACTCTTTGCATCAGGAATGTCTTGCTTTGCATAGCGAGCGAGGTTTTGGAACTTGACATTATACTGATAGACTGTCATGGAGCCCTGCTTGAGGTTGCGGAATTGCTCACGCATACCCTCGATGACACTTGTAGGAATGTGGTGCGAACGGAAATCCTTGCAGAAATTCTCCCAAGAGATCACTTGACCCGGCCTTGAGTCTTTGTACTGCTGCCACCAGTCAGCTGCTTGATCTTTCAGTTGGAAGGCTGCAAACTTCACATAGTCATCTTCTTTCACGTTACTGCACTCAAAATGCTTCTTTATGTCGGTCAACCAATCCTCAGCATCAAGAGGGTCGACACAGTAACTGAAAGCTTTAGGATTGTTGGCCAAGAACTGGTTGAGGGTAGCATGGTGCTGCTGGAAGAAGTTGCCTTGGTTCATTGGAACGCCCTGATTAGCTTGATTAGCTTGCATAGCTTGCATTTGCTGCATCATCTGCATCATCAACTGAGTGTTCTGAGCAGTAGTCTGCATAATTGCTCTCCAAGCCTCAGGCGGAGGAGGAGGGGAAGGAGGATGCTCTGGGACCTCTTCCACCTCTGGGTTGGCATTCGGAACCTTTTTTGGAGCCATCATCTTTGTGCTGAAAGCATATGAACGCGTTACGAAAAGGTTTTGCAATCCCCGGATCAGCATAGCCAAGGACCCTTTAAGATGCAACTCCTGATAGTAACATCGGTCATATAACCCCTTCACTCAATGTCGAACCCCGAACTCACTAACCTGCATTCGTTGGAAGAATGCCTACGATCTACTGGATAAAACCCACCTATAGTTTTCCAAAAGATTCCAGTTATGCAATCAGGTGTTGGGGATACACGGGAAGCACCGCGCAATCAACTCTAACCTACATCCAGGTGTATCCATCCTTCAACACATAACCAGTCTTTCTCGGAAACTGTGTACCTCGGACCTTCGAAAAGCATCCACTATAACAAGCTATGGCAATACTCCCGAACTACCTCCCCAGTACTGGGTGATGTCGGGGTTATCTTGCCACTGGCCGTATAGGGGAGATTTTCGATGTCGGCTGTCTTAAGTATTTAGTACTGTCGCGATATGCTTGTTACAATGATACCCCGAAGCTCAACTCCTCGGTAACAGGAGGCATCGGGAACAATATCCTTGTCACAAGAACATCGAAACAATCCCAGAATACTCGCGGGATTCCTAAAAAAAAAATTTGTGCAAATTTTGAAGATAGGAGAGACAAGAGTAGACGTCAGGAGTCCTCACCAGAGAGAAAGGGGATGAGAAGCAAAGAAATCCTACTCTCCGATATAATATAGGACTCAAAAAGTTTTCAGTGTGTGCCTAGACTCAACCGTCAACGGTTCGATCAAACAGTGGGGGCTCCTAGGTCGGAGAAGGCTCTGAATACCAACTTGTAACGCCCCGGACACACCCGCCGGTGGTCGTTACTCCTGGCGGGATCTAGACTGGCCTCACATATCAATACTAGTCTTTTCTGCGCACTTTGTCCTCACTCGTGCGCACCCGGGAGCAACTTCCCGGTCGGTCACCCATCCTGAAACTACTCCAAGCTAAGCACGCTTAACTTTGGAGTTCTATCCGAATGGGCTCCCGGAAAAGAAGGAATTCCTTATTGATATGAGTAGTCTATCATCCCTAATAAGCCAGGCTATCACATACACCCCCACTCAGAGGAACCGACGTCCTCGTCGGGCCACAGGAACGTTCCCTCTTGGCACAACCGTCTGTGCTTCCAGGACAGCACATGTGCCATGCCGTGTGCCACGACGGGTCACAAACGTCATGCACAACATAACTGCAAACTGTCCGCAAACATCCGTGTAACCGCGAGGGTCGGCTCTGATACCAACTTGTAATGCCCAGGATGGAGTTATACCTCCTACGTGTCGAGGCACGACTTAAAGGCATAAGTCCATCCTAGAATGATCTCAAGTTTGGTAATCTTTGCACAACTCATGTAAAAGAGGGATAGTAAACTGAAAATAGTTGGCTTACACTCGCCACGTCACAGAAATTACAGTACAAGTCTCAAACATCATACATTAAGAGCACTACAACCCTCTAAGGGCAAAAGCCAAATGTCAAAGTACCAAACTCAGATAAATAAAACAACCACAGGCGGATCGAATCCTAGTAAGAGACTCCACTACTGATCGTCCGGGTAGCGCACGTAGTAACGACTACGCTCCTCGTCGTACTCCCAATCCAGCTCGGTGCCATCACCTGGATAGCTCACAGCTGGACCTGCATCTGGTGTGAAGTAACTGTGAGCCACAGAGGAGTCAGCAATCCCGTTCCCGGGTAACAGAACTATCAAAGCCTTTGGGTGAGGGAAAGGCTGAAGAAAGAACAAGTCTGCAGCAGCAACTAGCATCTAGCTTACGCAAGTGAGAGCGAGAAGAGAAGGCATCGGCGAGAAGTGATCACGAAGTGATCCTAGCTACAAGCTCACAAACATAACCCCTCCGTGTTCAACTCCCGAATCCCTATTCGGAAATTGACAGTCACGGAACACACGCTGGTAGTGTATTAGTAACATTGTGTCAAGTTATCTACAACCGGAATTAACAAGCTCCCATCTGCCACATAACCGCGGGCACGGCTTTCGAAAGTTCAAACCCTGCAGGGGTGTTCCAACTTGACCCATTACAAGCCCACGATCCGCGGAGTCGCAACTCCAAAGTGGGAAGACCCGAGTATCCTCGGAATCCCGTGCTCAAGATATACCGAGCTAAGGTAAGGCTAATCCAGCAAATCCTCCCGGCGTGCCGACACCCTGATAGTAGCCGCGCGTATCTAGTCTCAGGCCACGACCGGATGGGCGATTCTACAGGTTTTTACCAAACCTCGAGTTTCCTTGAGGTGGCCCCGCAGAACCCCCGTTTCGGACCAACACTCATGTGGAGCACTGGCCCGGGGTGGTTGATTAAGAAAGAGGGTTAATTACTCCCTATGCATGTTTAGTTTGTTATTAGGCAAATAGTACCAATGTTGGGATTTGCTGGAAAAGTCTTAGCACTTAGCGGTTTATCGAGGGGGTCCCATACACCCCAACCGTGTTAGGAACGCATAATCAAGGAACATAATACCGGCTTATACGGATCCTAACGGCATGAGTGGAACAAATCACCAAGCAAAAGGCTTAGCCTTCCACCCTTGCCAATATATAGATGATTTCAGTTAAAGCATTTATATAGTGTGATATAACCCAACCAAACTTCAACATGGAGCAAGCATCTTCACTTCACCTGCAACTAGCAATGCTATAAGAAGGGCTGAGCGAAGCGTACTTAGCCAAGCAACGGTTTGCATAGGTAGGGTGGTTAAACATGGCAATTGGTTACAAGTAGGAGGCTGACAAGAAGAACATGGGCATCGAGGCAAAACTATAGATCGAGACTACTAGCAATAGGCAAAGATAGTAATGTTATCGGGGTTCGGTCATCTTGCCTGAAGAGAAGACGTTCGGATCGTAAGAAGGGTCCTCGTGCTCAACCTCGTTGGAAAACTCGTGCTCAACTTCGTTGGAAACCTCGTGCTCAACTTCCGGCTCTAAACAAGACAAACACACCAGGCACCAATCAACACGATGCAATGCGCACTCGAAAAACATGAATGCATGATGGATGCACTAGGGATGCACATGGAGCACGTAAAACATCACTCAAGCAAAACACCTCAAAACAAGATAACAAGCTGATATTATTAATCTAGACAGAAAATCACCCAAGTTTGATATAAGATTCGCTGAAATCGGAGTTACGGGCTAAAAGTTATGCCCGAAACAAGATTTGAGCGAAAGCTGAAAATTACAGCAACATAGCAACTTTCGAGCTCAAAATAATTAATCTACAGCACCCAAAAAGCATGGCAAAGGACTTGAACACAAATTAGATATATAGTACAGCAACTAGGTCCAAAGTGCACCCCCAACGGAGTCACGGATCAATAGCAATGATCTTGGACATATTGAACTTTGAAATAAAATTCTGGCAGCAGAATTTTATTGAAACTTTAGAGCAAAAGATAAACATGCTACAGCCACTCAAATGGACATGTGAGGGCATGAATGGAAAGACAACAATATATACTACAAGGAACAATCAAAATCCACCCCAAAACTATCATGCTTTGTCCTACAACATCACACGAACATGGCATCGGAACGTTACAGATTTCAGACTTAGTGAAAAATCACTAAGTCCTAAAACAGCAATATCATCTTAGCATCAAAAAGAGCATGTTTAAGTCACCTCGAAACTAAACATGGCAAAGGGTAAGCACCTCATCAAAATACATATGAAGGTGATCCCGAAACACACAAGCATGCATCATTGTGGTGAACACACCGATTACAACGAGCTCAACAAGATGGCATTTCATAACAAGTGAAAACACAACATGTGAACATGGCACTTTGCAACGATGATAACAAGGCAACAGTAAATCTACCATGCAACCTATCACACACAACACATAGTTCGTGGCAAGACGAACACGTGGACATGTCATTTGCATCGTTTGGACAAACGAGCTAAAAGTTATCACATGGCAAAGGTGGCATGAAAATAACACATAACAGCAGTTTATAACATGATGCACTCTTGCAACAGCAAAACAAGTGTCAAGATGACATCTAAGATGCATGACTACAACAGATAAAACGTAGAGGACATCTCCACGAACATCTGGACATGCTACACGCGCAAAATGGAGCAACAGGCACAAAGTTAGAGCAGGTCAAAGTTAGCATATCAGATCAGGAAACAGGGACTTAGGGAAAAAAAAACAACCTCAGGGATCAGATCTGATGAACAGTGACGGGCCGGAGGAACAGGATCTGGCCCGGCTGCGGAGGGATTGGGCCGGCGGCTCGGGCGGCTTGCGGTGGAGGCGGCCCACTCGGCGAGCGCGGCCCGCGGAGGTGGCTGGGGCGCTGGATGGGCCACGCGGCGCTGGCGGCGCGGGGTGGTGGCGTTGGGCCGAGCGGAGCGACGGAGGGAGGGGCTCGCGGCGCCTAGGCCCAGGAGGGAGGCTGGAGGCCCGGCGAAGGAGGCGGCTCGGTCGGATGCGAGCGGCGGGAGCTGGCGACGCGCCGGGTGGACCTCAAGCTGGAGACCTGGCGCGCTGGTTTACGGGCCGCGGGGATGTGGTCCTGGCCTGCCCTGGCGCGCCGGCGGCTCGGTCGGCCGAGGGAGCGAAGACCAGGCCTCGAGGCGGTCGGCTCCCTGGCGCGTGGGAGTCAGCGCTGGGGGTGGCCGAGGCCCCCGTTGACCCGCCGAATCGAAGGAAGCTGGAGGATTCTGCGGCTGCCGGCGGCGGCTTCGAGGGAAGGGATGGTTTTTTTTTTTAAGTGGAGAGGAGAGGGAAATGGATCTGGGAAAAAAAAAGGATGCCAAATTAGACCTAGAGAGGTCTATATATAGCAGTTTTAGACTAGGGTTTGGAGGCTAGGGGTGTTTAGGAGCCCTCCGATCGTAATCCAACGGATCCGATCGCGGGGATAGTTTTAAAAGGCCTAAACGGAGATAAAATAAAGCAGCAGGGGTGTTTCCGGGACACGAAGTAAGGGCACTTCGGACCCACACGTACAACGGAGGGAAAAGTCAACGGAGTCCAAACGAGACGAGATTTGAGAGGCGGGTTGCACACAACAAAACAACAACACACACAACAACCTCGCGGCACACCGGTAACGTAAAACACCCGAACAACATAGTAGGCCTACGGGACGTCACGGACACGTGAGGGAGCTCCGGAACGCGAAACGGACAACGGGAAGAAACACACGGAACCGGATGCAACCCACAACACAAATGCAATGCAATGCACATGTCTACATGATATGAATGAATGCCACACACTCACACAACAAAATGACGAAAGCCCGAAAGACAAAGAACCCGGAATGGAAATAGATGAAGCCGGAGATATATTATATACCCAAAAGGGAAAGTATTACATCCGGGGCATTACAACGAGGTAGGAAACCATAGACAATTTCAAAAGGGCACATCTTAGTAGTAGAATGCAACGAACGATTATAAGCAAATTCAATATGAGGCAAGCATTCTTCCCACATTTTCTTATTATTCTTCAAAACAGCCCTAAGCATAGTAGACAAAGTTCTGTTGACTACTTCAGTTTGTCCATCAGTTTGGGGGTGACAAGTAGTACTAAAAAGCAGTTTAGTCCCCAACTTAGCCCATAAACATCTCCAAAAGTGACTAAGAAATTTAGTATCACGATCTGAAACAATAGTATTTGGCACACCATGCAAGCGAATAATTTCACGAAAGAACAAATCAGCAACATTAGCAGCATCATCACTTTTATGACATGGTATAAAGTGTGCCATCTTCGAGAACCTATCCACGACAACAAATATGCTATCCCTCCCCTTCTTTGTTCGAGGTAAACCCAAAACAAAGTCCATAGATATATCTACCCAAGGAACACTAGGGACAGGCAAAGGCATATATAAACCATGAGGATTGAGTCGTGACTTAGCTTTTTGACGTGTAGTGCAGCGACCAACAAAACGCTCAACATCCCGTCGCATCTTTGGCCAAAAGAAATGTGTAGCAAGTACGTCCTCCGTCTTCTTCATGCCAAAGTGTCCCATTAATCCTCCTCCATGCGCCTCCTGCAACAACAAAAGATGAACAGAGCTAGCTGGAATGCATAGCTTGTTAGCACGAAACACAAATCCATCATTAACGACGAACTTGTTCCATGTTCTCCCTTCTTTGCAATTCTGCAATACATCTTTAAATTCAGCATCATGCACATATTGATCTTTGATGGTCTCCAAACCAAATATTTTAAAGTCAAGTTGTGAAAGCATAGTATAACGACGAGATAATGCATCAGCAATAATATTTTCTTTTCCCTTCTTGTGTTTAATAACATAAGGGAAAGTCTCTATGAATTCAACCCATTTAGCATGTCTACGGTGCAGTTTTGCTTGACTTTTAATGTGCTTCAAAGATTCATGATCAGAATGTATAACAAATTATTTGGGCCATAAATAATGTTGCCATGTTTCCAAAGTCCGAACAAGAGCATATAATTCCTTATCATAAGTAGAATAATTCAGACTAGGCCCACTCAATTTTTCAGAAAAGTATGCAACAGGTTTACCATCTTGTAATAACACACCTCCTAACCCAATTCCACTAGCATCACATTCAAGCTCAAAAGTCTTATTAAAATCAGGAAGTTGGAGTAAAGGAGCATGTGTCAACTTATCTTTCAATACCGTGAATGCTTCTTCCTGTGCAGTACCCCAAACAAAAGGCACATCCTTCTTTGTAAGCTCATTGAGAGGTGCAGCAATGGTGCTGAAATCTCTCACAAAACGCCGATAGAATCCAGCGAGGCCAAGGAAACTCCTCACGTGTGTGACCGTTTTGGGCTGCGGCCAACTCTCAATAGCTTCAATCTTGGCTTTATCAACCTCAATTCCCTGTGGAGTAACAACATAGCCAAGAAAAGAGACTCGGTCGGTGCAAAAGGTGCACTTTCCAAGGTTACCAAACAAACGTGCATCACGTAGAGCAATAAAAACAGCACGTAAATGTTCCAAATGTTCCTCCAAAGATCTGCTAAAAATCAATATATCATCAATGTATACTACCACAAATCATCCAATGAAAGCACGTAAAACTTCATTCATTAATCTCATGAAAGTACTAGGTGCATTAGTTAACCCAAAAGGCATGACTAACCACTCATATAATCCAAACTTAGTTTTAAATGTTGTTTTCCATTCATCTCCCAATTTCATACGAATTTGATGGTATCCACTACGCAAATCAACTTTGGAGAAAATTGTAGAGCCACTCAATTCATCAAGCATATCATCTAGCCTAGGAATAGGATGACGATAACGAATAGTAATATTATTAATGCCTCTACAATCAAGACACATACGCAATGTACCATCCTTTTTCGGCACTAGAATAATAGGAACATCACAAGGACTAAGGGATTCGCGTATATAACCTTTGTCGAGTAGCTCCTTTACTTGACGCATAATCTCCTTCGTCTCTTCTGGATTGGTACGGTATGGTGCGCGGTTGGGTAGCGATGCACCGGGAATTAAGTCAATCTGATGCTCAATCCCTCGAATAGGTGGTAATCCCGGTGGCACGTCTTGTGGAAAGACGTCGGCGAACTCCTGCAAAATGTTAGTGACAGCAGGAGGCAAAGAGAAAGGCACGTCCTCGAATGAAAATAATGCCTCTTTGCACACAAAAGCATAGCAAACAGATTTGCTAAAATCTAGCTCATCAATATCAGATTTGGTGGCAAATAAACATGTACTTTTCAATTTAATTTCAGAAGCAACAGTAGATGGTTTATTATTAGGCTTCATTTGTTGCTCAAATTCTTTTGCCACAATCTGATTTTCACTCTTATTTTTCTCCTGTTTTGCTTTATTAGCTCTATTAATATCATCTTTCAAAATGGAATGAGGAGTCATAGGAAGCAAAGTAATATTCTTATCCTTATGAACAAGAGTATACTGATTGTTTCTACCATGGTGTACAGAATTTTTATCAAATTGCCATGGTCTACCAAGTAATAAGGAACATGCTTGCATAGGTACCACATCACAATCAACATAATCAGCATATGTAGAGATACTAAACTGCACACGAACAGTACGTGTTACCTTAACCTTGCCGCTGTTGTTGAACCATTGGATGTAGTAAGGATGTGGATGTGGTCTTGTGGTGAGAGATAGCTTCTCCACCATCTCCATGCTAGCCAAGTTGTTGCAACTCCCTCCATCTATGATCACGCGAACAGAACGTTCCTTCACAACTCCCTTTGTATGGAACAAATTATGCCTCTGATTTTGCTCAGCTTGTGTAACCTACACACTCAAAACACGTTGAGCAACTAAACATTCATACCTGTCAGCATCTTCAGGAGCCATGTATTGCGTCTCATGATCAGAATCGTCTCCGCCGTGTTCTTCACGTGTAATAAGAGCCAAAGTCTCCTCATCATAGTCACTAGCGGATTCATATCCACCATCCTCAGTAGCAATCATCACACGCTGAGATTTGCAATCTCTCGCAAAATGTCCTCTTCCCTTACAACGATCACAAATAATATCACTGGTGTGCCCTGTTGATGCCATGGAAGAAGAAGAACTCTGTGCAGGCCCAATAGGTGTGCTCTTGGCAGATAATGGTGGTTGTGCCTGCTTCCTTGTATCACGGCTGGAGGTAACAGCTGATGGAGGTGTCGGTGCAGTAGAATGTGTGGAAGTAGAGGATGCACGCGGTGTCCATGATGAAGGTCGACCTGCAGAAAAGTTAGTCCGCGCCAATGCCTGTCGATCCTGCACTTCACGTTCAGCTTTACAAGCAAGATGGAATAAACGAGTGATATTAGTATAATCCTTATACTCGAGAATGGTTTGAATCTCTCTATTTAATCCACCCATAAAACGTGCAAGCATAGCTTCATTCTCCTCAACAATACCACATCTAATCAGGCCAGTTTGTAATTGCTGATAATATTCTTCTACATAATTTTTTCCTTGTCTTAAGCGCTGAAGTTTTTGAAGTAATTCACGTTGATAATATGGTGGAACCCAACGAGTACGCATAGCAGTTTTCAAAGCAGCCCAAGTAGCTGGAATAGGATATAATCTACAATGTTCAGACCACCAAACACATGCAAAACTAGTGAAAGCACAAACAGCAGCGGGAACACGTCTCTCCTCGGGATAATGTAAACATGTAAAACGTTGTTCAGTTTCTAACTCCCAAGTAAGATATATATCAGGAACATATCTACCCTCAAATGGTGGAATATTCAATTTCAGTTTAGGAAGATGGTCATGTACCTCAGGTGGTGGTGCAGCCCTACCGTTGCGATGATATGCATGAGGACGACCTGGTGGTGGTGGTGCTGGTTGTTGCACGTAGTTCTGATATTGGTCAACCTCATCCTCGTAATGGTCCTCCACCTCTGCAGTAGCAGCAAGAGCTACAGAAACATCAACAACAGCACCAGAAGCTTGACCAGTCTCAAGGGGAACGCGCTGTGCTCGTCCCACTTGATTCGGAAGGCGCCGTTGTTGTTGTTGTTGTTGTTGTTGAAGAGGTGGGACAGCTGCAGCAGCCGGTGGTGGTGGAAAACGCGCAAGCAATTCAGCAAACTTGTTATCGAGCTTTGTGTCAAACGTCTTCTCCATGCCAACTATCTTCTCCATGGCCTCGTCCAATGTGTTTAGCACATCTTGCACCTGTACACTCATCATTTGCTGAAACTTATCATGAAGCTCCTTGTTCGTCAAGTTCTCCCAGTCAGTCTCGTCGACTTGTGATCCTGGCATGGTTAGCAGCAATAGAAACATACAAGAATATGATCCTATAGACTACTAATAAGTGGTGGTGGTGGCGGGTGTCACAAATCCGACAAGCAAATCTCAAATTCTTACCAGTTCTTACCCAGCAGCAGGTGGTGATCGGCAACCGTGGTAGTCAAAACTCTCAAAGCTTGGATAAAGCGATTACCAGGGAGAGTCAAACGCACGACGTAGATGTATGTGGAGCTGGGAAGGCTTATAAGATGGTAGCAAAAGTGGTCAGCAATAATCAATTCAGAGATGCAAAGTTGAATAAACGCTCAACGACGATACTGTGCTGGTCCTAGGCTACACCGTACTAGAGACGCGAGCCTAGAACACTAACAAAATCACGGCGCTGCACGTAATAAAGGGGAAAGCACACTCTGATTTTTTTTCACCTCTTTTTTTTCGGAATCAGGGCAGCGACGACAAAAAAGTGCGGTAAAAAACAGTATGATGGCACGTGTCTCAAAAGACTCAGAAAAGCCCAAAAGTAGGATAGGGAAAAAATATTTTCACCTGTCGAAATTTTGGCCTAAAAACTGCCCGGGGGTCTCCAGACCTTTTTTTTTTGAGACCTACGCAGGCAAGGAAACACAAATCCGAAACCTAGATGGATCTCGAGAACAAACCTAATATGAAAAGAACTCGGATTGGCGGTGGATATATGGTGGTAGGATATGACAGCGGTGGTAGGTTATGGCAGCGGTGGTGGTATGTGGTGGCGGTGGTGGGATATGGCAGCAATGGTGGTATGGCAGCGGCGATGAATATGGTGCGGCGGCGACGTGACAAACTGTGAACAGAACTCGAAACTCTAAAGAACTAGACGCTAAGACCAGCAACTTGACACGACAATGCAACCGCAAATTCAACAAAGCAAATACAGAAAAGATTATGCAAAGGCTCAGATTGGTTCGGATGGGATGAACTAACCCTAATTTTTTTTGGCTTTTTCGTGGACTGTAGGTATGAGGAACAGACTCGATCTAATCTACGAAAAACTGTAAAATCTCACCGAGCAACCTGGAAATCTGATACCACTTGATAGAGGCAAAGGTGTCCCGTCTTTCGATGAGATGGTGGCTATCATTTGGATGAAGTCGACTTTGACGATCCGACTACGAATGTGCGTGGACGTCGCGCCTTAGCAATCGCTAAACCAACTCCGAGAGGTTATTGACCACGCCGGAGCACGATCAACCTGACCACGAAGGTCTGTTTCCTGCAGGCAAACGAAGAACAAGCAAGAAACTGAGATTGCAATCTGGATATTGCGAATTCAAGAGGAAAGCTTTATTGATCAAGTGGGGTTCTGTGACGTCTTGGTCTGGTCGTTGAACACAAATGAATTACGCGAAGTTGTAGCTATGGCGAACTTTAATCTAAACAAAACCCAAAGTCTAAACGACGCCCTAAGGGCTGTATATATGGGGGAAAGAGGGGGGAATTTCGTGGCCCTCGGTGGAGGGGTCCGAAACCAACCCTAACTCTTGTTTCCCCACACATACGAACTCTAAAAACAGCCTATACTCAAGTATTTCGAAATTACATGGGCCTGGCCCAATAATAAGGTGACGCAGCACCTATAATAGCCTCTGGACAAAATTTATGAAGTGGCATCTTGTATATTTCGTCCAAGGCTTCTCGCACTCATTATGGTGGCTTCAAAGTCCTGAAATCATCAATTGAAACTCCATTCTTGTTCCCCTTGCGCATGCCATCATCTCCATGCTTGATCTTGCTCCAATGTTCATCCTTCTTGTCCAAGCTAGGCCCTTCATTTGTAAGCAAGACAAATGTATCCAATTTAGGCAGCATCATATTCTCATGAACATTAGATTCATTACCAAGAAACGAAAGTACCTGGTAATTTAATTGGCGTGCGCGAGCTCTAGTAATTGGTCCTGTATATGTGTCAGTTGGAGCTGTGGGTGTAACCTTGTTAGTGATGTCCTCATCACGGCCGGACTTGGCGGTTTACTTGAGACGGTTTACACTTGGCGATTCACTGGTAACCCGGCGGGCGGATCACGGATGACAAGGCCCAAGGCCCAGAAGGCCGGTTCAAGTTATGGTGGGCCGGTTTATGAAGAAAGCACAAGGAATATTCTCCTACAAAGGAAGCAAGACTAGGACTCCTTGTAATAAAGTAATCCTAATCCTACTAGGAGTAGTCATGTAACCCGCCCCTTCAACATATATAAGGAGGGGCAGGGCTCCCCAAAGAGGGACAAGTTCTCACAAGTTAGAGGCGCCATAATCTCTAGGGCTAGACACAAAGAGTCGGTTTACCGGCAACACCATGAGGGTCATAATGAGATCTAGCCTCAAACAGCATGTAGGGCTATTACCGGATGATGTTTCCCGAGGCCCGAAGCTGTCTAAATCCTTGTCTTGCGTTGCGTCTCTCGATTCCGCTCAACCCCTCTCAAGCTACCACATAGATGCGTTGGCCTCGCGACTAAGTCCTTACCCTAGGACATCTGTCGTGACAATTCCACGACACTATGCACCAGGTTCATCGTGATCGTAATTATATTTATAATTTCTGGCCTCGCGAACGTGAAAGCATCGCTCAAGCTTGGGGGAGGCTTAAGTTAATGTTATATTCATGCCCCAATCATGAGCTTAAAAGAAAGATGATCATCCAAAAAATGTATGCACGGCTTTCTCTCAATAATCGCACCATGCTCGATAATTCTTGTTCTCGCTCTTTTATGATGAAGACTATTGAATTCAAATGGGATTTATTAGAAAGAATTAAACGCAACTCTGAATATTGGGATCTCGACGAAGGTAAGGAGTCAGGTATGACTGACGAGGTTACAGACCTAGGGTAGGGTCACGGGCCTGGCCAAAGTACCCCACCCAAGGTCACTACCCCAGAAGATTGAAAGACAAAACCTACAATGGTAAAGATTGTCGATTGAGACGACCCAAGAGGACATCCCACTGGACTAAACGTCACCTGCAAGACGAATCAACTCCACTCGACCAATCCAAGGCACTCGACCCCCGAAGGTCAAAGGTCCCTTAGGACAATAACAGCCTGGTATTTACTCACCGTAGTGAATGCCTTTATAGCTCTTTACTGCAGACGTTACCAGTACTGTCTGCCTTAATGTACATTGAACCCTTAGTAACGTGGAGCATGGCTGGGGTTCTGGCGCACTATATAAGACACCCCCTCCTACAGTACATGGGTTCGCATCTTTGTAACTCACACCTATACACATATGAGTCGACCGCCTCCGGGCACCAAGACGTAGGGCTGTTACTTCCTCCGAGAAGAACCTGAACTCATAAAACACTTTGTGTACAACTCCACCATAGCTAGGGCCTTGCCTCCTCATTCGTACCTCCTAGTCGTACTGTCAGGCTCAAAACCACGATAGTTGGCGCCCACCGTGGGGCAAGGCGTCTTAGCGACTTCTGGTGAGGTTGCAACCTTTTTCTCCGACCTCCTTTGATGCAGAGCATCCCGAGGTCATCCCCATGGACCCTCCTTCACCTCCTCAAGTGCCTCAAGGACCAATGACACGTGCTCGTGCTAGAGCTCTCGAGACCGAGGTGACGTCGCTCCTAACCCTACTTCCATACGAATCTTGCGAGACATGGTTGCTACCTCAGAAGGATGTGCTTTGTGTGCTCAGGTGTGGAGAAGACCACATTGGAGAAGGGCGTGAAGATGGACAAGTCCCCAAGTTCACGGACAAGATGTTGCATCGAGAAGGACAGAAGAAGGTTCCAGGCCCCGGACATCCGCCCCCCTGGCCCGGACATCCGGCCCCTGGACAATCATCTACAAAAGGCCAGCAGACAAAGCTACAGGGCCCGGACATCCGGCCAGGGCCCGGACATCCGGCCAGGCCTGGCCCGGACATCCGGCCTCGGGCCCGGAAATCCGGCGCCACTGTCCAAAAGACACCCGAGGGTCAACCCCTCCAGCCCGGACATCCGGCCCCTCGCCTCGGACGTCCGACGCCTCACGAAGCCCCGGACATCCGGCCCGTCGCCCGGACATCCGGCCCCTGATTTGCATGCGTGCATCCCCTAGGCCGAGGCCCGTGTACCCATTCACTCCGTACACTATATATACTCCTTTCCCCATTCCGTTTAGGGTTATCTTTTGGATAGCTCATTTCAGACCTTTGTGTGGATTCTCTCCTACGAGACCGCGCGCCTCTTCGGAGAAGATCCACCTCGGATTCAAGACCTCCACATCGGGGAAGATCCTACGGGATACCAAGACCTCCTCACGGAGAAGACTATCCTTGTACCACCGACGTTGACTATGGACCGTGTATCTCGATATGTATCGTGGATCTAGCACTTGTGTGATCATCTTTGTGTTGATTTGAGTGTTTCCTCTCGTGTTTTCCCCGTTTCCTCCTTGTGTTCTCCGTGTTCGTCGTGGGATACTCTCCAAGCGTGAAAGATCTGCTGACTAGGGTTCCACCCTACATCATCCTTCATCATGGTTTCCGGCGGTGGTCTGGCGTTGGGCCGCCAGATCCGTCTCGGCTCGCTCGTCTTCATCGCCGATGACTCCGCATGGCTCCAAGAGGCCCCTCTCGATGTCGAAGCTTTGCCCGTCTGTGGGGCTCCGCATTTCCGCGCCAGCGCCTGCGGCGTCCTCCTTCAACAGCCGACGACTCAGTACCCGTCGATCCCTACAACGTCCCCCATCCCCGCCGGACGCTGTCGCAAGCGATCCAGTCGCTCACGGCTCCAGCGATAGGTGAAACACGCGGTGGCCCGCCAGACGGCCACCCCTCAGGTTGCGGCTATTGAGCCCGCCGGTTACCTCTACAGGCCGGCCGATCCGTCGACCGAGCTCGTGGATTCGGTTTCCGAGTGCGGGAGTAGCGATCCCGCGGCGGAAGTCCTTATGGTCGACTCACGCCACAGCCCGCCGGGTTTTCCTCGCGGTGGCGACGACGGCAGTGGTGGCGGCCATTCATACGACAACGACGGATACATTCCTCAACCCCTTACTGCCGAGCAGAGGGACGAGCTCTGTCGCCGCAACGAAGACGCGCTCTTCACTCCCATCGTGGGAGATTCTCCAGAGGCTCTGGCCCTGGAGGACACGCGCTTGGCCACCGTGGCTGAACGCGCGCGCTTGGAAAATATCCAGCGCGCACTCGACGACCAGGCCCGCCGACTGGCTCCCGAGTCCAGTCGACGACCGCGGCAATCGCACCCGCGCGAGACTCAGGTGTTCCGCACACCAGTCCAGAACCTCGAGGCCGCGGCTCGCATCGCAGGTCTATTCAACCATCTCAGTCGGAAGCTGGGAGAGGCCTTCAGCAGATCCGAGCTTTGCTCCGAACGGCTGAAGAGCAAAATGCGGCTGTTTCTCAGTCGCGCAACAGGATTCACAACAGATCGGTGGCTGCAGACACCGCTTGGTCAGCCCACAGTCCAAGATCGCCCCAAAGGTGTGACCAACGTGGCCCGCGGCAAGACCGACATCTGGGTCGGAATGACGAGCAATACGACCGTCGACCCGGTCATCACGACCGCCGTCGAGTGCCTATGCCTCCTCCGGGAAGCGGATCGTTCTCGCCCCGGCGGCACGAGGGCAGGCGCGTGTGCGACGACGAGCGGAGGGTTGCCCCAGATCCCCGGAGGCCGGGCTTCGACGCAAAGTCTATCCTTGTGCAGGGGCTGGTCAACCGGAACAGGGCATTCAGAGAAGAGCAAGGCAGAGATCGTCCGAGTGGAAGCCGAGCACCTGTCTCTGGACCCGAGTGTTTCTGCAGCACCATCAAGGCCGCTGAGATCCCCCCGAACTTCAGATTGGCGGCGGGGGTAAATAAGTTCACCGGCGAGTCAAAACCGGACACCTGGCTAGAAGACTACCGAGTGGCTGTGCAGATTGGAGGCGGCAACGACGACGTGGCCATGAAGCAACTTCCTCTGATGCTGGGCGGTTCGGCTCGGGCGTGGCTCAATCAGTTGGCCCCGGGAGTATTTACAGCAGGGAGGAGCTGGCTCGAGTGTTCATTCTGACCTTCGTAGGCACCTGCAAGCGGCCTGTTGGCCTCGCGGAGCTTCAGCATTGCGCGTAGAAGTCGAATGAAACCTTGAGGGATTACATCCAGCGATGGACCACCTTACATCACACGGTGGAGAACGTGTCTGAGCACCAGGCAGTTTGCGCCTTCAAGGAGGGCGTGCGTAACCGAGAGCCGAATCTGAAGTTTGGTCGAACATGCGATATGTCCCTGTCTCGGATGATGGAGATTGCCAGTCGGTATGCCAACGGCGAAGAGGCTGATCAGCTCCGCAGTGGCAAGAAACCAGTCGGACAAGACGATCAAAATTCCAATTGGAAAAACAAGCGCAAGGCCGAGCCAGCAACTCAGCGCGAAGCTGCAGTGGTCACCCAAGGAAAGGGCAAAGGAAAGCCGAAGGGGCCCTGTGCTCCTAAGAAAGTAAAAGATCAAGCTGGGAATGATATACTCGACCAGCCGTGTCCCATCCACACGAACAAAGATGAAGAGGGAAACTTGGTATATCCCAAGCACACCACTCGACAGTGCCGGCTCCTGATCTAGATCTTTCAGAAAGATCAGACGACTGAGAAGGAAAAGGAATCAGAGGAGTCCGAAGACAATGAAGGGGATGGAGGATACCCCCAGATCAACTCCACTTTGGTGATCTTCGCAGACGTCGAGAGCAAAAGTCGACTGAAAGTCATCAATAGAGAACTCAACATGGTTGCCCCGGCAACCACCACGTTTTTGAAGTGGTTCAAGACCCCCATCACATTCGACCAGTCTGATCACCCTGCGCACATTGCCACCCCTGGGCAGTAGGCACTGGTGGTCGATCCAATGGTCGCGGGCACGCGTCTGACCAGAGTCCTGATGGATGGAGGCAGTGGCTTGAATATTCTTTATGCGTCAACCCTCCGGGATATGGGCATCCCAATGTCCAAGCTGAGCGAAAGCAACATGAGGTTCCACGGGGTCATCCCCGGGAAGAAGGCCGACTCACTTGGCCAAATCACACTCGACGTGGTCTTTGGCGAGTCGAAGAATTATCGCAAAGAGAAGCTGACGTTTGAAGTGGTGGACTTCAACATCGCTTATCATGCCATTTTGGGTAGGCCCGCCTATGCCAGGTTCATGGCTCGACCGTGTTATGTATACCTCAAGCTGAAGATGCCGGGACCCAACGGCGTTATAACCGTCACTTGGAACCATCAGAAAGTGGAAGAGTGCTTCCAGAAAGGCTCGAAGATCACTGACGAGCAGATGGCAGCAGTAGAGATGGAGGAGTACCAGAAGAGCGTGGATCCGAGTGATCTGCTGAGGGCAAAGAAGCCGGCTTCCGAGTCAGCTTTCCAGTCGGCCGGGGAGACGAAGCCCGTACACATCCACCCCACCGACCCCAATGCAGCACCGACCCACATTTCCACTACACTTGACAACAAAAGGAAGAAGCGCTCATCTAGTTCCTCCATGAGAACTGGGACATCTTTGCATGGAAACCATCAGACATGCCGGGTGTACCCAGGGGACTGGCTGAGCACCATTTGCGAGTTGACCGAAAGGTGAAGCCTGTGAAGGAACATCTCCGTCGGTTCGCTGCGGAGAAGAGAAAGGCAATTGGCGAGGAAGTGGCTCGGCTCCTGGCAGCTAAGTTTATCCGCGAGATCTACCACTCCGAGTGGCTCGCCAATGTCGTCATGGTCCCCAAGAAGGAAAAGTCTCTCCGCATGTGCATCGATTTCAAGCACATCAATCGGGCCTGCGCGAAGGATCATTTTCCTCTCCCTCGCATCGATCAGATAGTTGACTTGACTGCGGGATGCGAGCGTTTGTCCTTTCTGGACGCGTATTCCGGGTACCATCAGATCCGTCTGTTCAGGCCTGATGAAATCAAGACAGCCTTCATCACCCCCTTCGGGTGTTTCTGTTATGTCACCATGCCTTTCGGCCTCAAGAATGTCGGCGCTACCTTCATGCGCATGATCCAGAAGTGCCTGATAAAGAAAATCAATCGGAACGTCGAAGCATACATGGATGACATTGTGGTCAAGTCACGGAAAGGTTCCGACCTGCTAACCAACCTCGCTGAGACATTCGCAAACTTAAGAAGCTATGATATCAAGCTCAATCCGTCGAAGTGTACATTTGGAGTTCCTGGTGGCAAGTTACTCGGTTTTCTCGTTTCCGAACGGGGAATCGACGCCAACCCAGAGAAGGTCAGCACCATCCTCCGAATGAAATGCCCCAAGCGTATACACGATGTCCAGAAGCTTATTGGTTGCCTGGCCGCTTTGAGTCGATTCATTTCTCGTCTCGGTGAGAAGGCATTGCCTCTCTACCGACTGATGAAGAAATCAGACAAGTTCGAGTGGAATTCCGAAGCCGAAGCAGCGTTTGAAGAGCTCAAAGCCCTCCTGTCCACCCAGCCGGTGCTTGCTGCCCCAGTTAGCAAAGAGCCTCTCTTACTATACATTGCAGCCACCGGACAAGTCAACAGCACTGTACTCACGGTCGAGCGGGAAGAAGAGGGTAAGGCCTACAAGGTCCAGCGCCCAATCTATTACATATCCGAAGTTTTGACTCCCTCCAAGCAAAGGTACCTGCATTACCAGAAGCTCGTGTACGGGATTTACTTGACCGCAAAAAGGTTGCCCATTACTTCTCGGACCATACTATCACAGTCATCAGCGACGCCCCGTTGTCAGAGATCCTGAACAACCGAGACGCGACAGGTCAAGTGGTAAAATGGGCGATTGAACTTCTTCCGTTAGATATCAAGTTTGAAGCGAAGAAAGCCCTCAAGTCTCAGGTTATAGAAGATTTTGTGGCCGAGTGGATAGAACAAGAGGTGCCGACTCAAGTTTAGCCGGATCACTGGACTACGTTCTTCGATGAATCCAAGATGCTGAACGGATCCGGCGCAGGCGTGGTCCTGGTATCTCCCAGGGGAGACAAGCTCAGTTACGTCCTTCATATCCACTTTGACTCATCGAACAATGAAGCTGAGTACGAAGCACTTTTGTACGGGTTGCGCATGGCCATCTCACTCGGCGTCCGTCGCCTGATGGTCTACGGCGACTCAGACTTAGTGGTGAACCAAGTGATGAAAGAATGGGACGTCAGGAGCCCGTTAATGACCAGTTATTGCAGTGCAGTACGAAAGCTTGAAAAGAAGTTTGAAGGTTTAGAGCTCCATCACGTGCCCAGAGCCAAGAATCAGCTTGCCGACGACATTGCGAAGATTGGGTCAACTCGGAAGCCTATACGCAACAATGTGTTTCTGGAGCATCTGCACACCCCTTCTGTCAAAGAAGACCCTTTCACGGAAGAACCCCCGCAGCCAGTTAGTGCGTCAGATCCGACTGAAGTCGAAGTGGCTGCAGTGGTCGACCTGATCATGGAGGTTTTAGTAATTATGCCCGACTGGACTGTGCCATACATATCATATCTGCTCAGTCAAGAACTCCCGGAAGATGAGGAAGAAGCGCGCCAGATCGTTCGTCGATCCAAGGCATTGATGGCTTCTCGCCCCTCGTTGGTTACCCCAAGTGGAAGGTTGAGATGTAGCGTAGCGGCAAATTTCCCTTGGCAAAGATACCAAGGATCGAATCCCGTGAGACTTCGAGGGACGACAAGTAGGTGTCAACGGCGCCAGAAACTTAGCAGTTGACGGGACCAGCACACAGATACAGATAACTTTGCTCCCAACGAGTACAGAGAGGTTGTCAATCCCTCCAGCCTTGTTGTTTACAAAGGATCAAACACAAGAGATAATAATGATAGCTATGACTACAACTAGGAAATAAAAACAGGAAGTAAATAGAAGGTGTGATCAGCGGTGGTAATATGGACCGGGGTCCCATGATGTTCACTAGTGATGTCTCTCTCCCAAAAGACGATAAAACAGCAAAGCGAGGTAAACAAATTACAGCTGGGCAATTGACAGGATTATGTGCGCAAACCAATGCTAACTATGCTGCAAAGAAAGGTAGAGGCTCAAAAGCATGGGCGGTACGCCAAGGCAAGTAGACCGAAATCCATCTGCATCTACTACTAATCATCCACCTTGAGATATCTATCCAGAACATCTCGCTGGTATTAAGTTGCGAATCCCACCCAAAGTGTAAACTCAAAGCAACAAACACTGCATTAAAAGAACTTTGCGTAAAGTAAACAATCCTTGCACCCGCAAGTACAAGCACCGTTGTTTTCTCCCTTGTGGCAACAACACATCCCCTAGACTCATGTTTCTGTCACTCAAGCTAGTCATCAGGGGGCATGAACCCACAATCAAGCATAACGCTCCCTCTTGGAGTTACTACCTACTACTTGGCCAAAGCAATAAACAGCAACGGAGAACATGCAAGAATTACTCAAGAACAAAGATATAAAAGAGGTGAATCAAATATATTACTCAAACACAATATGAACATAGTCTCATAATCCATCAGATCCCAGCAAACTCAGCAAAGCAACAGCAGAAAGATTACAGATGTGCCTCGATCATGTAGGGCAGCTCACGAGGTCTAAACCATGAAGAGCAAAGAGGGGAGGAGAACATCACATAGCTACTGATCATGGACCCATGGTCCAAGGTGGACTACTCACGACTCATCCGGGAAGCGTCCATGGTGGTGGAGAAGCTCCCGGCGGTGGTTCTCCCCTCCGGCAGGGTGCCGGGAAGAGTTCTCCTGATGCTCCCGATCTTGGAAGCGCTGCGGCGGCGGAACAGAGGCGAGATCGCGAAAAAGGGTTCTGTCCTCGAGGGTTTCAGGACGAGAGGGATATATATGCGAAGGGGGCAGCCAGAGGCGGAGCAGGGGCCCCTGGCGCCCCCCTGGCGCGACCAGGGGTGGGGCCGCGCCATGTGGCCGCCTGGGCCTCCCCTGGCTCACCTATGGCCCATCTTTGGTTCTTCGCGAAGCTTCCTGTACGCTGATTTTTCCTATATTTTTCCTGGAATTTTTGGAGCACTTTTAATATGGGGGAAACCTGAAATAGAAAAACAGCAGAAAACAGGAACTGGCAATGTGGTGCACTGAGTTAATAGGTTAGTCCAAATATGATCAAAAGCATATGGAAGTGCATCAATATCATAGCAATATCACACAAAAGAAGCATGGAGCAAGCAGAAATTATAGATACGTTTTGGACGTATCAACATCCCCAAGCTTAATTCCTGCTTGTCCTCGAGTAGGTAAATGATAACAAGCATAATTTCTGTGGTGACATGCTACCAACCATATAAGAACTTTTTAAGTAAAGCAATCAAGGCATGTAATTCAATTCAATTCATAACAAGCAAGAGTCTATATTAGCATTGTAACAAGCAACATAAGAACATAAAGGTGCAAGAGCTCTCGCTGTCCGTGACTCGAATGTCTCCAAATGGTGTTTGCGTGCAACAAAGGGGATAGGGATATACGAGAGAGTAAAACATAGTTTTTGTATTGTTGAGAACTTAATCTACTAAAGTTTCACACTTGGTCTTCTTTGGAATCTTATCTTGACTCATCCCCAGACCACTAGCCAGGTACAAGTCAAAATGATCCACTCCCTTTCGATATTTTGAGCACTCATGCAATGGATGAGCGTAAGCAAGAAAGTTGACACTTAGGATGGCAAAGAGAGAAAAATGATGAAGGGGGAAGACAAAAAAGGTGTGAAAGGCTCACATCAATGAGGACAATCATAGGCGAGAGAAAGCCAAATGATAGATATGATGTGAGGAGTTGGGATTGCCATGCAACGGATGCACATATGAGCTAAGGTAAGCTCTCCAATGGAACTAGTGGGGGTGCATCCAACTTGCTCGCTCAAGAAGACCTAGAGCTCTTTTGAGGAGGCTCATCATTGGAATATACAAGCCAAGTTCTATAGTGTGAAGGTCCCCACATAGCTATATGCATGAATGATAATCTCTATGGAGTACAAGGTATAAGATGAAGTACGAGTGTGGATCTCTCAAAAGGAATAGTAGTGTGCCCCCTTCTCTCTTTTTATTTCTTTTTCTCTTTTTTCTATTATTTTTTTTTGTGGCCTCAATGGCTCTTTCTATTTAACTCTCATTTGTCCTCTTTGGGATCTTTTGATTTGTCCTCTTTGGGATCTTTTCCTCACTTTAGGGACGACACTCTATATATTACAAGAAGTATAGAAGATCTTTCACACTTTAGAAAAGTACTAAACATAAAGAAGATGAAACTATCATGATGTATGCAAATGTATGCCTCTGCCAGTGTAGCAGGATATGCAATGATACTAGCGCGTCATGTAGCAACGATTAGGGCAAGGCCCAACTAGCATGCGGCTCATCGATCAAGCAAAAGGCATGTATGACATGAAGATCAAGTCATGAGAAGATGGATGTTGCATGGCAATGTATCTCGGAAAGGCTATGGAAATGCCTTGATAGGTAGGTATGGTGGCTGTTTTGAGGAAGGATATAATGAGGCTTATGATGACAGAGCGTATCGTGCCAAGGATTTGGATGCACCGGCGAAGTATGCGCCAACTCTCGAGGTGAGAAAGCGCAATGCACGGTACCGAAGAGGCTAGAAAATTTGGCTAGGTGGAAGTGTCAACTTTCGAATACTCACATTAGTCCGAAGAACTCATGCACTTATTATCGGTAACTCTCAATCTAATTAGGAGGTTCACAAAGAGACAAGTACCCCGAGGAGGAGTGTATGGGGGTTTGGTTATCCTTGCGCATCCTCGACTCATGGTAGGTGAGTGTACTCTAATATTCGATCCCTCCAAAGATTAGTGATCCATCTAGTAGCTAAAGTTCTCAACTATTTTGTAGGTTTTCGAAAATAAACATGGATTGCCCAAAATACGACATCTATCACTAATAGGCTAAAGCTCTTGACACCAAAAGTTCAGACATTACTCATGGCAATACCTCAAAACTATTGCAAGTTACTACTAAAATTAAATAGCAACCTCAATTACCTACTTTAAGTTAAGACACACAACTCAGTGCAACAGGCAAACTCTCTTAACAAGATAAACATGAAAACTCAAGAGAGTTCAGCAACCAACTAAACAAAAGCTCTTTAAAAAGAAAAGCATGAAAACTAAGAGCTAAACATGACAGCAGCTATGGAAAGACAAAGAACACACACAGGAAAGATAAGCATGAAAATCCTATGTTGTTATCTAGGTTGAAGTGGAGCGTGTTTCTCTCCCACACAAAGAAAGTTGGGTTCTAACTTGTTATGAATAGCAAGCAAAGCTAAAGAAAACTAAAAAAAACTAAGAGCAAGACGCTCCAAGCATAGCACATAACGCATGAAGTGAAAAAATATAGTGGAACGAAAGACGAACTAATAATTGTTGATGGAGAAGGGGATGCATGGGGGCATCCCCAAGCTTAGACGCTTGAGTCTTCTTGAATATTTCTTGGGGGTGCATGGGGGCATCCCCAAGCTTGAGCGTTTGACCCTCCTGAATCTTCTTTTATCATCTTCCCTCGCACACTTGAAAACTCCCTTCATACATAACTCATCATAATCTGATTAGCGAGGTTAGTACCCACAATAAAATAATTTTTTCCCTACTGGAAATAAAGATAATCTTGAAGAGCTACTGTTTCTCAAGATTGCCAAAAGGTTTTTGCAAAGAAAAAGCAAGCTCAAGGTTTGCAAAACGAAGAAAAGGCAAAACAGGACAGAATCTGTGAAAAACAGACCAGCAGGTAGTAAATAATTTTTTCGGGGCACTTCTGCATCTCAAATCAAAAAACTCATAACAGACGCTCGAAAGACAATTGTATAGAGCACGCTGTCAAAACAATTCAGATCAAAAAGATGATCTGGTGATTTTATTCAAATTTTTCTGTCCAAGGACAGAATCTGTTTTCTGGACAACACGTCACAACTTTTGAACTTTCTTGCAATCGGCGGCTAAACTTGGCACAAAGCTGAAAAGAAAAGATACAATGATGATGCTACTATAGTAACAAACATCAAGACACAACAAAAGCAAAATAAAACCTAATTCGTTGTGGGCTGCCTCCCAAAAGCGCTTTCTTTTATGCCTTTAAGCTAGGCATGATGCAAAAAGATCAAGTTGTATCAATCGAACCATCATCAAGATCATCAAAAAGCTCTTCAATAGTACAACTAGTCTTAAGAGGACTTTCAAATAAAGGCCTAATAAAGATACTTCTAGGGAGAAAACCAAAAGGTGGAATGTCAATGGGAGATTCATTTATAAATTTATCAAAGAGAGGTATTTCTTCCAAAGTCTTCACAGTTTCAACCCCTTTGGCAATAGATGGATTACTTTTGGAACGAGGAGCCTTTGGAACGTAAACGAACTTAGGTTCCTTCTTTGCCGGAGTTTCTACCTTTTTGGCTTTGATTGAGGAGAAAGTAGTTCCTAAAGTGTCAAAGATTTCCTCAATCTTGTCTATCCTAGAAGAATCCAAGTCATGGGATTTGATGGTCTCCAAAGTTTTGAGAATTTTATGCATGGAGCTATCAAGCCTATTCAAATTCCCTTGGATCTTACGGTCCAACTCATTTATTTTATTAATGCTTGGCATCTCTAGCTCTATCTTTTCAAGTTTTTTCATAATGTGAGCTAGGGTAATGTCCTCTTGAATGCTAACAACAGGGGGATTTCCAACAAGATTTTCCATAATACTAAGAGATTCCCAAACTGGGGCTTCTAGGAAATTTCCATTGATAGCAGAATCTAGAATAAACCTATTCCAAGAAGTAATTCCAACATAAAAATTTCTAAGCAGGATAGTAGTAGATTGCTTCTTGGTGGCTCTTTTTTGAGAATCATTAATTCTATACCAAGCATCTTTTAGACTTTCACCACCTCTTTGTTTAAAGGTGAGCACTTCTGCCTCACCAAAGGAAAAAGGACCAGACATAATGCCAACTAAAAGCAAGATAACTATTTTTGTGATTTTTGGTAAGGGACACTAAAGCAAAAACTGAAAGGTAAACTAACAAGACTAAAAAGCAAAGATAAAAGATAGCGTGCAACTCCCCTATCTTGAAGAGTGGAGTCCCCGGCAACGGCACCAGAAACTTGCTTGATGGCTTCTCGCCCCTCGTTGGTTACCCCAAGTGGAAGGTTGAGATGTAGCGTAGCGGCAAATTTCCCTTGGCAAAGATACCAAGGATCAAATCCCGTGAGACTCCGAGGGTCGACAAGTAGGTGTCAACGGCGCCAGAAACTTAGCGGTTGACGGGACCTGCACACAGATACAGATAACTTTGGTCCCAACGAGTATAGAGAGGTTGTCAATCCCTTCGGCCTTGTTTTTTACAAAGGATCAAACACAAGAGATAATAATGATAGCTATGACTGCAACTAGGAAATAAAAACAGGAAGTAAATAGAAGGTGTGATCAGCGGTTGATGAGGACATGACTACCTTGGATACGACCAAAAATATTGCATACATGTATATTTTTGAGGTGATTTCTAATTCAAACTATGCAACAATTTATTTATGTCATCCAGAACAAAAATACTTCACAGACTTTTGTGCCATGTCTAATTCCAGGTGTATGGGACATTTGTACAATCCAGATATGAAGATAAGGGAAAAAGAGAAGTTTAGGTGATGTTTAAAAAGTTCTCTCACGTCACTTTTGGGCCAAGAGAAGATAGAGTCCAAGTCTCTCACGTTCTGCATCCAGATTCGGACTGCACAGACATACCTGACTCAAAACGGCAAGAACTCCTTCATACGGACTCCGAATTGGATGATTCTTTTTTTTGTTGGAAACTAGATTTCATACACTTTCCAAGCCAATTGGATTCACCTTCAAATTCGTCCGGAGCGTTGAGATACCGACGAAACAATCTGACGCTGCAGCAGAATCCGAGTCAAACTACAAGTCCAAAGGTGTTACATCACCTCCACTTGGGCCCATGAGCCTTGTACGACCTAGGGTTAGTTTTTGGCTGCCTTGGGATGTCCTTCCACCTCCTTGGCCGCCACCCCTTGCTCCTATATAAGTAGATCCATCTAGTAGCTTTTTCTTTGGGATTTGTTTATTCAAGAGTTAGCCATTGCAACTTCGTGTACTTCGTTTGTGTCCAACGACCAGACCAAGACCGCTTACGGATCCCCACCTTTATCAATACATCATTTATATTTGCAATATTCAGATTGGTTTATCATATTCTTGCTTGTTCTTCGATTGCATGCAGGAATAGACCTTCGTGGTGAGGCTGATCGTGCTTCTAGCATTGTCAGTAACCCCTGGAGATTGGTTTAGCGATTGCTAAGGCGCAACGTCGTGCACGTACGTAGTCGGATCGTCAAAGTCGACTCCACCAAATCGTTAGTTATCATCTCATCGAAAGATCGGGCCCCTCGCCTCTATCAAGTGGTATCAGTTTTCAGGTTGCTCGGTGAGAATTTCCAGTTATTCCTAGATAATATTTATTTTCTTACCTATTGTCCAAGGAAAAGCCACAAAAAAAGTTAGATCTATTCATCCTTTGTCCTAGCCAGTCTGAGCCTTTGCAATTTTCTTTTCATTGTTTGCATTATTGAATTATCGGTTGCATCGGCGTGTCGAGTTGCTGGTCTTAGTGTCTAGTTCGTTAGAGTTTCGAGTTCTGTTCACATTAGTCACGTCGCCGCTGCATCGTTATCCCTTTCGCTGTCCACCACCTCATCCATCAATTTCCACCTCGTGCAACCCATCGTTCATTGTCACAATCATAGTTGAAGTCGTTTGCATCTTTGCTTGATCCAATCTGCATCTTATCTAGTTTGTCTTGGAAAGAGAGAGAAAGAAAAAAAAGACAGAGAAAAAAAAAGTAAAAAAAAGAGGAGAGAAAGAAAAAGAAAAAAGAGTGTGAGAAAAAAAGAAAAAAGAAAAAGAAGGAAAAGAAAGTTGGAGAGAGTGTTGTTTTATATTCTGCTTTGATAGAGGCAAAGGTGTCCCGTCTTTCGATGAGATGGTGGCTATCGTTTTGGAGGAAGTCGACTTTGACGATCCGACTACGAACGTGCGAGGACGTCGCGCCTTAGCAATCGCTAAACCAACTCCGAGAGGTTGTTGACCACGCCGGAGCACGATCAACCTGACCACGAAGGTCTGTTTCCTGCAGGCAAACGAAGAACAAGCAAGAAACTAAGATTGCAATCTGGATATTGCGAATATAAGAGGAAAGCTTTATTGATCAAGTGGGGTTCTGTGACGCCTTGGTCTGGTCGTTGAACACAAACGAAGTACGCGAAGTTGCAGCTATGGCGAACTTTTAATCTAAACAAAACCCAAAGTCTAAACGACGCCCTAAGGGCTGTATATATGAGGGAAAGAGGGGGAAATTTCGTGGCCCTTGGTGGAGGGGTCCGAAACCAACCCTAACTCTTGTTTCCCCACACATACGGACTCTAAAAACAGCCTATACTCAAGTATTTCGAAATTACATGGGCCTGGCTCAATAATAAGGTGACGCAGCACCTATAATAGCCTCTGGACGAAATTTATGAAGTGGCATCTTGTATATTTCGTCCAAGGCTTCCCGCACTCATTATGGTGGCTTCAAAGTCCTGAAATCATCAATTGAAACTCCATTCTTGTTCCCCTTGCGCACGCCATCATCTCCATGCTTGATCTTGCTCCAATGTTCATCCTTCTTGTCCAAGCTAGGCCCTTCATTTGTAAGCAAGACAAATGTATCCAATTTAGGCAGCATCATATTCTCATGAACATTAGATTCATTACCAAGAAACGAAAGTACCTGGTAATTTAATTGGCGTGCGCGAGCTCTAGTAATTGGTCCTGTATATGTGTCAGTTGGAGCTGTGGGTGTAACCTTGTTAGTGATGTCCTCATCATCCTCCCCTTCTTGAATTGAAGTCGTCCTCGACGGAAGCTTATCTTCCTCACCCAAGTAAGGCTTCAAATCTGCAATGTTAAATGTGGGACTAACCCCAAAATCTGCAGGCAGCTCAATTTATATGCATTATCATTTATTTTCTCTAACACCTTGAAAGGACCATCAGCACGTGGCATTAGCTTTGACTTGCGCAAATTAGGAAACCTATCCTTACGCAAATGTAACCAAACAAGATCTCCAGGTGCAAAGACAACACGTTTTCTACCCTTATCTCCAACAAGTTTATATTTAGCATTCATGCGCTCAATATTTTCCTTAGTTAACTCATGCATTTTTAAGATCAATTCAGCACGTTGTTTAGCATCAAAATTAACCTTCTCCGAAGATGGAAGAGGCAACAAATCAATAGGTGCACGAGGTAGGAAACCATAGACAATTTCAAAAGGGCACATCTTAGTAGTAGAATGCAACGAACGATTATAAGCAAATTCAATATGAGGCAACCATTCTTCCCACATTTTCTTATTATTCTTCAAAACAGCCCTAAGCATAGTAGACAAAGTTCTGTTGACTACTTCAGTTTGTCCATCAGTTTGGGGGTGACAAGTAGTACTAAAAAGCAGTTTAGTCCCCAACTTAGCCCATAAACATCTCCAAAAGTGGCTAAGAAATTTAGTATCACGATCTGAAACAATAGTATTTGGCACACCATGCAAGCGAATAATTTCACGAAAGAACAAATCAGCAACATTAGCAGCATCATCGCTTTTATGACATGGTATAAAGTGTGCCATCTTCGAGAACCTATCCACGACAACAAATATGCTATCCCTCCCCTTCTTTGTTCGATGTAAACCCAAAACAAAGTCCATAGATATATCTTCCCAAGGAACACTAGGGACAGGCAAAGGCATATATAAACCATTAGGATTGAGTCGTGACTTAGCTTTCTGACATGTAGTGCTGATAGAGGCAAAGGTGTCCCGTCTTTCGATGAGTTGGTGGCTATCGTTTTGGAGGAAGTCGACTTTGACGATCCGACTACGAACGTGCGAGGACGTCGCGCCTTAGCAATCGCCAAACCAACTCCGAGAGGTTGTTGACCACGCCGGAGCACGATCAACCTGACCACGAAGGTCTGTTTCCTGCAGGCAAACGAAGAACAAGCAAGAAACTAAGATTGCAATCTGGATATTGCGAATATAAGAGGAAAGCTTTATTGATCAAGTGGGGTTCTGTGACGCCTTGGTCTGGTCGTTGAACACAAACGAAGTACGCGAAGTTGCAGCTATGGCGAACTTTTAATCTAAACAAAACCCAAAGTCTAAACGACGCCCTAAGGGCTGTATATATGAGGGAAAGAGGGGGGAATTTCGTGGCCCTTGGTGGAGGGGTCCGAAACCAACCCTAACTCTTGTTTCCCCACACATACGGACTCTAAAAACAGCCTATACTCAAGTATTTCGAAATTACATGGGCCTGGCCCAATAATAAGGTGACGCAGCACCTATAATAGCCTCTGGACGAAATTTATGAAGTGGCATCTTGTATATTTCGTCCAAGGCTTCCTGCACTCATTATGGTGGCTTCAAAGTCCTGAAATCATCAATTGAAACTCCATTCTTGTTCCCCTTGCGCACGCCATCATCTCCATGCTTGATCTTGCTCCAATGTTCATCCTTCTTGTCCAAGCTAGGCCCTTCATTTGTAAGCAAGACAAATGTATCCAATTTAGGCAGTATCATATTCTCATGAACATTAGATTCATTACCAAGAAACGAAAGTACCTGGTAATTTAATTGGCGTGCGCGAGCTCTAGTAATTGGTCCTGTATATGTGTCAGTTGGAGCTGTGGGTGTAACCTTGTTAGTGATGTCCTCATCATCCTCCCCTTCTAGAATTGAAGTCGTCCTCGACGGAAGCTCATCTTCCTCACCCAAGTAAGGCTTCAAATCTGCAATGTTAAATGTGGGACTAACCCCAAAATCTGCAGGCAGCTCAAGTTTATATGCATTATCATTTATTTTCTCTAACACCTTGAAAGGACCATCAGCACGTGGCATTAGCTTTGACTTGCGCAAATTAGGAAACCTATCCTTACGCAAATGTAACCAAACAAGATCTCCAGGTGCAAAGACAACACGTTTTCTACCCTTATCTCCAACAAGTTTATATTTAGCATTCATGCGCTCAATATTTTCCTTAGTTAACTCATGCATTTTTAAGATCAATTCAGCACGTTGTTTAGCATCAAAATTAACCTTCTCCGAAGATGGAAGAGGCAACAAATCAATAGGTTCACGAGGTAGGAAACCATAGACAATTTCAAAAGGGCACATTTTAGTAGTAGAATGCAACGAACGATTATAAGCAAATTCAATATGAGGCAAGCATTCTTCCCACATTTTCTTATTATTCTTCAAAACAGCCCTAAGCATAGTAGACAAAGTTCTGTTGACTACTTCAGTTTGTCCATCAGTTTGGGGGTGACAAGTAGTACTAAAAAGCAGTTTAGTCCCCAACTTAGCCCATAAACATCTCCAAAAGTGGCTAAGAAATTTAGTATCACGATCTGAAACAATAGTATTTGGCACACCATGCAAGCGAATAATTTCACGAAAGAACAAATCAGCAACATTAGCAGCATCATCGCTTTTATGACATGGTATAAAGTGTGCCATCTTCGAGAACCTATCCACGACAACAAATATGCTATCCCTCCCCTTCTTTGTTCGAGGTAAACCCAAAACAATGTCCATAGATATATCTTCCCAAGGAACACTAGGGACAGGCAAAGGCATATATAAACCATGAGGATTGAGTCGTGACTTAGCTTTTTGACATGTAGTGCAGCGAGCAACAAAACGCTCAACATCCCGTCGCATCTTTGGCCAAAAGAAATGTGTAGCAAGTACGTCCTCCGTCTTCTTCACGCCAAAGTGTCCCATTAATCCTCCTCCATGCGCCTCCTGCAACAGCAAAAGACGAACAGAGCTAGCTGGAATGCATAGCTTGTTAGCTCGAAACACAAATCCATCACTAACGACGAACTTGTTCCATGTTCTCCCTTCTTTACAATTCTGCAATACATCTTTAAATTCAGCATCATGCACATATTGATCTTTGATGGTCTCCAAACCAAATATTTTAAAGTCAAGTTGTGAAAGCATAGTATAACGACGAGACAATGCATCAGCAATGATGAGGACATCACTAACAAGGTTACACCCACAGCTCCAACTGACACATATACAGGACCAATTACTAGAGCTCGCGCACGCCAATTAAATTACCAGGTACTTTCGTTTCTTGGTAATGAATCTAATGTTCATGAGAATATGATGCTGCCTAAATTGGATACATTTGTCTTGCTTACAAATGAAGGGCCTAGCTTGGACAAGAAGGATGAACATTGGAGCAAGATCAAGCATGGAGATGATGGCATGCGCAAGGGGGACAAGATTGGAGTTACAATGGATGATTTCAGGACTTTGAAGCCACCATAATGAGTGCGAGAAGCCTTGGACGAAATATACAAGATGCCACTTCATAAATTTCGTCCAGAGGCTATTTTAGGTGCTGCGTCACCTTATTATTGGGCCAGGCCCATGTAATTTCGAAATACTTGAGTATAGGCTGTTTTTAGAGTCCGTATGTGTGGGGAAACAAGAGTTAGGATTGGTTTCGGACCCCTCCACCAAGGGCCACGAAATTCCCCCCTCTTTCCCTCATATATACAGCCCTTAGGGCGTCGTTTAGACTTTGGGTTTTGTTTAGATTAAAAGTTCGCCATAGCTGCAACTTCGCGTACTTCGTTTGTGTTCAACGACCAGACAAAGGCGTCACAGAACCCCACCTTGATCAATAAAGCTTTCCTCTTATATTCGCAATATCCAGATTGCAATCTTAGTTTCTTGCTTGTTCTTCGTTTGCCTGCAGGAAACAGACCTTCGTGGTCAGGTTGATCGTGCTCCGGCGTGGTCGATAACCTCTCGGAGTTGGTTTAGCGATTGCTAAGGCGCGACGTCCACGCACGTTTGTAGTCGGATCGTCAAAGTCAACTTCATCCAAACGATAGCCACTATCTCATCGAAAGACGGGACACCTTTGCCTCTATCACTTGGGAAGATATATCTATGGACTTTGTTTTGGGTTTACCTCGAACAAAGAAGGGGAGGGATAGCATATTTGTTGTCGTGGATAGGTTCTCGAAGATGGCACACTTTATACCATGTCATAAAAGCGATGATGCTGCTAATGTTGCTGATTTGTTCTTTCGTGAAATTATTCGCTTGCATGGTGTGCCAAATACTATTGTTTCAGATCGTGATACTAAATTTCTTAGCCACTTTTGGAGATGTTTATGGGCTAAGTTGGGGACTAAACTGCTTTTTAGTACTACTTGTCACCCCCAAACTGATGGACAAACTGAAGTAGTCAACAGAACTTTGTCTACTATGCTTAGGGCTGTTTTGAAGAATAATAAGAAAATGTGGGAAGAATGCTTGCCTCATATTGAATTTGCTTATAATCGTTCGTTGCATTCTACTACTAAAATGTGCCCTTTTGAAATTGTCTATGGTTTCCTACCTCGTGAACCTATTGATTTGTTGCCTCTTCCATCTTCGGAGAAGGTTAATTTTGATGCTAAACAACGTGCTGAATTGATCTTAAAAATGCATGAGTTAACTAAGGAAAATATTGAGCGCATGAATGCTAAATATAAACTTGTTGGAGATAAGGGTAGAAAACGTGTTGTCTTTGCACCTGGAGATCTTGTTTGGTTACATTTGCGTAAGGATAGGTTTCCTAATTTGCGCAAGTCAAAGCTAATGCCACGTGCTGATGGTCCTTTCAAGGTGTTAGAGAAAATAAATGATAATGCATATAAACTTGAGCTGCCTGCAGATTTTGGGGTTAGTCCCACATTTAACATTGCAGATTTGAAGCCTTACTTGGGTGAGGAAGATGAGCTTCCGTCGAGGACGACTTCAATTCAAGAAGGGGAGGATGATGAGGACATCACTAACAAGGTTACACCCACAGCTCCAACTGACACATATACATGACCAATTACTAGAGCTCGCGCACGCCAATTAAATTACCAGGTACTTTCGTTTCTTGCTAATCAATCTAATGTTCATGAGAATATGATGCTGCCTAAATTGGATACATTTGTCTTGCTTACAAATGAAGGGCCTAGCTTGGACAAGAAGGATGAACATTGGAGCAAGATCAAGCATGGAGATGATGGCATGCGCAAGGGGAACAAGAATGGAGTTTCAATTGATGATTTCAGGACTTTGAAGCCATCATAATGAGTGCGAGAAGCCTTGGACGAAATATACAAGATGCCACTTCATAAATTTCGTCCAGAGGCTATTTTAGGTGCTGCGTCACCTTATTATTGGGCCAGGCCCATGTAATTTCGAAATACTTGAGTATAGCCTGTTTTTAGAGTCCGTATGTGTGGGGAAACAAGAGTTAGGGTTGGTTTCTGACCCCTCCACCAAGGGCCACGAAATCCCCCCCTCTTTCCCTCATATATACAGCCCTTAGGGCGTCGTTTAGACTTTGGGTTTTGTTTAGATTAAAAGTTCGCCATAGCTGCAACTTCGCGTACTTCGTTTGTGTTCAACGACCAGACCAAGGCGTCACAGAACCCCACCTTGATCAATAAAGCTTTCCTCTTATATTCGCAATATCCAGATTGCAATCTTAGTTTCTTGCTTGTTCTTCGTTTGCCTGCAGGAAACAGACCTTCGTGGTCAGGTTGATCGTGCTCCGGCGTGGTCAACAACCTCTCGGAGTTGGTTTAGCGATTGCTAAGGCGCGACGTCCTCGCACGTTCGTAGTCGGATCGTCAAAGTCGACTTCCTCCAAAACGATAACCACCATCTCATCGAAAGACGGGACACCTTTGCCTCTATCAAGTGGTATCAGATTTCCAGGTTGCTCGGTGAGATTTTACAGTTTTTCGTAGATTAGATCGAGTCTGTTCTTCATACCTACAGTCCACGAAAAAGCCAAAAAAAAAATTAGGGTTTGTTCATCCCATCCGAACCAATCTGAGCCTTTGCATAATCTTTTCTGTATTTGCTTTGTTGAATTTGACGAGACTGACTGGGAGAACTTGACGAACAAGGAGCTTCATGATAAGTTTCAGGAAATGATGAGTGTACAGGTGCAAGATGTGCTAAACACATTGGACGAGGCCATGGAGAAGATAGATGGCATGGAGAAGACGTTTGAAACAAAGCTGGATAACAAGTTTGCTGAATTGCTTGCGCGTTTGCCACCACCACCGGCTGCTGCAGCTGTCCCACCTCTTCAACAACAACAACAACAACAACAACAACAACAACGCCGACTTCCGAATCAAGTGGGACGAGCACAGCGCGTTCCCCTTGAGACTGGTCAAGCTTCTGTTGCTGCTGTTGATGTTTCTGTAGCTCCTGCTGCTACTGCAGAGGTGGAGGACCATTACGAGGATGAGGTTGACCAAAATCAGAACTACGTGCAACAACCAGCACCACCACCACCAGGTCGTCCTCATGCATATCATCGCAACGGTAGGGCTGCACCACCACCTGAGGTACATGACCATCTTCCTAAACTGAAATTGAATATTCCACCATTTGAGGGTAGATATGTTCCTGATATATATCTTACTTGGGAGTTACAAACTGAACAACGTTTTACATGTTTAAACTATCCCGAGGAGAGACGTGTCCCTGCTGCTGTTTGTGCTTTCACTGGTTTTGCATGTGTTTGGTGGTCTGAACATTGTAGATTATATCCTATTCCAGCTACTTGGACTGCTTTGAAAACTGCTATGCGTACTCGTTGGGTTCCACCATATTATCAACGTGAATTACTTCGAAAACTGCAGCGCTTAAGACAAGGAAAAAATTCTGTAGAAGAATATTATCAGCAATTACAAACTGGCCTGATTAGATGTGGTATTGTTGAGGAGAATGAAGCTATGCTTGCACGTTTTATGGGTGGATTAAATAGAGAGATTCAGACCATTCTAGAGTATAAGGATTATACTACTATCACTCGTTTATTCCATCTTGCTTGTAAAGCTGAACGTGAAGTGCAGGATCGACAGGCATTGGCGCGGACTAACTTTTCTGCAGGACGACCTTCATCATGGACACCGCGTGCATCCTCTACTTCCTCACATTCTACTGCACCGACACCTCCATCAGCTGTTACCTCCAGCCATGATACAAGGAAGCAGGCACAACCACCATTATCTGCCAAGAGCACACCTATTGGGCCTGCACAGAGTTCTTCTTCTTCCATGGCATCGACAGGGCACACCAGTGATATTATTTGTCGTCGTTGTAAGGGAAGAGGACATTTTGCGAGAGATTGCAAATCTCAGCGTGTGATGATTGCTACTGAGGATGGTGGATATGAATCCGCTAGTGACTATGATGAGGAGACTTTGTCTCTTATTACACGTGAAGAACACGGCGGAGACGATTTGATAGAGGCAAAGGTGTCCCGTCTTTCGATGAGATGGTGGCTATCGTTTTGGAGGAAGTCGACTTTGACGATCCGACTACGAACGTGCAAGGACGTCGCGCCTTAGCAATCGCTAAACCAACTCCGAGAGGTTGTTGACCACGCCGGAGCACGATCAACCTGACCACGAAGGTCTGTTTCCTGCAGGCAAACGAAGAACAAGCAAGAAACTAAGATTGCAATCTGGATATTGCGAATATAAGAGGAAAGCTTTATTGATCAAGGTGGGGTTCTGTGACGCCTTGGTCTGGTCGTTGAACACAAACGAAGTACGCGAAGTTGCAGCTATGGCGAACTTTTAATCTAAACAAAACCCAAAGTCTAAACGACGCCCTAAGGGCTGTATATATGAGGGAAAGAGGGGGAAATTTCGTGGCCCTTGGTGGAGGGGTCCGAAACCAACCCTAACTCTTGTTTCCCCACACATACGGACTCTAAAAACAGCCTATACTCAAGTATTTCGAAATTACATGGGCCTGGCCCAATAATAAGGTGACGCAGCACCTATAATAGCCTCTGGACGAAATTTATGAAGTGGCATCTTGTATATTTCGTCCAAGGCTTCCCGCACTCATTATGGTGGCTTCAAAGTCCTGAAATCATCAATTGAAACTCCATTCTTGTTCCCCTTGCGCACGCCATCATCTCCATGCTTGATCTTGCTCCAATGTTCACCCTTCTTGTCCAAGCTAGGCCCTTCATTTGTAAGCAATACAAATGTATCCAATTTAGGCAGCATCATATTCTCATGAACATTAGATTCATTACCAAGAAACGAAAGTACCTGGTAATTTAATTGGCGTGCGCGAGCTCTAGTAATTGGTCCTGTATATGTGTCAGTTGGAGCTGTGGGTGTAACCTTGTTAGTGATGTCCTCATCATGCTTGGCGGTTGTTTTCATCATTATCTTTACTGCCGTTGTGATCTTCACTTATATCTTGCTGTTCAGAGCTACTTCGTATCCTTTATTGATGCTAGTTGTGCTACACCGTGACATCATTAGTGTTCTAGGCTCGCGTCTCTAGTCCGGTCTAGCCTAGGACCAGCACAGTACCGTCGTTGAGCGTTTATTCAACATTGCATCTCTTAATTGATTATTGCTAATCTTTTGCTACCATATATAAAGCCAACCCAGCTCCACATATTTCTACACCGTGTTTACGTACGTTCACCTGGCTTACTCAATCTTTGGAGTTATTTGACACCGTTGGTTGCCTATCACCACCTGCTGCATGGTAAGAACTTGTAAGATATTGATATTTGCTTTACTGTGAGCGCTTTACCACCACATCCTAGTAGTTCATAGGAACATTATTTTTGGATTTTGTTTCTTGTTTCTACTAATCATAGCAGGTTCAAGAGTCAGTTGGGCTTCATCGATCGTGGGAGACGTGTCATCACCTCAGAAAATACAACCACCATCACAAGAGGTACAAAGACATCAGAATGCGCACAAACAGGTTCTTATTTCCATGCCACCTTTTCATGGTCGTTTTAAACCTGATTTATATATTGAATGGGAGTTCAACATCAATAATATATTTGCTTCCCATAGTTTTGATGAACGTAAAAAAATTAAGGTTGCGGTTGGTTCTTTCACTGGTTATGCTTTAGTTTGGTGGAGTGAATATTGTCGGTTACACCCTAATTATATACCTACTACTTGGATTGATTTGAAAATTGCCATGCGACATACATTCGTCCCTGCTTATTATACTCGGGACATGCTTACAAAGTTGCAACATTTAAAACAAGGTAGTGACACCGTAACGAAATATTATGATGATTTACAAACTACCTTGTTGCATTCCTCTTTACAAGAAAGTGAAGACGATTTTATGGATAGATTTTGGGCAGGATTAAATCGTGATATTCAGGAGTTACTAATTCATGAAGAATGTTATCCTATGGACCATTTGTTTCGTCTTGCTTGTAGTGCTGAACAGGAAATAAAATGACGTATTGTCCGTAAGGAGAATAAGCGCCAGGTGCACATTCCAAGAAATGATAGGTTGTTCCTTCCACTACTAGGCGTACTATGACAGACACATCCGTTGTTGTGAGGACTACATCACCTCCACCATGTGACACATCACCTCCGACAGTGCCTACATCATCTGAGTTGATCATAAGAGGTAATGACAAAGGTACAGATCTTCCACCTCCACATGAGTATGGTGAATGCCTTGTCAATTTAAATGAACCATGCGATGAGCTATCCACTACTTTGATCACACCAACTATTTTAGAGGAATATGTTCATGATTTGACTTTGCCATGCGATCAAACAATTGTGAGTGAACCAATTGAATTAACTATTGATGCGAAAGAACCATTTGAATCAGGGAATAAATCAGATTTGGATCAAATACGTGTGAAAATAGTTGTGCCAATGTTTAATCATTTTGATATGACCTCTAATCTTGGTGATGGTTCATCAAGGTTGGGATGGTTTAATGATGAGCATTGCCAATCTTTTGTAACGATTAAGAGCTTCACTTATATGTGCAAATTGAGTTGCAATATTTTCATGCCTTCTACTTCTTATGATAATATTTTGGCATTATATTTTATGAACTACGAAAGTTACTCATCTATACATGTGTCATATGTGCGAAAATTAAGGGAAGTAAAAATGGATGACATATACATATACAACATGTACACCTTGTCTATTTTCTTACCCACATTTCAGATTAAGCCACGCCGAGGACGGCTTTATTTTCAAAAAAGGGAGGATGATGAGGACATGACTACCTTGGATACGACCAAAAATATTGCATACATGTATATTTGTGAGGTGATTTCTAATGCAAACTACGCAACAATTTATTTATGTCATCCAGAACAAAAATACTTCACAGACTTTTGTGCCATGTCTAATTCCAGGTGTATGGGACATTTGTACAATCCACATATGAAGATAAGGGAAAAAGCGAAGTTTAGGTGCTGTTTAAAAAGTTCTCTCACGTCACTTTTGGGCCAAGAGAAGATAGAGTCCAAGTCTCTCACGTTCCGCATCCAGATTCGGACTGCACAGACATACCTGACTCAAAACGGCAAGAACTTCTTCATACGGACTCCGAATTGGGTGATTATTTTTTTGTTGGAAACTAGATTTCATACACTTTCCAACCCAATTGGATTCACCTTCAAATTCGTCCGGAGCGTTGAGATACCGACGAAACAATCTGACGCTGCAGCAGAATCCGAGTCAAACTACAAGTCCAAAGGTGTTACATCACCTCCACTTGGGCCCATGAGCCTTGTACGACCTAGGGTTAGTTTTAGGCTGCCTTGGGATGTCCTTCCACCTCCTTGGCCGCCACCCCTTGCTCCTATATAAGTAGATCCATCTAGTAGCTTTTTCTTTGGGATTTGTTTATTCAAGAGTTAGCCATTGCAACTTCATGTACTTCGTTTGTGTCCAACGACCAGACCAAGACCGCTTACGGATACCCACCTTTATCAATACTTCATCTATATTTGCAATATTCAGATTGCTTTATCATATTCTTGCTTGTTCTTCGATTGCATGCAGGAATAGACCTTCGTGGTCAGGCTGATCATGCTTCTGGCATTGTCAGTAACCCCTGGAGATTGGTTTAGCGATTGCTAAGGCACAACGTCGTGCACGTTCGTAGTCGGATCGTCAAAGTCGACTCCACCAAATCGTTAGTTATCATCTCATCGAAAGATCGGGGCCCTCGCCTCTATCAGCGGTGGTAATATGGACCGGGGTCCCATGATGTTCACTAGTGATGTCTCTCTCCCAAAAGACGATAAAACATCAAAGCGAGGTAAACAAATTACAGCTGGGCAATTGACAGGATTATGTGCGCAAACCAATGCTAACTATGCTGCAAAGAAAGGTAGAGGATCAAAAGCATGGGCGGTACGCCAAGGCAAGTAGACTGAAATCCATCTGCATCTACTACTAATCATCCACCTTGAGATATCTATCCAGAACATCTCGCTGGTATTAAGTTGCGAATCCCACCCAAAGTGTAAACTCAAAGCAACAGACAACTGCATTAAAAGAACTTTGCGTAAAGTAAACAATCCTTGCACCCGCAAGTACAAGCACCATTGTTTTCTCCCTTGTGGCAACATCACATCCCCTAGACTCATGTTTCTGTCACTCAAGCTAGTCATCAGGGGGCATGAACCCACAATCAAGCATAACGCTCCCTCTTGGAGTTACTACCTACTACCTTGCCAAAGCAATAAACAGCAACGGAGAACATGCAAGAATTACTCAAGAACAAAGATATAAAAGAGGTGAATCAAATATATTACTCAAACACAATCTGAACATAGTCTCATAATCCATCAGATCCCAGCAAACTCAGCAAAGCAACAGCAGAAATATTACATATGTGCCTCGATCATGTAGGGCAGCTCACGAGGTCTAAACCATGAAGAGCAAAGAGGGGAGGAGAACATCACATAGCTACTGATCATGGACCCATGGTCCAAGGTGGACTACTCACGACTCATTCGGGAAGCGTCCATGGTGGTGGAGAAGCTCCCGGTGGTGGTTCTCCCCTCCGGCGGGGTGCCGGGAAGAGTTCTCCTGATGCTCCCAATCTTGGAAGCGCTGCGGCGGCGGAACAGAGGCGAGATCGCGAAAAAGAGTTTTGTCCTTGAGGGTTTCGGGACGAGAGGGATATATATGCGAAGGGGGGCAGCCAGCGGAGCAGGGGCCCCAGGCGCCCCCCTGGCGTGGCCAGGGGTGGGGCTGCGCCAGGTGGCCGCCCGGGCCTCCCCTGGCTCCCCTCTGGCCCATCTTTGGTTCTTCGCGAAGCTTCCTGTACGCTGATTTTTCCTATATTTTTTCTGGAATTTTTGGAGCACTTTTAATATGGGGGAAACCTGAAATAGAAAAACAGCAGAAAACAGGAACTGGCACTGTGGTGCACTGAGTTAATAGGTTAGTCCAAATATGATCAAAAGTGTATGGAAGTGCATCAATATCATAGCAATATCACACAAAAGAAGCATGGAGCAAGCAGAAATTATAGATACATTTTGGACGTATCAGGCATACACCGTCATCCAGGGTCAACTCTTCAGGGAAAGCGTCACCGGAGTCACTCAGCGCTGCATCACCCCAGAGGAAGGTCGACTGATCCTGAAGGAGATTCACTCGGGAACTTGTGGCCACCACGCTTCCTCTCGGACTATAGTGGCCAAAGCATACTGAGCCGGGTTTTATTGGCCCCGAGCCAACGAGATGGCCAAAGATATTGTGGACAAGTGCGCGGGCTCCCAGTTCTACTCCAACATGTCCCACAAGCCGTCGTCTGCTCTGAAGACCATTTCACTAGTCTGGCCCTTTGCCGTTTGGGGCTTGGACATGGTCGGCCCCTTCAAGACGGGAAGAATCGGATTCACTCACCTGCTCGTGGCAGGCGACAAGTACACCAAATGGATCGAGGCCAAGCCCATCAAGAACCTCGAGTCGAGCACTGCCATCAGCTTCATCAGGGAATTGATATTCAGATATGGAGTCCCCCACAGCATCATCACGGACAATGGCTCCAACTTCGACTCGAATGAATTCAGAGCTTTCTGTGCTTCTCAAGGAACACAAGTCGACTATTCCTCCGTGGCGCATCCGCAGTCGAATGGACAGGCAGAAAGGGAAAACGGTTTGATTCTCCAAGGCCTGAAGCCACGGCTCATGCGTGACCTTAAGCATGCTGCTGGGGCTTGGGTAACCGAACTACCGTCTATCCTATGGGGTCTGAGGGCAACTCCAAACCGATCGACTGGTCGTACCCCTTTCTTCATGGTCTATGGGGCCGAAGCCGTGCTGCCAAGTGATTTGTTGCATAATGCCCCCCGAGTGGAACTCTTCTCCGAAGCCGAAGCAGAGCAAGCTCGTCAAGATGCAGTCGACCTCTTGGAAGAGGAACGAGAGATGGCCTTGATCCGGTCGACCATCTATCAGCAAGACCTGCGTCGATTCCATGCTCGCAACGTCCGAAGCCGAGCATTTCAGGAAGGAGACCTGGTCCTCCGAGTGCATCAGAAACGACCGCACAACCTTGCCCCGGCCTGGGAAGGCCCCTTCATCATCACCAAGGTGCTCCACAACGGAGCATATCACCTTTACAACGTCGCCAAGAAGAAAGACGAACCTCATTCGTGTAACGCGGACCTGCTCCGCCGCTTCCACACCTGAGACACTCGAACAGTCGAGTTGTAATAAAGATTTCCCGATTTATTTCAAAGACAAGTTTACAGTGATCCTTTAATGATTGTTGTTTTCTAAGATGCTGGTCTTCAAAATCCCCCAGTGGGTGCTTAGCCGCGAACCCGATTCGCTTAAGTTTCAAAAACCACTCCGAGTGAAGAGCAACCCTCTCACTCGGTGGCTTAGCTGCGGTCCTCCGAGCTACGTCATAAGTATAATGTGGCTTTGTCTTCCGAGCTCCGCCACAAATACAACGTAGTTTGGAATCACCTAAGTTACAAAAACTACTCCGAGTGAAGAGCAATCCTCCCACTCGGGGGCTTAGCTGCGGTCCTCCGAGCTACGTCATAAGTATAATGTGGCTCTGTCTTCATAGCTCCGCCACAAATACAACGTACTTTGGAATCGCCTAAGTTACAAAAACCACTCCGAGTGAAGAGCAACCCTCTCACTCGGGGGCTTAACTGCGGTCCTCCGAGCTGCGTCATAAGGATAATGTGGCTCTGTCTTCCGAGCTCCGCCACAAATACAACGTAGCTTGGAATCGCCTAAGTCACAAACATTCACTCCGAGTGAAGAGTAACCCTCTCACTCGGGGGCTTGGCTGCGGTCCTCTGAGCTACGTCATAAGTATAATGTGGCTCTATCTTCCGAGCTCCGCCACAAATACAATGTATTTTGGAATCGCCTAAGTTACAAACAGTCACTCCGAGTGAAGAGCAATCTTCTCACTCGGGGGCTTAGCCACGACCCCATGACTTACCTAAGTTACAAACATTCACTCCGAGTGAAGAGCAACCCTCTCACTCGGAGGCTTAGCTGCGGTCCTCCGAGCTGCGTCATAAGTAT
>LR738710.1:405981088-406123532 GCA_902687465.1 Secale cereale
GTAGCTTGGAATCGCCTAAGTTACAAACATTCACTCTGAGTGAACAGCAACCCTCTCACTCGGGGGCTTAGCTGTGGTCCTCCGAGCTACATCATAAGTATAATGTGGCTCTGTCTTCCGAGCTCCGCCACAAATACAACGTTGCTTGGAATCGCCTAAGTTACAAAAAACTCTCCGAGTGAAGAGCAATCCTCTCCCTCGGGGGGCTTAGCCGCGACCCCGTGACTCGCCTAAGTTACAAGTATTCACTCCGAGCGAAGAGCAACCCTCTCACTCGGAGGCTTAGCTGCGGTCCTCCGAGCTGCGTCATAAGTATAATGTGGCTCTGTCTTCCGAGCTCCGCCACAAATACAATGTAGTTTGGAATCGCCTAAGTTACAAACAGTCACTCCGAGTGAAGAGCAATCTTCTCACTCGGAGGCTTAGCCACGACCCCGTGACTTACCTAAGTTACAAACATTCACTCCGAGTGAAGAGCAACCCTCTCACTCGGAGGCTTAGCTGCGGTCCTCCGAGCTGCGTCATAAGTATAATGTGGCTCTGTCTTTCGAGCTCCGCCACAAATACAACGTAGCTTGGAATCGCCTAAGTTACACACATTCACCCCGAATGAAGAGCAACCCTCTCACCCGAGGGCTTAGCTGCGGTCCTCCGAGCTACGTCATAAGTATAATGTGGCTCTTTCTTCTGAGCTCCGCCACAAATACAACGTAGCTTGGAATCGCCTAAGTTACAAACATTCACTCCGAGTGAAGAGCAACCCTCTCACTCGGGGGCTTAGCTGCGGTCCTTCGAGCTACGTCATAAGTATAATTGATGCGGAGCATCCTTCGTTCATCCCCATGTACACCACTTGGACGCAAGGTGATCCCGTTCCTCGATGCTTCCCCTTTCTTTTCTCGCGAGACATGGATGCTACTATAAGCGCGGACCTTGTGCTTGATCAGGAACACCCAAGGAGACCATGGAGAACCCAAGGACCAAGGCCAAGTGCGCGCAGGAGAGAAGGAAGAAGGGCCAGCACCTTCAGGCCCCGGACATCCGGCCCCCTGGCCCGGACATCCGGCGCCACTGTCCAGAAGACACCCGTGGCTCAACCCCTCCAGCCCGGACATCCGGCCCCTCGGCCCGGACATCCGGCGTCTCGGGAAGGCCCGGACATCCGGCCCCCGCCTGGACATCCGGCCCCCGCCCGGACATCCGGCCCCTGTCTGCGCACAGTGTATCGGGCCTGAGGCCCATGTATCCCTCTCCCACTTACCCCTTCGTGGACCTAGACTATATATACTCCTCCCCCTCCTCCATTTGAGGGTTAGCATTGATTTAGATCATATGTGAGATAGAGCTTTGCTCATCCATCCCGGATCTACTCCACGAGAGAGACCGCGGCCCCTCTACGGAGAAGATCCACCTTGGATTCAAGACCCCTAAACGGGAAGATCCTTCACGGATTCAAGACCTCCTCTAGGAGATGAACTCTACCTTGTATCTTTCCCTTTGTTGTTCATGTATCTTGTGATCTTGTGTGTTTGATTGTCTAGTGGATGTGTGATTGGACTTGTTCTTGAGTGTTTCCCTCGTGATTCCCCTTTGTGTTCTTCGTGTTCATCGTGGGATCCCCCTCCATTTCGTGAAAGATCGGCCACATAGGGTTCCGCCCTACATCATATGGTATCATGAGCCACGGTTTCTCACGAATTTGGAGCCTCCCCACCGTTTTCTAGCCTTGTTTTTGTTGTGTTCTTCCCCAATTTCGAAAATTCCCCACCAAAAATAGCCCCAAATTTTTTTGTGATCTGTTGGTTTGATGAAGTTTTGTTGATTTTGATCCGTGGATTTGCTTGGTTTCAAGTGGATCTAGCATTTCCCCAAGTTTCCCCATCTTTCCTCCACAAAATCGCTCAAATTTCGCCCCCAAAATCATCAAATTTTGCCCCCAATTCAAAAAGTTCGCCCCGATTCAGATCTGGAATCTTCGTGCCGGACATCCGGGCCACTGGCCGAACATCCGGGCCATCGGGCCGGACATCCGGCTCCTGGAGGGCAAAATCCCGCGCGGTTCTGGACATCAGGTCCCGGAAATCCGGACCCGGTCCCGGATGTCCGACCCCTGGGAATTCAGACTTTTCCGTTTCACCGTTTTGTCCATAACTAATTCATCCGAACTCCGATTTCGACGTTCTTGAGCTCGTTTTGAAGCTCTTGACATCCCCCATAACACAAAAATACCACCATAATCATTTGACTCCATCTTATGTTGTGGATTTTGGCATGTTTGCCTAGGGCCTTCACCACATCATCCGCATAACCACCACCGACTTCCGCAACCTAACCAATTTTGTTCCCATACCATTTGTGGTTGTTTGAGTAGTGATTTGAGTCTCCTAAGATGTTTAGGCTACTTAGAGACAATTGCTTCTTCATCAACCACCACCACCACTTCCGCATACCCATTGCCCATTATACATAGCCAACCAAACTTAACCCAATTTTGTTCGAGCTTGTTTGAGTTGTGGCTTGTGTCTCCTAAGGTGTTTCGGCTACTTAGGGACCGTGACTTCAACTCCAACATCGTGTATAGCCCATCATTCCACTTCCGCAACCACCACGGCATTGCCGCTACCACCATTTGATATTTGTCCTTGAGATTTTGAGTTGTGGTTTTTCCGTTTCCTAAGGTGTTTCGGCTAATTAGGAATGGGTCTACATCAAGAGCACCACCTCTCATCATCGACACGGACGGTAACTTCGACGACATCATTGTATATTCCCCTGCAATTGCATTGTTAACCCCTAGCCCATTTTTTGCGTCACTTACCCATCGAGACTAGCCATTCGAGTATTGCCGGAAACGTTACTTGTGCACATTAGTGATCATACTTCCCATATCATACATACCACATCACCGTGGTGCATATCTTGGTATCATCTCTTGTGATACAAGGTTGTCATCGCATATACTCAATTGCTATCTTGGTTCGTGAAGTTTTGCATGAGAAAAGAGCTCAAAAGAGAAAGAGCCAAACAAGCTTTTAAGCACAAAGAAAAAGATACGCAAAGAGCTTTTAAGCAAGAACCATAGCATCATACTACATTAAGATTGTCATACTCGATCATTTTGGATCATACCACCGGAATACCATACATATAGCATACTTGGGATAGAAGTCGTTGCATTTTGCTTAGTAGGTTGTGCACAAGTTCGTATCCGCCTATTGTGCAATCGCGCTAGCGTCTCTCTAGTGTTGTGCAACAAGAGCATTTTCGTGGATTCCACATTTTGGCTCATTCCTTGGTTGCACGACCCCATCTATCTATCCGTGTGTGTGTTTCCGTGTGCCACCCATATTGCTATTGGTCTACTTGTTTCACTTGCGAATTTGTGAATCTTTTTCAACTTTATTAACTCTTGCTAACATTTCACATCAATTTTTTGTGCCACTATCCTCACCGAGCTCCACCATAAGCTTTACTTGTGTAGGTGTGAGAAACCGACAAGAATTGGTACCAATTGTGCTATTTCCTTGTTCCACATTTGAGTGATCATTGATCCATCTTCAACATCGGTCAAGGTACATTTGGTATAGTTCTTCTCTTTCTCCCACTCATACTTGCTAGCGTCTTGTGATGGATAGGCAAGGCATTTCATCTCCGGTCTTCGACATCGACGGCGCGAACAAGGACATCCACGCAAAAACCATCGGACTACAACGAGAAATGCAAGAGTGCTTGGGCAACATCGCCATCGAACAACGACACTTCGAGACAAGGACAATGGCTTCCTTCGACGACATGTGCGACTCCTTCAACAAACAAATGGCGGAGCTCCGACACTTGGTGGTCGATTACAAGTCTTCTTCCCCTTCGTCATCCTCTCGGCGGCGACGTTCAAGTCACAAGTCTTCGGAGCGCAAACATGATGCAAGTGCAAGTCTTCCACGGCCACACCGCCATGGCGACCATCGACATCGTCATGAAGGGCAAGTCACCTCCAAGCATCATGTGCACGACGATGACGAACGACATCTACCAAGAGCTCAAGCACGACAACGACATCATCATCATGAAGATGCTCGACAAGCGCATATCTACAAGTCCGAAGAAGCTCTACATCACGCCAAGGCCAAGCTTCAAGAGCTTAAGAGAAGACCGTGAGACAAGCACACCCAAGACGGAGCTACGGCTACAAGCACCACATCGGCATCTTCGCCAAGTGCTATCAAGGCATCTTCGCCTTCGGCCGTACGGCATCTTCGCCTACTTCCCATGAGTTCGCCTACATCGACGTCTTCATCATCAAGGCGATCATCTACGAGAGACGGTGACAAGATGGTCGATCAAGGGCCATCCCCTTCAACTACGGCGACGAGCATGAACCTCTTCAACAACATGAAGACGGCGCCCAAATATGACGACTACTCCGAGTCAAGCTACGCGAGCGCACACGAGACATTTCCTTTGGTCTCGGAGGAGAGTGATGATTTGCCACACCCTACGGCATTCACCTTTGGAGGCGTTATGGATGAGGCGGCGAAAGGAGTTGAGTTTGGAGACGTTTGCACCTACATCTCTCCAACACCCATATATCATGAGATGCCTCAATTTCCATGTGAGGAGCGCCACCACCACATGAGTGACATGAGTGACTCCACCATATGTGACATTGAGTGCATTTCCTATGAGAGGATGAGTGTGACCACCACTAGCCCCACACATGAGAGAATGCCACACATCCTATGTGAGGTTGAGAGCCATTTGAGTGACTCCACCAACCATACAAGTGAGAGCATCCAAGAGGGAGTGAGTGAGACACACCACTTAGTGAGTGAGGTAGTTGAGAGGGCATGTGAGGCCACTATGATTTCTAACGGCTTAACCTCTACTGCAAGTGTGTTTTCTTTGGTGCTAGGTCTCCTACATGACGACGCGCCAATCCTCGACGAGTCCATCCCGCCAATGGAAAACCCGATGGCCACTGTGGAAGAAGATGCAACCCCCACATGGTACCATCAAGCTGTAACCTCAAATACAACACATGAGCGGAGCTCTAAAGGTAACATAGGTGATGGTGCTTCTTTCGTCCCACTTGTGGACTATATCACCAATGATTGCTTGCATGATGTTGATTCACCTATGACCATGCTTCATGCTAGTGCAACTTCCTCATGTCTTGACTTACCTATTTATGATGAATATGATGATGAGCATGTTGAGTTGCCTAGTTGTGATGCTATGCTCCATAGGATATCATGTGAAAATTCTTTTGGTCACATCATGTTTGAGAATCCTTTAAACTTGTCATATGCTATGAGTGAGATCTCCCATATTGCATCATTTCAATCTCAACATAGTAACTATGCATGCCAAATTAAAGTAAATCCTATTTGCACTTGTGGCATAGATGACAAGATGATGGTCATTGGCTTGTGTTTCTCTTGCGATGATATTGCAATGCTTCCTTTACATGATTTGCGCAATTCATCTATTAGGCCATGCCATGATCACATTGCTCCGGATATGCATTGTTTTGGATGTTATCAATATTCTCCATGTGATGTTTCCATTGATGCTCATGAGGAGACCCCCATAGTTTCCTCATACATACTAGGAGATCTTATGCATTCCATACTTTGCATAGTTCCCATAATTGTGTGCACCATATGCATTCCATGAATAACAATGCTCTACCTACTTGTCATGATGCATTACACAATTTGAGTCTCCATTATGCTATACATAAAAACAAACCTCTCATGATGGATGACATGTTTCTATATCACGCATCTCATATATTTGAGCATTGGCTATTTTGTGCTAACCAACACATGCACGTGCGCATCATGATGGATGATGTGTACATATACCACGCACACACAATTTTCCCTTTGTCTTTGTTTTGTATAGGTACTCATGAACATTTGTCAACCTCACAATCCCATGAGTTGACAAAACGAGCTCTTGAGAGCAACGATGACTTGGGATCCCGTGGATTGTCCTTACCACCATTCTCTTCGCGCAACCACTACGCGCATATCTTTTACTTGGCTCTCACACGGCTATGGGCTATTTGCCACTTATCACATTATGCCCATACTATCGTGTACACTTTGCATGTTATGCCTCTTGCTATGACTTTGCCATGCAATTGTGACCCTTGCTTGCCTTTACACATGATTCACCATTATGCTACTTATATGTGTATTTGCATGCTTGCTGGAGATACTTGTAGCTACTACCATGATTTCTTTGTGCCCCATGCTATTGTTGATTCTTGTGTTGGGAGAGTCATGATATCCCATTGCTATTTCCATATGGCCTCTCATCAACACATTGATGCTATTTTGCTCATATCTTGCTTTCATGCTTGTGCTATGCCATGTGCATCACGTATGCTCACTATTTGCACACATGACATGCTTGCCATGATTACCTCTAGTACGTTGCATCTTCGCACTACTAGCTTGTTTGACTTGATTGCTATGCTTGCTTGCTATATTGCATCACCCATGTTCCACTCTTACTTGCTTTCTTGGGTTGATGACATATATGTTCATGCCATTCACATGATTCACATTGATCATTGTCACTTGTCTCCATTCGTTGCATCTCTCATATTCCCTTGTATTGAGTGCAACCATGCTATGCCTATTGATATTGGAGACTTTGACACCCTTCTTGAGATGCATACTTGCTTGATTGAGCCTATTACACTTGGTTGTTCTCGCATCTTATGCCTACATACCATGCACCACACCCTTGTACTTTCTTATGATAAGAATGATGCAAGCACTTGTTGGGTATTTTCCCGCACGAATGCTAGGTTTCGCATTATGGCTAACCTCATTTGTTTTTCCGAGTGTTTGTCATGTCCTTTCATTTTGAAGGATTCACAAGGCAGTGCCATCACGTGGCATCTTGGGCATGTTAAGGCATACACGTTGCGCGACAACAACATCTTCGAGAACATACATAAGGTGCATTCCTTCTTTGTGAGCCATCCTCACATATGCATATTGGATAGGCCATACTTTCATTGTTGTTTCCTTCTTGTTGTCTACATGATACATCTACGGGATGGAGGACCGACATTGAAGATGGACCCTTTGGATGCACCTTCGGACCTTCACTCATGCCACGACATCGAGCATTGGTATATCAAAACTCCTTTGGCACATTGCACCAAAACCTTCATATTTGTTGATTGTGTGCTCACATGCCATGCTCCATGGACAAATCATACACATGACAAATTTGCATCTTATGCATGGATTGACTCACAATATGATTGCCTCGTTGCATCATGTATTCCCATGTCATCCATTATATATGAGCTTGTGCATTTCCTTAGCAAATTTGTTGTGATCTTTCTTGATGGCATATTCATACATCATCATCATATTGTCCTCCATCAATTGCATGATAACATACACATATTGAGCATCCATTGCCATGTTCATGCTCTTGATAAACCATCACACTATGACATCATTTTGCACAATGGTAGAAATTGTAGCTTTGTGCGCCATGCCAATTACCCCACCTTTGTGTGCACAACAAATGATTTTGCTCACATGAATGCTTTCCATCTCATACTATATCATCTTGCTAAGCTTCATGTACCTTGTCACACGGACTCATTCTTACATGATGGACACGTTGTGTGCGCTAACCATTGTATTTCCAAGTGTACTTTGTGTTTGCTCATTTTGCATGTACCCCATACCGAAGACACCTTGGAGTACTTGGATTGCGACATGCCTTCAACTTTGTCCAACTACAAGTCCGTTCACGACTACCGTTTCCATGGTGATGAGGTTTTTGATCCGAGGTCGGATCTTTCCCAAGGGAGGGAAGATGATGCGGTGCATCCTTCGTTCATCCCCATGTACACCACTTGGACGCAAGGTGATCCCGTTCCTCGATGCTTCCCCTTTCTTTTCTCGCGAGACATGGATGCTACTATCAGCGCGGACCTTGTGCTTGATCAGGAACACCCAAGGAGACCATGGAGAACCCAAGGACCAAGGCCAAGTGCGCGCGGGAGAGAAGGAAGAAGGGCCAGCACCTTCAGGCCCCGGACATCCGGCCCCCAGGCCCGGACATCCGGCGCCCTGGCCGGAAATCCGGCGCCACTGTCCAGAAGACACCCGTGGCTCAACCCCTCCAGCCCGGACATCTGGCCCCTCGGCCCGGACATCCGGCGTTTTGGGAAGGCCCGGACATCCGGCCCCCGCCCGGACATCCGGCCCCTGTCTGCGCACAGTGTATCGGGCCTGAGGCCCATGTATCCCTCTCCCACTTACCCCTTCGTGGACCTAGACTATATATACTCCTCCCCCTCCTCCATTTGAGGGTTAGCATTGATTTAGCTCATATGTGAGATAGAGCTTTGCTCATCCATCCCGGATCTACTCCACGAGAGAGGCCGCGGCCCCTCTACGGAGAAGATCCACCTTGGATTCAAGACCCCTAAACGGGAAGATCCTTCACGGATTCAAGACCTCCTCTAGGAGATGAACTCTACCTTGTATCTTTCCCTTTGTTTTTCATGTATCTTGTGATCTTGTGTGTTTGATTGTCTAGTGGATGTGTGATTGGACTTGTTCTTGAGTGTTTCCCTCGTGATTCCCCTTTGTGTTCTTCGTGTTCATCATGGGATCCCCTCCATTTCGTGAAAGATCGGCCACATAGGGTTCCGCCCTACATCAATAATGTGTCTCTGTCTTTCGAGCTCCGTCACAAATACAACGTTGCTTGGAATCGCCTAAGTCACTCCGAGTGAAGAGCAATCCTCTCACTCGGGGGGCTTAGCCGCGACCCCGTGACTCGCCTAAGTTACAAGCATTCACTCCGAGCGAAGAGCAACCCTCTCATTCGGAGGCTTAGCTGCGGTCCTCCGAGCTGCGTCATAAGTATAATGTGGCTCTGCCTTCCGGGCTCCGCCCAAATACAACATAGCTTGGAATCGCCTAAGTTACAAACATTCACTCTGAGTGAAGAGCAACCCTCTCACTCAGGGGCTTGGTTGCGGTCCTCCGAGCTACATCATAAGTATAATGTGGCTCTGGCTTCCGAGCTCCGCCACAAATACAACGTAGCTTGGAATCGCCTAAGTTGCAAAAACCATTCCGAGTGAAGAGAAATTCTCTCACTCGGGGGCTTAGCCGCGACCCCGTGGCTCGCCTAAGTTACAGACCTCCGCTCCAAGTGAAGAGCAACCCTCTCACTCGAGGGCTTAGCTGCGGCCTCCGAGCCTCACCACAAGCACAACGTTGCCGTCAAGATGTTGACTCAAAATCCAAGCGATCAAAAAGAATCGGAAGCAAAGGATTCAAATCGAAAGAAAGTCCCGCAAGATTCGGGCAAGAGTACCTGGGCCACAGGCCCACAAGAATTTAACGATTACAAGATCACTCGGAATTCCGAGGCAAATTGAATCAAGTATCAAAGTTCATTCACTCCTCAGGAGGAGGCGGACTCGCAGGCGCAACAAACTAGTCCTGGTCGATCCCATCGGCGATGTGGGGGGCAGCTTCCAAGAAAGTCTCCATGAATGACTGGAACTGGAGCTCCCTCGTATTGGCGACCTTGAGCGCTGCAAGCCTCCTCTCCTTCACTTCCTTGCAGTGCACGCGGACCAAGGATAGTGCCACGTCAGCTCCACAGCGGGCGGATGACTTCTTCCACTCTTGCACTCAACCAGGGATCTCATTGAGTCGAGTCATCAGGGACTCGAGGTCGTTCTCCTGCACGACTCCCCTCCAGAGCGCAGCGTCGATCCGAGCCATCACTGCTTTCAGCCGACCCAGGTAGCCCATGGCAGTAGTAAGGCGGGACTCCAACCTCAAGATATTCATGGCAGCTTCGTCCTTGACAATGGAATTGGCTGGGTCCAGACCGGGTTCGACCCACCCAGTTTCTTTGTCGAAGTTGCGGCAGAATTCTACACCACAAGAAACACGTCGAGTCAACAAGCAAAATACGAGTCGACCGATCCCACTTAGTCTGAGCCAAAGAGACATACCTTCGAGTACGAGGTACCACTTCTTGGTGAGGTCGCTCAGATAAGCTTCCAGATCAATCCTCTTCTGGAAGAGGGCCTCATATTTTTCATTCAGAGCACTCTTGGCATTCTTCAGTCGAGTCACTTCATGGTTAGCCGCGTCGAGGGAACCCTTCAGCCTGGTGATCTTCGCCTCAAGCGCACCTACGGAAGCGAGCTTCTGCTCTGCCAGTTATGTTTTCTCTTGAGCCTGCTGCTGCGCCGCCGCCAAGTCGAGGTCTTTCTGCTCCAAGGCCGCCTTCAGCTGGCCTACAAAAGATATCACTGGACAGTTGAACATGAGGGAACACAGAGCATACTTATCAAAGGTCAGTCGACGAATTGCTCGCATCAGTTACCAGGTGCGTCGTCCTGCGTCTTCTTCAGGTGGTCCCGAGCCAGCTGCAAGTCGAGATTGAGCTGGATCTGCTTCTTCTCAAGATCCACAAATTTAGCTCCAAACTCGCAAGTTTTCTGCATTAACACAACAAAATAGGCTTCTAAGGCTACAGTCGAGTCAAACACTCAACCGCAGTCTCGGGGACTACACCCAGTGGGTGCACTGAACGTGCCCCCACTGGTTCTCACTCCGCCAAGATCAGTCTGGCTCGAGCTCAAAAAAAGCAAATGCTAAAAGGCTACACGTCAAGACAACACCCAGTGGGTGTGGCATCATCTTACGAACACAGCAGTAGATTTTTTCAAACTGAAGATTTTTCCAGCACAGCAAGCCAATCCGTTGGAGGAAACAAACCTGGACATTGGTCCGAAGGGCAGAACTAGCGTCGTAAGCAGCCATGCTGGCCTCGTACGCCGCCTTCGTCTTCTCCATCATCAGCCCCGCTTGGCGAACGGCTTCTTGAGCCGCGCCCATGGGATCCTCCGGGAGGCGATAGGTGGAGAAGAGAACAGACGACGGAGCAGTCGCTGGGTCGACGGCCGGAGCGGGCGCTGGGTCGACGGCCGAAGCGGGCGCTGGGTCGATGGCCGGAGCGGGCGCTGGGTCGACGGTTGGAGCAGGCGCTGGGTCGACGGCCCCTCCAGCCGACGAAGCTGGGCGTTCGGTCGACACGGGGACGGCGAAGGAGACCGTGGCCCGGGCCACGTCTTCTTGTCGCTGGGCCTCTGGGCCAGAAGGCACCTTCCGGCCCTTCCTCCCCGTGCGTTGCCGAGCGTCTCCTGAGCGCTCCTCATCATCATTATCGTCTGGGAGCTCTATGACGTGGCGCGGCACTTCAAAACAAATAGTTGTGAGGTTCAGTCGACCGTCAGCTCTAATCGACGAAAAGCAAAGAACGGTCTACAACTCGCACCTGCGCGGGACGTAGCAGCATCCGCGGTCTCCTCATCGTCCCGGCCCTTGTCGATGTCCATCGAGGTCGCGGAAGCAGCAGCACTGAAGAATTTCCTTGAAGTTGAGTCGACGAAGACAGAGTTGACCTCCGAAGGGCAGAAAAGGACAAGGCTGAATAGCACTTACGTGGAGGCGATGGGAACATCCACCTTGATCTTGGGCAGGGCTTTCCGGGGCTTGGCGGTGGTGACCTTGGGGTGTTTGGGCGCCTTCTCGGATGGATCAGGAGTGGCCGTACGAGCTCGCTTGGGCGCTTGGGAGCTAGAGGGACCCGTCCGAGGGCGCACGGCCCCTGGGTCGTGCTTCCCCTTGGATTGTTTCTCGTCACAGGGAGGTGACTCGACCTCCTCCCCGCTATTGTAGCCCTCGCTCTCCTCTTCGGTCTCTTCATCTGACTTCCACTCGGAGACGTCACCCGCGCCCTCTTCGCCCTCTTGGACCTGGTCCCCGTTGGGCACCGAGTACATTTCAGTATAGATCTGCAGAAAAGGAAGATCAGCCAAATGTCAGTCAGACTCATCAAGACAATTACAAGCCAATAACAGGAACACCACTCGGAAGCCAAGGACAGACCTTGTCAGGAAGGTGGTCAGCGTCGAATGGGAGGACCCTCCCGGACCCCCTGGGGTTGTCTTTGTTCCCCGTGACGCACTTCAGGCACTGCGCCACGTACCTCACGTCTGCCGCCTCCGGGTGGACTCATGACGAGTCGTCAGTGCCGGAGTACAGCCACATCGGGTGGTCTCGAGCCTAGAGTGGCTGGATCCTCCGCATGAGGTATACCTCAAGCAGGTCCAACCCTGTGACTCCCTCGCGGACCAATTGGATGACCCGTTCCACCAACATGTGCACTTCCGCCCTCTCGGCTCGACCCACAATCATTGACGGAGGCTGGCTGGCTCGACTAAGAGAGAAAGGGGGAGTCCGGTCGACTGACCAGGAGTCGGACTGTCTTTGTAATAGAACCAAGTCTTGTGCCAGCCCCGAATCGACTCCGGAAGAATCATAGGGGGAAAAGCGCTCCTATTCCTAAGTTGGATGCCGAGCCCGCCGCACGCCTGGAGGACGTGCGTCTTCTCGTCACTCGGGTTCACCTTCTTGACGGTTTGGGAGCGAGAAGTAAAGATGTGTTTGAACAAACCCCAATGCGGCCGACAGCCGAGGAAGTTCTCGCACATAGAGACGAACGCAGCAAAAAAGGCAATGGAATTGGTGCGTGAAGTAATGCAGTTGGGCGTCGAAAAATATCAAGAAAGCACGAAAGAAAGGGTGTCGAGGCATGGAGAAACCTCGGTCGACATGGGTCGCGAGAAGGACGCACTCGCCCTCCCGCGGCCGGGGCTTGAGCTCGCCCTCCGGCACCCGCCTGGAGCTGCGGGCGACCAGCCCCTCCTCCTCCAGCTCCTCCAAATCCTCCGCCGTGATGGTGGACCTGATCCAATCCCCTTGATCCAACCAGGAGGGAGCCCGAACCTCGATGACGATCCGCTATGTCCGGACCGCCTTCCCTTCCCCGTCGCCGCCTTCTTCGAACGCTCCATCGCCGCGGTCTTGTCCTTGCCCATGGCACGCGAGCCGACGGTTGCTGTGGAGAAAGCGAGAAGGAGCAGAGGCACGGCGGAGAGGCAGAGGCGAAAAGAACACGGAATGGGCGCAAAGTACCCTCGCTTCGGGCTCGGCGCACACTTATAGCACCCTGGTCGAGTGGCTGACCGGTGGCCCCGAGTGATCTTATCAAATCCCGCAACAGGCGCAGACGCGATACATGGCGAACAAGGTGGCGCGAGGATCGAGGCATCCCTAGCATATCCGTGCGATTGTTGCGACACGACCCACCCCGCGCGCTTCCCCAAATTTCGAAATCCCGTGAAATCCGACGACCAGAGAGCAACCAACCCCGCCGAAAACTGCGCACGCCAACGGCACCCGACACCTAGTGCAAAGTTCAATTGACGGAAGACGCAACAAACACACTCGATGGTTCCAGAATCGATCAACGCGACCAAGGCAAGATTGAGGAAGACAGCCTAGTCCACAAGCTCAGAAGAAGACTACCCCAAGGGCGTCGAGCCAGGACCAAGGCTCCCTTCAGCACTCTCTCTCCTGCACAAGCCTCGATCCATTCGGGGGCTACTGACAAGGTTACAGACCTAGGGTAGGGTCACGGGCCTGGCCAAAGTACCCCACCCAAGGTCACTACCCCAGAAGATCAAAAGACAAATCCTACAATGGTAAAGACTGTCTACTGAGACGACCCAAGAGGACATCCCACTCGACTAAACGTCACCTGCAAGACGACTCAACTCCACTCGACCAATCCAAGGCACTCGACCCTCGAAGGTCAAAGGTCCCTTAGGACAATAACAGCCTGGTATTTACTCGCCGTAGTGAATGCCTTTATAGCTCTTTACCTGTAACGTCTGCCTTAATGTACATTGAACCCTTAGTAACGTGGAGCATGGCTGGGGTTCTGGTGCACTATATAAGCCACCCCCTCCTCCAGTACAGGGGTTCGCATCTTTGTAACTCACACCTATACACATCTCAGTCGACAGCCTCCGGGCACCAAGACGCAGGGCTGTTACTTTCTCCGAGAAGGGCCTGAACTCGTAAAACACTTTGTGTACAACTCCACCATAGCTAGGGTCTTGCCTCCTCATTCGTACTCCCTACTCGTACTGCTAGGCTCAGAACCACGACAATGACCCCTAAGTTTGATTGTGTTAAAGCTTTTATGGATACCGATGTTTTCTGTGAGTTTAGCACTAAATATGGACTTGACTCTGAGATAGTAGCTTCTTTCTGTGAATCTTTTGCTACTCATGTTGATCTCCCCAAGGAGAAGTGGTTTAAATACCACCCCCCTGTTGAAGTAAAAGTAGATGAACCTATTAAAGTTGAAGAAAAGACTATCACTTATAATGTTGATCTTGTTATATCTACCGCTTATATTGAGAAACCACCTTTCCCTGTTAGGATAAAGGATCATGCTCAAGCTTCAACTGTAGCTCGTAAGAGTAATACTAGAACACCTACACCCTCTGAGCAAGTTAAGGTTGAACCTAGTGTTGCTATGGTTAAGGATCTCTTGGTAGAAGATTTAGATGGACACGTTATTTACCTCCAAGAAGAGTCTGCTAGGATAGCCAAACCCAATGCTAGGAATAAACATAAACCTATCGTAGGCTTGCATGTTATCTCTGTCAAGATAGGAGATCATTGCTATCATGGTTTATGCGACGTAGGCGCTAGTGCGAGCATTATCCCTTTTGATTTGTATAACGAAATTATGCATGATATTGCACCTGTTGAGTTAGAAGGGGTTGATGTTACTATTAAGCTTGCTAATAGAGAAACTATTTCACCAGTTGGGATTGTTAGAGATATTGAAGTCTTGTGTGGGAAGATTAAATACCCTGCTGATTTTCTTGTTCTTAGTTCCCCACAAGATGCTTTCTGTCCCATTATATTTGGTAGACCCTTCTTGAATACTGTTAATGCCAAGATAGACTGCGTGAAGGACATTGTCACTTTTGGATTAGGGGATATGTCTCATGATTTTAACTTTGCTAAATTATGTCGACAACCCCTTGAAAAGGCACCACCCAGTAAAGATGAACTTATTGGTCTTGCTTCTATAGCCGTGCCACCTAATGATCCATTAGAACAATACTTGCTAGACCATGAAAATGATATGCATATGAATGAAAGAAGGGAGATAGATGAAATATTCCTTACAAAGGACCCGTATTGAAAAACAACTTGCCTGTTGAAATCCTAGGGGATCCCCTTCCACCCAAGGGTGATCCCGTGTTTGAACTTAAACCTTTGCCTGATAATCTTAAGTATGTTTATCCTGATGAAAAGAAGATTTATCTTGTTATTATTAGTGCTAACCTTTCAGAGCATGAAGAAGAAATATTATTGAAAACTCTGAAGAAGCACCGAGCTGCTATTGGATATAATCTGGATGATCTTAATGGCATTAGTCCCATTATATGTCAACACGAGATAAAATTGGAAGAAAATGCTAAACCAGTTATTGATCATCAGCGGCGGTTAAATCCTAAGATGAAAGAAGTGGTAAGGAAGGAAATTCTAAAGCTCATATAGGCATGTATTATCTATCCCGTTGCTGATAGCCAGTGGGTAAGTCCTGTCCATTGTGTTCCCAAGAAAGGAGGTATGACTGTCGTCCCTAATGATAAAGATGAATTGATCCCGCAAAGAATAGTTACAGGTTATAGGATGGTAATTGATTTCCGTAAGTTAAATAAAGCTACTAAGAAAGATCATTACCCCTTACCATTTATTGATCAAATGCTCGAAAGGTTATCCAAACATACTCATTTCTGCTTTCTAGATGGTTATTCTGGTTTCTCTCAAATACCTGTGTCAAAAGGGGATCAAGAAAAGACCACCTTTACTTGTCCTTTCGGTACCTTTGCTTATAGACATATGCCTTTTGGTTTATGTAATGCACCTGCTACCTTTCAAAGATGCATGATGGCTATATTCTCTAATTTTTGTGAAAATATTGTTGAAGTGTTCATGGATGATTTCTCCGTTTACGGAAGTTCTTTTGATGATTGCTTAAGCAACCTTGATCGAGTTTTGCAGAGATGCGAAGACACTAATCTTGTCTTGAATTAGGAGAAGTGCCACTTTATGGTTAATGAAGGCATTGTCTTGGGACATAAAATTTCTGAAAGAGGTATTGAAGTTGACAAAGCTAAGGTTGATGCTATTGAAAAGATGCCATGCCCGAAGGACATCAAAGGTATACGAAGTTTCCTTGGTCATGCCGGGTTTTATAGGAGGTTCATTAAGGACTGCTCCAAAATCTACAGGCCTCTAACTAATCTTTTACAGAAAGATATTCCTTTTGTCTTTGATGATGATTGTCTAGAAGCATTTGAAATACTTAAGAAAGCATTGATCTCTGCACCTATTGTCCAGCCTCCTGACTGGAATTTACCCTTTGAGATTATGTGTGATGCTAGTGATTATGCTGTAGGAGTTGTTCTAGGGCAAAGAGTTGATAAGAAATTGAATGTTATCCATTATGCTAGCAAAACTCTGGATAGTGCCCAAAGGAATTATGCTACCACTGAATTTTTAGCAGTTGTGTTTGCTTGTGATAAGTTTAGACCATACATCGTTGATTCTAAAGTAACTATTCACACTGATCATGCTGCTATCAAATACCTTATGGAAAAGAAAGATGCTAAACCTAGACTTATTAGATGGGTTCTTTTGCTGCAAGAATTTGACTTGCATATTATTGATAGAAAGGGAGCTGAGAACCCCGTAGCAGATAACTTGTCTAGGTCAGAGAATATACTTGATAACCCACAACCTATTGATGACAGCTTTACTGATGAACAACTAGCTATCATAAATACTTCTCGTACTGCTCCATGGTATGTTGATTATGCTAGTTACATTGTTGCTAAGTTTATACCCCTAGCTTCACATACCAGCAAAAGTAAAGGTTCTTCTATGATTTGAGACATTACCTTTGGGATGATCCACATCTTTATAAAGAAGGAGTAGATGGTATTATTAGACGTTGCATACCTGAGCATGAACAGGAACAGATCCCGCGCAAGTGCCACTCTGAAGCCTATGGAGGACACCATGCGGGAGACAGAACTGCACACAAGGTATTGCAATCCGGTTTTTATTGTCCTACTCTCTTCAAGGATGCCCGTAAGTTTGTCTTATCATGTGATGAATGTCAAAGAATTGGTAATGTTAGTAGACGTCAAGAAATTCCTATGAATTATTCACTTGTTGTTGAACCATTTGATGTTTGGGGCTTTGATTATATGGGACCTTTTCCTTCCTCTAATGGGTACACACATATTTTAATTGTTGTTGATTACGTTACTAAGTGGGTAGAAGCTATTCCAACTAGTAGTGTTGATCATAACACTTCTATTAAGATGCTTACAGAAGTTATATGTCCGAGGTTTGGAGTCCCTAGATATCTAATGAGTGATGGTGGTTCATAGTTTATTCATGGTGCTTTCCGTAAGATGCTTGCTAAGTATGATGTCAACCATAGAATCGCATCACCTTATCACCCACAGACTAGTGGTTAAGTAGAACTAAGTAATAGGGAGTTGAAATTAATGTTGCAAAAGACAGTTAATAGGTCTAGAAAGAATTGGTCCAAGAAACTAGATGATGCATTATGGGCCTATAGAATTGCATACAAAAATCCTATGGGTATGTCTCCATATAAGATGGTATATGGAAAAGCTTGTCACTTACCTCTTTAGCTAGAACATAAGGCATATTGGGCTATCAAAGAGCTCAATTATGATTTCAAACTTGCCGGTGAAAAGTGGCTATTTGATATCAGCTGTCTCGATGAATGGAGAACCCAGGCCTACGAGAATGCCAAGTTAGTTAAAGAAAAAGGTTAAAAGATGGCATGACTGATAGAGGCAAAGGTGTCCCGTCTTTCGATGAGATAGTGGCTATCGTTTGGATGAAGTCGACTTTGACGATCCGACTACGAACGTGCGTGGACGTTGCGCCTTAGCAATCGCTAAACCAACTCCGAGACGTTATCGACCACGCCGGAGCACGATCAACCTGACCACGAAGGTCTGTTTCCTGCAGGCAAACGAAGAACAAGCAAGAAACTAAGATTGCAATCTGGATATTGCGAATATAAGAGGAAAGCTTTATTGATCAAGGTGGGGTTCTGTGACGCCTTTGTCTGGTCGTTGAACACAAACGAAGTACGCGAAGTTGCAGCTATGGCGAACTTTTAATCTAAACAAAACCCAAAGTCTAAACGACGCCCTAAGGGCTGTATATATGGGGGAAAGAGGGGGGAATTTCGTGGCTCTTGGTGGAGGGGTCCGAAACCAACCCTAACTCTTGTTTCCCCACACATACGGACTCTAAAAACAGCCTATATTCAAGTATTTCGAAATTACATGGGCCTGGCCCAATAATAAGGTGACGCAGCACCTATAATAGCCTTTGGACGAAATTTATGAAGTGGCATCCTGTATATTTCGTCCAAGGCTTCTCGCACTCATTATGGTGGCTTCAAAGTCCTGAAATCATCAACTGAAACTCCATTCTTGTTCCCCTTGCGCATGCCATCATCTCCATGCTTGATCTTGCTCCAATGTTCATCCTTCTTGTCCAAGCTAGGCCCTTGATTTGTAAGCAAGACAAATGTATCCAATTTAGGCAGCATCATATTCTCATGAACATTAGATTCATTACCAAGAAACGAAAGTACCTGGTAATTTAATTGGCGTGCGCGAGCTCTAGTAATTGGTCCTGTATATGTGTCAGTTGGAGCTGTGGGTGTAACCTTGTTAGTGATGTCCTCATCAATGACAAAAGGATACAAAAGCGTGAGTTTAACGTAGGTGATTATGTTTTGCTATGCAACTCTCGTTTAAGATTTTTTGCACGAATACTTCTCTCCAAGTGGGAAGGACCTTACATTATCGAGGCGGTCTATCGTTCCGGTGCCATAAAAATCAACAATTTTGAAGGCACGAATTCGAAGGTGGTGAATGGTCAAAGGATCAAACATTATATCTCAGGTAATCCTATAAATGTTGAAACTAATATTATTGAAACCATAACTCCGGAGGAATACACAAGGGACACTTTCCAGAACGATTCAGCCTCCGAAAAGAAAGAGGTACGTGATACGGTAAGTAAACCGACTCCAAAACAGCTCTAAAGGCAATTTTTCTCTGTTTTGGAATATTTAGAAAAATAGAAAAATAAACCATAGTCCGGAGGAGACACGGGGCCTCCTCGAGGGTAGGGGGCGTGCCCCCTTCCCAGGGCGCGCCCCCCTGTCTCGAGGGCACGCCGTGTGTCCCTTGGACTCCGTTTTCTTGTGGGTTACTCCTTATGTTCGGGAAAAATTCATTATATATACTCCCGGAGGTTTCGACCTCTGTATCACGCAGAATTCCTCTGTTTTCGTTTCGAGCTGTTTTTTGCTAGGGTTTGTGAAGCCAGGCATCATGTCGTCTCCCTCTTCCAACAACGAAGGCAACGATGCTTGGCTAATGAAGATAGATCTGAAGAGAGAAGGACCTGAGGAGATCCACAAGGAGAAGAAGATCAAGATGGAGGTGGAGGATCCGGCTCCTGCAGCGGGAGAAGAAGACACCTCTAAATCCCTTCCTAATCTCTTTACCTCAACTGAGCTAGAAGCTTTTAGGATGATTGAGTTAGCTCAGATTCGCAACAAGCATCTCACAAGTGAAAATCTTTTGTTGAAGGATTACATAGCTGCTCTCAAAGGTATTATCCGCAAGCTGGAAGATCTCCTCCGCTCAATATATGAGGATCCCCCATCACTACTAACAACTCCATCATCACCAACCCCGAAGAAGGAGACATAATCATATGGGTATGGGCACTCCCCTTGGAAACAGCCAAGCTTGGGGGAGTGACCCTGGTATCGTATCACCATCACTCCTATCTTTACCGTTTTACTTAGTTCGATCCTTTTGGTAGTAGCTTGATCTATTAGAATAAAGTTAGCATTATCTAGTTATGAGCTTTTGCTTTGTGAGCTTTATCCTTTGTAATCGAGTCCGTGAGCTATATAATAAAGATTAGTGTTGAGTCAATGGCTTGATTTCCTCACTTGGGTCATGATAAAAAGAAAGAAAACAAAAAGAATATCAAAGATATCATATCGATCTTATGGAAAGTAATGACTTCACATACAAGAGTATGATAAATAAAAGTTGTTGGGATGTGACCGACATAGTTTTGGTCATCGTTGCAATTAATAGGAAGTAATAAAAGAAGAGAGGCTTCACATACAAATATACTATCTTGGACATCTTTTATGATTGTGAGAACTCATTAAAGTATGACATGCTAAAGAGTGGATGTTGGACAAGAAAGACAACATAATGGGCTATGTCTTCTTATATCCGAAATAAAGTATAATGTCATGGATCTTCCAACATGTTGAGCTTGCCTTTCTCCCTCATGCTAGCCAAAACTCCTTGCACTAAGTAGAGATAGTACTTGTGCTTCCATATATCTTTAAACCCAGTTTTGCCATGAGAGTCCACCATGCCTACCCTTGGATCGAGAAAGATCCTTCCAAGTAAGTTGTCATGTTGTAAATTCGCTAAAATATGTATGATTTATTAGTGTGGGAGAAATTAGCTTTATACGAGCTTGTGATATGGAAGTAATAAAAGTGACGGACTGCACAATAAAGGTCCTTATCACAAGTGGCAATATAAAGCGAAGTTCTTCTATGCTAAGACTTTGTGCATCCAACCATAAAAACACATGACAACTTCTGCTTCCCTCTGCGAAGGGCCTATCTTTTATTATTGTCTTATAAGTGTCAAGGTGAGATCCACCTTTTCCTTTTTCATTTTGTCCTTTGGTAAGCATATTATGTTGGTAAGATCCTGATATATATACCCACTTGGATGTAACTTTTCATGATCTATCACTGTTGACATTACCCTTGAGGTAAAAGGTTGGGAGGCAACACCATAAGCCCCTATCTTTCTCTGTGTCCGATTAAAACTCCATAAACATAAGTATTGCGTGAGTGTGAGCCATTATGAAAGACTATATGATAGTTGAGTATGTAGGCTTGCTAAAAAGCTCTTATACTGACTCTTTCCGATGTTACGATAAATTGCAATTGCTTCAATGACCGAGACCAAAGTTTGTTAGTTTCCAATGAGGTTTATGATGCATACTTGATATTGTGGATGAATTGTTACTTTGGCATAAGATTCATATGACTATATTAAAAGTTTTTGTTATAAGAATGATCATGATGCCTCATGTCTGTATTCTATTTTTATCGACACCTCTATCTCTAAACATGTGGACATATTTTTCGATATCGACTTTCGCTTGAGGACAAGTGAGGTCTAAGCTTGGGGGAGTTGATACGTCCATTTTGCATCATGCTTATATTTATTGCATTATGGGCTGTTCATACATGTTTTGTCACAATACTTATGCCTTTTCCCTCTTATTTTGCAAGGTTTACATGAGGAAGGGGGAATGCCGGCAGCTGGAATTCTGGGCTGGAAAAGGAGCAAACTCTTGAAACCTATTCTGCACAACTCCAAAAGCCCCGAAACTCCACAGAACATTTTTACAGAAAATATACAAAATATCTGGCGAAAGAAATCCACGAGAGGGGCCACTAGCTGGCCTCGAGGGTGGAGGGCGCGCCCCACTGCCTCGAGGGCCAGATGGTGGGCCCCAGGTGCCCATCTTCTCCTATATGAAGCGTTTTGACCTGGAAAAAATCAGGAGGAGGCTTCCGGGACCAGACGCCGCCGTCTCGAGGCGGAAACCAATCTAGGGCTCCGGCAGAGCTGTTCTGCCGGGGATACTTCCCTCCGGGAGGGGGAAATCATCACCGCCGTCATCACCAACAACTCTCCCATCTTGGGGAGGGCTATCTTCATCAACATCTTCACCAACACCATCCCCTCTCAAACCCTAGTTCATCTCTTGTATCCAATCTTTGTACGCAAACCTCAGATTGGTACATGTGGGTTGCTAGTAGTGTTGATTACTAATTGTAGTTGATGCTAGTTGGTTTATTTGGTGGAAGATCATATGTTCAGATCCATTATGCATATTAATACCCCTCTAATCATGAACAATATTATGTCTTGTGAGTAGTTACTTTTGTTCCTGAGGACATGGGAGAAGTCTTGCTATCAGTAGTCATGTGAATTTGGTCTTCGTTCGATATTTTGATGAGATGTATGTTGTCTCTCCTCTAGAGGTGTCATGTGAACGTCGACTACATGACACTTCATCATTATTTGGGCCTAGAGGAAGGCATTGGGATGTAATAAGTAGATGATGGATTGCTAGAGTGACAGAAGCTTAAACCCTAGTTTATGCGTTGCTTCGTAAGGGGCTGATTTGGATCCATATGTTTCAGGCTATGGTTAGGTTTATCTTAATACTTCTTTTGTAGTTGCGGATGCTTGCATTAGAGGTTAATCATAAGTGGGAGGCTTGTCCAAGTAAGGGCAGCACCCAAGCACCGGTCCACCCACATACCAAATAATCAAAGTACCGAACACGAATCAGACGATCCTGATGAAAACTAGCTTGACGGTAATTCCCATATGTCCTCGGGAGCGCTTTACCTTGCATAAGAGTTTGTCCAGGCTTGTCCTTTGCTACAAAAAGGATAGGGCCACCTTGCTGCACCTTATTTACTTTTACCTTTTGTTACTTGCTACCAATTATCCTATCACAAAACTATCTGTTACCTATAATTTCAGTGCTTGTAGAAAATACCTTACTGAAAACTGCCTATCATTTCCTTCTGCTCGTCATTGGGTTTGACACTCTTACTTATCGAAAGGACTAAGATAGATCCCCTACACTTGTGGGTCATCAGGGAGCACGTCCTCTTGACCCGTAGATTGATCTGATTTGACCGGCTCTATTGGCCAGGTCCTGACGTAGGTCGTACTTGTAGCCTGGGTCTGCTGTCCACTTGGCTTTATGGTGGGCGGGCACGGGCTGCTATTCGACGTTATTGGCCGCTTTGTCCCATCCACGTGGTGATCGTTCAGATTGATCGGCCTGATTGTACCTCGACGGTATTGGCGCAAGGGCCTTGTCGTCGAATTGTGGTAGTAGCTTGCGCTTGGGATAGCTCTTTGTTTGGTGATCACGGCCGTCTCTTTCCTTAGCGTCTTGCACTTAATTCGATATGTCGTTGAGCGTATCCTGTTCGGCTTTAAGCCACTGATGCTGCTTTTTCAGGCTCCTTTCTGTGGCGATAAGCCATCGCCGAAAGCGTTCTTGTTCGAAGGGTTCCTCTGGGACGATGATTATTTGTCACCAAGGCTGACATCCTCTTCGAAGACAGGTAAATAGTTACTGTCTTCTGAATCCTCGTGATCGGCGAGCTTTTCCGGGCTGAACTGACCCTCCTCCATTTCCTCCCACTCGAACGCTGGTTCCATGGGGTTTTCGGGGTCTACGGTGTTATCCGGAGTGTCATTGTCATCGGTGCCGGTGTTGCTTTGCCTTCCTCGGCATGATTGAGAGCGGCGCCGCTGATGCCGGTGTTTTGGTGCTTCCTCGACGGGCTTGTCCTCGTCTGGATCTTTAGTGTCATCGTTGTCCTTCTTTTCAGGCGTGTCCACCATGTATACATCGTATGTATAAGTAGCAGTCCAGCACCCGGTGATGGGCGGGTTTTGACTTGGTTCGGCTTAGTATAGCATCTCGGTTAAGTCCATGATAGTGGCTACCAAGTGGGTGGTGGGTGGGATGCAAAATTTCCTAATCTCAGCCTCCAGTTCTAACTGGCATAGTTCGGCGGTGATTCCTCCATAATGGCGAGAGACTATAGCAGGTCCAGCACCTCGTTTAAGAGCGAGAGCAGGACAGGAGTCTGGGGATCTGCAGTGCCAGGCTCGATGATGGCCACTTGATCGAGCCCGGCGGGTGCGGACCCTAGGAGTTCGGAGCTCATGATCGGAAATGAGTCCGACTTCCCAAAGATGGGAAGAGTCCTGTTTGATTCTGGGTCTATGAACGACGCGATCGCCTGTGAGTCTCCGGCTAGAAGCTCCATGGAGGGGGCGAGTCCGGTGGGGTTTATCCTCGCAGCTTTGGATGAAGTGATCTGCTCCGGATCTAAGGCCAGAGCAGACATGAGTGTCGACCCTTGGACGGGATCTCATAAGAGATACGAAGGGTCTTCTTCGTGCAGGCAGGGAGCGGCACCCGAGGCCGCAAATCCCTTGAATATGAGATCTCCTCGGATATCGGCGACGTAGTTCAGACTTCCAAACCTGATGACCAGGGGCGTAGCTGTCGACCTGCTCAAGGTGACCATCTGAGTTGGCAAATAGCACGAAGCCCCCAAACACGAAAAGCTGTCCAGGGAGGAAGATGTCGGTGTACAAAAAGGGGGCTACACTTTTTGTACCCCTATGACTGTGCACGGGCAGTCTGAGCCACGGGCACCGCCGCACCAAGCAAGGCAAGGGAGGTTAGCCAGGGTAAGACTGAAGCCCAAGAGAACAAGACCACAAAGAGCAAAGGGACGAAGCAGATTCCCCGGGCAAGATCCTTGCCGGGAGCCAGTTTCAGCAGCCCCAGCAAGATCCTTTGATGTAGGGTGGAACCCTAATCAGCGGATCTTTCACGTTTTGGAGGTGGCACACGATGAACACGGGGAAAACAAGGAGAAAGACGGGGAAAACACAAGAGAGAACACTCAGATCAACACGATAGCAATCACACAAGCACTAAATTCACGATACAACGTCGAGATCCATGATCCAAAGTCAACAACGGTGATACAGATAGTCTTCTCCGTGAGGAGGTCTTGGAATCCCGTGGGATCTTCTCCGTGAAGGAGGTCCTGAATCCGTAGTGGATCTTCTCTGTAGAGGCGCACCGTCTCGTGGGAGAAATCCACACAAGTATGAGAAATAAGCTAAACCACAGCTAAGTCTAACGGAGGGGAGTCAACAGTATTTATACTACACGGGTAGGCGCCGTCGGGGCGGACGTCCGTGGGTTACCGGACGTCCGGTGGTTCCGGAGGGACCGGATGTCCGGTAATCCTCGGATTTCCGCTAATTAGCTTCTGTCGCCGTTGTCACGGACGTTCGGTGGCTTCCGGCCGTCCGGTCGTCTGGGGGAGGCCGGACGTCCGGTGTCTTCCGGTCGTCCGGTGCCTGGGAGTCGCCGGTCGTCCGGTGCAGGCCGGACGTCCGGTGCCTGTAGCATCTCCAGCCTTCCTTCTTCTTGTCTCGTGTACTTGTCGGGCCTGTCCTCTTGAGCATCGTGTAGAGCTGTCCCGCGGCCTTCATCCAAGCACCTGAGTATGCATAGAGTCTCTGATGAAGGTAGAAGCCGTGTCTCAAGTGAATCCGAAAGATGTAAAGAGAGGAGCGAGGTCACCTCGGTCTCGAAAGCTCTTGCACGGGCTCTAGTCATGGGTCCTTTGGGCACTTGGTGAGGCGATGAGGAGTCCATGGGGATGACCTTGGGATGCTCCGCATCATCTCCCCTCCCTTGGGAAAGATCCGACCTCGGATCGAGATCTTCATCACCATGGAAAGGAGAAAGATCCTTGACGTTGAAGATGTCGCTCACGGAGTACTTGTCTCGAGGAAGGTCGATCTTGTAGGCGTTGTCGTTGTAGCGAGCTAGCACCTTGAAGGGTCCGTCGGCGCGAGGTAGAAGCTTGGACTTGCGCTCGTGTGGGAAGCGGTCCTTGCGAAGATGAAGCCAAACAAGATCTCCCGGTTGGAACACCATTGGTGCCTTGTTGACGTTGAGCTTGGTGGCGAGACGTTGGACTTGGCGCTCGATCATTGCCCTTGTATCTTCGTGCACCTTCTTGAGATAGCTTGCTCGAGCACTTGCATCCATGTTGATGCGCTCTTGTAGCAGTAGAGGTAGAATGTCCAATGGAGACAACGGATTGAAGCCGTAGACAACCTCGAATGGCGACTTGCCGGTGGTCGAATGTCTTGCGCGGTTGTAGGCGAACTCGGCGATGGGCAAGCAATGCTCCCATTCCCGGATGTTCCTCTTGATCAACACACGAAGAAGAGTGGAAAGCGTGCGGTTCGTCACTTCCGTCTGGCCGTCCGTTTGTGGATGGTACGCAGAAGAAAAGAGTAGCTTGATTCCGAGCTTGGCACATAGTGTTTTCCAAAAGTAGCTCAAGAACTTGACGTCCCGGTCCGACACGATCGTTTTGGGCACGCCGTGTAGACGAAGTATCTCCCTACAAAAGAGAGTTGCAACACGTGAAGCATCGTCGACCTTGTTACAAGGAATGAAATGAGCCATTTTGGAGAATCTATCTACCACGACAAGCACGAAATCTTTTCCATTTTGAGTTCTAGGCAAGCCAAGTATGAAATCCATGCTTATGTCTTCCCATGGGTGGTATGGAATAGGAAGAGGCATATAAAGACCATGGGATTGAGCTTTGGACTTAGCTTTGCGGCATGTAGAACATCGGTTGGTGAGGCGTGAGACGTCACGAAGCATCTTGGGCCAAAAATAGTTCTTAGATAGGGTAGCAAACGTTTTGTCGTGTCCAAAGTGTCCCATGAGTCCTCCTCCATGCGATTCCTGCAAAAGGAGCAAACGAAGCGAAGACTCGGGAATGCAAAGTTTGTTAGCTCTCATAAGATATCCATCCTTGATGTAGTAATGTGCCCAAGAAGTGTGAGTCAAGCATTTAGCATAAGCATTTGCAAAGAAAGGATCATGCTCATATAAATCTTTAATATGCTCAAAGCCAATCACATTCAACTCAAGTTGTGTTACAAGCATGCATTTGCGTGAAAGCGCGTCCGCCACAACATTTTCTTTGCCCTTGATGTATTTGATGACATAGGGAAAAGACTCAATGAACTCACTCCATTTAGCATGACGCTTGTTCAACTTAGTTTGACCTTTGAGATACTTGAATGTCTCATGGTCCGTATGAAGAATGAATTCATGAGGTCTAAGATAGTGTTCCCAAACCCGTAGAACTCTCACCAAGGCATAAAGCTCTTTATCATAGATGGTGATAGAGGCGAGGGGCCCGATCTTTCGATGAGAAGATAAATATCGATTTGGTGGAGACGACTTTGACGATCCGACTACAAACGTGCACAACGTTGCGCCTTAGCAATCGCTAAACCAATCTCCAGGGGTTACTGACAATGCCAGAAGCACGATCAGCCTGACCACGAAGGTCTATTCCTGCATGCAATCGAAGAACAAGCAAGAATATGATGAAGCAATCTGAATATTGCAAATATAAATGATGTATTGATAAAGGTGGTGATCCGTAAGCGGTCTTGATCTGGTCGTTGGACACAAACGAAGTACACGAAGTTGCAATGGCTAACTTTTGACTAAACAAATCCCTAAGAAAAAGCTACTAGATGGATCTACTTATATAGGAGCAAGGGGTGGCGGCCAAGGAGGTGGAAGGACGTCCCAAGGCAGCCTAAAACTAACCCTAGGTCGTACAAGGCTCATGGGCCCAAGTGGAGGTGATGTAACACCTTTGGACTTGTAGTTTGACTCGGATTCTGCTGCAGCGTCAGATTGTTTCGTCGAGATCTCAATGCTCCGGACGAATTTGAAGGTGATTCCAATTGGGTTGGAAAGTGTATGAAATCTAGTTTCCAACAAAAAAAGAATCACCCAATTCGGAGTCCGTATGAAGGAGTTCTTGCCGTTTTGAGTCAGGTATGTCTGTGCAGTCCGAATCTGGATGCAGAACGTGAGAGACTTGGACTCTATCTTCTCTTGGCCCAAAAGTGACGTCAGAGAACTTTTTGAACAGCCCCTAAACTTCTCTTTTTCCCTTATCTTCATATGTGAATTGTACAAATGTCCCATGCACCTGGAATTAGACATGGCACAAAAGTCTGTGAAGTATTTTTGTTCTGGATAACATAAATAAATTGTTGCATAGTTTGCATTAGAAATCACCTCACAAATATACATGTATGCAATATTTTTGGTCGTATCCAAGGTAGTCATGTCCTCATCAGATGGGGTAGTTAAGTTGCGCTCCCGATAGCTTTTCGCTAAAGTACGCAATTGGGCGCTTTTCTTGCATTAGCACGCCACCTATGCCGGTACCGCTAGCATCACAATGAATCTCAAACGGTTTGTCAAAGTTTGGTAGGGCGAGAAGTGGTGCGTGCGTGAGCAAGCTCTTAAGCTCATTGAACGCGGTGTCTTGCGAAGGACCCCAAATGAAGGGTGCGTTCTTCTTGCTCAAAGCGTGTAGAGGCATAGCAATGGTGCTAAAGTCCTTCACAAAGCGTCGATAGAAACCGGCTAAACCAAGGAAACTACGCACTTGCATGAGATTCTTTGGTTGAGGCCAAGTTTTAATTGCTTCAATTTTAGTTTCATCAACGTGAACACCTTGAGAAGACACGACAAATCCTAGAAAGACAACCTTGTCAACGCCAAAAGTGCATTTCTCCATATTAGCATATAATTGTTGTTTGCGAAGTGCTTGCAAAACAAGTTGGACATGGTCAACATGTTCTTCAAGCGACTTGCTAAACACTAGAATGTCATCAAAGTAAACGACGACAAAGACACCTATGTAGGGTCTAAGAACAAAGTGCATAAGACGCACAAAAGTGCCGGGTGCTTCCGATAAGCCCATTGGCATAACAAGCCACTCGTATAACCCGAACTTGGTTTTGAAAGCAGTTTTCCACTCATCACCCTCTTGAATGCGAATTTTGTAGTAACCACTTTTAAGATCAATTTTTGAAAAGATGGTGGCACCACATAGTTCATCAAGCATATCGTCTAAACGAGGAATAGGGTGACGGTATCTAACGGTGATTGCATTTATTGGACGATAATCGGAACACATGCGAAAAGTTCCGTCTTTCTTAGGCACGAGAATAACGGGAACGGCACAAGGGCTTAGACTTTCACGTACATGACCCTTGTCGATGAGTTTTTGCACTTGCCGTTGTATCTCCTTCGTTTCCTCGGGGTTGACGCGGTAGCGAGCCTTGTTTGGAAGTGGTGCACCGGGTACGAGGTCGATGCGGTGCTCGATTCCACGAAGTGGAGTAGACCCGGAGGTAGCTCATCGGGAAAGACGTCCGAGAATTCCTGCAACAATTGAGACAACACAAAAGGTGGAGGTGGTGAAGTGTTAGTAGGTTTGGCTTCCCCTTTGCATAAGAGCACAAGGTGGAAGACGCTCGATGGGTTCTCACACACTTCTCTCATCTCACGTTTGTTAGCAAATAGCACTAGTTGCTTCTTGTCGCTCATCGTGGAGTCGCTCATATTTGGCTTGTGGCTCTCACTCTCTTTTTGGTGGCTCGCTCTCTCACCATTCTCTCCATGATGGGTGGTAGGTAAAAGCTTGTCGGCGGCTACTTGACTTGGGGTCATTGGTCGTAGCACGAATTCCTTGCCCTTCATCTTGAAGTGATAGTGATTGGTCCGTCCATTGTGTGTGACATATTGCCATGGACGTCCAAGAATAAGGTGGCACACGGACATGGGTATCACATCACATTCGAGCGTGTCCTCGTAGGCGCCAATCTTGAAAGAGACTTGCACGGTGTGCTCGACGCGAAGAAGTCCGGCGTCGTTGAGCCACTCGACCTTGTAGGGGTGAGGATGCTTCGTCTTGACCAAATGAAGCTTGTCGCATAGCTCTTCGCTTGCCAAGTTGTGGCAACTTCCTCCATCGATGATAACCTTGACAGCGCGTCCATTGATGCCGGCCTTCGTATGAAAAATATGACATCGTTGGTCGTCATCTTGTTGATGTTGGAGTGTCAAGACTTATTGAGACAACAAGGTTGGGGCTTGAGTCATTGTCGCAAAACACTTGATGGTCTTCGTCTTCATTCACTTGGCGATGCATAGCGACATGCTCAAGTGCTTTCATCTCATCATCGCTCATGGAGTCATAAGATCCTTCGTCGTTGATGATCATGGTGCGAACGGTCTTGCACTCAAATGACTTGTGGCCTCGTCCTTGGCACTTGAAGCATTTGATGGAGCTCGTCTTGTTGTTATCTTCGGTTGGAGTTGTAGTTGAGGAAGCTCTTGGCTTGAAGTTGTTGGTAGAAGGTGGACGACATGATGTAATCGCATTCTTGTGGCTTGACTTGTCACCGAAATTTGTAGAAGGCTTCGAAGAGGTAGGAGGAGTAGCCGAAGTCGTTGAAGCTTGGTTGTAGGAGCCGAAGTTTTTGGAGTTGAACTTGGAGTACTTGTAGTCCTCTTGAACTTGTCGCTCCGCTTTGGTTGCTTGGTGCACTAGCTCGAGGAGATTGTTGTATGGTCGGAAGTCCGCAATCTTCTTGATAGGATAATTGAGTCCATTCAAGAATCTCGCCATAGTTTGCTCGTCATCTTCCGTGATGTTTGCTCTTATCATAGCAATCTCCATCTCTTTGTAGTACTCTTCAACGGACTTGGTACCTTGCTTGAGGAGTTGTAGTTTCTTGAACAAGTCGCGGTTGTAGTGTGTAGGCACGAAGCGTGCTCTCATGACTTCCTTCATTTGAGTCCAAGTGGTGATAGGAGGTTCGCCTTTGGCTTCTCTTCTCTCTATGATTTGTGCCCACCAAATGAGAACATAGTCTTGGAACTCAAGGGATGCCATTGCGATCTTCTTCTCTTCATCGAAGTTGTGAAGGCAAAAGATCTTGTCAACTTTTAATGCCCATGAGAGGTAGTCTTCGGGATCAATGCTTCCGGAGAACTTTGGCATTGTGAATTTGAGCTTGCCATAGCGATGCTCGTCATTGTTTCCTTGCCTATTGGGAGGGCGATCTCGATTTTGGCGGTTTGCCATATCTTGTTGCTCTTGGTGATGTAGATGTTCTTGTTGGAGTTGATGTTCTTGTTGGTATTGTTGCTCATGCCGTGCTTGAGGAGGAGCTTCTTCTTGCATTCTTGCTTGATGTCGTCCATGTTGCACCTCATCACGAAGGAGGTCCTCTTGTTGACGAGTGTGTCGGTTGCAGGCGGCCACATTGCGATGTGTATCTTGTAATGCTCGTTGCGCCTCCATAGCTTGAGCTTCTCGACGTTGTTGTGCTTGGCGGTTAGCCTCGGCATCTTGTTCTTCTTGATATTGGCGAGCTCGCTCTTGTTGTTGTTGGCGTAGTCGTTGCCGTTCTTGTGCTTGCTCAAGTGTAGCTTGGTTTTGACGACGTCGGCTTTCTTGCTCGTCGAATAGCTCTTGTGAACTCTTGTCATGATGAGGTTGCCGGTGGTCATGTCGAGCTTGACGTGCGGCGTGACGAAGAGTATTTGACGTAGGTGTACTTGAGTCTTGCGTGGAGTCGGTATGTCGACTTGAGCGGCTTCGTCGATGAGATGATGTTGAGGAAGAACGTCGGTTGATGATCAATGTCCGGAGCTCATTGTATTGAGTAGACATGTTGGTGTTGATGAGGTCGATTTGCTCCTTAGTACTTTGTTGGAATTGGCGCGCGTCCTCGGCGACTTGACCAATGTACTCGCGCATAGCTTCACTCTCTTGATGTAGAGCTCGTTGGACACCGAATAGATGTAGTTTGGTGACGTAGTTGTTCGCTTCTTGAGGATCGTCGAAGATCGGGTTGGAAGATGAACTTGGCCTATCCATCATCACAAGCAAGTACGTGAGTGGAGAAAGGAGAAGACAATATCAATGTACCTTAACCGAGGTTGAAAATGGATCAATGATCACGCGACAATGTAACCCGGAAATAGCACTATTGGTATCACTTCGTGTCGATTCTCACACCTACACAAGTAAAGCTTTGAGAGGAGCTTGGTTAGGATGTGGCACAAATTCAATGCAATCGTCAAAGTGACTCAAAGATGTTGAAAATGGTTCACAATTCGCTCATGCAACAAGTAGATCACTAGCAAAGGTAGCACACGGAACACACGCACGGATAGATAAATGTGGTTGTGCAACCAAGGATGAGCGAAAATGTGGAAAACCACGGAAAATGCTCGTGTTGCACAACGCTAGAGAGACGCTAACCGATTGCTTAATAGGCGGATACGCACTTGTGCACGACCTATAGAGGCAAAACGTAACGACTAACTATCACAAGTATGCTATGAGTGTATGATGTGCCGATGCTTGAGCACAAGATGATGTTGCTATGATGTATGATCTCTTTGGATGCAAGGCGTATGATGATATTGTATCTTTGCTTTGGTGGCTCTTTTGCTTAAAAGCTTGTGAGCTCTTTCTTTGGGCACATATGCATGCTTCTCGGATCAAGGTAGCTATTGTGTATGCGGTACACTCTTGTGGCACACGGAGATATGCAAGATACCAAGATGATGTGGTGTTACTCCCAATGATGTAGTATGCAATATCTATGACTAACACTAATGTGCACAAGTGTCGTGGCCCGGCAATACTCAAATGGCTAGTCTCAATGGGAAAGCTACGCAAAGATGGTTCATAGGGTGACAATGCAATTGCAAGGTAGGATGAGTGAAGTGTCGTCGATGTTACCGTCCTTGCCGGAGTTTAGCGGTGGTGTTGTCGAAGTCTTGCCGTCCCAAGGTAGCCTAAACATCCAAGGAAACGGTGAAACCACAACTCAAGTATCCAAGGCAAAGGGAGACACACTTTTCAAACTCAGAGCGGGAAAGCGATGGTGGTTGCGGAAGGTAGATGGCAGTTGCGGAAGGTGGAAGGTATTTGCGGAAGGTGGGTGGTAGCGGAAGGTGGAACGGAACTGAACAAGTTCAGCTTCGTCAGGGTCTGTCGGACGTCCGGCAGTTACCGGTCGTCCGGTCGGTCTGGATGGGTCGGATGTCTGGTGGAGACCGGAAATCCGGTAAAAGCTTCTGTAAGCGGGGTGCCGGTCGTCCGGTGTTTAGCGGACGTCCGGTGTCTCGAGAGGTGCCGGACGTCCGGAAAACGTCGGTCGTCCGGTAGGTTTGGGAAAATGGTTGGTGGGATCCGTGTAGAAATTGGTGAAACGTGGTCGGATTGGCGTGGAAAAACGGTGAAAAGGTGGGGAAATGCTAGATCGACACGTGGCACAGCAAATCCATGGAACAAATTCAACAAAATCTTGCCAAATCAACAGATCACAAAAAAATTTTGAGGCTCTTTTTGTGGGGAATTTTCCGAAATTGGGAAGAACACGACAAAAACAGGCTAGAAAACAAAGTGTGGGACTCCAAAATCGTGATCAACCTTGCTCCTGATACCAAGATGATGTAGGGTGGAACCCTAATCAGCGGATCTTTCACGTTTTGGAGGTGGCACATGATGAACACGGGGAAAACAAGGAGAAAGACGGGGAAAACACAAGAGAGAACACTCAGATCAACACGATAGCAATCACACAAGCACTAAATTCGCGATACAAAGTCGAGATCCATAATCCAAAGTCAACAACGGTGATACAGATAGTCTTCTCCGTGAGGAGGTCTTGGAATCCCGTGGGATCTTCTCCGTGAAGGAGGTCCTGAATCCGTAGTGGATCTTCTCCGTAGAGGCGCACCGTCTCGTGGGAGAAATCCACACAAGTATGAGAAATGAGCTAAACCACAGCTAAGTCTAACGGAGGGGAGTCAACAGTATTTATATTACACAGGTAGGCACCGTCGGGGCGGACGTCCGTTGGTTACCGGACGTCCGGTGGTTCCGGAGGGACCGGACGTCCGGTAATCCTCGGATTTCCGCTAATTAGCTTCTGTCGCCGTTGTCACGGACGTCCGGTGGCTTCCGGCCGTCCGGTCGTCTGGGGGAGGCCGGACGTTCGGTGTCTTCCGGTCGTCCGGTGCCAGGGAGTCGCCGGTCGTCCGGTGCAGGCCCGACGTCCGGTGCCTGTAGCATCTCCAGCCTTCCTTCTTCTTGTCTCGTGTACTTGTCGGGCCTGTCCTCTTGAGCATCGTGTAGAGCTGTCCCGCGGCCTTCGTCCAAGCACCTGAGTATGCATAGAGTCTCTGATGAAGGTAGAAGCCGTGTCTCAAGTGAATCCGAAAGATGTAAAGAGAGGAGCGAGGTCACCTCGGTCTCGAAAGCTCTTGCACGGGCTCTAGTCATGGGTCCTTTGGGCACTTGGTGAGGCGATGAGGAGTCCATGGGGATGACCTTGGGATGCTCCGCATCATCCTTGCCGGGGCCGGCTTTAGCAGCCCCGGCAAGACCCTTGCCGCGGCAACTCGCCCCTTGATGAGGACATGACTACCTTGGATACGACCAAAAATATTGCATACATGTATATTTGTGAGGTGATTTCTAATGCAAACTATGCAACAATTTATTTTTGTTATCCAGAACAAAAATACTTCACAGACTTTTGTGCCATGTCTAATTCCAGATGCATGGGAAATTTGTACAATTCACATATGAAGATAAGGGAAAAAGAGAAGTTTAGGGGCTGTTCAAAAAGTTCTCTCACGTCACTTTTGGGCCAAGAGAAGATAGAGTCCAAGTCTCTCACGTTCTGCATCCAGATTCGGACTGCACAGACATACCTGACTCAAAACGTCAAGAACTCCTTCATACGGACTCCGAATTGGGTGATTATTTTTTTGTTGGAAACTAGATTTCATACACTTTCCAACCCAATTGGAATCACCTTCAAATTCGTCCGGAGCATTGAGATCCCGACGAAACAATCTGACGCTGCAGCAGAATCCGAGTCAAACTACAAGTCCAAAGGTGTTACATCACCTCCACTTGGGCCCATGAGCCTTGTACGACCTAGGGTTTGTTTTAGGCTGCCTTGGGACGTCCTTCCACCTCCTTGGCCGCCACCCCTTGCTCCTATATAAGTAGATCCATCTAGTAGCTTTTTCTTTGGGATTTGTTTAGTCAAAAGTTAGCCATTGCAACTTCGTGTACTTCGTTTGTGTCCAACGACCAGACCAAGACCGCTTTTGGATCCCCACATTTATGAATATTTCATCTATATTTGCAATATTCAGATTGCTTTATCATATTCTTGCTTGTTCTTCGATTGCATGCAGGAATAGACCTTCGTGGTCAGGCTGATCGTGCTTCTGGCATCGTCAGTAACCCCTGGAGATTGGTTTAGCGATTGCTAAGGTGCAACGTCGTGCACGTTTGTAGTCGGATCGTCAAAGTCGTCTCCACCAAATTGATAGTTATCATCTCATCGAAAGATCGGGCCCCTCGCCTCTATCAAGTGGTATCAGTTTTCAGGTTGCTTGGTGAGAATTTCCAGTTATTCCTAGATTTGATTTATTTTCTTACCTATTGTCCAAGGAAAAGCCACAAAAAAAAGTTAGATCTATTCATCCTTTGTCCAAGCCAGGCTGAGCCTTTGCAATTTTCTTTTCATTGTTTGCATTATTGAATTATCGGTTGCATCGTCGTGTCGAGTTGCTGGTCTTAGTGTCTAGTTCGTTAGAGTTTCGAGTTCTATTCACATTAATCATGTCGCCGCTGCATCGTTATCGCTTCCGCTGTCCACCACCTCATCCATCAATTTCCATCTCGTGCAACCCATCGTTCATTGTCACAATCATAGTTGAAGTTGTTTGCATCTTTGCTTGATCCAATCTGCATCTTATCTAGTTTGTCTTGGAAAGAGGGAGAAAGAAAAAAAAAGACAGAGAAAAAAAAGTAAAAAAAAAAGAGGAGAGAAAGAAAAAGAAAAAAAAGTGTTAGAAAAAAAGAAAAAAGAAAAAGAAGGAAAAGAAAGTGGGAGAGAATGTTGTTGTATATTCTACTTGGCAGTTGTTTTCATCATTATCTTTACTGCCGTTGTGATCTTCACTTATATCTTGCTGTCCAGAGCTAATTCGTATCCTTTATTGATGCTAGTTGTGCTACACCGTGACATCATTAGTGTTCTAGGCTCGCGTCTCTAGTCCGGTCTAACCTAGGACCAGCACAGCACCGTCGTTGAGCGTTTATTCAACATTGCATCTCTGAATTGATTATTGCTAATCTTTTGCTACCATATATAAAGCCAACCCAGCTCCACATATTTCTACACCGTGTTACATACGTTCACCTGGCAATCGCTTTACTCAATCTTTGGAGTTATTTGACACCGCTGGTTGCCTATCACCACTTGCTGCATGGTAAGAACTTGTAAGATATTGATATTTGCTTTACTGTGAGCGCTTTACCACCACATCCTAGTAGTTCATAGAAACATTATTCTCGAATTTTGTTTCTTTTTTCTACTAACCATGACAGGATCCAGAGTCAACTCATGGGCTTTGTCGATCGCGGGAGATGTGCCACCACCTAAGGACATACCACAACCATCACGAGAGGTGCACAAACATCCAAATGCACATGATCAGGTTAATGTTTCTATACCACCGTTTAATGGCCGTTTTAGACCTGCTTTATATATTGAATGGGAGTTTGACATAAATAATATATTTGCTTCCCATAGTTTTGATGAACGTAAAAAAGTGAAGGTTGTGGTTGGTTCTTTCACTGGTTATGCTTTAGTTTGGTGGAGTGAATATTGTCGGTTACACCCTAATTATATACCTACTACTTGGATTGATTTGAAAGTTGCCATGCGACATACATTCGTCCCTGCTTATTATACTCATGACATGCTTACAAAGTTGCAACATTTAAAACAAGGTAGTGACACCGTAACGAAATATTATGATGATTTACAAACTACCTTGTTGCATTCCTCTTTACAAGAAAGTGAAGACGATTTTATGGATAGATTTTGGGCAGGATTAAATCGTGATATTCAGGAGTTACTAATTCATGAAGAGTGTTATCCTATGGACCATTTGTTTTCGTCTTGCTTGTAGTGCTGAACAGGAAATAAAACGACATATAGTCCATAAGGAGAATAAGCGCCAGGTGCACATTCCAAGAAATGATACGGTTGTTCCTTCCACTACTAGGCGTACTATGACAGACACATCCGTTTTTGTGAGGACTACATCACATCCACCATGTGACACATCACCTCCGACAGTGCCTACATCATCTGAGTTGATCATAAGAGGTAATGACAAAGGTACCGATCTTCCACCTCCACATGAGTATGGTGAATGCCTTGTCAATTTAAATGAACCATGCAATGAGCTATCCACTACTTTGATCACACCAACTATTTTAGAGGAATATGTTCGTGATTTGACTTTGCCATGTGATCAAACAATTGTGAGTGAACCAATTGAATTAACTATTGATGCGAAAGAACCATTTGAATCAGGGAATAAATCAGATTTGGATCAAATACGTGTGAAAATAGTTGTGCCAATGTTTAATCATTTTGATATGACCTCTAATCTTGGTGATGGTTCATCAAGGTTGGGATGGTTTAATGATGAGCATTGCCAATCTTTTGTAACGATTAGGAGCTTCACTTATATGTGCAAATTGAGTTGCAATATTTTCATGCCTTCTACTTCTTGTGATAATATTTTGGCTTTATATTTTATGAACTACGAAATTTACTCATCTATACATGTGTCATATGTGCGAAAAGTAAGGGAAGTAAAAATGGGTGACATATACATATACAACATGTACACCTTGTCTATTTTCTTACCCACATTTCAGATTAAGCAACGCCGAGGACGGCTTTATTTTCAAAAAAGGGAGGATGGTGAGGACATGACTACCTTGGATACGACCAAAAATATTGCATACATGTATATTTGTGAGGTGATTTCTAATGCAAACTATGCAACAATTTATTTTTGTTATCCAGAACAAAAATACTTCACAGACTTTTGTGCCATGTCTAATTCCAGGTGCATGGGACATTTGTACAATTCACATATGAAGATAAGGGAAAAAGAGAAGTTTAGGGGCTGTTCAAAAAGTTCTCTCACGTCACTTTTGGGCCAAGAGAAGATAGAGTCCAAGTCTCTCACGTTCTGCATCCAGATTCGGACTGCACAGACATATCTGACTCAAAACGGCAAGAACTCCTTCATACGGACTCCGAATTGGGTGATTCTTTTTTTGTTGGAAACTAGATTTCATACACTTTCCAACCCAATTGGAATCACCTTCAAATTCGTCTGGAGCATTGAGATCCCGACGAAACAATCTGACGCTGCAGCAGAATCTGAGTCAAACTACAAGTCCAAAGGTGTTACATCACCTCCACTTGGGCCCATGAGCCTTGTACGACCTAGGGTTAGTTTTAGGCTGCATTGGGACGTCCTTCCACCTCCTTGGCCGCCACCCCTTGCTCCTATATAAGTAGATCCATCTAGTAGCTTTTTCTTTGGGATTTGTTTAGTCAAAAGTTAGCCATTGCAACTTCGTGTACTTCGTTTGTGTCCAACGACCAGACCAAGACCGCTTTTGGATCCCCACATTTATGAATATTTCATCTATATTTGCAATATTCAGATTGCTTTATCATATTCTTGCTTGTTCTTCGATTGCATGCAGGAATAGACCTTCGTGGTCAGGCTGATCGTGCTTCTGGCATCGTCAGTAACCCCTGGAGATTGGTTTAGCGATTGCTAAGGCGCAACGTCGTGCACGTATGTAGTCGGATCGTCAAAGTCGTCTCCACCAAATTGATAGTTATCATCTCATCGAAAGATCGGGCCCTCGCCTCTATCACCCCTCGCCTACGGAGCGAATCACCCTTGAGTCCACTGCCCCCATGGGGTAAGGATTTGGGAGATCTCCCCGTAGTGGCATGCATATCTTTGTGAAGACATTCAAGATCAGATACACACTAAGAAGACAACGACCCTTGGCGGGTTCCCAGCCAATGAAGACCACAAGACCTCCGGCAAGCATCTTGCCGGGGATGAAAGCAGGCGCCGTGGCAAGAACCTTGCTGGGGCTCCGGCAAGGCCCTTGCCGAGAACATCCGCGGGGCCACCATCAGGCCCACGCCAACTAAGCTTCCACCGCCCTATGCAGCTGCTGACCTAACCAGCTGGGCAGGCACCTGCGTGGCGGCACGCAGATCTTCGTGAAGACCCACTGATAGAGGCGAGTGGCCCGATCTTTCGATGAGATGATAACTATTGATTTGGTGGAGTCGACTTTGACGATTCGACTACAAACATGCACGACGTTGCACCTTAGCAATCGCTAAACCAATCTCCAGGGGTTACTGACAATGCCAGAAGTACGATCAGCCTGACCACGAAGGTCTATTCCTGCATGCAATCGAAAAACAAGCAAGAATATGATAAAGCAATCTGAATATTGCAAATATAGATGAAGTATTGATAACTGTGGGGATCCGTAAGCGGCCTTGGTCTGGTCGTTGGACACAAACGAAGTACACGAAGTTGCAATGGCTAACTTTTGACTAAACAAATCCCCAAAGAAAAAGCTACTAGATGGATCTACTTATATTGGAGCAAGGGTGGCGTCCAAGGAGGTGGGAGGACGTCCCAAGGCAGCCTAAAGCTAACCCTAGGTCGTACAAGGCTCATGGGCCCAAGTGGAGGTGATGTAACACCTTTGGACTTGCAGTTTGACTCGGATTCTGCTGCATCGTCAGATTGTTTCATCGATATCTCAACGCTCCGGACGAATTTGAAGGTGATTCCAATTGGGTTGGAAAGTGTACGAAATCTAGTTTCAAACAAAAAAAGAAACACCCTATTCGGAGTCCGTATGAAGGAGTTATTGCCATTTTGAGTCAGCTACGTCTGTGCAGTCTGAATCTGGATGCAGAACATGAGAGACTTGGACTCTATCTTCTCTTGGCCCAAAGTGACGTGAGAGAACTTTTTGAACAACACCTAAACTTCTCTTTTTCCCTTATCTTCATATGTGAATTGTACAAATGTCCCATACACCTGGAATTAGACATGGCGCAAAAGTTTGTGAAGTATTTTTGCCCTGGATGACATAAATAAATTGTTGCATAGTTTGCATTAGAAATCACCTCACAAATATACATGTATGCAATATTTTTGGTCGTATCCAAGGTAGTCATGTCCTCATCATCCTCCCTTTCTTGAAAATAAAGCCGTCCTTGGCGTTGCTTAATCTGAAATGTGGGTAAGAAAATAGACAAGGTGTACATGTTGTATATGTATATGTCATCCATTTTTACTTCCCTTAATTTTCGCACATATGACGCATGTATAGATGAGTAACTTTCGTAGTTCATAAAATATAAAGCCAAAATATTATCACAAGAAGTAGAAGGCATGAAAATATTGCAACTCAATTTGCCCAAATAAGTGAAGCTCTTATTCATATCAAAATATTGACAATGTTCATCATTAAACCATCCCAACATTGGTGAATAAACCTTACTTGCATGAAATTCACGGGCTATAACATGCTTAAATAAGCAAACATGCAATAAGTCATTTGACATAGAATCGTCACAGATTTGAGGTCATATCAAAATGATTAAACATTGGCACAATTATTTTCAAATGTATTTTATCCAAATCTGATTTATTCTCCGATTCACATGATTCTTTCACATGATTGTTGGTATTTCAGTTGTTTGATCACATGACGCATTCATGACAGTAACATGATTATCTAAACTAGGTGGTGTGCTCAAATCAACAGGTAATTCAATACATGATGTATTCAAGTTAACTAGATATGCATCATCCTCATGAGAAGTTATATCATCATTGATTTTACGGTTACCTTGTCGTAGAGACGTAGCTGATGTAGGTACAGACGATGACAATGTACCATACACTTTAGATGATGTCACGCTCACAATCGGAGGTGTTGCTGCTCTAGTAGGTGCAATGGTGGATGAACCAACCAGTGGTGGTGAGCATGAACTAGAATAGTTGTTGTTGTAGTCACACAATGCATCCTCCTGTATTTGTCTCTCAAAGGTACAAGCACGAACATACATACCAGTAATGCAACGAGGAATATACTGAAATCTTGCGCGAATATCATGGTTCAAACCACCAAAAAATCTATTCATTGTATCATCCTCAGATTCTTCTATGTCACAATGATGCATATAAGATTTGAACTCTTGGTAGTAAGTATGAACAGTGTTACTGCCTTGTTTTAATTGTTCTAATTTGTGAAGCAATTCACGGCGATAGTAAGGAGAAAAAATGGTTTCTCATTATAGCCTTAAAATCTTTCCAAGTTGTGGGTTGGTTATCAATATTTTTCTTACAATGCACACTCCACCAAACATAAGCAAAACCAGTAAATACTCTAGTGACAGCTCGTACTCTCTCAAGTTCAGAAAAATGATGGTGACTAAAAACATTTTATACTTCAAGCTCCCAAGCTAGATAAATACCAGGATTAAATCTACCCTCAAATGACGGCAAAGAAATAACCTGACCATGTGCTTGTGTGTGTTGTCCCACGTCTCGTGATGGTGAAGATGTATCCGTCATCCAAGAACTTCTGTCTCCGATACCTGTCATGATTAGTAGAAATAAGACACAAAATTCGAGAATAATGTTCCTATGAACTACTAGGATGTGGTGGTAAAGCGCTCACAGTAAAGCAAATATCCCATGCAGCAGGTGGTGATAGGCAACCAGCGGTGTCAAATAACTCCAAAGATTGAGTAAAGCGATTGCCAGGTGAACGTAAATATGCACGGTGTAGAAATATGTGGAGCTGGGTTGGCTATATATGGTAGCAAAATGATGTAGGGTGGAACCCTAATCTGCAGATCTTTCACGATTGGAGAATATCCAACGACGAACACGGAGAACACAAGAGGAAACGGAGGAAAACAAGAGGGAAAACACACAAATCAACACAAATATGATCACACAAGTGCTAGATCCACGATACACATCGAGATACACAGTCCATAGTCAACGACGGTGGTACAAGGATGGTCTACTCCCGGAGGAGGTCTTGGATATCCCTTGGGATCTTCCCCGATGTGGAGGTCTTGAATCCGAAGTGGATCTTCTCCGAAGAGGCGCGCGGTCTCGTAGGAGAGAATCCACATAAAGGTCCGTGATGAGCTATCCAAAAGCTAACCCTAGTACGGAGGTTGGGAATGAGTACTTATAGTCCAAGGGGGTAAGTTGGGGGATACATGGGTGAAAACCCTTCAACTGAGCGCAGGCAGGGCGGTAGTACTGGTCCTGGGACCGGTAGTATCGGTCTTGGCGGTTTTACCGGAAGTTCCGGCCTTGCACCGGCCTTGCACCGGTCGATCACAAAAGGTGTAGCGGTAGTTGGCCGGTAGTTGGACCGGTAGTACTGGTGGACCGGTAGTTGGACCGGTAGTACCGGTTTCTCTGCGCTGGGAGAATCCTGGTCCATGCTCTTGGCCTCTGTCTTGCACCGTAACTTCTCCTAGGCACCTAAGCACACAAAGTATCTCCGTTTGAGGTAGCAGCCATGTCTCAAGGTGGTCAAATGGGAATTCAACAAGGAGAGAGTTAACCTGGGATTCAAGTGCTCTAGCACGAGCACGTGTCATTGGTCCTTGGAGCACTTGGTGGGGCGATTGATGGTCCATGGGGAAGAGCTTGGGATATCCGCATCATCTCCCCTCCCTTGGGAAAGATCCGACCTCAAATCGAAATCTTCATCACCATGGAACGGAGAGAGATCCTTGACATTGAAGGTGTCGCTCACGGAGTACTTGTCTTGGGGGATGTCGATCTTGTAGGCGTTGTCGTTGTAGCGTGCTAGCACCTTGAAAGGTCCGTCGGCGTGAGGTAGTAGTTTGGACTTGCACTCGTGTGGGAAGCGGTCCTTGCGAAGATGAAGCCAAACAAGATCTCCCGGTTGGAACACCATTGGTGTTTTGTTGACGTTGAGCTTGGTTGTGAGACGATGGACTAGTCGCTCGATTGTTGCTCTTGTATCCTCGTGCACCTTCTTGAGATAGCTTGCTCGTGCACTTGCGTCCATGTTCGTGCGCTCTTGGAGAGGTAGCGGTAGGATGTCCAATGGGGACAACGGGTTGAAGCCGTAGACAACCTCGAAGGGGGACTTGCCGGTTGTCGAATGTCTTGCGCGGTTGTAGGCGTACTCGGCGATCGGCAAGCATTGCTCCCATTCCTTGATGTTCCTCTTGATCAACACGCGAAGAACCATCGAAAGCGTGCGGTTCGTCACCTCCGTTTGGCCGTCCGTTTGTGGATGGTATGCCGAAGAAAATAGTAGCTTGATTCCGAGCTTAGCGCAGAGGGTCTTCCAAAAGTAGCTCAAGAACTTGACGTCCCGGTCCGACACGATCGTTTTGGGCACGCCATGTAGACGAATGACCTCCCTACAAAAGAGATTTGCAACATGTGAAGCAGCGTCTATCTTGTTACAAGGAATGAAATGAGCCATTTTAGAGAATCTATCCACGACAACTAGCACGGAATCTTTGCCATTTTGAGTCCTAGGCAATCCAAGTACAAAATCCATGCTTATGTCTTCCCATGGATGGTATGGAATAGGAAGAGGCATGTAAAGACCATGAGATTGAGCTTTGGACTTAGCTTTGCGGCAAGTAGAACATCTGTTGGTGAGGCGTGAGACGTCACGGAGCATCTTGGGCCAAAAATAGTTCTTAGAGAGGGTAGCAAACGTCTTGTCGCGTCCAAAGTGTCCCATGAGTCCTCCTCCATGAGATTCCTGCAAAAGGAGCAAACGAAGCGAAGACTCAGGAATGCAAAGTTTGTTAGCTCTCATAAGATATTCCATCCTTGATGTAGTAATGTTCCCAAGAAGTGTGAGTCAAGCACTTAGCATAAGCATTTGCAAAGAAAGGATCATGCTCATATAAATCTTTTATGTGCTCAAAGCCAATCACATTCAACTCAAGTTGTGTTACAAGCATGAATTTGCGGGAAAGCGCGTCCGCCACAACATTTTCTTTTCATTTGATGAACTTGATGACATAGGGAAAAGACTCAATGAACTCACTCCATTTAGCATGACGCTTGTTCAACTTAGTTTGTCCTTTGAGATACTTGAGTGTCTCATGGTCCGTATGAAGAATGAATTCATGAGGTCGAAGATAATGTTCCCAAACACGTAAAACTCTCACCAAGGCATAAAGCTCTTTATCATAGATGGGATAGTTAAGTTGCGGTCCCGATAGCTTCTCGCTAAAGTACGCAATTGGGCACTTTTCTTGCATTAGCACGCCACCTATGCCGGTACCACTAGCGTCACAATGAATATCAAAAGGTTTATCAAAGTTTGGTAGGGCTAGAAGTGGTGCGTGGGTAAGCAAGCTTTTTAGCTCATTGAACGCGGTGTCTTGCGAAGGACCCCAAATGAAGGGTGCGTTCTTCTTGCTCAAAGCGTGTAGAGGCATAGCAATGGTGCTAAAGTCCTTCACAAAACGTCGATAGAAACCGGCTAGACCAAGGAAACTACGCACTTGCATGAGATTCGTTGGTTGAGGCCAAGTTTTAATTGCTTCAATTTTAGTTTCATCAACGTGAACACCTTGTGAAGAAACGACAAATCCTAGGAAGACAACCTTGTCCACGCCAAAAGTGCATTTCTCCATATTAGCATATAAGCGCTCTTTCCGAAGGGATTGTAAAACCAAACGGATGTGTGTCACATGGTCCTCTAGCGTCTTGCTAAAAACGAGGATATCATCAAAGTAGACCACTACAAAGACACCTATGTATGGTCGAAGACAAAAATGCATAAGACGCATAAATGAACCGGGTGCTTCCGATAAGCCCATTTGATGCGGAGCATCCTAAGGACATCACCATGTCAAGAGTCCGTTTGGCAAGTGACACATGCGGCCTCTACTTCTCATACATAAAGGTGAATCATCTCCTTTACACGTGTTCACTTGACCCCTTCGAGGATGGTATACTACTTGACATTCCACTCGTGTGCATGCATAGGACCACTACACCATCCGCGAGGGAAGCTTGGAAGAGAAGACGGAAGAAGACGGAGCTGCTGATACTACAGCGGCCGGACATCCGGGCCAAAGGCCGGACATCCGGCGCTTCAGCAACGGCCGGGCATCCGGCACTCCTCCCGGAAATCCGGACCCTCCTATCCAGAGAGCATCATGACCGAGCCCCTTCAGCCCGAACATCCGGCCGTGACCCCGAACATCCGGCTCGCCCCAAAGCCCCGGACATCCGGCCGCCAGCCCGGACATCCGGCCTTGCCTGCGTGCATGTATCTGGGCCGATGCCCATGTACCCGTTTCGCCCCTCACTTACCCCTTCATGACCCTAGACTATATATACTCCTCCACCTCCACCATTTTAGGGTTAGCAAATGTGATAGCTCATTTTAGACTAGAGCTTTGCTCATCCATTACGGATCTACTCCACGAGAGAGACCGCGGCCCCTCTACGGAGAAGATCCACCTTGGATTCAAGACCCCTAACGGGAAGATCCTTCACGGATTCAAGACCTCCTCTTGGAGATGAACTCTACCTTGTATCTTTCCCTTTATTGTTCATGTACCTTGTGATCTTGTGTGTTTGATTGTCTAGTGGATGTGTGATTGGACTTGTTCTTGAGCGTTTTCCCTTGTGATTTCTCCTTGTTCGTCCCCGTGTTCATCGCGTTCCTCGCGGGATCCCTCCTTTACGTGAAAGATCGGCCTAGAATCGGGTTGACCCCGCATCATATGGTATCAAGAGCATAGGTTGATCACGAATTTGGAGCCTCACCACCGTTTTCTAGCCTTGTTTTGGTGTGTTCTTCCCCAAATTCGAAAATTCCCCACCAAAAATAGCCCCAATTTTTTTTGTGATCTGTTGGTTTGATGAAGATTTGTTGATTTTGATCCGTGGATTTGCTTGGTTTCAAGTGGATCTAGCTTTCCCCCACTTCTCCCATCATTCCATCCATGAAATCTCTCAAATTTTGAGCCCCAAATCATCAATTTCCGCCCCCAATTCGAAAAGTTCGTCCCGATTCAGATCTGGAATCTTCGGGCCAGACATCCGGGCCATCGGGCCAGACATCCGGCTCCTGGAGGGCAAAATCCCGCGCGGTTCTGGACATCAGGTCCCGGAAATCCGGACCCGGCCCCGGATGTCCGACCCCTGGGAATTCAGCCACCCGTGTTTCACCGTTTTGTCCATAACTAATTCATCCGAACTCCGATTTCGACGTTCTTGAGCTCGTTTTGAAGCTCTCTTGACATACCTCATACCACAAAAATACCACCATAATCATTAGACCCCATCATATTTTTGGAATTTTGGCATCTTTGCCTAGGGCTTCCACCACATCATCCGCTACACCACCACCGACTTCCGCAACCTAACCAAATTTGTTCCCATAGCATTTGTGGTTGCTTGAGTAGTGATTTGAGTCTCCTAAGGTGTTTAGGCTACTTAGGAACCATTGCTCCTTCATCAACCACCGCCACCAGTTCTGCATAACCTTGTCCACTATACATAGCCAATCCAACTTAACCCAATTTTGTGTGAGCTTGTTTGAGTTGTTGCTCGTGTCTCCTAAGGTGTTTCGGCTACTTAGGGACCGTGACTTCAACTCCGACACCGTGTATAGCCCATCTTACACTTCCACCACCATAACCCATTTTGACCGGGTTTCCACCAACAATTCTGCAACCACCACAGCTTGTCCGCTACCACCATTTGACATTTGTCCTTGAGATTTTGAGTTTTGGTTTTTCCGTTTCCTAAGGTGTTTCGGCTAATTAGGAATGGTTCTACATCAAGAGCACCACCTCTCATCATCGACACGGACGGTAACTTCGACGACATCATTGTATATTCCCTTGCAATTGCATTGTTAACCCCTAGCCCATTTTGCGTCACTTGCCTATCGAGACTAGCCTTTGAGTATTGCCGGCAACGTTACTTGTGCACATTAGTGATCATCGATCCACCTTCCATTGCATACATACCATATCATATTGGTATCATCATATCATCCCTTGTGTCACAAGATTGTTCCCGCATATACACAATTGCTATCTTGGTTTGTGCATCGTGGCCATATACAAAAAAAATAATAGAATAAGCTTTTAAGCAAAGGAGAAAAGCAAAGAAGCTTGTAAGCAAGAGCCATAGCATCATACCACATTGCATATAAGATTGCCATATCCGATCATCTTGGATCATCTTGTGCTAAAAGCACCGGAACATCATACAAATAGCATACTTGTGATAGGAAGTCACTATATTTTGCATCTTATAGGTTGTGCACAAGTGTCGGATCCGCCCATAGAGCAATCGTGCTAGCGTCTCTCTTGAGTTGTGCAACACGAGCGTTTTCCGTGGATTCCACATTTTGTGCTCATTCCTTGGTTGCACGACCCCATCTATCTATCCGTGCGTGTGTTTCTGTGTGCCACTCCTTGCTATTGGTCTACTTGTTTCACTTGCGAATTTGTGAATCTCTTTCAACTTTATTGACTCTTGCTAACTTTTTGCATCAAATTTTTGTGCCACTATCCTCACCGAGCTACTCGATAAGCTTTACTTGATAGGTGTGAGTGAACAAGTCCGGTACCAATTCCACTATTCTTTCATTTCACATTGAGTGAAACGGGATACATCCTCAACTTTGGGAAAAGGCAACTTGGTATTGTTTATCTCATCTCCTACTCACCTTTGCTCGAGTCTTGTGATGGATAGGAAAAGCATTTCATCTACTTCGGTCTACAACAACAACGACAAGTTCGATGCCATGACGAACAACTTGTGCGCCAACATGAAAGCTCAAATGGAGGAGCTCAAAGCCCTCATCAAGAACAGCAAGAGGTCTCCCTCATCTTCGAGATGACGCTCTAGTGCACATCCTACCGAGCTACCATCTTCGGCGAGATCACATCGGCATCGACACCATCAACGACAAGAACGTGAAGGTCAAGAGCTCAACTCCAACAATAGCTCAACGAGTTCACAATGTACCTTGGCATCTTCGCCAAGCGACTTCAAGGCATCTTCGCCTTTGGACATACGGCATCTTCGCCCACAAGCACCTCAAGCTTATGATCAAGAGAAGCTTCCCAAGCTCAAGTCCGCGACTTCCACGAGCTACTACGACCTCGACAACGACCACGAGATTCCTTTCTATGGGACTCAAGACCCGGAGGAGTATCTCGAGTGGGAGCGCAAGATGGATGACTACCTCAAGCTACATCAAGTTCCCTACGAAGATCAAGTGAAGTGCGCCACAAGAAACTTCCACGACAACGCGTCAACATGGTGGCTTCACACACCTTCAACGAGCTTCAACGTGAATTGGCCCAAGACGAAGAAAGCTATGCGGCGAGAGTTCGTGCCTCCCACTTCCACGGAACATCTTCTACGCCAATTGGATAACACCATACAAGGATCCAAGTCCATTGACAAGTACTTCAACGAGATGAAGATGGCCTTGCGACGAGCCGACGTGGACGACCCCATTTCGATGAAGCTCCACTTCATGATGGGATTGCACAACGACATCTACAAGACTATCTTCCTCGAGAACTACAAGTCCCTCGACGACAACTACATTGGTGCTCTCAAGGCGGAACAAGAACTAATGAAGGCCAAGGCTTCTCCACCGCAAGCAAACTTCTAGAAGACCAAGCTCCAAGACGACGAGCATGAGGGTAGTACCACCATGATGTCCAAGCCCAACGAGCTCCAAGACGACACTCCCAAGTTCGACTCCACCGCCATCCCTCTTTGTGGCATTGATAATGCCGAGTCTACTTTGACTCTTTTTCAAGACGGTGCAGCGACGACTATGACTACGGAGCTATTCGAGGACCAAGCTTCGGAGGCGAATGACATTGTGACGAGCAAGGATGATGCTTCCATCTTTGGCGGCGAGAGTGATGATGTGCCATCTTCGGCCTTCATCCACAGCGACGATGACAAGATGATCGAGCATGGGATTTTCCCTTCGGTCATGGAGGAGAGTGATGATGTGCCATCTTCGGCCTTCATCCACAGTGACGATGAGGAGATGGTTGAGAATGGGATTTTCCCTTCGACCATGGCGATGTATGATGACTTGAGTGACTTGTGCCACCATATTGAGAGTAAGAGCGAGTTCACCACTAGCCCCATATATGATGAGCTGCCCCGATTCCCATGTGAGGAGAGCCACAACCCCCACCACTTGAGTGAGATGAGTGACTCCATCATATGTGAGTTTGAGTGCTCCTACCTTGAGGGAGTGAGTGAGCCGCCACATAAAGAAGTTGAGATAGTTGATAGGTCATGTGAGGCCACTTTCAACGCTAACGACTTGACCTCTACCTCTATTGTGTCTTCTCATTTGGTGCTAGGTCCCACATTTGATGACGCGCCGATCCTCGATGACTTCGTCCTTCCTATGGACAAGACGATGGCCATGGTGGAATATGATGCACCCCCACATGGTTCCATCAAGATGAAGATGATGACCACCTTTTGGTCTTTCCCACCTCACCTACACCACATGAGTGGAATGAGAAAGGTAACAAGGTGAAGGTGATGAACTCGTCCCACTAGTGGATTATGTTAACATTCATTGCTTGCATGATGTTGATCCACCTATTGCCATGCTTCATTCTAGTATGATTTCCCCATGCGATGATTTACCCATTTATGATGAGTTTGATGATTGCCATGTGGAGTCTATTAGTTGTGATGCCATGTTGCATAGGATTTCTTGTGATAATTCTCTTGGTCACATCATGTTTGACAATCCGCTTGACTTGTCATATGCTATGCATGAGATCAACAATATGTCATATTTGCAATCTCATCGTAGTAACTATGCATATGCCATTAAGATAAACCCAAGTTGCACATATGGCATAGATGACAAGCCCATGGTTATTGGCATTTGTTTTCCTTGTGATGATATTGACATGCTTCCTTTGCATCATATCCATCACATGCCATGCCATGATTGCCTAGCTTCCGACATGCTTTGTTTTGGATGTTGTTCCACTTCTCCATATTATGCTTTCGATATTGCTCATGAGGAGACCCCCATAGTTTCCTCATACAATTTAGGAGATTTTGATCCATCCCATCCATTGCATGATCCCCATACTTGTATGCTCAATTTGCATCCACATCATGCTATACACAATAATTATTCATTCATGATGGATGACATGTTCTTATACCATGCATCAAATTTCTTTGAGCGATGCTTATCTTGTGCTAACTCATACGTGCACATACACATCATGATGGATGATGTGTACATTTACCACGCACACACTTTCTTCGGTTTGTGTCTCTTTTGTGTAGGTACCCATACTTACTCGTCAACCTCGCAAGAGCACGAGTTGACGAAACGAGCTCTAGAGAGCAACGTCGACTTGGGAGTACATGGATTATCCTTCCTACCGCTCCCTTCGCGCAAAGACTTCGCACATCTCTTCTACATGGCCCTCACATGGTTATGGGTTATTGTCCATTATATCTCTTATGCCCACCTTGCCATGTTCACTTTGCATGATATGCTCATTTATATGTCTTTGCCATGCATTTGTGACCCATGCTTTGCATTACACATGATGATTGATTCTCATACTTGTATGTGTATTTGCAAGCTTGGTGGAGATATCACTTGTTATTGCCATGATTCCTTTGCACACCATGCCTATTATGATGCTTTGATCTTGATATGTGCTCGTGTTTGTGATATGTCGTGTGCATTGCTTATGCCTACTATTGGCTCACATGACATGATTACTATGAACTCATCTAGTGTGTTGCATCTTCGCTCCACTAGTTTGCACGACATGATTGATATGCTTGCTTATGTTGCATCATCGATGATTCATACTTGCTCCTTTCATGCGGTTGATGTCAACCATTGCCATGCTTTGCACATGATTGATATTGCTTGTTGTCATATGTCTCTAGATGTTGCCTCTCTCATGCTATATGATTGTCCATGCATTGAGCGCAACCATGATTTTAGTCTTGCCAATGAGATTGCCCCCAAAGCATTCTCGCATTTATTTGGAGATTTTGACATATTTCTTGTGAAGCATGCTTGTCTTACCTCTTTGCACCATATGCCTAGTGCCATGAATATAGCCATTGTTGCATCATCTTATTCATGCACTTTTGCTCCTAATGGTTATGTGCAAGAGAAGAGAACCATCATGATGGATGATGTGTTTATCTACCATGCGCATACATTCTTTGTTTTGTTGTGTGCATGTGTAGGATACTTGGACTTCGTGTCGACTTCCACTTCACGTGAGTTGACCATTCGAGCTCTTGAGAGCGAACCACCTTCTTCCACGACGCTTCTACATCGCACTTGCTTGTGCTTCGGCATTGTGAAAGATGCACAAGGACACACTTTTGAGGTGATATCCTTCTCTTTCGAGAAACCACAATCCATGCGCATGAACATTGTGGATCATACTAGTTGTGTTGCTTGCACCATGACTCTTTGCACACATGCTAGAGATCTTTCTTCGACTTGCCATTGCCACATTGCCATGCTTCATGATATATATGCCTTGTGTGTTGCCTCCGACTTGTGGATTACTTGTCCCTATCCTATGCTTGGTTGCAACAATATCATCTCTTCACATATGCCATGTCCCATTGATTGTCACATGCTTCACTTGATTGCCTCACACATGTTGAAAAATTGCTCTTTCTATTGTGTTGAGTGCCACACGACTTTCACTACACCCAATGCACGTTATGCTTGGATTGTCTTGCACTTGACTCATGTGTGTAGACACTTCATTTTATTTGGTGTTGTGAATGATTCTGATGCGGAGCATCCTAAGGTCATCCCCATGGACCCTTCATCGCCTCATCAAGTGCCCAAAGGACCAATGACTCGAGCCCGTGCAAGAGCTCTCGAGACCGAGGTGACTTCACTCCTTGCTCTAAATCCCTCCGATATACATGAGACATGGCTTCTACCCTCATCCGGAACTCTGTGCATACTCAGGTACTTGGGTGAAGTCCACGGGACAGCTCTGCACAATGGTTAAGACGGCGAGTTCGACAAGCGCCGGGATCAAGAAAAAGGAAGGCTGAAGATGCTACAGGCACCGGACGTCCAGCGACTTCCAGGCACCGGACGACCGGAAGCCACCCGACGTCCGGCCTCTCCTAGACGATCGGACGACCGGAAGCCACCGGACGTCCGTGACAACGACCACAGAAGCTAAATAGCGGAAATCCGAGGATTACCGGACGTCCGGTCCCTCCGGAACCTCCGGACGTCCGGTAACCAGCGGACGTCCGCCCCGACGGCGACCACTCGTGTAATATATACTCGTTGACTTCCCTCCTTTCGAGGTAGCTGTTGGATAGCTCATTTCAGACCTTTGTGTGGATTCTCTCCCACGAGACCGCGCGCCTCTTCGGAGAAGATCCACCACGGATTCAAGACCTCCACATCGGGGAAGATCCTACGGGATAACCAAGACCTCCTCCGGGAGAAGACTATCCTTGTACCACCGTCGTTGACTATGGACCATGTATCTCAATATGTATCGTGGATCTAGCACTTGTGTGATCATCTTTGTGTTGATTTGAGTGTTTCTTCTCGTGTTTTCCCCCGTTTCCCCCTGTGTTCTCCGTGTTCGTCGTGGGATACTCTCCAAACGTGAAAGATCGGCTGATTAGGGTTCCACCCTACATCATCTTGGTATCCAGAGCATAGGTTGATCACGATTTTGGAGCCCCACACACTGTTTTCTAGCTTGTTTTTGTTGTGTTCTTCCCAATTTCAAAAATTCCCCACAAAAATAGCCCCAAAATTTTTTGTGATCTGTTGATTTGGCAAGATTTTGTTGACTTTGTTCCATGGATTTGCTATACCACGAGTGGATCTAGCTTTTCCCCACCTTTTCACCGATTTTCCTCCGCAAATTCGACCACGTTGGACCAATTTCTCTACGGACCCGAGAAACCTAGCACTAGACCTATCGGACGACCGACGTTTACTGGACGTCCGGCACGCCTCGAGACACCGGACGTCCGCTAAACACCGGACGACCGGCAACCAGCCTACAGAAACATTTACCGGATTTCCGGAACTTCCGGACGTCCGACACCATCCGACCGACCGGACGACCGGTAACTTTCGGACGTCCGACAGACCCTGACGAAGCTGACTTTGTTCAGTTCCGTACCACCTTTCCGCTACCACCTACCATTCTTCCCACCTTCCGCAACCACCATCACTTAACCGCTACGATTTGGAACATCTTGTCTCGCTTTGCCTTGGATACTTGAGTTGTGGTTTCACCGTTTCCTTGGATGTTTCGGCTACCTTGGAACGGCAAGACTTCGACAACACCATCGCTCAACTTCGTCAAGGACGGTAACATCGACGACACTTTGTTCTTTCTACCTTGCAATTGCATTGTCACCCTATGAACCATTTTTGCGTAGCTTTCCCATTGAGACTAGCCATTTGAGTATTGCCAGGCCACGCCACTTGTGCACATTAGTGATAGTCATAGATATTGCATACTACATCTTGGTATCATCATATCTCCGTGTGCCACAAGAGTGCTCCGCATACACAATAGCTACCTTGATCCGAGAAGCATGCATAAGTGCCCAAAGAAAGAGCTCACAAGCTTTTAAGCAATAGAGCCAACCAAAGCAAAAAGACAATAGCATCATACGCTTTGCATCAAAGGAGATCATACATCATAGCAACATCATCTTGTGCTCAAGCATCGGCACATCATACACTCATAGCATACTTGTGATAGATAGTCGTTACGTTTTGCCTCTTATAGGTCGTGCACAAGTGTGTATCCGCCTATTAAGCAATCGGTTAGCGTCTCTCTAGTGTTGTGCAACACGAGCATTTTCCGTGGTTTCCACATTTTCGCTCACCCTTGGTTGCACAACCACATCTATCTATCCGTGCGTGTGTTCCGTGTGCTACTTTGCTAGTGATCTACTTGTTGCATGAGCAAATTGTGAACCATTTTCAACATCATTGAGTCACTTTGACGATTGCATTGAATTTGTGCCACATCCTAACCAAGCTCCTCTCAAAGCTTTACTTGTGTAGGTGTGAGAATCGACACGAAGTGATACCAATAGTGCTATTTCCGGGTTACATTATTGAGTGATCATTGATCCATTTTCAACTTCGGTTAAGGTACATTTGGTATTGTCTTCTCCTTTCTCCCACTCACATACTTGCTTGTGATGATGGATAGGCCAAGTACATCTTCCAACCCGATCTTCGACGATCCTCAAGAAGCGAACAACTACGTCACCAAACTACATCTTTTCGGTGTCCAACGAGCTCTACATCAAGAGAGTGAAGCTATGCGTGAGTACATTGGTCAAGTCGCCGAGGACGCGCGCCAATTTGAAGCAAGGACAAAAGAACAATTCGACATCATCAACACCAACATGACTACTCAATACAATGAGCTCTAGACATTGATAATCAACCGACGTTCTTCCTCAACATCATCTCAAAGACGAAGCCGCTCAAGTCGACACTCCGACTCCACGCAAGACTCAAGTACACCTACGTCCAACACTCTTCGTCAAGCCGCACGTCAAGCTCGACATGACCACCGGCAGCCTCTACATGACAAGAGTTCACAAGAGCTATTCGACGACCAAGAAAGTCGACGTCGTCAAAACCAAGCCACACTTGAGCAAGCACAAGAACGGCAACGACTACGCCAACAACAACAAGAGCGAGCACGTCAACATCAAGAAGAACTTGATGCCGAGGCTAATCACCAAGCACAACAACGTCGAGAAGCTCAAGCTATGGAGGCGCAACGAGCTTTACAAGATGCACATCGCAATGTGGCAGCCCGAACTCGACACACTCGTCAAGAAGAGGATTTCCTTCGGGATGAGGTGCAAGAGGGACGCCATCAAGCAAGAATGCAACGAGAAGCTCCTCCTCAACCGCGGCAAGAGCAACAACCCCAACAAGAACATCTACATCAACAAGAGCAACAAGATATGGCAAACCACCAAAATCGAGACCGCCCTCCCAATAGGCAAGGAAACAATGACGAGCATCGCTATGGCAAGCTCAAATTCACCATGCCAAAGTTTTCCGGAAGCATTGATCCCGAAGACTATCTCTCATGGGCATTGAAAGTTGACAAGATCTTTCGCCTTCACAACTTCGATGAAGAGAAGAAGATCGCAATGGAACCACTTGAGTTCCAAGACTATGTTCTCATTTGGTGGGAGCAAATCATTGAGAGAAGAGAAGCAAAAGGCGAACCTCCGATCACCACTTGGGTTCAAATGAAGGAAGTCATGAGAGCACGCTTTGTGCCAACACACTACAACCGTGACTTGTTCAAGAAGCTACAACTCCTCAAGCAAGGTACCAAGTCCGTTGAAGAGTACTACAAGGAGATGGAGATTGCCATGATAAGAGCAAACATCACGGAAGACGACGAGCAAACAATGGCGAGATTCTTGAATGGACTCAACTATCCCATCAAGAAGATTGCGGACTTCCAACCATACAACAATCTCCTCGAGCTAGTACATCAAGCAACCAAAGCGGAGCGACAAGTTCAAGAGGACTACAAGTACTCCAAGTTCAACTCCAAGAACTTCAGCTCCTACAACCAAGCTTCAACGACTTCGGCTACTCCTCCTGCCTCTACCAAGCCATCTACAAACTTCGGCGACAAGTCAAGCTACAAGAATGCGACTACATTGAGTCGTCCACCTTCTACCAACAACTTCAAGCCAAGAGCTTCCTCAACTACAACTCCAACCGAAGACAACAACAAGACGAGCTCCATCAAATGCTTCAAGTGCCAAGGACGAGGCCACAAGTCATTTGAGTGCAAGACCGTTCGCACCATGATCATCAACGATGACGGATCTTATGACTCCATGAGTGATGATGAGATGGAAGCACTTGAGCATGTCGCTATGCATCGCCAAGTGAATGAAGAAGAAGACCGTCAAGTGTTTTGTGACAATGACTCAAGCCCCAACCTTGTTGTCTCAAAAGTCTTGACACTCCAACACCAAAAAGATGACGACCAACGATGTCACATTTTCCATACGAAGGCCGTCATCAATGGACGCTCCGTCAAGGTTATCATCGATGGAGGAAGTTGTCACAACTTGGTAAGCGAAGAGCTATGCGACAAGCTTCATTTGGTCAAGACGAAGCATCCTCACCCCTACAAGGTCCAGTGGCTCAACGACGCCGGAATTCTTCGAGTCGAGCACACCGTGCAAGTCTCTTTCAAGATTGGCGCCTATGAGGACACTCTTGAATGTGATGTGATACCCATGTCCGTGTGCCACCTTATTCTTGGACGTCCATGGCAATATGATCGTGGAGTCACACACAATGGACGGACAAATCACTATCATTTCAAGATGAAGGGCAAGGAATTCGTGCTTCGACAAATGTCTCCAAGTCAAGTAGCCGCCGACAAGCTTTTACCTACCAACCATCGTGGAGAGAAAGGTGAGAGAGTGAGCCACCAAAAAGAGAGTGAGAGCCACAAGCCAAATGTGAGCGACTCCACGATGACTAACAACAAGCAACTAGTCCTATTTGCCACAAAAAGTGAGATGAGAGAAGTGTGTGAGAACCCATCGAGCGTCTTCCACCTTGTGCTTTGCAAAGGGGAAGCCAAACCAACTAACACTTCACCACCTCCACCTTTTGTGTTGTCTCAATTGTTGCAGGAATTCTCGGACGTCTTTCCCGATGAACTACCTCCGGGTCTACCTCCACTCCGTGGAATCGACAACCGCATAGACCTCATACCCGGCGCACCATTTCCCAACAAGGCTCCCTACCGCGTCAACCCCGAGGCAACCAAGGAGATACAATGGCAAGTGCACCAACTCATCGACAAAGGTCATGTACGTGACAGCTTAAGCCCTTGTGCCGCTCCGGTTATTCTCCTGCCTAAGAAAGATGGAAGTTTTCACGCAAATACATGCTTGTTACGCTAATGCTTGCTTGTTACACAACTTGAATTGAATGTGATTGGCTTTGAGCACCTCAAAGATATATAAGAGCATGATCCTTTCTTTGCAAATCCTTATGCTAAGTGCTTGACTCACATTTCTTGGGAACGTTACTACATCAAGGATGGATATCTTATGGGAGCTAACAAACTTTGCATTCCCGAGTCTTCGCTTCGCCTGCTCTTTTGGCAGGAATCTCATGGAGGAGGACTTAGGGGACACTTTGGACACGACAAGACGTTCGTCTACGGCTTCAACCCGTTGTCCCCATTGGACATTCTACCTCTACCCCTACAAGAGCGCATCAACATGGACGCAAGTGCACGAGCAAGCTATCTCAAGAAGGTGCACGAAGATACAAGGGCAATGATCGAGCGACAAGTCCACCGTCTCGCCACCAAGCTCAACGTCAACAAGGCACCAATCGTGTTCCAACCGGGAGATCTTGTTTGGCTTCACCTTCGCAAGGACCATTTCCCACACGAGTGCAAGTCCAAACTTCTACCTCGCGCCGACGGACCCTTCAAGGTGCTGGCCCGCTACAACGACAACGCCTACAAGATCGACATCCCACGAGACAAGTACTCCGTGAGCGATAATTTGAACATCAAGGACCTATCTCCTTTCCATGGTGATGAAGATTTCGATCCGAGGTCGGATCTTTCCCAAGGGAGGGGAGATGATGCGGAGCATCCTAAGGTCATCCCCATGGACCCTTCATCGCCTCATCAAGTGCCCAAAGGACCAATGACTCGAGCCCGTGCAAGAGCTCTCGAGACCGAGGTGACTTCACTCCTTGCTCTAAATCCCTCCGATATACATGAGACATGGCTTCTACCCTCATCCGGAACTCTGTGCATACACAGGTACTTGGGTGAAGTCCACGGGACAGCTCTGCACAATGGTCAAGACGTCGAGTTCGACAAGCGCCGGTATCAAGAAGAAGGAAGGCTGAAGATGCTACAGGCACCGGACGTCCGGCCCACACCGGACGACCGGCGACTTCCAGGCACCGGACGACCGGAAGCCACCGGACGTCCGGCCTCTCCCAGACGACCGGACGACCGGAAGCCACCGGACGTCCGTGACAACAACCACTGAAGCTAAATAGCGGAAATCCGAGGATTACCGGACGTCCGGTCCCTCCGGAACCTCCGGACGTCCGGTAACCAGCGGACGTCCGCCCCGACGGCGACCACTCGTGTAATATATACTCGTTGACTTCCCTCCTTTCGAGGTAGCTGTTGGATAGCTCATTTCAGACCTTTGTGTGGATTCTCTCCCACGAGACCGCGCGCCTCTTCGGAGAAGATCCACCACAGATTCAAGACCTCCACATCGGGGAAGATCCTACGGGATAAGCAAGACCTCCTCCGGGAGAAGACTATCCTTGTACCACCGTCGTTGACTATGGACCGTGTATCTCAATATGTATCGTGGATCTAGCACTTGTGTGATCATCTTTGTGTTGATTTGAGTGTTTCTTCTCGTGTTTTTCCCCGTTTCGCCCCCTGTGTTCTCCGTGTTCGTCGTGGGATACTCTCCAAACGTGAAAGATCGGCTGATTAGGGTTCCACCCTACATCAGATTCCTATGCCTACCATAGACCTTTCATTGAGCACTTTATGCATGCTTGCTATGACTTTGAGGTAGATGCTTACTCTCTTGTCACACATATGTGCATCTCTACCTCACATTTACATGCTTGTTTCCATGATGACCTTGATTGTGCTCAATTGATGTGCTTAAATGCTATGCCACAAACCCTTGTCACACCCTATGGTATGCTTGATGACAACACTTGTTGGGTGAATCCCCTCTTGAATGATGGGTTTTGCACTAACGCTAACCACATTTGTTTTTCCAAGTGTTTGTTATCCTTGCTCCTTTTGAAGGAATCACTAGATGGTGCGACATTGGAGAGTGCCCATTTCGAGCTTCAAGATGATGAGTGCTTGGTTATCGACCGCTTCGACATGGCTACGCCATCTCTTTCCCATGGTGATTTGGCTTTCGATCCGAGGTCGGATCTTTTCCAAGGGGGAGGGGATGATGCGGAGCATCCTAAGGACATCAACATGTCAAGAGTCCGTTTGGCAAGTGACACGTGCGGCCTCTACTTCTCATACATAAAGGTGAATCATCTCCTTTACACGTGTTCACTTGACCCCTTCGAGAATGGTATACTACTTGACATTCCACTCGTGTGCATGCATAGGACAACTACACCATCCGCGAGGGAAGCTTGGAAGAGAAGACAGAAGAAGACGGAGCTGCTGATACTACAGCGGCCGGACATCCGGGCCAATGGCCGGACATCCGGCGCTTCAGCAACGGCCGGACATCCGGCACTCCTCCCGAAAATCCGGACCCTCCTATCCAGAGAGCATCAGGACCGAGCCCCTTCAGCCCGGACATCCGACCGTGACCCCAGACATCCGGCTCGCCCCGAAGCCCCGGACATCCGGCCGCCAGCCCGGACATCCGGCCTTGCCTACGTGCATGTATCCGGGCCGATGCCCATGTACCCGTTTCGCCCCTCACTTACCCCTTCATGACCCTAGACTATATATACTCCTCCACCTCCACCATTTTAGGGTTAGCAAATGTGATAGCTCATTTTAGACTAGAGCTTTGCTCATCCATTACGGATCTAATCCACGAGAGAGACCGCGGCCCCTCTACGGAGAAGATCCACCTTGGATTCAAGACCCCTAACGGGAAGATCCTTCACGGATTCAAGACCTCCTCTTGGAGATGAACTCTACCTTGTATCTTTCCCTTTATTGTTCATGTACCTTGTGATCTTGTGTGTTTGATTGTCTAGTGGATGTGTGATTGGACTTGTTCTTGAGCTTTTTCCCTTGTGATTTCTCCTTGTTCGTCCCCGTGTTCATCGCGTTCCTCGCGGGATCCCTCCTTTTCGTGAAAGATCGACCTAGAATCGGGTTGACCCCGCATCACCATTGGCATAACAAGCCACTCATATAACCCAAACTTTGTTTTGAAAGCCGTTTTCCACTCATCACCCTCTTGAATGCGAATTTGGTAGTAACCACTTTTAAGATCAATTTTTGAAAAGATGGTGGCACCACATAATTCATCAAGCATGTCGTCTAAGCGTGGAATAGGGTAACGGTATCTAACGGTGATAGCATTAATAGGACGGTAATCGGAGCACATGCGAAAACTTCCATCTTTCTTAGGCACGAGAATAACCGGAACGGCACAAGGGCTTAGGCTTTCACGTACATGACCTTTGTCGATGAGTTTTTGCACTTGCCGTTGTATCTCCTTGGTTTCCTCGGGGTTGACGCGGTAAGGAGCCTTGTTTGGAAGTGGTGCGCCGGGTATGAGGTCGATGCGGTGTTCGATTCCGCGAAGTGGAGGTAGACCCGGAGGTAGTTCATCGGGAAAGACGTCCGAGAATTCCTGCAACAAATTAGACAACACTAAAGGTAGAGGTGGTGAAGTGTTAGTAGGTTTGGCTTCCCCTTTGCATAAAAGCACAAGGTGGAAGACACTCGATGGGTTCTCACACACTTCTCTCATCTCGCTTTTGGTGGCAAATAGGACTAGTTGCTTCTTGTCGCTCGTCGTGGAGTCGCTCATATTTGGCTTGTGGCTCTCACTCTCTTTTTGGTGGCTCACTCTCTCACCATTCTCTCCATGATGGTTGGTAGGTAAAAGCTTGTCGGCGGCTACTTGACTTGGAGTCATTGGTCGGAGCACGAATTCCTTGCCCTTCATCTTGAAGCTATAGTGATTTGTCCGTCCATTGTGTGTGACTCCACGGTCATATTGCCATGGACGTCCAAGAATAAGGTGGCACACGGACATGGGTATCACATCACATTCAAGAGTGTCCTCGTAGGCGCCAATCTTGAAAGAGACTTGCACGGTGTGCTCGACTCGAAGAATTCCGGCGTCGTTGAGCCACTGGACCTTGTAGGGGTGAGGATGCTTCGTCTTGACCAAATGAAGCTTGTCGCATAGCTCTTCGCTTGCCAAGTTGTGACAACTTCCTCCATCGATGATAACCTTGACGGAGCGTCCATTAATGCCGGCCTTCGTATGGAAAATGTGAAATCGTTGGTCGTCATCTTGTTGGTGTTGGAGTGTCAAGACTTTAGAGACAACAAGGTTGGGGCTTGAGTCATTGTCGCAAAACACTTGACGGTCTTTTTCTTCATTCACTTGGCGATGCATAGCGACATGCTCAAGTGCTTCCATCTCATCATCGCTCATGGAGTCATAAGATCTGTCATTGTTGATGATCATGGTGCGAACGGTCTTGCACTCAAATGACTTGTGGCCTCGTCCTTCACACTTGAAGCATTTGATGGAGCACGTCTTGTTGTTGTCTTCGGTTGGAGTTGAAGTTGAAGAAGCTCTTGGCTTGAAGTTGTTGGTAGAAGGTGGACGACTCGATGTAGTCGCATTCTTGTAGCTTGACTTGTCGCCGAAGTTTGTAGATGGCTTGGTAGAGGTAGGAGGAGTAGCCGAAGTCGTTGAAGCTTGATTAGAGGAGCCGAAGTTCTTGGAGTTGAACTTGGAGTACTTGTAGTCCTCTTGAACTTGTCGCTCCGCCTTGGTTGCTTGATGTACTAGCTCGAGGAGATTGTTGTATGGTTGGAAGTCCGCAATCTTCTTGATGGGATAGTTGAGTCCATTCAAGAATCTCGCCATTGTTTGCTCTTCATCTTCCGTGATGTTTGCTCTTATCATGGCAATCTCCATCTCCTTGTAGTACTCTTCAACGGACTTGGTACCTTGCTTGAGGAGTTGTAGCTTCTTGAACAAGTCATGGTTGTAGTGGATAGGCACAAAGCGTGCTCTCATGACTTCCTTCATTTGAGCCCAAGTGGTGATAGGAGGTTCGCCTTTTGCTTCTCTTCTCTCTATGATTTGCACCCACCAAATGAGAACATAGTCTTGGAACTCAAGGGATGCCATGGCGATCTTCTTCTCTTCATCGAAGTTGTGAAGGCGAAAGATCTTGTCAACCTTCAATGCCCATGAGAGATAGTCTTCGGGATCAATGCTTCCGGAAAACTTTGGCATGGTGAACTTGAGCTTGCCATAGCGATGCTCGTCATTGTTTCCTTGCCTATTGGGAGGGCGGTCTTGATTTTGGCGGTTTGCCATATCATGTTGCTCTTGTCGAGGTAGATGTTCTTGTTGGGGTTGTTGCTCTTGCCTCGCTTGAGGAGGAGCTTCTTGTTGCATTCTTGTTTGGTGGCCTCTCTGTTGCACCTCATCACGAAGGAAATCCTCTTCTTGACGAGTGTGTCGAGTGCGGGCTGCCACATTGCGATGTGCATCTTGTAACGCTCGTTGCGCCTCCATGGGTTGAGCTTCTCGACGTTGTTGTGCTTGGCGGTTAGCCTCGGCATCAAGTTCTTCTTGGTGTTGACGCGCTCGCTCTTGTTGTAGTTGGCGTAGTCATTGCCGTTCTTGTGCTTGCTCAAGTGTAGCTTGGTTTTGACGACGTCGACTTTCTTGTTCGTCGAATAGCTCTTGTGAACTCTTGTCATGAAGAGGTTGCCGGTTGTCATGTCGAACTTGACGTGTGGCTTGATGAAGAGTGTTGGACGTAGGTGTACTTGAGTCTTGCGTGGAGTCGGAATGTCGACTTGAGCGGCTTCGTCTTTGAGAGGATGTTGAAGAAGAACGTCGGTTGATTATCAATGTCCGGAGCTCATTGAATTGAGTAGACATGTTGGTGTTGATGGTGTCGGATTGTTCTTTTGTTCTTGCTTCAAATTGGCGCGCGTCCTCGGCGACTTGACCAATGTACTCGCGCATAGCTTCACTCTCTTGATGTAGAGCTCGTTGGACACCGAAGAGATGTAGTTTGGTGACGTAGTTGTTCGCTTCTTGAGGATCGTCGAAGATCGGGTTGGTAGATGTACTTGGCCTATTCATCATCACAAGCAAGTATGTGAGTGGGAGAAAGGAGAAGACAATACCAAAAGTACCTTAACCGAAGTTGAAAATGGATCAATGATCACTCGATAATGTAACCCGGAAATAGCACTATTTTTACCACTTCGTGTCGATTCTCACACCTACACAAGTAAGGCTTTGAGAGGAGCTTGGTTAGGATGTGGCACAAATTCAATGCAATAGTCAAAGTGACTCAAAGATGTTGAAAATGGTTCACAATTTGCTCATGCAACAAATAGATCACTAGCAAAGTAGCACACAGAACACACGCACGGATAGATAAATGTGGTTGTGCAACCAAGGGTGAGCGAAAATGTGGAAACCACAGAAAATGCTCGTGTTGCACAACACTAGAGAGACGCTAACCGATTGCTTAATAGGCGGATACGCACTTGTGCATGACCTATAAGAGGCAAAACGTAACGACTATCTATCACAAGTATGCTATGAGTGTATGATGTGCCGATGCTTGAGCACAAGATGATGTATTGCTATGACATATGATCTCTTTTGATGCAAGGCGTATGATGCTATTGTCATTTGGCTTATAAGCTTTGGTTGGCTCTTTTGCTTAAAAGCTTGTGAGCTCTTTCTTTGGATACTTATGCATGCTTCTCGGATCAAGGTAGCTATTGTGTATGCGGGACACTCTTTTGTCACACGGAGATATGATGATGTAGTATGCAATATCTATGACTATCACTAATGTGCACAAGTGTCGTGGCCCGGCAATACTCAAATGGCTAGTCTCAATTGGAAAGCTACGCAAAGATGGTTCATAGAGTGACAATGCAATTGCAAGGTAGAATGAACAAAGTGTCGTCGATGTTACCGTCCTTGCCGAAGTTGAGCGATGGTGTTGTCGAAGTCTTGCCATTCCAAGGTAGCCTAAACATTCAAGGAAACGGTGAAACCACAACTCAAATATCCAAGGCAAAGTGAGACAAACTTTTCAAACTCGGAGCGGGTAAGAGATGGTGGTTGAGGAAGTGGTGGTGGTAAAACCAAGATGAGCAGCTTGGGCACGTCGCTAGCTTTTCAACGAGCCAAAGAACACTCAAATCGGAGTTCGGGAGTGAAAGTTACGGTCAAAATGGTGAAACTCGGAAGGCTGAAACTGGGTGGGGCGGAAGTACCGCTTGGTCGGCCGGTAGTACCAGTCGTTGTGCTCAGTGGAAGTACCGCTAGTGCCACCGGTAGTACCGCTGGTGTCGGGAAAATTCTCAGAACTGGATCTGGGCGAAATATGGGCGGAAATGGATGATTTCCGGGTCGAAATTGGGTGGATTTCGTGGATGGAAAGAGGTGAGACTTGGGGAAATGCTAGATCCACTCGTGGCACAGCAAATCCATGGAACAAATTCAACAAAATCTCGCCAAATCAACAGAAGGTGTACCCAAAGTGGATCTTCTCTGAAGAGGCGCGCGGTCTCGTAGGAGAGAATCCACACAAAGGTCTGTGATGAGCTATCCAAAAGCTTACCCTAGTACGGAGGTTGGGAATGAGTACTTATAGTCCAAGGGGGTAAGTTGGGGGGATACATGGGTGAAAACCCTTCAACTGCGCGCAGGCAGGACGGTAGTACCGGTCCTGGGACTGGTAGTACCGGTCTTGGCGGTTTTACCGGAAGTTCCGGCCTTGCACCGGTCGACCACAGAAGGTGTAGTGGTAGTTGGCCGGTAGTTGGACCGGTAGTACCGGTGGACCTGTAGTTGGACCGGTAGTACCGGTTTCTCTGCACTGGGAGAATCCTGGTCCATGCTCTTGGCCTCCGTCTTGCACCGTAACTTCTCCTAGGCACCTAAGCACACAAAGTATCTCCGTTTGAGGTAGCAGCCATGTCTCAAGGTGGTCAAATGGGAATTCAACAAGGAGAGAGTTAACCTGGGATTCAAGTGCTCTAGCACGAGCACGTGTCATTGGTCCTTGGAGCACTTGGTGAGGCGATTGATGGTCCATGGGGATGAGCTTGGGATGCTCCGCATCACAAAAGATTAGCAATAATCTATTCAGAGATGCAATGTTGAATAAACGCTCAACGACGGTACTGTGCTGGTCCTAGGCTAGACCGGAATAGAGACGCGAGCCTAGAACACTAATGAGGTCACAGTGTAGCACAACTAGCATCAATAAAGGATACAAAGTAGCTCTGAACAGCAAGATATAAGTGAAGATCACAACGGCAGTAAAGATAATGATGAAAACAATTGCCAAGCAGAATATACAACAACTCTCTCTCTCCAACTTTCTTTTTCTTTTTTCTCACACTTTTTTTCTTTTTCTTTCTCTCCTATTTTTTTTTACTTTTTTTCTCTGTCTTTTTTTTTCTTTCTCCCTCTTTCCAAGACAAACTAGATAAGATGCAGATTGGATCAAGCAAAGATGCGAACGACTTCAAGTATGATTGTGACAATGAACGATGGGTAGCACGAGGTGGAAATTGATGGATGAGGTGGTGGACAGCTGAAGGGATAACGATGGAGCGGTGACGTGACTAATGTGAACAGAACTCGAAACTCTAACGAACTAGACACTAAGACCAGCAACTCGACACGCCGATGCAACCGATAATTCAATAATGCAAACAATGAAAAGAAAATTGCAAAGGCTCAGATTGGCTAGGACAAAGGATGAATAGATCTAACTTTTTTGTGGCTTTTCCTTGGACAATAGGTAAGAAAATAAATCTAATCTAGGAATAACTGGAAATTCTCACCGAGCAACCTGAAAACTCATACCACTTGATAGAGGCGAGGGGCCCGATCTTTCGATGAGATGATAACTATCAATTTGGTGGAGTCGACTTTGACGATCCGACTACAAACGTGCACGACGTTGCGCCTTAGCAATCGCTAAACCAATCTCCAGGGATTACTGACAATGCTAGAAACACGATCAGCCTGACCACGAAGGTCTATTCCTGCATGCAATCGAAGAACAAGCAAGAATATGATAAAGCAATCTGAATATTGCAAATATAGATGAAGTATTGATAAAGGTGGGGATCCGTAAGCGGTCTTGGTCTGGTCGTTGGACACAAACGAAGTACACGAAGTTGCAATGGCTAACTTTTGACTAAACAAATCCCCAAAGAAAAAGCTACTAGATGGATCTACTTATATAGGAGCAAGGGTGGCGTCCAAGGAGGTGGGGGGACGTCCCAAGGCAGCCTAAAACTAACCCTAGGTCGTACAAGGCTCATGGGCCCAGGTGGAGGTGATGTAACACCTTTGGACTTGTAGTTTGACTCGGATTCTGTTGCAGCGTCAGATTGTTTCGTCGATATCTCAACGCTACGGACGAATTTGAAGGTGATTCCAATTGGGTTGGAAAGTGTACGAAATCTAGTTTCCAACAAAAAGAGAAACACCCAATTCGGAGTCCGTATGAAGGAGTTCTTGCCGTTTTGAGTCAGGTATGTTTGTGGAGTCCGAATCTGGATGCCGAACGTGAGAGACTTGGACTCTATCTTCTCTTGGCCGAAAAGTGACATGAGAGAACTTTTTGAACAACACCTAAACTTCTCTTTTTCCCTTATCTTCATATGTGGATTGTACAAATGTCCCATACACCTGGAATTAGACATGGCACAAAAGTGTGTGAAGTATTTTTGTCCTGAATGACGTAAATTAATTGTTGCATAGTTTGCATTAGAAATCACCTCACAAATATACATGTATGCAATATTTTTGGTCGTATCCAAGGTAGTCATGTCCTCATCACCCACCATTGCGCCACCTCAGCTACCTGCTGCCTACATGGCATCTCAGACATCGCTGGCCAGGGCGCGTGTCGACACAAGAAGTAGCGGCGACGGACAAGATGGATGTCTCCCCCGTCCCCGATAAAGCAAGGACACCTAAGCAAGGTGCATTAAATACGCCTTGTCATGTAATGCGAGGGATAACCTCGCATCACTGTACCCTTTCCACCTCCTGTGTGCCACTATGGCGACCCCTTTCTCTATAAAAGGAGGCCCGAGGCGACCACGAGGGGGATTTGGCTTTTTGGAGCTCCTCACGCCCCGTAGCTAGCTGAAGAACACAAACATATAATCCACCAAAGCAGGAGTAGGGTTTTACGCATCCTCGCGGCCCGAACCTGGGTAAAGGAACCGTGTGCTAACTATTGGATCCGCTCTTCTCTCAACCCCGCGCCCCACAACCGTAGTAGGGTTTCTTGTGATCCCATAGGTGTCGTCCCCAACAAACCGACATCTTTGGCGCGCCAGGTAGGGGGCTGTAGTTGTGAGAATCAGCTCTAGCAGTTAGCCCAACGCTCCTTCATCTTCGTGCCTCTTTGAGAAGGAAGGAGGCCGGAAGATCAGCACTCGAGCGGCTACAAATAGAAGCTAAGTTACATTGAACCCTGGATATTTCCATTCTATTATATAAAGTTATTATCCTCGGAGCTGTCGTTCTTTGTACAAAAAGAAACTTGCACGCAAATGGGGCCCATCCCGATCGGCAATGCCTTTGTTCTGTTTCGAGTCCGCTCAACGGTTCAAACGGCTACGTTGGAAACGGTAGGGTAGCCTTCCGCAATTGGCAAGGCTCTCGACTCTGACTCGAGTCAAACTCGACAGTTCAAGCGGCTGCGTTAAGGGCGGTAAGGTGGCTCACCCGGCAGCACGCTCGCCCGGCAGGCCAATGGGGACCCGTCCCCAAGACGCCGCCTAGGGTTTTCCGCGCCGGCAAGCCTACCCAGCTAGTGTAGGGTGGACGTACAAAGAGGCAAAAAAACAGGGAAATAGCATGCATAATCCCAAAAATATTTCAAAGTTATATTACATCATATCATTGCTGCGGTTCTAACTAAAGATAAAACTTGTCTTGGTAATGAACCCGCAGCGGCGAAGAAGACCGGGATGCCAAATCCCGGCGCTGGCCTTCCACCCTCTTGATTTCGTCGATGCAGCTGATGACGGGCTTGATGCGCTCCTTGAGCACCGTGAGGTCAGTACCCTCCGGCAAGCTATCCATCACGGCTTCGAAGTCAAGGGCGGGATTCCAGTACGCCATCTTGGTGAGGACCTTGGTCATGACCTCCCGGCAAAGTCGCTGGGCCTCCCCGGCCAGCGTGATCGTTCTGTTGGAGTGAAGATCAGCCAAGGCGCCGAGGACGCCCTCGAAGAACAGGGTCAGCTTGGCGTTGACGGTCCCACTCCACTCAGGGGCATACCTCACGTTTGGCATCCCCATGAGGGCCAACTACGAGGTGACCCTGCCGACGACGTCCTCCAGCCGGCTGATCCATCTGTTCTCGCCCGTCACGTATTCCTGGTGGGAGGCGGCCTCGTCTGCCCGCAGCTGCTTCTCCTCCTCCAGGCTCCTGGTCAAGGTCTCCTCCCGAGCCGAGCTCTCCGACAACATCTTCTCGAGATTCTCCAGCTTCAGCTTGAGATCTCTGATGGAGTTTTGTGCTTCGGAGAGCTCCCCAGCCCCGCTGATGGCCGCTCCATGCGCCTCTGGCAAGGCACAGTTGAGCTTGCTCTTCTCGTCGGACAGCTTGAGGGCATGTTCCTTCAGCTCGTCCCGCTCTACCTCCAGCTCCTTCACCTTGCCGGCGTGGGCCAGAGCCTGGGCATCGAGTGCCTCCTTGTGCCTCTGCTCCAGCTCGCGAGTCCGCCGCTCGACAAGGACCTCGAGCTCCTCATCCTTACCGCGGAGCGTTGCGGCAAGCTTCGCCTCACGCTCGGAGATGTCTTCTTCCTGGGAATCCATGGCGGCTTGATGCTGGTTCCGGGCGGCCTCGGCCGGGGTAGCCAAGCTCGCTACCTCTTCTTGGGCCTTCTCGATGTAAGACATCTTCATGGTGAGCTCTACATCGCGCTTGACAAATTCAACCTAGAAGGCCCTCTGCTCCTAGCGGGTCTGGTGAAACCAGGTCCGTGCCTCAGCAACGCGCGCCTTGAAGTCCACCCCCGCCTCGTCCACCGTTGCCATCCTGGATTTAACCTTGTCCAGACGGGCACGGTAGAGCGCTTGGAGCTTTCGGAAATTGGCCCCCATAGCCCGGAAGAGCTGCTCTTCTGGGGAACCATCGCCGCCGACGCCCGGTTCATCCACAACCTCGAGCCCAGTGGCGGCGAGCACCTCGCCGTCGAAGACTTCCCCTCCGGCGGGCGCTCGGGAGCTTGACGCCCCTGCAAGATGGACAAAGAGATCGTCGCCCACCTTCAGATACCTGCCGGGGCTCGAGGTTGTGGAGGAAGAAGGTTGATCATCAACCACCGCTTCCTCGGCCGTGGCCTTGCCGGCCTCCCCGGCAGGCCCACCACTGGCACCCTCGGCGGCATCTTTGGCGGCCTCGTCGGCGGCGGCCTCGTCAGCATCCTTGGCGGCCTCCTCGGCGGCAATCCTATCGGCCTCCGCCGTGGCTTCCTCAGCAATATTCCCGACAATGGCGTCCACGTCCTCCATATCTGAAGGAGGGCCTGAACAGTAATGGGAGCAATGAAGCCAAGGAAAAGAATAAGGAAAAGCAGAGACCGAAATAGGCGACTCACCAGTGCCAGGCTGTGAAGCTGAAGTCCCCTCCCCGCCAGCGTTTGGCGCCGTGGCAAAGCCACCAGCGCCCAAGCTCCCCTCTTCCTCCATGGGTGTGGGCTCCATGCTTGGTGCCCTTGCCGGGGACGCCCCTCGCGGCGGTGTAGTCGATGGGGGTGGTGTGTTGGGGGTACCCCCTGCGGCTCCTCCTGCTGCCGCTCCCCTCCTACAAAACCGACAAGGTCAGCACCATAGCATCGAACACCTACCACATGTTGAGCAAGAAGAGGGTGATGAACTTACGCTGGGGGTTGTGCCGGGGGCTGCTGTCCGCGCTGCTCAACACCACCAGTGGTGTCTCTGAAGCCCCAGCCGAGGGTTGACTGCTCGCCGAGGCCTTGGCCCTCTTCACCCTCTGGGCCAACGTCTCTGCATCCCTGTAAAAGCAAAAACGGATCAAGATGAGTGGCTTAATTCAGGGGAGTGGAAATGGCAGTAAGGAACTGACTACTTACTCGTCGTCCATCTCCTCCTCCTCCACCGCTTTCCTTTTCCTCTTCGGGCTGAGAGGTCCAAGATCAAAAGGGAGCTCCGCATCGACATCCGAGTCAACGTCTGTCGGGGGAGGCAAAGAAGGCGGAGTTTGCGCGCGCCTAGATGGAGAAGGGGCAATACCTTCTTCTTCTCAGCGGCCTCCGTCAGTCTCCTCGCTGCCGTGGCCCTCGTGTGGCGCCCGGACCCCACCGGGTCAATTGAGACTGGGCGGCCATGCCGGGCCTGACCGGCTCGCCGAAACTAGCCCGCCACAGGACTCGCCCTCTTCCCCTAGCTGGCGCCGAGCCCGCCGCCACGTCCTCCTCCGACAACGACTCGTCGGCTGCATCTTCGACAAGCGGAGCTCCGGTGCCGGCGCTGCTAGCCTCCCCGGCGGCTGCCGCCCACTGGGCGAGCTCCTCCTCCTCCGTAGCCGTTGCGGCCTTGTCCTCCTCACCCCCAGCGCTGCCGACTTCCATGGCAAGCTGCGCCTCCCTGGCCCTAGTGGCGATGTAGTCCAGCTCTGCCTGGGTGGTGTCCATGACAAGCCACCGCTCGGCGTCAGTGTTGACATACACCTCAACCAGAGAGTCGAAGAATTGCTGCACGTCTGCGTCCGCCGGCTCCTTCCAGCTTGCGACAGAGCCGTGCGCGTTGCAGTCCGGCATCATGGCGGTGATCTCGGACCGACGCGAATTGTTGCACAACGGGACCACCCCCGCTGGCTACTTGAAGAACGGCCCCTTGATGGCCTTGCCGGCCTTTACGGCAGCCCTCACGGCCTTGCCGGTCCGTTCGACCTCGCCGTCACGACCCACATCAAGCTAGAAGAGCCGCTGGCAGAAGTGGGCATGTGCCATCACGGTGAAGTTGTGGTCGAGGCCAGGGCGGAGTCGCATAACGTCAGCCGGATTCCTAAAGAGCCAGGCTGGGCTCCCCTTGTTGTCCCAAATTCTCTTCCCCCGTCTTCACCCCCCAAAGAGGCTTGAAGGCAGCACAGAGCTCGTGGACGTCAACCGTCGACGGGAAGAAGAAGGCGAACTTCGTCCGGTCCCCCAATAGCGCGCTCTCCGGCGGCTCCACTGTCCCGGCGCCCTAGGCCACCCCCTTGCCCTTGACGGACTTGGACGCCAAGGCGGCTGAGAAAGTTAGAAGACTGAGAGAGGGGGAGGGCGAAGCGACGGCGGCAGGCGACAGCGGAAGCTTCGGAAGGAAGGAAGAGAGGAAACGGCGGCTCTGAGATTGGAAGAGGCGCAAGGAGAGCGGAGGAAGTGAGCAGCGCGCCCGCGATTATTCCTTCTTATGGGGGGAAACGCGGGCCGCCTCTGATAGAGGCAAAGGTGTCCCGTCTTTCGATGAGATAGTGGCTATCGTTTGGATGAAGTCGACTTTGACGATCCGACTACGAACGTGCGTGGACGTCGCGCCTTAGCAATCGCTAAACCAACTCCGAGAGGTTATCGACCACGCCGGAGCACGATCAACCTGACCACGAAGGTCTGTTTCCTGCAGGCAAACGAAGAACAAGCAAGAAACTAAGATTGCAATCTGGATATTGCGAATATAAAAGGAAAGCTTTATTGATCAAGGTGGGGTTCTGTGACGCCTTTGTCTGGTCGTTGAACACAAACGAAGTACGCGAAGTTGCAGCTATGGTGAACTTTTAATCTAAACAAAACCCAAAGTCTAAACGACGCCCTAAGGGCTGTATATATGGGGGAAAGAGGGGGGAATTTCGTGGCCCTTGGTGGAGGGGTCCGAAACCAACCCTAACTCTTGTTTCCCCACACATACGGACTCTAAAAACAGCCTATATTCAAGTATTTCGAAATTACATGGGCCTGGCCCAATAATAAGGTGACGCAGCACCTATAATAGCCTCTGGACGAAATTTATGAAGTGGCATCTTGTATATTTCGTCCAAGGCTTCTCGCACTCATTATGGTGGCTTCAAAGTCCTGAAATCATCAACTGAAACTCCATTCTTGTTCCCCTTGCGCATGCCATCATCTCCATGCTTGATCTTGCTCCAATGTTCATCCTTCTTGTCCAAGCTAGGCCCTTGATATGTAAGCAAGACAAATGTATCCAATTTAGGCAGCATCATATTCTCATGAACATTAGATTCATTACCAAGAAACGAAAGTACCTGGTAATTTAATTGGCGTGCGCGAGCTCTAGTAATTGGTCCTGTATATGTGTCAGTTGGAGCTGTGGGTGTAACCTTGTTAGTGATGTCCTCATCATCCTCCCCTTCTTGAATTGAAGTCGTCCTCGACGGAAGCTCATCTTCCTCACCCAAGTAAGGCTTCAAATCTGCAATGTTAAATGTGGGACTAACCCCAAAATCTGCAGGCAGCTCAAGTTTATATGCATTATCATTTATTTTCTCTAACACCTTGAAAGGACCATCAGCACGTGGCATTAGCTTTGACTTGCGCAAATTAGGAAACCTATCCTTACGCAAATGTAACCAAACAAGATCTCCAGGTGCAAAGACAACACGTTTTCTACCCTTATCTCCAACAAGTTTATATTTAGCATTCATGCGCTCAATATTTTCCTTAGTTAACTCATGCATTTTTAAGATCAATTCAGCACGCTGTTTAGCATCAATATTAACCTTCTCCGAAGATGGAAGAGGCAACAAATCAATAGGTGCACGAGGTAGGAAACCATAGACAATTTCAAAAGGGCACATTTTAGTAGTAGAATGCAACGAACGATTATAAGCAAATTCAATATGAGGCAAGCATTCTTCCCACATTTTCTTATTATTCTTCAAAACAGCCCTAAGCATAGTAGACAAAGTTCTGTTGACTACTTCAGTTTGTCCATCAGTTTGGGGGTGACAAGTAGTACTAAAAAGCAGTTTAGTACCCAACTTAGCCCATAAACATCTCCAAAAGTGGCTAAGAAATTTAGTATCACGATCTGAAACAATAGTATTTGGCACACCATGCAAGCGAATAATTTCACGAAAGAACAAATCAGCAACATTAGCAGCATCATCGCTTTTATGACATGGTATAAAGTGTGCCATCTTCGAGAACCTATCCACGACAACAAATATGCTATCCCTCCCCTTCTTTGTTCGAGGTAAACCCAAAACAAATTCCATAGATATATCTTCCCAAGGAACACTAGGGACAGGCAAAGGCATATATAAACCATGAGGATTGAGTCGTGACTTAGCTTTTTGACATGTAGTGCAGCGACCAACAAAACGCTCAACATCCCGTCGCATCTTTGGCCAAAAGAAATGTGTAGCAAGTACGTCCTCCGTCTTCTTCACGCCAAAGTGTCCCATTAATCCTCCTCCATGCGCCTCCTGCAACAACAAAAGACGAATAGAGCTAGCTGGAATGCATAGCTTGTTAGCACGAAACACAAATCCATCATTAACGACGAACTTGTTCCATGTTCTCCCTTCTTTACAATTCTGCAATACATCTTTAAATTCAGCATCATGCACATATTGATCTTTGATGGTCTCCAAACCAAATATTTTAAAGTCAAGTTGTGAAAGCATAGTATAACGACGATACAATGCAACAGCAATAACATTTTCTTTTCCCTTCTTGTGTTTAATAACATAAGGGAAAGTCTCTATGAATTCAACCCATTTAGCATGTCTACGGTTCAGTTTTGCTTGACTTTTAATGTGCTTCAAAGATTCATGATCAGAATGTATAACAAATTCTTTGGGCCATAAATAATGTTGCCATGTCTCCAAAGTCCGAACAAGAGCATATAATTCCTTATCATAAGTAGAATAATTCAGACTAGGCCCACTCAATTTTTCAGAAAAGTATGCAACAGGTTTACCATCTTGTAATAACACACCTCCTAACCCAATTCCACTAGCATCACATTCAAGCTCAAAAGTCTTATTAAAATCAGGAAGTTGGAGTAAAGGAGCATGTGTCAACTTATCTTTCAATACCGTGAATGCTTCTTCCTGTGCAGTACCCCAAACAAAAGGCACATCCTTCTTTGTAAGCTCATTGAGAGGTGCAGCAATGGTGCTGAAATCTCTCACAAAACGCCGATAGAATCCAGCGAGGCCAAGGAAACTCCTCACGTGTGTGACCGTTTTGGGCTGCGGCCAACTCTCAATAGCTTCAATCTTGGCTTTATCAACCTCAATTCCCTGTGGAGTAACAACATAGCCAAGAAAAGATACTCGGTCGGTGCAAAAGGTGCACTTTCCAAGGTTACCAAATAAACGTGCATCACGTAGAGCAATAAAAACAGTACGTAAATGTTCCAAATGTTCCTCCAAAGATCTGCTAAAAATCAATATATCATCAAAGTATACTACCACAAATCGTCCAATGAAAGCACGTAAAACTTCATTCATTAATCTCATGAAAGTACTAGGTGCATTAGTTAACCCAAAAGGCATGACTAACCCTTGCGCATGCCATCATCTCCATGCTTGATCTTGCTCCAATGTTCATCCTTCTTGTCCAAGCTAGGCCCTTCATTTGTAAGCAAGACAAATGTATCCAATTTAGGCAGCATCATATTCTCATGAACATTAGATTCATTACCAAGAAACGAAAGTACCTGGTAATTTAATTGGCGTGCGCGAGCTCTAGTAATTGGTCCTGTATATGTGTCAGTTGGAGCTGTGGGTGTAACCTTGTTAGTGATGTCCTCATCATCCTCCCCTTCTTGAATTGAAGTCGTCCTCGACGGAAGCTCATCTTCCTCACCCAAGTAAGGCTTCAAATCTGCAATGTTAAATGTGGGACTAACCCCAAAATCTGCAGGCAGCTCAAGTTTATATGCATTATCATTTATTTTCTCTAACACCTTGAAAGGACCGTCAGCACGTGGCATTAGTTTTGACTTGCGCAAATTAGGAAACCTATCCTTACACAAATGTAACCAAACAAGATCTCCAGGTGCCAAGACAACACGTTTTCTACCCTTATCTCCAACAAGTTTATATTTAGCATTCATGCGCTCAATATTTTCCTTAGTTAACTCATGCATTTTTAAGATCAATTCAGCACGTTGTTTAGCATCAAAATTAACCTTCTCCGAAGATGGAAGAGGCAACAAATCAATAGGTGCACGAGGTAGGAAACCATAGACAATTTCAAAAGGGCACATCTTAGTAGTAGAATGCAACGAACGGTTATAAGCAAATTCAATATGAGGCAAGCATTCTTCCCACATTTTCTTATTATTCTTCAAAACAGCCCTAAGCATAGTAGACAAAGTTCTGTTGACTACTTCAGTTTGTCCATCAGTTTGGGGGTGACAAGTAGTACTAAAAAGCAGTTTAGTCCCCAACTTAGCCCATAAACATCTCCAAAAGTGGCTAAGAAATTTAGTATCACGATCTGAAACAATAGTATTCGGCACACCATGCAAGCGAATAATTTCACGAAAGAACAAATCAACAACATTAGCAGCATCATCGCTTTTATGACATGGTATAAAGTGTGCCATCTTCGAGAACCTATCCACGACAACAAATATGCTATCCCTCCCCTTCTTTGTTCGAGGTAAACCCAAAACAAAGTCCATATATATATCTTCCCAAGGAACACTAGGGACAGGCAAAGGCATATATAAACCATGAGGATTGAGTCGTGACTTAGCTTTTTGACATGTAGTGCAGCGACCAACAAAACGCTCAACATCCCGTCGCATCTTTGGCCAAAAGAAATGTGTAGCAAGTACATCCTCCGTCTTCTTCACGCCAAAGTGTCCCATTAATCCTCCTCCATGCGCCTCCTGCAACAACAATAGACGAACAGAGCTAGCTGGAATGCATAGCTTGTTAGCTCGAAACACAAATCCATCACTAACGACGAACTTGTTCCATGTTCTCCCTTCTTTACAATTCTGCAATACATCTTTAAATTCAGCATCATGCACATATTGATCTTTGATGGTCTCCAAACCAAATATTTTAAAGTCAAGTTGTGAAAGCATAGTATAACGACGAGATAATGCATCAGCAATAACATTTTCTTTTCCCTTCTTGTGTTTAATAACATAAGGGAATGTCTCTATGAATTCAACCCATTTAGCATGTCTACGGTTCAGTTTTGCTTGACTTTTAATGTGCTTTAAAGATTCATGATCAGAATGTATAACAAATTCTTTGGGCCATAAATAATGTTGCCATGTCTCCAAAGTCCGAACAAGAGCATATAATTCCTTATCATAAGTAGAATAATTCAGACTAGGCCCACTCAATTTTTCAGAAAAATATGCAACAGGTTTACCATCTTGTAATAACACACCTCCTAACCCAATTCCACTAGCATCACATTCAAGCTCAAAAGTCTTATTAAAATCAGGAAGTTGGAGTAAAGGAGCATGTGTCAACTTATCTTTCAATACCGTGAATGCTTCTTCCTGTGCAGTACCCCAAACAAAAGGCACATCCTTCTTTGTAAGCTCATTGAGAGGTGCAGCAATGGTGCTGAAATCTCTCACAAAACGCCGATAGAATCCAGCGAGGCCAAGGAAACTCCTCACCTGTGTGATCGTTTTGGGCTGCGGCCAACTCTCAATAGCTTCAATCTTGGCTTTATCAACCTCAATTCCCTGTGGAGTAACAACATAGCCAAGAAAAGAGACTCGGTCGGTGCAAAAGGTGCACTTTCCAAGGTGACCAGATAAACGTGCATCACGTAGAGCAATAAAAATAGCACGTAAATGTTCCAAATGTTCCTCCAAAGATCTGCTAAAAATCAATATATCATCAAAGTATACTACCACAAATCGTCCAATGAAAGCACGTAAAACTTCATTCATTAATCTCATGAAAGTACTAGGTGCATTAGTTAACCCAAAAGGCATGACTAACCACTCATATAATCCAAAATAGTTTTAAATGCTGTTTTCCATTCATCTCCCAATTTCATACGAATTTGATGGTATCCACTACGCAAATCAACTTTGGAGAATATTGTAGAGCCACTCAATTCATCAAGCATATCATCTAGCCTAGGAATAGGATGACGATAACGAATAGTAATATTATTAATGGCTCTACAATCAACACACATACGTGATGTACCATCCTTTTTCGGCACTAGAATAATAGGAACAGCACAAGGACTAAGGGATTCGCGTATATAACCTTTGTCGAGTAGCTCCTGTACTTGACGCATAATCTCCTTCGTCTCTTCTGGATTGGTACGGTATGGTGCGCGGTTGGGTAGCGATGCACCGGGAATTAAGTCAATCTGATGCTCAATCCCTCGAATAGGTGGTAATCCCGGTGGCACGTCTTGTGGAAAGACGTCGGCGAACTCCTGCAAAATGTTCGTGACAGCAGGAGGCAAAGAGGAAGGCACGTCCTCGAATGAAAATAATGCCTCTTTGCATACAACAGCATAGCAAACAGATTTGCTAAAATCTAGCTCATCAATATCAGATTTGGTGGCAAATAAACATGCACTTTTCAATTCAATTTCAAAAGCAACAGTAGATGGTTTATTATTAGGCTTCATTTGTTGCTCAAATTCTTTTGCCACAATCTGATTTTCACTCTTATTTTTCTCCTGTTTTGCTTTATTAGCTGTATTAATATCATCTTTCAAAATAGAATCAGGAGTCATAGGAAGTAAAGTAATATTTTTATCCTTATGAACAAGAGTATACTGATTGTTTCTATCATGGTGTACAGATTTTTTATCAAATTGCCATGGTCTACCAAGTAATAAGGAACATGCTTGCATAGGTACCACATCACAATCAACATAATCAGCATATGTAGAGATACTAAAATGCACACGAACAGTACGTGTTACCTTAACCTTGCCGCTGTTGTTGAACCATTGGATGTAGTAAGGATGTGGATGTGGTCTTGTGGTGAGAGATAGCTTCTCCACCATCTCCATGCTAGCCAAGTTGTTGCAACTCCCTCCATCTATGATCACGCGAACAGAACGTTCCTTCACAACTCCCTTTGTATGGAACAAATTATGCCTCTGATTTTGCTCAGCTTGTGTAACCTGCACACTCAAAACACGTTGAGCAACTAAACATTCATACCTGTCAGCATCTTCAGGAGCCATGTATTGCGTTTCATGATCAGAATCGTCTCCACCGTGTTCTTCACGTGTAATAAGAGCCAAAGTCTCCTCATCATAGTCACTAGCGGATTCATATCCACCTTCCTCAGTAGCAATCATCACACGCTGAGATTTGCAATCTCTCGCAAAATGTCCTCTTCCCTTACAACGACGACAAATAATATCACTGGTGTGCCCTGTTGATGCCATGGAAGAAGAAGAACTCTGTGCAGGCCCAATAGGTGTGCTCTTGTCAGATAATGGTGGTTGTGCCTGCTTCCTTGTATCACGGCTGGAGGTAACAGCTGATGGAGGTGTCGGTGCAGTAGAATGTGTGGAAGTAGAGGATGCACGCGGTGTCCATGATGAAGGTCGACCTGCAGAAAAGTTAGTCCGCGCCAATGCCTGTCGATCCTGCACTTCACGTTCAGCTTTACAAGCAAGATGGAATAAACGAGTGATATTAGTATAATCCTTATACTCTAGAATGGTCTGAATCTCTCTATTTAATCCACCCATAAAACGGGCAAGCATAGCTTCATTCTCCTCAACAATACCACATCTAATCAGGCCAGTTTGTAATTGCTGATAATATTCTTCTACAGAATTTTTTCCTTGTCTTAAGCGCTGCAGTTTTTGAAGTAATTCACGTTGATAATATGGTGGAACCCAACGAGTACGCATAGCAGTTTTCAAAGCAGTCCAAGTAGCTGGAGTAGGATATAATCTACAATGTTCAGACCACCAAACACATGCAAAACTAGTGAAAGCACAAACAGCAGCAGGAACACGTCTCTCCTCGGGATAGTTTAAACATGTAAAACGTTGTTCAGTTTGTAACTCCCAAGTAAGATATATATCAGGAACATATCTACCCTCAAATGGTGGAATATTCAATTTCAGTTTAGGAAGATGGTCATGTACCTCAGGTGGTGGTGCAGCCCTACCGTTGCGATGATATGCATGAGGACGACCTGGTGGTGGTGGTGCTGGTTGTTGCACGTGGTTCTGATTTTGGTCAACCTCATCCTCGTAATGGTCCTCCACCTCTGCAGTAGCAGCAAGAGCTACAGAAACATCAACAGCAGCACCAGAAGCTTGACCAGTCTCAAGGGGAACGCGCTGTGCTCGTCCCACTTGATTCGGAAGGCGACATTGTTGTTGTTGTTGTTGTTGAGGTGGGACAGCTGCAGCAGCCGGTGGTGGTGGAAAACGTGAAAGCAATTCAGCAAACTTGTTATCCAGCTTTGTTTCAAACGTCTTCTCCATTGCATCTATCTTCTCCATGGCCTCGTCCAATGTGTTTAGCACATCTTGCACCTGTACACTCATCATTTCCTGAAACTTATCATGAAGCTCCTTGTTCGTCAAGTTCTCCCACTCAGTCTCATCGATTTGTGATCCTGGCATGGTTAGCAGCAATAGAAACACACAAGAATATGATCCTACAGACTACTAACAAGTGGTGGTGGTGGCGGGTGTCACAAATCCGTCAAGCAAATCTCAAATTCTTACCAGTTCTTACCCAACAGCAGGTGGTGATCAGCAACCGATGTAGTCAAAACTTCTCAAAGCTTGGATAGAGCGATTACCAGGGAGAGTCAAACGCACGATGTAGATGTATGTGGAGCTGGGAAGGCTTATAATATGGTAGCAAAAAGGGTCAGCAATAATCAATTCAGAGATGCAAAGGTGAATAAACGCTCAACGACGGTACTGTGCTGGTCCTAGGCTAGACCGTACTAGAGACGCGAGCCTAGAACACTAACAAAATCACGGCGCTGCACGTAATCAAGGGAAAAGCACACTCCGCATTTTTTTCGCCTCTTTTTTTTTTGCGCTTTTTTATTTTTTTTTGCGCTGCTTTTTTTTGCCGAAAATCACTATAATGGCGAGTGTCTCAAAACACTTCCCAAGTCAAACTAAGATGATAGGCACGAAATTTTTTGACGATTTTTTTTTCGAAATCAGGGCAGCGACGACGAAAAAGTGCGGTAAAAAAACAGTATGATGGCACGTGTCTCAAAAGACTCAGAAAAGCCCAAAAGTAGGATAGGGAAAAAATATTTTCACCTGCCGAAATTTTGGCCTAAAAATTACTAGTTCTATTTGCCACCAAACGTGAGATGAGAGAAGTGTGTGAGAACCCATCGAGCGTCTTCCACCTTGTGCTTTTATGCAAAGGGGAAGCCAAACCTACTAACACTTCACCACCTCCACCTTTTGTGTTGTCGCAATTGTTGCAGGAATTCTCGGACGTCTTTCCCGATGAGCTACCTCCGGGTCTACCTCCACTTCGCGGGATAGAACACCGCATCGACCTCGTACCCGGTGCACCACTTCCAAACAAGGCTCCCTACCGCGTCAACCCCGAGGAAACAAAGGAGATACAACGGCAAGTGCAAAAACTCATCGACAAAGGTCATGTACGTGAAAGCTTAAGCCCTTGTGCCGTCCCCGTTATCCTCGTGCCTAAGAAAGACGGAAGTTTTCGCATGTGTTCCGATTGTCGTCCAATAAATGCTATCACCGTTAGATACCGTCACCCTATTCCTCGCTTAGACGATATGCTTGATGAATTATCTGGTGCCACCATCTTTTCAAAAATTGATCTTAAAAGTGGCTACTACCAAATTCGCATTCAAGAGGGTGATGAGTGGAAAACTGCTTTCAAAACAAAGTTCGGGTTATACGAGTGGCTTGTTATGCCAATGGGCTTATCGGAAGCACCCGGCACTTTCGTGCGTCTTATGCACTTTGTTCTTACACCCTACATAGGTGTCTTTGTCGTGGTTTACTTTGATGACATTCTCATCTTTAGCAAGTCGCTTGAAGAACATGTTGACCATGTCCAACTAGTTTTGCAAGCACTTCGCAAACAACAATTATATGCTAATATGGAGAAATGCACTTTTGGCGTTGACAAGGTTGTCTTTCTAGGATTTGTCGTGTCTTCTCAAGGTGTTCACGTTGATGAAACTAAAATTGAAGCAATTAAAACTTGGCCTCAACCAAAGAATCTCATGCAAGTGCGTAGTTTCCTTGGTCTAGCCGGTTTCTATCGACGTTTTGTGAAGGACTTTAGCACCATTGCTATGCCTCTACACGCTTTGAGCAAGAAGAACGCACCCTTCATTTGGGGTCCCTCGCAAGACACCGCGTTCAATGAGCTTAAGAGCTTGCTCACGCACGCACCACTTCTAGCCCTACCAAACTTTGACAAACCGTTTGAGATTCATTGTGATGCTAGTGGTACCGGCATAGGTGGCGTGCTAATGCAAGAAAAGCGCCCAATTGCGTACTTTAGCGAAAAGCTATCGGGAGCGCAACTTAACTACCCCATCTATGATAAAGAGCTTTATGCCTTGGTGAGAGTTCTACGTGTTTGGGAACACTATCTTAGACCTCATGAATTCATTCTTCATACGGACCATGAGACACTCAAGTATCTCAAAGGTCAAACTAAGTTAAACAAGCGTCATGCTAAATGGAGTGAGTTCATTGAGTCTTTTCCCTATGTCATCAAATACATCAAGGGCAAAGAAAATGTTGTGGCGGACGCGCTTTCCCGCAAATGCATGCTTGTAACACAACTTGAGTTGAATGTGATTGGCTTTGAGCATATTAAAGATTTATATGAGCATGATCCTTTCTTTGCAAATGCTTATGCTAAATGCTTGACTCACACTTCTTGGGAACACTACTACATCAAGGATGGATATCTTATGAGAGCTAACAAACTTTGCATTCCCGAGTCTTCGCTTCGTTTGCTCCTTTTGCAGGAATCGCATGGAGGAGGACTCATGGGACACTTTGGACGAGACAAGACGTTTGCTACACTCTCTAAGAACTATTTTTGGCCCAAGATGCTCCGTGACGTCTCACGCTTCTCCAACCGATGTTCTACATGCCGCAAAGCTAAGTCCAAAGTTCAATCTTATGGTCTTTACATGCCTCTCCCTATCCCATACCACCCATGGGAAGACATAAGCATGGATTTCATACTTGGCTTGCCTAGGACTCAAAATGGCAAAGATTCCGTGCTTGTCGTGGTAGATAGGTTCTCCAAAATGGCTCATTTCATTCCTTGTAACAAGATAGACGATGCTTCACATGTTGCCACTCTCTTTTGTAGGGAGATACTTCGTCTACACGGCGTGCCCAAAACGATCGTCTCCGACCGGGACGTCAAGTTCTTGAGTTACTTTTGGAAAACACTATGTGCCAAGCTCGGAATCAAGCTTCTCTTTTCTTCGGCGTACCATCCACAAACGGACGGTCAGACGGAGGTGACGAACCGCACGCTCTCCACTCTTCTTCGTGTGTTGATCAAGAGGAACATCCGGGAATGGGAGCATTGCTTGCCAATCGCCGAGTTTGCCTACAACCGCGCAAGACACTCCACAACCGGCAAGTCCCCCTTCGAGATCGTCTACGGCTTCAACCCGTTGTCGCCTTTGGACATCCTACCTCTTCCTCTACAAGAGCGCACGAACATGGACGCAAGTGCAAGGGCAACTTATCTCAAGAAGGTGCACGAAGACACAAGGGCGATGATCGACTCTTGAAGGTGTACCATAATGATACAGGGTGGAACCCTAATCAGCGGATCTTTCACGTTTGGAGGTTGGCACACGATGAACACGGGGAATCACAAGGGAGAGATGGGGGAAACACAAGAGGAAAACACTCAATCAACACGGAAGCAATCACACAAGTGCTAGATTCGCGATACAAGGTCGAGGTACATGATCCAAAGTCAACAACGGTGATACAGATAGTCTTCTCCCGGAGGAGGTCTTGATATCCCTGGGGATCTTCTCCGTTGAAGGAGGTCCTGAATCCGTAGTGGATCTTCTCCGTAGAGGCGCACCGTCTCGTGGGAGAAATCCACACAAGTATCAAATGAGCTAAACCACAGCTAAGTCTAAAGGGAGGAGGTCAACAGTATTTATATTACACACGCGGTCGCCGTCGTAGCGGACGTCCGGGGGTTACCGGACGTCCGGTTGTTCCGGAGGGACCGGACGTCCGGTAATCCTCGGATTTCCGCTATTTAGCTTCTGTTGCCGAAGTCACGGACGTCCGGTGGCTTCCGGTCGTCCGGTCGTCTGGGAGGGGCCGGACGTCCGGTGTTTTCCGGTCGTCCGGTGCCTGGGAGTCGCCGGTCGTCCGGTGCAGGCCGGACGTCCGGTGCCTGTAGCATCTTCAGCATTCCTTCTTCTTGTCTCGAGCACTTGTCGGTCCTGTCCTCTTGAGCATCATGTAGAGCTGTCCTGCGGCCTTCGTCCAAGTACCTGAGTATGCATAGAGTCTCTGATGAAGGTAGAGGCCGTACCTCAAGTGAATCCGAAAGATGTAAAGAGAGGAGCGAGGTCACCTCGGTCTCAAAAGCTCTTGCACGTGCTCTAGTCATGGGTCCTTTGGGCACTTGGTGAGGCGATGAAGGGTCCATGGTGATGGCCCTAGGATACACCGTATCAGTTGTCTTTCTAGGATTTGTCGTATCTTCTCAAGGTGTTCACGTTGATGAAACTAAAATTGAAGCAATTAAAACTTGGCCTCAACCAAAGAATCTTATGCAAGTGCGTAGTTTCCTTGGTCTAGCCGGTTTCTATCGACGTTTTGTGAAGGACTTTAGCACCATTGCTATGCCTCTACACGCTTTGAGCAAGAAGAACGCACCCTTCATTTGGGGTCCTTCGCAAGACACCGCGTTCAATGAGCTTAAGAGCTTGCTCACGCACGCACCACTTCTAGCACTACCAAACTTTGAAAAACCTTTTGAGATTCATTGTGATGCTAGTGGTACCGGCATTGGTGGCGTGCTAATGCAAGAAAAGCGCCCAATTGCGTACTTTAGCGAAAAGCTATCGGGAGCGCAACTTAACTATCCTATCTATGATAAAGAGCTTTATGCCTTGGTGAGAGTACTACGTGTTTGGGAACACTATCTTAGACCTCATGAATTCATTCTTCATACGGACCATGAGACACTCAAGTATCTCAAAGGTCAAACTAAGTTGAACAAGCGTCATGCTAAATGGAGTGAGTTCATTGAGTCTTTTCCCTATGTCATCAAATACATCAAGGGCAAAGAAAATGTTGTGGCGGACGCGCTTTCCCGCAAATGCATGCTTGTAACACAACTTGAGTTGAATGTGATTGGCTTTGAGCATATTAAAGATTTATATGAGCATGATCCTTTCTTTGCAAATGCTTATGCTAAGTGCTTGACTCACACTTCTTGGGAACATTACTACATCAAGGATGGATATCTTATGAGAGCTAACAAACTTTGCATTCCCGAGTCTTCGCTTCGTTTGCTCCTTTTGCAGGAATCTCATGGAGGAGGACTCATGGGACACTTTGGACGCGACAAGACGTTTGCTACCCTCTCTAAGAGCTATTTCTGGCCCAAGATGCTTCGTGACGTCTCACGCCTCACCAACCGATGTTCTACATGCCGCAAAGCTAAGGAGATACTTCGTCTACACGGCGTGCCCAAAACGATCGTGTCGGACCGGGACGTCAAGTTCTTGAGTTACTTTTGGAAAACACTATGTGCCAAGCTCGGAATCAAACTACTCTTTTCTTCGGCGTACCATCCACAAACGGACGGCCAGACGGAGGTGACGAACCGCACGCTTTCCACTCTTCTTCGTGTGTTGATCAAGAGGAACATCCGGGAATGGGAGCATTGCTTGCCCATCGCCGAGTTCGCCTACAACCGAGCAAGACATTCGACCATCGGCAAGTCGCCATTCGAGGTTGTCTACGGCTTCAATCCGTTGTCTCCATTGGACATTCTACCTCTACCGCTACAAGAGCGCATCAACATGGATGCAAGTGCTCGAGCAAGCTATCTCAAGAAGGTGCACGAAGATACAAGGGCAATGATCGAGCGCCAAGTCCAACGTCTCGCCACCAAGCTCAACGTCAACAAGACACCAATGGTGTTCCAACCGGGCGATCTTGTTTGGCTTCATCTTCGCAAGGACCGCTTCCCACACGAGCGCAAGTCCAAGCTACTACCTCGCGCCGACGGACCCTTCAAGGTGCTAGCTCGCTACAAAGACAACGCCTACAAGATCGACCTCCCTCGAGACAAGTACTCCGTGAGCGACACCTTCAACGTCAAGGATCTTTCTCCCTTCCATGGTGATGAAGATCTCGATCCGAGGTCGGATCTTTCCCAAGGGAGGGGAGATGATGCGGAGCATCCCAAGGTCATCCCCATGGACTCTCCATCGCCTCACCAAGTGCCCAAAGGACCAATGACTCGAGCCCGTGCAAGAACTCTCGAGACCGAGGTGACTTCGCTCCTCTCTCTACATCTTTCGGATTCACTTGAGACATGGCTTCTTCCTTCATCAAGGACTCTGTGCGTACTCAGGTGCTTGGACGAAGGCCACGGGACAGCTCTGCACATTGGTCAAGATGACAGGCCCGACAAGTACACGAGCCAAGAAGAAGGAAGGCTGAAGATGCTACAGGCACCGGACGTCCGGCCTGCACCAGACGACCGGCGACCCCCAGGCACCGGACGACCGGAAGACACCGGACGTCCGGCCCCTCCCAGACGACCGGACGACCAGAAGCCACCGGACGTCCGTGACAACGGCAACAGAAGCTAATTAGCGGAAATCCGAGGATTACCGGACGTCCGGTAACCAGCGGACGTCCGCCCCGACGGTGCCTATCTGTGTAATATATATACTGTTGACTCCCCTCCTTTCGAGGCAGCTGTGGTTTAGCTCATTTCTCAGACTTGTGTGGATTTCTCCCACGAGACCGTGCGCCTCTACGGAGAAGATCCACTACAGATTCAAGGCCTCCACCTCGGAGAAGATCCTACGGGATTCCAAGACCTCCTCACGGAGAAGACTATCCTTGTATCACCATCGTTGACTATGGATCATGTATCGTGGATCTAGCGCTTGTGTGATTATCTTCGTGTTGATTTGAGTGTTTCCTCTTGTGTTCTCCCCGTCTTCTTCCTTGTGTTCTCCGTGTTCATCGTGGGACACTCTCCAAATCGTGAAAGATCCGCTGATTAGGGTTCCACCCTACATCAAGGACACTCTTGAATGTGATGTGATACCCATGTCCGTGTGCCACCTTATTCTTGGACGTCCATGGCAATATGATTGTGGCATCACACACAATGGACGGACAAATCACTATAGCTTCAAGATGAAGGGCAAGGAATTCGTGCTCCGACCAATGTCTCCAAGTCAAGTAGCCGCAGACAAGCTTTTACCTACCAACCATCGTGGAGAGAATGGTGAGAAAGTGAGCCACCAAAAAGTGAGTGAGAGCCACAAGCCAAATATGAGCGACTCCAGGATGAGCGACAAGAAGCAACTAGTGCTATTTGCCAACAAAAGTGAGATGAGAGAAGTGTGTGAGAACCCATCGAGTGTCTTTCACCTTGTGCTTTTATGCAAAAGGGAAGCCAAACCTACTAACACTTCACCACCTCTACCTTTAGTGTTGTCTAATTTGTTGCAGGAATTCTCGGACGTCTTTCCCGATGAGCTACCTCCGGGTCTACCTCCACTTCGCGGAATCGAACACCGCATCGACCTCATACCCGGTGCACCACTTCCAAACAAGGCTCCTTACCGCGTCAACCCCGAGGAAACAAAGGAGATACAACGGCAAGTACAACAACTCATCGACAAAGGTCAGGTACGTGAAAGCTTAAGCCCTTGTGCCGTTCCGGTTATTCTCGTGCCTAAGAAACATGGAAGTTTTCGCATGTGCTCCGATTGTCGACCTATAAATGCAATCACCGTTAGATACCGTTATCCTATCCCACGCTTAGACGATATGCTTGATGAATTATGTGGTGCCACCATCTTTTCAAAAATTGATCTTAAAAGTGGTTACTACCAAATTCGCATTCAAGAGGGTGATGAGTGGAAAACGGCTTTCAAAACCAAGTTTGGGTTATATGAGTGGCTTGTCATGCCAATGGGTTTATCGGAAGCACCCGGTTCATTCATGCGTCTTATGCATTTTTGTCTTCGACCCTACATAGGCATCTTTGTAGTGGTTTACTTTGATGACATCCTCGTTTTTAGCAAGACGCTAGAGGACCATGTGACACACATCCGTTTGGTTTTACAAACCCTTCGAAAAGAGCGCTTATATGCTAATATGGAAAAATGCACTTTTGGCGTTGACAAGGTCGTCTTCCTAGGATTTGTCGTTTCTTCACAAGGTGTTCACGTTTATGAAACTAAAATTGAAGCAATTAAAACTTGGCCTCAACCAACGAATCTCATGCAAGTGCGTAGTTCCTTGGTCTAGCCAGTTTCTACCGACGTTTTGTGAAGGATTTTAGCACTATTGCTATGCCTCTACACGCCTTGAGCAAGAAGAACGCACCCTTCATTTGGGGTCCTTCACAAGACACCGCGTTCAATGAGCTAAAAAGCTTGCTCACACACGCACCACTTCTAGCACTACCGAACTTTGATAAACCGTTTGAGATTCATTGTGACGCTAGTGGTACTGGCATAGGTGGCGTGCTCATGCAAGAAAAGCGCCCAATTGCGTACTTTAGCGAGAAGTTATCGGGAGCGCAACTTAACTATCCCATCTACGATAAAGAGCTTTATGCCTTGGTGAGAGTTTTACGTGTTTGGGAACATTATCTTAGACCTCATGAATTCATTCTTCATACGGACCATGAGACTCTCAAGTATCTCAAAGGTCAAACTAAGTTGAACAAGCGTCATGCTAAATGGAGTGAGTTCATTGAGTCTTTTCCCTATGTCATCAAGTACATCAAAGGCAAAGAAAATGTTGTGGCGGACGCGCTTTCCCGCAAATGCATGCTTGTAACACAACTTGAGTTGAATGTGATTGGCTTTGAGCACATAAAAGATTTATATGAGCAAGATCCTTTCTTTGCAAATGCTTATGCTAAGTGCTTGACTCACACTTCTTGGGAACATTACTACATCAAGGATGGATATCTTATGAGAGCTAACAAACTTTGCATTCCCGAGTCTTCGCTTCGTTTGCTCCTTTTGCAGGAATCTCATGGAGGAGGACTCATGGGATACTTTGGACACGACAAGACGTTTGCTAACCTCTCTAAGAACTATTTTTGGCCCAAGATGCTATGTGACGTCTCACGCCTCACCAACTGATGTTCTACATGCCGCAAAGCTAAGTCCAAAGCTCAATCTCATGGTCTTTACATGCCTCTTCCTATTCCATACCATCCATGGGAAGACATAAGCATGGATTTTGTACTTGGGTTGCCTAGGACTCAAAATGGCAAAGATTCCGTGTTAGTTGTGGTAGATAGATTCTCTAAAATGGCTCATTTCATTCCTTGTAACAAGATAGACGATGCTTCACATGTTGCCAATCTCTTTTGTAGGGAGGTCATTCGTCTACACGGCGTGCCCAAAACGATCGTGTCGGACCGGGACGTCAAGTTTTTGAGCTACTTTTGGAAAACCCTTTTGGCTAAGATCGGAATCAAGCTACTATTTTCTTCGGCGTACCATCCCCAAACGGACGGCCAAACGGAGGTGACGAACCGCACGCTTTCGACGCTTCTTCGCGTGTTGATCAAGAGGAACATCAAGGAATGGGAGCAATGCTTGCCCATCGCCGAGTACGCCTACAACCGCGCAAGACATTCGACCACCGGCAAGTCCCCCTTCGAGGTCATCTACGGCTTCAACCCGTTGTCCCCATTGGACATCATACCGCTACCTCTCCAAGAGCACACGAACATGGACGCAAGTGCACGAGCAAGCTATCTCAAGAAGGTGCACGAAGATACAAGAGCAATGATCGAGCGACAAGTACATCGTCTTGCCACCAAGCTCAACGTCAACAAGGCACCAATGGTGTTCCAACCGGGAGATCTTGTTTGGCTTCATCTTCGCAAGGACCGTTTCCCACACGAGCGCAAGTCCAAACTACTACCTCGCGCCGACGGACCTTTCAAGGTGCTAGCACGCTACAACGACAACGCCTACAAGATCGACATCCCACGAGACAAGTACTCCATGAGCGACACCTTCAATGTCAAGGATCTCTCTCCTTTCCATGGTGATGAAGATTTCGATCCGAGGTCGGATCTTTCCCAAGGGAGGGGAGATGATGCGGAGCATCCCAAGCTCATCCCCATGGACCATCAATCACCTCACCAAGGACCAATGACTCGTGCTCGTGCTAGAGCACTTGAATCCCAGGTTAACCCTCTCCTTGTTGAATTCCCATTTGACCACCTTGAGACATGGCTGCTACCTCAAACGGAAACACTTTGTGTGCTTAGGTGCCAAGGAGAAGGAAGGGCGCAAGATGGACACCAAACGCATGGACAAGGATTTTCACAGCGCAGTGAAAGAGGTACTACCGGTCTACTACCGCCCAACTACCGGTCGACCGGTACTACTGGCCAAATATCGGTCAACTACCGATCAAGCTTCTTTGATCGACCGGTGCAAGGCCGGTGCAACGCCGGAACAACCGCTAAAACTGCCAAGACCGGAACTACCGGTCCCAGGACCGGTACTACCGCCCTGCCTACGCGCAATTGAAGGGTTTTCACCCATGTATCCCCCCAACTTACCCCCTTGGACTATAAGTACTCATTCCCTAGCTCCGTACTAGGGTTAGCTTTTGGATAGCTCATCATAGACACCTTTGTGGATTCTCTCCTACGAGACCGCGGCCTCTTCGGAGAAGATCCACCTCGGATTCAAGACCTCCTCATCTGGGAAGATCCCAAGGGATATCCAAGACCTCCTCCGGGAGAAGACTATCTTTTGTACCACCGTTGTTGACTATGGACCGTGTATCTTGATGTGTATCGTGGATCTAGCACTTGTGTGATCATATTTGTGTTGATTTGAGCGTTTCCCCTCGTGTTTTCCTCCGTTTCCTCTTTGTTTTCTCCATGTTCGTCGTGGGATATTCTCCAATCGTGAAAGATCTGCTGATTAGGGTTCCACCCTACATCACCTTGTCATCTATGCCATAAGTGCAAATAGGATTTACTTTAATGGGGCATGCATAGTTACTATGTTGAGATTGAAATGATGCAATATGGGAGATCTCACTCATAGCATATGCCAAGTTTAGAGGGTTTTCGAACATGATGTGACCAAAAGAATTTTCACATGATATCCTATGGAGCATAGCATCACAACTAGGCAATTCGACATGCTCATCATAATATTCATCATAAATGGGTAAGTCATGACATGAGGAAGTCACACTAGCATGAAGCATGGTGATAGGTGTGTCAACATCAAGCAAGCAATCATTGGTAAGATAGTCCACTAGTGGGACAAGAGAAGTACCATCACCTATGTTACCTTTGGAGCGTCGCTGATGTGTTATAGGTGAGGTGTTCAAGATCCAATCGTTCTAATCTTCATCTTGATGGAACCATGTGGGTGGTGCATCTTCTTCCACCATGGCCATCGGTTTTCCCGTTGGAGGGACGGACTCATCGATGATAGGCGCTTCGTCTTCTTGGAGATCTAACACCAAAGAAAACACACTCAAAGTAGAGGTTAAGTAAATAGAAATCATACTGCCCTCACGTGCCCTATCAACTACCTCACTCACTAACTGTTGTGGCTCACCCACTCCCTCTTGGATGCTCTCACTCGTATGGTTGTTGGAGTGACTCAAATGGCTCTCAACCTCAAATAGGATATGTGGCATGCTCTCATGTGTGGGGTTAGTGGTGGTCACACTCATCCTCTCATAGGTCATGCACTCAATGTCACATATGGTGGAGTCACTCATATCACTCATGGTGGGGTGGCTCTTCTCACATGGGAATTTGGTCATCTCGTCATATGTAGGTGTCGGAGAGATGTAGGTGCAAATGTCTCTGTGCTCAACTCCTATCGCCGCCTTGGTTGTTGGGATGGTCCCATGCTGAACCTCCTCAACCATATCGCCTCCAAAGATGAATGTCGTGGGATGTGGCAAAAATCACTCTCCTCCGAGATCAAAGAGAAGGTCTCATGTGTGCTCGTGTAGCTTGACTTGGAATAGGGGACATATTGGGGCGTCGTCTTCATGTTGTTGAAGAGGTTCATGCTCGTCGCCATGGTCGAAGGGGGTGGCCCTTGCTCGACCGTCTTGTAGCCTTTGTCTTGTAAGAGGCCCATATGATGTGGCACCTCGAAGCTCGTCTCCTTGACCAAAGGGAAATTTCCATGCTCGGACATCTTCCTTGAGGGACTTTCGAAGATGGAAGTGTCGCCCTCGCTCGTAGGTGGTCGCTTCGTTATTGAAGATGTCGATGTACGCGAACTCATGGGAAGTAGGCGAAGATGCCGTACGTCCAAAGGTGAAGATGCCTTGAGAACACTTGGCGAAGATGCCGAAGTGGTGGTTGTAGCCGTAGCTCCTTCTTGGTGGTGCTTGTATCGCAGACTTCTTATATGCTCTTGAAGCTTGGCCTTCTCAGGGAGTAGATCTTGTTTGGACTTGTAGGTTTGAGCAAACAGAGCATCTGCATGATGTGGCGTTGTGGTCGTGCTTGAGCTTGTAGAAGATGTCTTTCGTCGTCGTCGTGCACATGATACTAAGAGGTGACTTTACCTTCGTGGCGATGTTGATGGTCAACATGGTGGTGTGGACGTGGATGACTTGCGCTTGCATCATGTTTGCGCTCCGAAGATTTGTGACTTGAACATCGCCCTCGTGAAGATGACGAAGGGGAAAAGTTCGAGTGATCATCAACGCACATAGCTCTTCCACTTTAGTTTTCATGTTAGCGTTGAAAGCTTCGATAGCTTGTTCCATGGATGTGTCGAAGTAGTTGTCCAGGCCATCGTTGTCGAAGACCGGAGATGAAATGCTTTGCCTATCCATCACAAGACTCAAGCAAATGTGAGTGGGATAAAGAGAAGAACTTGACCAACGCACCTTATCCGATGTTGGAAATGGATCAATGATCACTCAATAATGTATCAAGGAAAGGGCACAATTGGTACCTATTCTCGTCAATTCTCACACCTACACCATAAGGCTTATGGAGTAGCTCGATGAGGATAGTGGCACAAAAATTTGATGGAAATGTTAGCAAGAGTCAATAATGTTGAAAGAGATTCACAAAATTCGCAAGTGAAATAAGTAGACCAATAGCAAGAGTGGCACACAGAAACACACGCACGAATGGATAAATATGCTTGTGCAACCAAGGATTGAGCGTAAAATGTGGAATCCACAAAAAATTCTCTTGTCATACAACACTAGAGATACGCTAGCCGATTGCTCAATAGGTGGATACAAACTTGTGCCCTACCTATATGAGACAAAATGGAGCGACTTCCTATCACAAGTATGCTATGTATGTATGATATTCCGGTGCTTTAGCACAAGATGATCCAAGATGATCGAGTATGATATGATATTTTTTATGCCATGGCTCTTGCTTACAAGCTTCTTTGTGTCTCTTTTGCTTAAAAGATTTTTGGCTCTTTTTGTTGGACACTTATGTAAAATGCACTAACCAAGATAGCAATTGTGTATATGCGGGAAAATTCTTGTGACACAAGAGATGATATGATGATACCAAGATGATATGGTATGTATGCAATGGAAGCGTGAACCGATGATCACTAATGTGCACAAGTAACGTTGCCGGCAATACTCAAAGGCTAGTCTTGATAGAGGCAAAGGTGTCCCATCTTTCGATGAGATGGTGGCTATAATTTTTGAGGAAGTCGACTTTAACGATCCGACTATGAACGTGCGAGGACGTCACGCCTTAGCAATTGCTAAACCAACTCTGAGAGGTTATTGATCACGCCGGAGCACGATCAACCTGACCACGAAGGTTTGTTTCCTGCAGGCAAATGAAGAACAAGCAAGAAACTGGTATTGCAATCTGGATATTTCGAATTCAAGAGGAAAGCTTTATTGATCAAGTGGGGTTCTGTGATGTCTTTTGTCTGGTCATTGAACACAAAAGAAGTACGCGAAGTTGCAGCTATGGCGAACTTTAATCTAAACAAAACCCAAAGTCTAAATGACGCCCTAAGGGTTATACATATGGAGGAAGAGGGGGGAATTTCATGGCCCCTTGGAGGAGGGGTCCGAAACCAACCCTAACTCTGATTCCCTACACATATGGACTCTAAAACATCCGATAATGATGTATTTCGAAATTACATGGGCCTGGCCCAAAAACAAGGTGGCGCAGCACCAATATTAAGCTATGGACGAATTTTATGAAAGGGCATCTTGACTATTTTGTCCAAGTCTTGGTACATCATCATGGTGGCTCGAAAGTGCTGAAATCTTCACCAGAAACTCCATTCTTGTTCCCCTTGCGCATGCCCTCATCTCCATGCTTGATCATGCTCCAATGTTCATCCTTCTTGTCCATGCTTGGCCCTTCATTTATGAGCAAAATAATGTATCCAATTTAGGCAGCATCATACTCATGAACATTAGAATCATTACCAATAAACAAAGTACCTGGTAATCTAATTGGCGTGCGCGAGCTCTAGTAATCGGTCCTATATATGTGTCAGTAGGGGCTATGGGTGTAACTTTGTTAGTGAAGTCCCCATCATCCCCCCTTCTTGAATTGAAGTCGTCCTCGAGGGAAGCTCATCTTCCTCACCCAAGTAAGGCTTCAAATCTGCAATATTAAAAGTGGGAAAACCCCCAAAATCTGCAGGCAGCTCAAGTTTCTATGCGTTATCATTTATTTTCTCTAACACCTTAAAACGACCATCAGCACGTGGCATTAGCTTTGACTTGCGCAAATTAGGAAACCTATCCTTACGCAAATGTAACCAAACAAGATCTCCAGGTGCAATGACAACCCGTTTTCGACCCTTATGTCCAGCAAGTTTATATTTAGCATTCATGCACTCAATATTTTTCTTAGTTAACTCATGCATTTTAAAGATCAATTTAGCACGTTCTTTAGCATCAAAATCAACCTTCTCCGAAGATGGAAGAGGAAACAAATCAATAGGTGAATGAGGTAAGAAACCATACACAATTTCAAAAGGGCACATCTTAGTAGTAGAATGCAGTGAACGATTATAAGCGAATTCAATATGAGGCAGTCATTCTTCCCACATTTTCTTCTTATTCTTCAAAACAGCCCTAAGCATAGTAGACAAAGTTTATTGACTACTTCAGTTTGTCCAACAGTTTGAGGGTGACATGTAGTAATAAAATTGTTGTAGGGTGGAACCCTATGTGGAGATCTTTCACGAATTGGAGGGGAATCCCCAAGAACAAGAAGGACACAAGGGAGGAACACAAGAGAAACACTCAAGAACAAGTCCAATCACACATCCACTAGGCTCACAAACACATGAGATCCACAAGGTACACGAACAATCAAAGGGAAATAAGATACATGGTAGAGTTCATCCCAATCCTATGAGGAGAGAGGTCTTGACAATCCACAAGGATTCTTCTCCCGTGGGAGGTCTTGGCAATCCACAAGGATTCTTCTCCCTTGGGAGGTCTTGCATCCACTAGGGATCTTCTCCAAGGTGGAGGTCTCACTCTCTCAAGAGGAGAAGGTAGGAGCAAAGCTCACATACAAATGAGCTATCATATTCGCTACCCTTAGAAAGGAGGTGGAGGTGGTCTATTTATAGTCTTAGCCACGAAGGGGTAAGTGGCGAGGGATACAAGGCCAAAGGCCCACGGCTGCACACAGGCAGGACGGTAGTACCGGACCTCGGGCGGTAGTACCGCTTGGGAGCGGTAGTACCGCTTGTGAGCGGTAGTACCGCCCGTTCCAGACTGGACATGCCATTCTTCTTCCGTCTTCGCTTCCACGCTTCCCTCGCTGATGGTGTAGGCATTCCTTGGCGCTTGCGCTCCTCCTCCTCGTCCGTGAAGCTCCGACAATACCTATGCATGCACACGAGTGGAGTGTCAAGTAGTATACCATCCTCGAAGGGGTCAAGTGAACACGTGTAAAGGAGATGATTCACCTTTATGTATGAGAAGTAGAAGTCGCACGTGTCACTTGCCAAACGGACTCTTGACATGGTGATGTCCTTAGGATGCTCCGCATCATCCCCTCCCCCTTGGAAAAGATCCGACCTCGGATCGAAAGCCAAATCACCATGGGGAAGAGATGGCGTCGCCATGTCGAAGCGGTCGATCACCAAGCACTCATCACCTTGAAGCTCGAAATGGGCACTCTCCAATGTCGCACCGTCTAGTGATTCCTTCAAAAGGAGCAAGGACAACAAACACTTGGAAAAACAAATGTGGTTAGCATCAGTGCAAAACCAAGCATTCAAGAGGTGATTCACCCAACAAGTGTTGTCATCAAGCATATCATGTGGTGTGATAAAGGATTGTGAGATGGCATGTAAGCATATGAATTGAGCACAATCACGGTCATCATGGAAACAAGCATGTAAATGTGAGGTAGAGATGCACATATGTGTGACAAGAGAGTAAGCATCTACCTCAAGGTCGTAGCAAGCATGCATAAAGTGCTCCATGAAAGGTCTAAGGTAGGTAAATGAATCATTCACAACACCAAATAAAATGAAGTGTCTAAACACATGAGTCAAGAGCAAGACAATCCAAGCATAACGTGCATAGGGTGTAGTGAAAATGGTGTGGCACTCAACACAATAGAAAGAGCAATTGTTCCACATGTGTGAGGCCATCAAGTCAATCATGTGAAAAGCATGGCAATGGTTGACATCAACCGCATGAAAGGAGCATGTATGAATCATGGGTGATGCACTACAATCAAGCATATCAATCATGTCGTGCAAACTAGTGGCGCGAAGATGCAACACACTATAGGAAATCATGGCAAGCATGTCATGTGAGCAAATAGTGGATATAGACAATGCACATGACATATCGCAAGCATGATCACAAATCAAGATCAAAGCATCATAATAGGCATGGGATACAAAGGCATCATGGCAATAACAAGTCATATCTCCACCAAGCTTGCAAATACACATACAAGTATGAGAATCAATCATCATGTGTAATGCAAAGCATGGGTCACAAATGCATGGCAAAGGCATATAAATGAGCATATCATGCAAAGTGAACATGGCAAGATGGGCGTAAGAGACATAATGGACAATAACCCATAACCATGTGAGTGCCATGTAGAAGAGATGCGCGAAGTCTTTGCGCGAAGGGAGCGGTTGGAAGGATAATCCATGGACTCCCAAGTCGTCGTTGCTCTCTAGAGCTCGTTTCGTCAACTCGTGCTCTTGGGAGGTTGACGAGTAAGTATGGGGACCTACACAAAAGACACACAAACCAAAGAAATTGTGCGCGTGGTAAATGTACACATCATCCATCATGATGTGTATGTGCACGTATGAGTTAGCACAAGATAGGCATCGCTCAAATAAATTTGAGGCACGATAGAGAAATATGTCATCCATCATGAAAGAATAGTTGTCATGTATAGCATGATGGGGACACAAATTAGAGCAAGTATGTGCCACAACAATAGCATTGGCATTCATGGGGAGCATATTGTGCACACAAGTATGGGGATCATGCAATGGATTGGGTGGATCAAAATCTCCGAAAATGTATGAGGAAACTATGGGGCTCTCCTCATGAGCAATATCGGAAGCATAATGTGGAGAATTGGAACAACATCCAAAACAATGCATGTCTGAGGCTAGGTAATCATGGCATGGCATATGATGGATATAATGCAAAGGAAGCATGTCAATATCATCACAAGAAAAACAAATGCCAATAACCATGGGCTTGTCATCTATGCCATATGTGCAAATTGGGTTTATCTTAATGGCATATGCATAGTTACTACGAAGAGATTGCAATTGTAACATATGGTTGATCTCATTCATAGCATATGACAAGTCAAGCGGATTGTCAAACATGATGTGACCGAGGGAAGTATCACATGAAATCCTATGCAACATGGCATCACAACTAATAGACTCCACATGGCAATCATCAAACTCATCATAAATGGGTAAATCATCGCATGGGGAAATTATACTAGCACGAAGCATGGCAATAGGTGGATCAACATCATGCAAGCAATCAATATCGACATGGTCCACTAGTGGGACGAGAGCATCACCTTCACCTTTGTTACCTTTCTCATTCCACTCATGTGGTGTAGGTGAGGTGGGAAAGACCAAATGGTGGTCATCATGTTCATCTTGATGGAACCATGTGGGAGGTGCATCATATTCCGTCATGGCCATCATCTTGTCCAAAGGAAGGACGAAGTCGTCGAGGATCGGCGCGTCATCATATATGGGACCTAGCACCAAATGAGAAGACACAATAGAGGTAGAGGTCAAGTCGTTAGTGTTGAAAGTGGCCTCACATGCCATATCAACCACCTCACTCTCTCTATGTGGTGGTGGCTCACTCACTCCCTCAAGGTAGGTGCACTTAATGTCACATATGGTGGAGTCACTCAAATCACTCAAGTGGTGGTGGTGGTAACTCTCCTCACATGGGAATTGTGGCAGCTCATCATATATGGGGCTAGTGGTGAAGTCACTCTCACTCTCAATATGGTGGCAAAAGTCACTCAAGTCATCATACGTCGCCGTGGTCGAAGGGAAAATCCCATGCTCAACCATCTCGTAATCGTCGTCGTGGATGAAGGCCGAAGATGGCACATCATCACTCTCGCCTCCAAAGATGGAAGCATCATCCTCGCTCGCCACCTTGTCGGTCGCCTCCAAAGCTTGGTCTTCGAATGGCTCCGTAGTCGTAGTCGGCGCCGCACCATCTTGAAAAAGAGTCGAAGTAGACTCGGCATCATCAATGCCACAAAGAGGGATGGCGGTGGAGTCGAACTTGGGAGCATCATCTTGGAGCTCGTTGGGCTTGGACATTGTGGTGGTACTAGCCTCATTCTCGCCATCTTGGAGCTTGGTCTTCGAGAAGTGTGCTTGCGGTGGAGAAGCCTTGGCCTTCATGAGTTCTTGTTCCGCCTTGAGAGCACCAATGTAGTTGTCGTCGAGGGACTTTGATGCGGAGCATCCCAAGGTCATCCCCATGGACCGTCCTTCACCTCACCAAGTGCCCAAAGGACCCATGACTAGAGCCCGTGCAAGAGCTTTCGAGACCGAGGTGACCTCGCTCCTCTCTTTACATCTTTCGGATTCACTTGAGACATGGCTTCTACCTTCATCAGAGACTCTATGCATACTCAGGTGCTTGGACGAAGACAGCGGGACAGCTCTACACGATGCTCAAGAGGACAGGCCCGACAAGTACACAAGACAAGAAGAAGGAAGGCTGGAGATGCTACAGGCACCGGACGTCCGGCCTGCACCGGACGACCGGCGACTCCCAGGCACCGGACGACCGGAAGACACCGGACGTCCGGCCTCCCCCAGACGACCGGACGACCTGAAGCCACCGGACGTCTGTGACAACGGCGACAGAAGCTAATTAGCGGAAATCCGAGGATTACCGGACGTCCGGTCCCTCCGGAACCACCGGACGTCCGCCCCGACGGCGCCTACCCGTGTAATATAAATACTGTTGACTCCCCTCCGTTACACTTAGCTGTGGTTTAGCTCATTTCTCATACTTGTGTGGATTTCTCCCACGAGACGGTGCGCCTCTACGGAGAAGATCCACTATGGATTCAGGACCTCCTTCACGGAGAAGATCCCCAGGGATATCAAGACCTCCTCCGGGAGAAGACTATCTGTATCACCGTTGTTGACTTTGGACCATGGATCTCGACTTTGTATCGCGAATCTTGCGCTTGTGTGATTGCTTTCGTGTTGATTTGAGTGTTCTCTCTTGTGTTTTCCCCGTCTTTCTCCTTGTTTTCCCCGTGTTCATCGTGTGCCACCCTCCAAATCGTGAAAGGTCCGCTGATTAGGGTTCCACCCTACATCATCTTGGTATCAAGAGCAAGGTTGATCACGATTTTGGAGTCCCACACTTTGTTTTCTAGCTTGTTTTTGTCGTGTTCTTCCCAATTTCGAAAATTCCCCACAAAAAGAGCCCCAAAATTTTTTTGTGATCTGTTGATTTGGCAAGATTTTGTTGAATTTGTTCCATGGATTTGCTGTGCCACGTGTTGATCTAGCATTTCCCCACCTTTCCACCTTTTTCCACCGCAAACCCGACCACGTTCGATCATTTTCGCCACGGATCCCACCAACCGCTCCCAGACCTACCGGACATCCGACGTTTACCGGACGTCCGGCTCCTCTCGAGACACCGGACGTCCGCTAAACACCGGACGACCGGCACCCCGACAACAGAAGCTTTTACCGGATTTCCGGTCTCCACCGGACGTCCGACCCATCCAGACCGACCGGACGACCGGTAACTGCCGGACGTCCGACAGACCCTGACGAAGCTGAACTTGTTCAGTTCCGTTCCACTTTCCGCTACCACCCACCTCCCGCAAATACCTTCCACTTTCCGCAACTGCCATCTACCTTCCGCAACCACCATCGCTTTCCCGCTCTGAGTTTGAAAAGTGTGTCTCCCTTTGCCTTGGATACTTGAGTTGTGGTTTCACCGTTTCCTTGGATGTTTAGGCTACCTTGGGATGGCAAGACTTCGACAACACCACCGCTCAACCTCGGCAAGGACGGTAACATCGACGACACTTCACTCACCCTACCTTGTACTTGCATTGTCACCCTATGAACCATCTTTGCGTAGCTTTCCCATTGAGACTAGCCATTTGAGTATTGCCGGGCCACGACACTTGTGCACATTAGTGATAGTCATATATATTGCATACCACATCATCTTGGTATCATCATTGTGAGTACCACCACATCATCTTGCATATCTCTGTGTGCCGCAAGAGTGTCCCTCATACACAACAGCTACCTTGATCCGAGAAGCATACATATGTGCCCAAAGAAAGAGCTCAAAAGCTTTTAAGCAAAAGAGCCAATCCAAGCAAAGATACAATAGCATCATACGCCTTGCATCAAAAGAGATCATACATCATAGCAACATCATCTTGTGCTCAAGCATCGGCACATCATACACTCATAGCATACTTGTGACAGATAGTCGTTACGTTTTGCCTCTTATAGGTCGTGCACAAGTGTGTATCCGCCTATTAAGCAATCGGTTAGCGTCTCTCTAGCGTTGTGCAACACGAGCATTTTCCGTGGTTTACCACATTTTTCGCTCATCCTTGGTTGCACAACCACATTTATCTATCCATGCGTGTGTTCCGTGTGCTACCTTTGCTAGTGATCTACTTGTTGCATGAGCAAATTTGTGAACCATTTTCAACATCTTTGAGTCACTTTGACGATTGCATTGAATTTGTGCCACATCCTAACCAAGCTCCTCTCAAAGCTTTACTTGTGTAGGTGTGAGAATTGACACTCCAACATCAACAAGATGACGACCAACGATGTCATATTTTTCATACGAAGGCCGGCATCAATGGACGCGCTGTCAAGGTTATCATCGATGGAGGAAGTTGCCACAACTTGGCAAGCGAAGAGCTATGCGACAAGCTTCATTTGGTCAAGACGAAGCATCCTCACCCCTAAAAGGTCCAGTGGCTCAACGACGCCGGAATTCTTCGAGTCGAGCACACCGTGCAAGTCTCTTTCAAGATTGGCGCCTACGAGGACACTCTCGAATGTGATGTGATACCCATGTCCATGTGCCACCTTATTCTTGGACGTCCATGGCAATATGATCGTGGAGTCACACACAATGGACGGACCAATCACTATCACTTCAAGATGAAGGGCAAGGAATTCGTTCTTCGACCAATGACTCCAAGTCAAGTTGCCGCCGACAAGCTTTTACCTACCACCCATCGTGGAGAGAATGGTGAGAGAGTGAGCCACCAAAAAGAGAGCGAGAGACACAAGCCAAGTATGAGCGCCTCCACGATGAGCGACAAGAAACAACTAGTGCTATTTGCCACCAAACGTGAGATGAGAGAAGTGTGTGAGAACCCATCGAGCGTCTTCCACCTTGTGCTCTTATGCAAAGGGGAAGCCAAACCTTCTAACACTTCACCACCTCCACCTTTTGTGATGTCTAAATTGTTGCAGGAATTCTCGGATGTCTTTCCCGATGAGCTACCACCGGGTCTACCTCCACTCCGAGGGATAGAACACCGCATCGACCTCGTACCCGGTGCTCCACTTCCAAACAAGGCTCCCTACCGCGTCAACCCCGAGGAAACAAAGGAGATACAACGGCAAGTGGAAAAACTCATCGACAAGGGTCATGTACGTGAAAGTCTAAGCCCTTGTGCCGTTCCCGTTATTCTCGTGCCTAAGAAAGACGGAACTTTTCGCATGTGTTCCGATTGCCGTCCGATAAATGCTATCACCGTTAGATACCGTCACCCTATTCCTCGCTTAGATGACATGCTTGATGAACTTTGTGGTGCCACCATCTTTTCAAAAATTGATCTTAAAAGTGGTTACTACCAAATTCGCATTCAAGAGGGTGATGAGTGGAAAACTGCTTTCAAAACCAAGTTCGGGTTATACGAGTGGCTTGTTATGCCAATGGGCTTATCGGAAGCACCCGGCACTTTCGTGCATCTTATGCACTTTGTTCTTAGACCCTACATAGGTGTCTTTGTCGTGGTTTACTTTGATGACATTCTCGTCTTTAGCAAGTCGCTTGAAGAACATGTTGATCATGTCCAACTTGTTTTGCAAGCACTTCGCAAACAACAATTATATGCTAATATGGAGAAATGCACTTTTGGCGTTGACAAGGTTGTCTTTCTAGGATTTGTCGTGTCTTCTCAAGGTGTTCACGATGATGAAACTAAAATTGAAGCAATGAAAACTTGGCCTCAACCAAAGAATCTCATGCAAGTGCGTAGTTTCCTTGGTTTAGCCGGTTTCTATCGACGTTTTGTGAAGGACTTTAGCACCATTGCTATGCCTCTACACGCTTTGAGCAAGAAGAACACACCCTTCATTTGGGGTCCTTCGCAAGACACCGCGTTCAATGAGCTTAAGAGCTTGCTCACGCACGCACCACTTCTAGCCCTACCAAACTTTGACAAACCGTTTGAGATTCATTGTGATGCTAGTGGTACCGGTATAGGTGGCGTGCTAATGCAAGAAAAGCGCCCAATTGCGTACTTTAGCGAAAAGCTATCGGAAGCGCAACTTAACTACCCCATCTATGATAAATAGCTTTATGCCTTGGTGAGAGTTCTATGTGTTTGGGAACACTATCTTAGACCTCATGAATTCATTCTTCATACGGACCATGAGACACTCAAGTATCTCAAAGGTCAAACTAAGTTGAACAAGCGTCATGCTAAATGGAGTGAGTTCATTGAGTCTTTTCCCTATGTCATCAAATACATCAAGGGCAAAGAAAATGTTGTGGCGGACGCGCTTTCCCGCAAATGCATGCTTGTAACACAACTTGAGTTGAATGTGATTGGCTTTGAGCATATTAAAGATTTATATGAGCATGATCCTTTCTTTGCAAATGCTTATGCTAAATGCTTGACTCACACTTCTTGGGAACATTACTACATCAAGGATGGATATCTTATGAGAGCTAACAAACTTTGCATTCCCAAGTCTTCGCTTCGTTTGCTCCTTTTGCAGGAATCGCATGGAGGAGGACTAATGGGACACTTTGGACGCGACAAGACGTTTGCTACCCTATCTAAGAACTATTTTTGGCCCAAGATGCTTCGTGACGTCTCACGCCTCACCAACCGATGTTCTACATGTCGCAAAGCTAAGTCCAAAGCTCAATCCCATGGTCTTTATATGCCTCTTCCTACTCCATACCACCCATGGGAAGACATAAGCATGGATTTCATACTTGGCTTGCCTAGAACTCAAAATGGAAAAGATTCCGTGCTTGTCGTGGTAGATAGATTCTCTAAAATGGCTCATTTCATTCCTTGTAACAAGATCGACGATGCTTCACATGTTGCAACTCTCTTTTGTAGGGAGATACTTCGTCTACACGGCGTGCCCAAAACGATCGTGTCGGACCGGGACGTCAATTTCTTGAATTACTTTTGGAAAACACTATGTGCCAAGCTCGGTATCAAGCTCCTCTTTTCTTCGGCGTACCATCCACAAACGGACGGCCAGACGGAGGTGACGAACCGCATGCTCTCCACTCTTCTTCGTGTGTTGATCAAGAGGAACATCCGGGAATGGGAGCATTGCTTGCCCATCGCCGAGTTCGCCTACGACCGAGCACGACATTCGACCACCGGCAAGTCGCCATTCGAGGTTGTCTACGGCTTCAATCCGTTGTCTCCATTGGACATTCTACCTCTACCGCTACAAGAGCGCATCAACATGGATGCAAGTGATCGAGCAAGCTATCTCAAGAAGGTGCACGAAGATACAAGGGCAATGATCGAGCGCCAAGTCCAACGTCTAGCCACCAAGCACAACGTCAACAAGGCACCAATGGTGTTCCAACCGGGAGATCTTGTTTGGCTTCATCTTCGCAAGGACCGCTTCCCACACGAGCGCAAGTCCAAGCTTCTACCTCGCGCCGACGGACCCTTCAAGGTGCTAGCCCGCTACAACGACAACGCCTACAAGATCGACCTTCCTCGAGACAAGTACTCCGTGAGCGACATCTTCAACGTCAAGGATCTTTCTCCCTTCCATGGTGATGAAGATCTCGATCCGAGGTCGGATCTTTCCCAAGGGAGGGGAGATGATGCGGAGCATCCCAAGGTCATCCCCATGGACCCTCCTTCACCTCACCAAGTGCCTAAAGGACCCATGACTAGAGCCCGTGCAAGAGCTTTCGAGACCGAGGTGACCTCGCTCCTCTCTTTACATCTTTCGGATTCACTTGAGACACGGCTTCTACCTTCATCAGAGACTCTATGCATACTCAGGTGCTTGGATGAAGACAGCGGGATAGCTCTACACGATGCTCAAGAGGACAGGCCCGACAAGTACACAAGACAAGAAGAAGGAAGGCTGGAGATGCTACAGGCACCGGACGTCCGGCCTGCATCGGACGACCGGCGACTCCCAGGCACCGGACAACCGGAAGACACCGGACGTCCGGCCTCCCCCAGACGACCGGACGACCGGAAGCCACCGGACGTCCGTGACAACGGCGACAGAAGCTAATTAGCGGAAATCCGAGGATTACCGGACGTCCGGTCCCTCCGGAACCACCGGACGTCCGGTAACCCACGGACGTCCGCCCCGACGGCGCCTACCCGTGTAATATAAATACTGTTGACTCCCCTCCGTTAGACTTAGCTGTGGTTTAGCTCATTTCTCATACTTGTGTGGATTTCTCCCACGAGACGGTGCGCCTCTACGGAGAAGATCCACTACGGATTCAGGACCTCCTTCACGGAGAAGATCCCTAGGGATATCAAGACCTCCTCCGGGAGAAGACTATCTGTATCACCGTTGTTGACTTTGGACCATGGATCTCGACTTTGTATCGCGAATCTAGCGCTTGTGTGATTGCTTTCGTGTTGATTTGAGTGTTCTCTCTTGTGTTTTCCCCGTCTTTCTCCTTGTTTTCCCCGTGTTCATCGTGTGCCACCCTCCAAATCGTGAAAGGTCCGCTGATTAGGGTTCCACCCTACATCAGACTTGTAGTTCTTGAGGAAGATAGTCTTGGATATATCGTTGTCCAATCCCATCATGAAGTAAAACTTCATCCAAATGGGGTCGTCCACGCCGGCTCGTCGCAAGGCCTTCTTCATCTCCTTGAAGTACACGTCGATGGACTTGGATCCTTGTATGGTGTTCTCCAATTGGTGAAGAAGTTGTTCCGTGTAGGTGGGAGGCACGAACTCTCGCCGCATAGCTCTCTTCATCTTGGGCCAATTCACGTTGAAGCTCGACGAAGGTGTGTGAAGCCACCATGTTGACGCATTGTCGTGGAAGTTTCTTATGGCGCACTTCACTTGATCTTTATAGGGAACTTGATGTAGCTTGAGGTAGTCGTCCATCTTGCGCTCCCACTCGAGATACTCCTCGGGGTCTTGAGTCCCATAGAAAGGAATCTCGTGGTCGTTGACGAGGTCGTTGACGAGGTCGAAGTAGCTCGTGGAAGTCGCGGACTTGAGCTTGGGAAGCTTCTCTTGAGGTGCGGGTCGGCGAAGATGCCGCAAGTCCGAAGGCGAAGATGCCTTGAAGCCACTTGGCGAAGATGCCAAGGTAGATGGTGAAGTCGTTGAGCGGTTGTTGATGTTGAGCTCGTGACCTTCACGTTCTTGTCGTTGATGGTGTCGATGCCGATGTGATCTAGTCATGGCACCGAGCTCGTCGTTGTTGTTGTAGAACGGAGATGAAATGCTTTGCCTATCCATCACAAGACTCGAGCAAAGGTGAGTAGGAAATGAGATAAACAATACCAAGTTACCGTTTCCCAAAGTTGAGGATGTATCTCGTTTAACTCAAAGTGAAATGAAAGAATAGTGGAATTGGTACCGGACTTGTTCACTCACACCTACAAATTAAAGCTTATGGTGGAGCTTGGTGAGGATAGTGGCACAAAAAAAAGGATGCAAAATGTTAGCAAGAGTCAATAATGTTGAAAGAGATTCACAAATTCGCAAATGAAACAAGTAGACCAATAGCAAAATGTGGCACACGGAAACACACACACGGATAGATAAATGGGGTCGTGCAACCAAGGAATGAGCACAAAATGTGGAATCCACGGAAAACGCTCGTGTTGCACAACTCAAGAGAGACGCTAGCACGATTGCTCAATAGGCGGATACAACACTTGTGCACAACCTATAAGATGCAAAATGTATGAACTTGCTATCCCAAGTATGCTATGTGTATGATGTTCCGGTGTTTCGCACACGATGATCCAAGATGATCAAGTATGATATGATATGATGCGATGCTATGGCTCTTGCTTACAAGCTTCTTTGTCTTTCTCTTTTTGCTTAAAAGCTTATTCTCTTTTTTTTTGAAATGGCCACTATGCGAAATGCACAAACCAAGATAGCAATTGTGTATATGCGGGAACAATCTTGTGGCACACGAGGGATGATACTAAGATAGCAAGACGATACCAATATGATATGGTATATATGCAATGGATGGTGTATAACGATGACCACTAATGTGCACAAGTAACGTTGCCGGCAATACTCAAAGGCTAGTCTCGATAGGCAAGTGACGCAAAATGGGCTAGGGGTTAACAATGCAATTGCAAGGGGTATATACAATGGTGTCTTCGAAGTTACCGTCCGATGATGATGATGAGATGCGGTGCTCTTGATGTAAACCCGTTCCTAATTAGCCGAAACACCTTAGGAAACGGAAAAACCACAACTCAAAATCTCAAGGACAAATGTCAAATGGTGGTAGCGGACAAGCGGTGGTGGTTGTGTATGATGGGCTATACACGTTGTCGGAGTTGAAGTCACGGTCCCTAAGTAGCCGAAACACCTTAGGAGACACAAGCCACAACTCAAACAAACTCAACAAAAATGGGTTAAGTTGGGTTGGCGGAAATGTATAGTGGGCAATGGGTATGCGGAAGTGGTGGTGGTGGTTGATGAAGAAGCAATTGTCCCTAAGTAGCCTAAACACCTTAGGAGACTCAAATCACTACTCAAGCAACCACAAATGCTATGGGAAACAAAAATGTTAGGTTGCGGAAGTCGGTGGTGGTATAGCGGATGATGTGGTGGAAGCCCTAGGAAGAGATGTCAAAATTCACAAAATATGATGGAGTGAAATGGTGGTAAAACCAAGATGAGCAGCTCGGGCACGTCGCTAGCTTTCCAACGAGCCAAAGAACACTCAAATCGGAGTTCGGGAGTAAAAGTTATGGTCAAAACGGTGAAACTCGGAAGGCTGAAAAAGTGCGGGGCGGTAGTACCGCTTTGGTTGAGCGGAACTAAAAAATTACTACCGCTTGTAGGGCGGTAGTACCGCTTGGATGAGCGGTAGTACCGCTGGTGTCGGGAAAAACTTCGCAGATCGCGATCGGGGCGAATTTGGGGCGGAAATGGATGATTTCGGGGGCGAAATTGGATGGATTTCGTGGATGGAAAGTGGTGAAACTTGGGGAGATGCTAGATCCACTCGAAACCAAGCAAATCCATGGATCAAATCCAACAAAACATCATCAAACCAACAAATCACAAGAAAATTTGGGGCTATTTTTGGTGGGGATTTTTGAAATTGGGCAAGAACACAACAAAACAAGGCTAGAAAACACAAAGGGGGGCTCCAATTTCGTGAGAAACCATAGCTCTAGATACCATGATGTTGTAGGGTGGAACCCTAGGTGGAGATCTTTCACGAATTAGAGGGGAATCCCCAAGAACAAGAAGGACACAAGGGAAGAACACAAGAGAAACACTCAAGAACAAGTCCAATCACACATCCACTAGGCTCACAAACACATGAGATCCACAAGGTACACGAACAATCAAAGGGAAATAAGATACATGGTAGAGTTCATCCCAATCCTATGAGGAGAGAGGTCTTGACAATCCACAAGGATTCTTCTCCCGTGGGAGGTCTTGGCAATCCACAAGGATTCTTCTCCCTTGGGAGGTCTTGCATCCACTAGGGATCTTCTCCAAGGTGGAGGTCTCACTCTCTCAAGAGGAGAAGGTAGGAGCAAAGCTCACATACAAATGAGCTATCATATTCGCTACCCTTAGAAAGGAGGTGGAGGTGGTCTATTTATAGTCTTAGCCACGAAGGGGTAAGTGGCGAGGGATACAAGGCCAAAGGCCCACGGCTGCACACAGGCAGGACGGTAGTACCGGACCTCGGGCGGTAGTACCGCTTGGGAGCGGTAGTACCACTTGTGAGCGGTAGTGCCGCCCGTTCCAGACTGGACATGCCATTCTTCTTCCGTCTTTGCTTCCACGCTTCCCTCGCTGATGGTGTAGGCGTTCCTTGGCGCTTGCGCTCCTCCTCCTCGTCCGTGAAGCTCCGACAATACCTATGCATGCACACGAGTGCAGTGTCAAGTAGTATACCATCCTCGAAGGGGTCAAGTGAACACGTGTAAAGGAGATGATTCACCTTTATGTATGAGAAGTAGAAGTCGCACGTGTCACTTGCCAAACGGACTCTTGACATGGTGATGTCCTTAGGATGCTCCGCATCGAAAATGCAATTTAGTCCCCAACTTAGCCCATAACATCTCCAAAAGTGGCTAAGAAATTTAGTATCACGATCTGAAACAATAGTATTTGGCATACCATGCAAGCGAATAATTTCACGAAAGAACAAATCAGCAACATTAGCAGCATTATCGCTTTTATAACATGGTATAAAGTGTGCCATTTCGAGAACCTATCCACAACAACAAATATGCTATCCCTCCCCTTCTTTGCTCGAAGCAAACCCAAAACAAAGTCCATAGATATATCTTCCCAAGGAACACTAGGTACATGCAAAGACATATATAAACCATGAGGATTGAGTCGTGACTTTGCTTTTTGACATGTAGTGCAGCGAGCAACAAAACGCTCAACATCCCGTCTCATCTTTGGCCAAAAGAAATGTGTAGCAAGTACATCCTCAGTCTTCTTCACGCCAAAGTGTCCCATTATTCCTCCTCCATGCGACTCCTGCAATAATAAAAGATGACCGGAGCTAGCTGGAATGCATAGGTTGTTAGCACGAAACACAAAACCATCATTAACGACGAACTTGTTCCATGTTCTCCCTTCTTTACAATTCTGCAATACATCTTTAAATTCAGCATCATGCACATATTGATCTTTAATGGTCTCCAAAAAATTTATTTTAAAGTCAAGTTGTGAAAGCATAGTATAATGACGAGACAATGCACCAGCAATAACATTTTCTTTACCCTTCTTGTGTTTTATGACATAAGGAAAAGTCTCAATGAATTCAACCCATTTAGCATGTCTACGATTCAGTTTTGCTTGACTTTCAATATGTTTTAAAGATTCATGATCAGAATGTGTAACAAATTCTTTGGGCCATAAATAATGTTTCCATGTTTCTAAAGTCCGAATAAGAGCATATAATTCCTTATCATAAGTAGAATAATTCAGACTAGGCCCACTCATTTTCTTAGAAAAGTATGCAACAGGTTTACAATGTTGTAGAAACACACCTCCTAACCCAATTCCACTAGCATCACATTCAAGCTCAAAAGTCTTTTTAAAATCAGGAAGTTGGAGTAAAGGAGCATGTGTCAACTAATCTTGCAATACCGTGAAGGCTTCTTCCTGCGTAGTACCCCAAACAAAAGGCACATCCTTCTTTGTAAGCTCATTGAGAGGTGCAGCAATGATGATGAAATCTCTCACAAAACACCTATAGAATCCAGCGAGGCTAAGGAAACTCCTCACATGTGTGACCGTTTTGGGCTGTGGCCAACTCTCAGTAGCTTCAATCTTGGCTTTATCAACCTCAATTCCCTGTGGAGTAACAACATAGCCAAGAAAAGATACTCGGTCGATGCAAAAGGTCCACTTCCCAAGGTTACCAAACAAACGTGCATCACGTAGAGCAATAAAAACATCACGTAAATGTTCCAAACATTCCTCCATAGATTTAATATAAATCAGTATATCATGAAAGTAAACTACCACAAATCGTCTAATGAAAGCATGTAAAACTTCGTTCATTAATCTCATGAATGTACTAGGTGCATTAGTTAACCCAAAAGGCATGACTAACCACTCATATAATCCAAACTTAGTTTTAAATGATGTTTTCCATTGATCTCCCAATTTCATACGAATTTGATGGTATCCACTACGCAAATCAACTTTGGAGAATATTGTAGAGCCACTCAATTCATCAAGCATATCATCTAGCCTAGGAATATGATGACGATAACGAATAGTAATTTATTAATGCTTCTACAGTCAACACACATACGCGACATACCATCCTTTTTTGGCACAAGTATAATGGGAACAACACAAGGACTAAGAGATTCACGAATATAACCTTTGTCGAGCAGCTCCTGTACTTGACGCATAATCTCCTTCGTCTCCTCTGGATTGGTAGCACGCTGCTGGGTAGCGACGCGGTTGGGTAGCGATGCACCAGGAATTAAGTCAATCTGATGCTCAATCCATCGAATAGGTGGTAATCCCGGTGGCACGTCTTGTGGAAAGATGTCAGCAAGCTCCTACAAAATGTTGGTCACGGCAGGAGGCAAAGAGGAAGGCCCGTCCTCGAATGAAAATAATGCCTCTTTGCACACACAAGCATAGCAAATAGATTTTCTGAAATCTAGAATATCAATATCAGATTTTGTGGCAAGTAAACATGCACTTTTCAATTTAATTTCAGATGCAACAATAGATGGTTCATTATTAGGCTTTGTTTGTTGCTCAAATTCTTTTGCCACAATCTAATTTTCACTCTTATTTTTCTCCTATTTTGCTTTATTAGCTCTATTAATATCATCTTTCAAAATGGAATCAGGAGACATAGGAAGCAAAGTAATATGTTTATCCTTGTGAACAAGAGTGTACTGATTGTTTCTACCATAGTGTACAATTTTTTTATTAAATTGCCATGGTCTACCAAGTAATAAGGAACATGCTTGCATGGGTACCACATCACAATCAACATAATCAACATATGTAGAGATACTAAAATGCACACGAACAGTACGTGTTACCTTAACCTTGCCGCTGTTTGATGTAGGGTGGAACCCTAATCAGCAGATCTTTCACGATTGGAGAATATCCCATGACGAACGCGGAGAACACAAGGCGGAAACGGAGGAAAACACGAGGGGAAACACTCAAATCAACACAAATATGATCACACAGGTGCTAGATCCACGATACACATCGAGATACATGGTCCATAGTCAACGACGGTGGTACAAAGATAGTCTTCTCCCGGAGGAGGTCTTGGATATCCCTTGGGATCTTCCCCGATGTGGAGGTCTTGAATCCGAGGTGGATCTTCTCCGAAGAGGCCGCGGTCTCGTAGGAGAGAATCCACAGAGGTCTGAAATGAGCTATCCAAAAGCTCCCCCGAAAGGAGTGATAGAGGCGAGGTGCCCGATCTTTTGATCAGATGATAACTATCGATTTGGTGGAGACGACTTTGATGATCCGACTACAAACGTGCACGACGTTGCGCCTTAGCAAGCGCTAAACCAACTCCGAGAGGTTATTGACCACGCCGGAGCACGATCAACCTGACCACGAAGGTCTATTCCTGCAAGCAATCGAAGAACAAGCAAGAATATGATAAGCAATCTGAATATTGCAAATATGAATGAAGTATTGATAAGAGAGGGGTTTCATAAGCGGTCTTGGTCTGGTCGTTGGACACAAACGAAGTACATGAAGTTGCAGCGATGGCTAACTTTTATCTAAATAAAACCCAAAGAGAAAGCTACTAGATGGATCTACTTATATAGGAGCAAGGGGTGGCGGCCAAGGAGGTGGAAGGACGTCCCAAGGCATCCTAAAAATAACCCTAGGTCATACAAGGCTCATGGGCCCAAGTGGAGGTGATGTAACATCTTTGGACTTGTAGTTTGACTCGGATTCTGGTGCAGCGTCAGATTGTTTCGTCGGTATCTCAACGCTCCGGACGAATTTGAAGGTGAATCCAATTGGGTTGGAAAGTGTACGAAATCTAGTTTCCAACAAAAAATGAATCACCCAATTCGGAGTCCGTATGAAGGAGTTCTTGCCGTTTTGAGTCAAGTAAGTCTGTGCAGTCCGAATCTGGATGCAGAACGTGAGAGACTTGGACTCTATCTTCTCTTGGCCCAAAAGTGACGTGAGAGAACTTTTTGAACAACACCTAAACTTCTCTTTTTCCCTTATCTTCATATGTGGATTGTATAAATGTCCCATATACCTAGAATTAGACATGGCACAAAAGTGTGTGAAGTATTTTTGTCCTGGATGACATAAATAAATTGTTGCATAGTTTCATTAGAAATCACCTCACAAATATACATGTATGCAATATTTTTGGTCGTATCCAAGGTAGGCATGTCCTCATCATCCTCCCTTTATTGAAAATAAAGTCGTCCTCGGCGTTGCTTAATCTGAAATGTGGGTAAGAAAATAGAAAAGGTGTACATGTTGTATATGTATATGTCATCCATTTTTACTTCCCTTAATTTTCGCACATATGACACATGTATAGATGAGTAACTTTCGTAGTTCATAAAATATAAAGCCAAAATATTATCACAAGAAGTAGAAGGCATGAAAATATTGCAACTCAATTTGCACATATAAGTGAAGCTCTTAATCGTTACAAAAGATTGGCAATGCTCATCATTAAACCATCCCAACCTTGATGAACCATCACCAAGATTAGAGGTTATATCAAAATGATTAAACATTGGCACAACTATTTTCACACGTATTTGATCCAAATCTGATTTATTCCCTGATTCAAATGGTTCTTTCGCATCAATAGTTAATTCAATTGGTTCACTCACAATTGTATGATCACATGGCAAAGTCAAATCACGAACATATTCCTCTAAAATAGTTGGTGTGATCAAAGTAGTGGATAGCTCATCGCATGGTTCATTTAAATTGACAAGGCATTCACCATACTCATGTGGAGGTGGAAGATCGGTACCTTTGTCATTACCTCTTATGATCAACTCAGATGATGTAGGCACTGTCGGAGGTGATGTGTCACATGGTGGAGGTGATGTAGTCCTCACAACAACGGATGTGTCTGTCATAGTACGCCTAGTAGTGGAAGGAACAACCGTATCATTTCCTGGAATGTGCACCTGGCGCTTATTCTCCTTATGGACAATACGTCGTTTTATTTCCTGTTCAGCACTACAAGCAAGACGAAACAAATGGTCCATAGGATAACACTCTTCATCAATTAGTAACTCCTGAATATCACGATTTAATCCCGCCCAAAATCTATCCATAAAATCGTCTTCACTTTCTTGTAAAGAGGAATGCAACAAGGTAGTTTGTAAATCATCATAATATTTCGTTACGGTGTCACTACCTTGTTTTAAATGTTGCAACTTTGTAAGCATGTCACGAGTATAATAAGCAGGGACGAATGTATGTCGCATGGCAACTTTCAAATCAATCCAAGTAGTAGGTATATAATTAGGGTGTAACCGACAATATTCACTCCACCAAACTAAAGCATAACCAGTGAAAGAACCAACCGCAACCTTAATTTTTTTACGTTCATCAAAACTATGGGAAGCAAATATATTATTGATGTTGAACTCCCATTCAATATATAAATCAGGTTTAAAACGACCATGAAAAGGTGGCATGGAAATAAGAACCTGTTTGTGCGCATTCTGATGTCTTTGTACCTCTTGTGATGGTGGTTGTATTTTCTGAGGTGATGACACGTCTCCCACGATCGATGAAGCCCAACTGACTCTTGAACCTGCCATGATTAGTAGAAACAAGAAACAAAATCCAAAAATAATGTTCCTATGAACTACTAGGATGTGGTGGTAAAGTGCTCACAGTAAAGCAAATATCAATATCTTACAAGTTCTTACCATGCAGCAGGTGGTGATAGGCAACCAGCGGTGTCAAATACCTCCAAAGATTGAGTAAAGCGATTGCCAGGTTAACGTACGTAAACACGGTGTAGAAATATGTGGAGCTGGGTTGGCTTTATATATGGTAGCAAAAGATTAGCAATAATCAATTCAGAGATGCAATGTTGAATAAACGCTCAACGACGATGCTGTGCTGGTCCTAGGCTAGACCGGACTAGAGACGCGAGCCTATAACACTAATGAGGTCACGGTGTAGCACAACTAGCATCAATAAAGGATACGAAGTAGCTCTGGCCAGCAAGATATAAGTGAAGATCACAACGGCACTAAAGATAATGATGAAAACAACTGCCAAGCAGAATATACAACAACACTCTCACCAACTTTCTTTTCCTTCTTTTTCTTTTTCTTTTTTCTCACACCTTTTTTCTTCTTTCTCTCCTCTTGTTTTTTACTTTTTTTTTCTCTGTCTTTTTTTATCTTTCTCCCTCTTTCCAAGACAAACTAGATAAGATGCAGGTTGGATCAAGCAAAGATGCGAATGACTTCAACTATGATTGTGACAATGAACGATGGGCAGCACGAGGTATAAATTGATGGATGAGGTGGTGGACAGCGGAAGGGATAATGATGCAGCGGTGACGTGACTAATGTGAACAGAACTCGAAACTCTAACGAACTAGACACTAAGACCAGCAAGTTGACATGACGATGCAACCGCAAATTCAACAAAGCAAATACAGAAAAGATTATGCAAAGGCTCAGATTGGTTCGGATGGGATGAACTAACCCTAATTTTTTTTTGGCTTTTTCGTGGACTGTAGGTATGAAGAACAGACTCGGTCTAATCTACGAAAAACTGTAAAATCTCACCGAGCAACCTGGAAATCTGATACCACTTGATAGAGGCGAGGTGCCCGATCTTTCGATGAGATGATAACTATCGATTTGGTGGAGACGACTTTGACGATCCGACTACAAACGTGCACGACGTTGCGCCTTAGCAATCGCTAAACCAACTCCGAGAGGTTATTGACCACGCCGGAGCACGATCAACCTGACCACGAAGGTCTATTCCTGCAAGCAATCGAAGAACAAGCAAGAATATGATAATCAATCTGAATATTGCAAATATGAATGAAGTATTGATAAGAGAGGGGTTTCATAAGCGGTCTTGGTCTGGTCGTTGGACACAAACGAAGTACACGAAGTTGCAGCGATGGCTAACTTTTATCTAAATAAAACCCAAAGAGAGAGCTACTAGATGGATCTACTTATATAGGAGGAAGGGGTGGCGGCCAAGGAGGTGGAAGGACGTCCCAAGACACCCTAAAACTAACCCTAGGTCGTACAAGGCTCATGGGCCCAAGTGGAGGTGATGTAACATCTTTGGACTTGTAGTTTGACTCGGATTCTGGTGCAGCGTCAGATTGTTTCGTCGGTATCTCAACGCTCCGGACGAATTTGAAGGTGAATCCAATTGGGTTGGAAAGTGTACGAAATCTAGTTTCCAACAAAAAAAGAATCACCCAATTCGGAGTCCGTATGAAGGAGTTCTTGCCGTTTTGAGTCAGGTAAGTCTGTGCAGTCCGAATCTGGATGCAGAACGTGAGAGACTTGAACTCTATCTTCTCTTGGCCCAAAAGTGACGTGAGAGAACTTTTTGAACAGCACCTAAACTTCTCTTTTTCCCTTATCTTCATATGTGGATTGTATAAATGTCCCATATACCTAGAATTAGACATGGCACAAAAGTGTGTGAAGTATTTTTGTCCTGGATGACATAAATAAATTGTTGCATAGTTTGCATTAGAAATCACCTCACAAATATACATGTATGCAATATTTTTGGTCGTATCCAAGATAGGCACGTCCTCATCAAGGAGGGAAGTCAACGAGTATATATTACACGAGTGGTCGCCGTCGGGGCGGACGTCCGCTGGTTACCGGACGTCCGGAGGTTCCGGAGGGACCGGACGTCCGGTAATCCTCGGATTTCCACTATTTAGCTTCTGTGGTCGTTGTCACGGACATCCGGTGCCTTCCGGTCGTCCGGTCGTCTGGGAGAGGCCGGACGTCCAGTGGCTTCTGGTCGTCCGGTGCCTGGAAGTCGCCGGTCGTCCGGTGCAGGCCGGACGTCCGGTGCCTGTAGCATCTTCAATCTTCTTTCTTCTTGTTCCCGGCACTTGTTGAAGTCGCCGTCTTGACCATTGTGCAGAGCTGTCCCGTGGCCTTCATCCAAGTACCTGAGTATTCACAGAGTTCCTCATGAGGGTAGAAGCCATGTCTCATGTATATCGGAAGGATTTAGAGCAAGGAGTGAAGTCACCTCGGTCTCGAGAGCTCTTGCACGGGCTCGAGTCATTGGTCCTTTGGGCACTTGATGAGGCGATGAGGGGTCCATGGGGATGACCTTTGGATGCTCCGCATCATCTCCCCTCCCTTGGGAAAGATCCGACCTCGGATCGAAATCTTCATCACCATGGAAAGGAGATAGGTCCTTGATGTTGAAAGTATCGCTCACGGAGTACTTGTCTCGTGGGATGTCGATCTTGTAGGCGTTGTCGTTGTAGCGTGCTAGCACCTTGAAGGGTCCGTCGGCACGAGGTAGAAGTTTGGACTTGCGCTCGTGTGGGAAGCGGTCCTTGCGAAGATGAAGCCAAACAAGATCTCCCGGTTGGAAAACCATTGGTGCCTTGTTGACGTTGAGCTTGTTGGTGAGACGATGTACTTGTCGCTCGATCATTGCCCTTGTATCTTCGTGCACCTTCTTGAGATAGCTTGCTCGTGCACTTGCGTCCATGTTGATGCGCTCTTGGAGAGGTAGCGGTAGGATGTCCAATGGGGACAACGGGTTGAAGCCGTAGACGACCTCGAAGGGAGACTTGCCGGTGGTCGAATGTCTTGCGCGGTTGTAGGCGTACTCGGCGATGGGCAAGCATTGCTCCCATTCCCTGATGTTCCTCTTGATCAACACACGAAGAAGCGTCGAAAGCATGCGGTTCGTCACCTCCTTTTGGCCGTCCGTTTGTGGATGGTACGCCGAAGAAAATAGGAGCTTGATTCCGAGCTTAGCGCAGAGGGTTTTCCAAAAGTAACTCAAGAACTTGACGTCCCAGTCCGACACGATCGTTTTCGGCACGCCATGTAGACGAATGACCTCCCTACAAAAGAGAGTTGCAACATGTGAAGCATCGTCTATCTTGTTACAAGGAATGAAATGAGCCATTTTAGAGAATCGATCCACGACAACTAGCACGGAATCTTTGCCATTTTGAGTCCTAGGCAATCCAAGTACGAAATCCATGCTTATGTCTTCCCATGGATGGTATGGAATAGGAAGAGGCATGTAAAGACCATGAGATTGGGCTTTGGACTTAGCTTTGCGGCATGTAGAACATCGGTTGGTGAGTCGCGAGACGTCACGGAGCATCTTGGGCCGAAAATAGTTCTTCGAGAGGGTAGCAAACGTCTTGTCACGTCCAAAGTGTCCCATGAGTCCCCCTCCATGTGATTCCTGCAAAAGGAGCAAACGAAGCGAAGACTCGGGAATGCAAAGTTTGTTAGCTCTCATAAGATATCCATCCTTGATGTAGTAATGTTCCCAAGAAGTGTGAGTCAAGCACTTAGCATAAGCATTTGCAAAGAAAGGATCATGTTCATATAAATCTTTTATGTGCTCAAAGCCAATCACATTCAACTCAAGTTGTGTTACAAGCATGCATTTGCGGGAAAGCGCGTCCGCCACAACATTTTCCTTGCCTTTGATGTACTTGATGACATAGGGAAAAGACTCAGTGAACTCACTCCATTTAGCATGATGCTTGTTCAACTTAGTTTGACCTTTGAGATACTTGAGAGTCTCATGGTCCGTATGAAGAATGAATTCATGAGGTCTAAGATAATGTTCCTGATAGAGGCGAGGGGCCCGATCTTTCGATGAGATGGTGGCTATCATTTTGGAGGAAGTCGACTTTGACGATCCGACTACGAACGTGCGAGGACGTCGCGCCTTAGCAATCGCTAAACCAACTCCGAGAGGTTGTTGACCACGCCGGAGCTCGATCAACCTGACCACGAAGGTCTGTTTCCTGCAGGCAAACGAAGAACAAGCAAGAAACTAAGATTGCAATCTGGATATTGCGAATATAAGAGGAAAACTTTATTGATCAAGGTGGGGTTCTGTGACGCCTTGGTCTGGTCGTTGAACACAAACGAAGTACGCGAAGTTGCAGCTATGGCGAACTTTTAATCTAAACAAAACCCAAGGTCTAAACGATGCCCTAAGGGCTGTATATATGGGGGAAAGAGGGGGCAATTTCGTGGCCCTTGGTGGGGGGGTCCGAAACCAACCCTAACTCCTGTTTCCCCACACATACGGACTCTAAAAACAGCCTATACTCAAGTATTTCGAAATTACATGGGCCTGGCCCAATAATAAGGTGACGCAGCACCTATAATAGCCTCTGGACGAAATTTATGAAGTGGCATCTTGTATATTTCGTCCAAGGCTTCTCGCACTCATTATGGTGGCTTCAAAGTCCTGAAATCATCAATTGAAACTCCATTCTTGTTCCCCTTGCGCATGCCATCATCTCCATGCTTGATCTTGCTCCAATGTTCATCCTTCTTGTCCAAGCTAGGCCCTTCATTTGTAAGCAAGACAAATGTATCCAATTTAGGCAGCATCATATTCTCATGAACATTAGATTCATTACCAAGAAACGAAAGTACCTGGTAATTTAATTGGCGTGCGCGAGCTCTAGTAATTGGTCCTGTATATGTGTCAGTTGGAGCTGTGGGTGTAACCTTGTTAGTGATGTCCTCATCATCCTCCCCTTCTTGAATTGAAGTCGTCCTCGACGGAAGCTCATCTTCCTCACCCAAGTAAGGCTTCAAATCTGCAATGTTAAATGTGGGACTAACCCCAAAAGCTGCAGGCAGCTCAAGTTTATATGCATTATCATTTATTTTCTCTAACACCTTGAAAGGACCATCAGCACGTGGCATTAGCTTTGACTTGCGCAAATTAGGAAACCTATCCTTACGCAAATGTAACCAAACAAGATCTCCAGGTGCAAAGACAACACGTTTTCTACCCTTATCTCCAACAGGTTTATATTTAGCATTCATGCGCTCAATATTTTCCTTAGTTAACTCATGCATTTTTAAGATCAATTCAGCACGTTGTTTAGCATCAAAATTAACCTTCTCCGAAGATGGAAGAGGCAACAAATCAATAGGTGCACGAGGTAGGAAACCATAGACAATTTCAAAAGGGCACATCTTAGTAGTAGAATGCAACGAACGATTATAAGCAAATTCAATATGAGGCAAGCATTCTTCCCACATTTTCTTATTATTCTTCAAAACAGCCCTAAGCATAGTAGACAAAGTTCTGTTGACTACTTCAGTTTGTCCATCAGTTTGGGGGTGACAAGTAGTACTAAAAAGCAGTTTAGTCCCCAACTTAGCCCATAAACATCTCCAAAAGTGGCTAAGAAATTTAGTATCACGATCTGAAACAATAGTATTTGGCACACCATGCAAGCGAATAATTTCACGAAAGAACAAATCAGCAACATTAGCAGCATCATCGCTTTTATGACATGGTATAAAGTGTGCCATCTTCGAGAACCTATCCACGACAACAAATATGCTATCCCTCCCCTTCTTTGTTCGAGGTAAACCCAAAATAAAGTCCATAGATATATCTTCCCAAGGAACACTAGGGACAGGCAAAGGCATATATAAACCATGACGATTGAGTCGTGACTTAGCTTTTTGACATGTAGTGCAGCGAGCAACAAAACGCTCAACATCCCGTCGCATCTTTGGCCAAAAGAAATGTGTAGCAAGTACGTCCTCCGTCTTCTTCACGCCAAAGTGTCCCATTAATCCTCCTCCATGCGCCTCCTGCAACAACAAAAGACGAACAGAGCTAGCTGGAATGCATAGCTTGTTAGCTCGAAACACAAATCCATCACTAACGACGAACTTGTTCCATGTTCTCCCTTCTTTACAATTCTGCAATACATCTTTAAATTCAGCATCATGCACATATTGATCTTTGATGGTCTCCAAACCAAATATTTTAAAGTCAAGTTGTGAAAGCATAGTATAACGACGAGACAATGCATCAGCAATAACATTTTCCTTTCCCTTCTTGTGCTTAATAACATAAGGGAAAGTCTCTATGAATTCAACCCATTTAGCATGTCTACGGTTCAGTTTTGCTTGACTTTTAATGTGCTTTAAAGATTCATGATCAGAATGTATAACAAATTCTTTGGGCCATAAATAATGTTGCCATGTCTCCAAAGTCCGAACAAGAGCATATAATTCCTTATCATAAGTAGAATAATTCAGACTAGGCCCACTCAATTTTTCAGAAAAATATGCAACAGGTTTACCATCTTGTAATAACACACCTCCTAACCCAATTCCACTAGCATCACATTCAAGCTCAAAAGTCTTATTAAAATCAGGAAGTTGGAGTAAAGGAGCATGTGTCAAATTATCTTTCAATACCGTGAATGCTTCTTCCTGTGCAGTACCCCAAACAAAAGGCACATCCTTCTTTGTAAGCTCATTGAGAGGTGCAGCAATGGTGCTGAAATCTCTCACAAAACGCCGATAGAATCCAGCGAGGCCAAGGAAACTCCTCACGTGTGTGACCGTTTTGGGCTGCGGCCAACTCTCAATAGCTTCAATCTTGGCTTTATCAACCTCAATTCCCTGTGGAGTAACAACATAGCCAAGAAACGAGACTCGGTCGGTGCAAAAGGTGCACTTTCCAAGGTTACCAAATAAACGTGCATCACGTAGAGCAATAAAAACAGCACGTAAATGTTCCAAATGTTCCTCCAAAGATCTGCTAAAAATCAATATATCATCAAAGTATACTACCACAAATCGTCCAATGAAAGCACGTAAAACTTCATTCATTAATCTCATGAAAGTACTAGGTGCATTAGTTAACCCAAAAGGCATGACTAACCACTCATATAATCCAAACTTAGTTTTAAATGTTGTTTTCCATTCATCTCCCAATTTCATACGAATTTGATGGTATCCACTACGCAAATCAACTTTGGAGAAAATTGTAGAGCCACTCAATTCATCAAGCATATCATCTAGCCTAGGAATAGGATGACGATAACGAATAGTAATATTATTAATGCCTCTACAATCAACACACATACGCAATGTACCATCCTTTTTCGGCACTAGAATAGTAGGAACAGCACAAGGACTAAGGGATTCGCGTATATAACCTTTGTCGAGTAGCTCCTGTACTTGACGCATAATCTCCTTCGTCTCTTCTGGATTGGTACGGTATGGTGCGTGGTTGGGTAGCGATGCACCGGGAATTAAGTCAATCTGATGCTCAATCCCTCGAATAGGTGGTAATCCCGGTGGCACGTCTTGTGGAAAGACGTCGGCAAACTCCTGCAAAATGTTAGTGACAGCAAGAGGCAAAGAGGAAGGCACGTCCTCGAATGAAAATAATGCCTCTTTGCACACAAAACCATAGCAAACAGATTTGCTAAAATCTAGCTCATCAATATCATATTTGGTGGCAAATAAACATGCACTTTTCAATTTAATTTCAGAAGCAACAGTAGATGGTTTATTATTAGGCTTCATTTGTTGCTCAAATTCTTTTGCCACAATCTGATTTTCACTCTTATTTTTCTCCTGTTTTGCTTTATTAGCTCTATTAATATCATCTTTCAAAATGGAATCAGGAGTCATAGGAAGCAAAGTAATATTTTTATCCTTATGAACAAGAGTATACTGATTGTTTCTACCATGGTGTACAGAATTTTTATCAAATTGCCATGGTCTACCAAGTAATAAGGAACATGCTTGCATAGGTACCACATCACAATCAACATAATCAGCATATGTAGAGATACTAAAATGCACACGAACAGTACGTGTTACCTTAACCTTGCCGCTGTTGTTGAACCATTGGATGTAGTAAGGATGTGGATGTGGTCTTGTGGTGAGAGATAGCTTCTCCACCATATCCATGCTAGCCAAGTTGTTGCAACTCCCTCCATCTATGATCACGCGAACAGAACGTTCATTCACAACTCCCTTTGTATGGAACAAATTATGCCTCTGATTTTGCTCAGCTTGTGTAACCTGCACACTCAAAACACATTGAGCAACTAAACATTCATACCTGTCAGCATCTTCAGGAGTCATGTATTGCGTCTCATGATCAGAATCGTCTCCGCCGTGTTCTTCACGTGTAATAAGAGCCAAAGTCTCCTCATCATAGTCACTAGCGGATTCATATCCACCATCCTCAGTAGCAATCATCACACGCTGAGATTTGCAATCTCTCGCAAAATGTCCTCTTCCCCTACAACGACGACAAATAATATCACTGATGTGCCCTGTTGATGCCATGGAATAAGAAGAACTCTGTGCAGGCCCAATAGGTGTGCTCTTGGCAGATAATGGTGGTTGTGCCTGCTTCCTTGTATCACGGCTGGAGGTAACAGCTGATGGAGGTGTCGGGGCAGTAGAATGTGAGGAAGTAGAGGATGCACGCGGTGTCCATGATGAAGGACGTCCCAAGGCAGCCTAAAACTAACCCTAGGTCGTACAATGCTCATGGGCCCAAGTGGAGGTGATGTAACACCTTTGGACTTGTAGTTTGACTCGGATTCTGCTGGAGCATCAGATTGTTTCGTCGGTATCTCAACGCTCCGGACGAATTTGAAGGTGATTCCAATTGGGTTGGAAAGTGTACGAAATCTAGTTTCCAACAAAAAAAGAATCACCCAATTCGGAGTCCATATGAAGGAGTTCTTGCCGTTTTGAGTCAGGTATGTCTGTGCAGTCCGAATCTGGATGCAGAACGTGAGAGACTTGGACTCTATCTTCTCTTGGCCCAAAAGTGACGTGAGAGAACTTTTTGAACAGCACCTAAACTTCTCTTTTTCCCTTATCTTCATATGTGGATTGTACAAATGTCCCATACACCTGGAATTTAGACATGGCACAAAAGTCTGTGAAGTATTTTTGTCCTGGATAACATAAATAAATTGTTGCATAGTTTGCATTAGAAATCACCTCACAAATATACATGTATGCAATATTTTTGGTCGTATCCAAGGTATTCATGTCCTCATCAGTTCCCAAACACGTAAAACTCTCACCAAGGCATAAAGCTCTTTATCATAGATGGGATAGTTAAGTTGCGCTCCCGATAGCTTCTCGCTAAAGTACGCACTTGGGCGCTTTTCTTGCATTAGCACGCCACCTATGCCGGTACCACTAGCATCACAATGAATCTCAAAAGGTTTATCAAAGTTTGGTAGGGCTAGAAGTGGAGCGTGTGTAAGCAAGCTTTTTAGCTCATTGAACGCGGTGTCTTGCGAAGGACCCCAAATGAAGGGTGCGTTCTTCTTGCTCAAAGCGTGTAGAGGCATAGCAATGGTGCTAAAGTCCTTCACAAAACATCGATAGAAACCGGCTAAACCAAGGAAACTACGCACTTGCATGAGATTCGTTGATTGAGGCCAAGTTTTAATTGCTTCAATTTTAGTTTCATCAACGTGAACACCTTGAGAAGAAACGACAAATCCTAGAAAGACAACCTTGTCAACACCAAAAGTGCATTTCTCCATATTAGCATATAAGCGCTCTTTCCGAAGGGTTTGTAAAACCAAACGGATGTGTGTCACATGGTCCTCTAGCGTCTTGCTAAAAACAAGGATATCATCAAAGTAGACCACTACAAAGACACCTATGTAGGGTCGAACACAAAAATGCATAAGACGCATAAATGAACCGGGTGCTTCCGGTAAGCCCATTGGCATAACAAGCCACTCATATAACCCAAACTTGGTTTTGAAAGCCGTTTTCCACTCATCACCCTCTTGAATGCTAATTTGGTAGTAACCACTTTTAAGATCAATTTTTGAAAAGATGGTGGCACCACATAATTCATCAAGCATGTCGTCTAAGCGTGGAATAGGGTAACGGTATCTAACGGTGATAGCATTAATAGGTCGACAGTCGGAGCACATGCGAAAACTTCCATCTTTCTTAGGCACGAGAATAACCGGAACGGCACAAGGGCTTAGGTTTTCACGTACATGACCTTTGTCGATGAGTTTTTGCACTTGCCGTTGTATCTCCTTTGTTTCCTCGGGGTTGACGCGGTAGGGAGCCTTGTTTGGAAGTGGTGCGCCGGGTATGAGGTCGATGCGGTGTTCGATTCCGCGAAGTGGAGGTAGACCCGGAGGTAGTTCATCGGGAAAGACGTCCGAGAATTCCTGCAACAAATTAGACAACACTAAAGGTAGAGGTGGTGAAGTGTTAGCTGGTTTGGCTTCCCCTTTGCATAAAAGCACAAGGTGGAAGACACTCGATGGGTTCTCACACACTTCTCTCATCTCACTTTTGGTGGCAAATAGTATTAGTTGCTTCTTGTCGCTCATCGTGGAGTCGCTCATATTTGGCTTGTGGCTCTCACTCTCGTTTTGGTGGTTCACTCTCTCACCATTCTCTCCACGATGGTTGGTAGGTAAAATCTTGTCGGCGGCTACTTGACTTGGAGACATTGGTCGGAGCACGAATTCCTTGCCCTTCATCTTGAAATGATAGTGATTTGTCCGTCCATTGTGTGTGACTCCACGATCATATTGCCATGGACGTCCAAGAATAAGGTGGCACACGAACATGGGTATGACATCACATTCAAGAGTGTCCTCGTAGGCGCCAATCTTGAAAGAGACTTGCACGGTGTGCTCGACTCGAAGAATTCCGGCGTCGTTTAGCCACTGGACCTTGTAGGGGTGAGGGTGCTTCGTCTTGACCAAATGAAGCTTGTCGCATAGCTCTTCACTTGCCAAGTTGTGACAACTTCCTCCGTCGATGATAACCTTCACGGAGCGTCCATTGATGCCGGCCTTCGTATGAAAAATGTGGCATCGTTGGTCGTCATCTTGTTGGTGTTGGAGTGTCAAGACTTTGGAGACAACAAGATTGGGGCTTGAGTCATTGTCGCAAAACACTTGACGGTCTTCTTCTTCATTCACTTGGCGATGCATAGCGACATGCTCAAGTGCTTCCATCTCATCATCGCTCATGGAGTCATAAGATCCGTCATCGTTGATGATCATGGTGCCAAAGGTCTTGCAGTCAAATGACTTGTGGCCTCGTCCTTGGCACTTGAAGCATTTGATGGAGCTCGTCTTGTTGTTGTCTTCGGTTGGAGTTGTAGTTGAGGAAGCTCTTGGCTTGAAGTTGTTGGTAGAAGGTGGACGACTCGATGTAGTCGCATTCTTGTAGCTTGGCTTGGTAGAGGTAGTAGGAGTAGCCGAGGTCATTGAAGCTTGGTTGTAGGAGCCGGAGTTCATGGAGTTGAACTTGGAGTACTTGTAGTCCTCTTGAACTTGTCGCTCCACTTTGGTTGCTTGATGTACTAACTCGAGGAGATTGTTGTATGGTTGGAAGTCCGCAATCTTGTTGATAGGATAGTTGAGTCCATTCAAGAATCTCGCCATTGTTTGCTCTTCATCTTCCGTGATGTTTGCTCTTATCATGGCAATCTCCATCTCCTTGTAGTACTCTTCAACGGACTTGGTACCTTGCTTGAGGAGTTGTAGCTTCTTGAACAAGTCACGGTTGTAGTCGGTAGGCACAAAGCGTGCTCTCATGACTTCCTTCATTTGAGCCCAAGTGGTTATAGGAGGTTCGCCTTTTGCTTTCTTCTCTTTATAATTTGCTCCCACCAAATGAGAACATAGTCTTGGAACTCAAGGGATGCCATTGCGATCTTCTTCTCTTCATCGAAGTTGTGAAGGCGAAATATCTTGTCAACTTTCAATGCCCATGAGATATAGTCTTCGGGATCAATGCTTCCGGAAAACTTTGGCATGGTGAATTTGAGCTTGCCATAGCGATGCTCGTCATTGTTTCCTTGCCTATTGGGAGGGCGGTCTTGATTTTGGCGGTTTACCATATCATGTTGCTCTTGTTGATGTAGATGTTCTTGTTGGGCTTGTTGCTCTTGCCGCGCTTGAGGAGGAGCTTCTCGTTGCATTCTTGCTTGGTGACGTCCCTCTTGCATCTCATCGCGAAGGAAATCCTCTTCTTGACGAGTGTGTCGAGTGCGGGCTGCCACATTGCGATGTGCATCTTGTAATGCTCATTGCGCCTCCATAGCTTGAGTTTCTCGACGTTGTTGTGCTTGGCGGTGAGCCTCGGCATCTAGTTCTTCTTGGTATTGACGTGCTCGCTCTTGTTGTTGTTGGCGTAGTCGTTGCCGGTCTTGTGCTTGCTCAAGTGTAGCTTGGTTTTGACGGCGTCGACTGTCTTGCTCGTCGAATAGCTCTTGTGAACTCTTGTCATGAAGAGGCTGCCGGTTGTCCTGTCGATCTTGACGTGCGGCTTGACGAAGAGTGTTTGACGTAGGTGTACTTGAGTCTTGCGTGGAGTCGGAATGTCGACTTGAGCGGCTTCGTCTTTGAGAGGATGTTGAAGAAGAACGTCGGTTGATTATCAATGTCCGGAGCTCGTTGTATTGAGTAGACATGTTGGTGTTGATGATGTCAAATTGTTCTTTTATTCTTGCTTCAAATTGGCGCACGTCCTCGGCGACTTGACCAATGTACCCGCGCATAGCTTCGCTCTCTTGATGTAGAGCTCGTTGGACACCGAAGAGATGTAGTTTGGTGACGTAGTTGTTCGCTTCTTGAGGATCGTCGAAGATCGGGTTGGTAGATGTACTTGGCCTATCCATCATCACAAGCAAGTATGTAAGTGGGAGAAAGGAGAAGACAATACCAAAAGTACCTTAACCGAAGTTGAAAATGGATCAATGATCACTCGATATTGTAACCTGGAAATAGCACTATTGGTACCACTTCGTGTCGATTCTTACACCTACACAAGTAGAGCTTTGAGAGGAGCTTGGTTAGGATGTGGCACAAAATTCAATGCAATCATCAAAGTGACTCAAGGATGTTGAAAATGGTTCACAATTTGCTCATGCAACAAGTAGATCACTAGCAAAGTAGCACACGGAACACACGCACGGATAGATAGATGTGGTTGTGCAACCAAGGATGAGCGAAAATGTGGAAAGCCACGGAAAATGCTCGTGTTGCACAACACTAGAGAGACGCTAACCGATTGCTTAATAGGCGGATACGCACTTGTGCATGACCTATAAGAGGCAAAACGTAACGACTATCTATCACAAGTATGCTATGAGTGTATGATGTGCCGATGCTTGGGCACAAGATGATGTTGCTATGATGTATGATCCCATTTGATGCAAAGCGTATGATGCTATTGTCTTTTTGCTTTGGTTGGCTCTTGTGCTTAAAAGCTTGTGAGCTCTTTCTTTGGGCACTTATGCATGCTTCTCGGATCAAGGTAGCTATTGTGTATGCCGATCACTCTTGTGTCACACGGAGATATGATGATATGGTATCAAGTATCTATGACTATCACTAATGTGCACAAGTGTCGTGGCCCGGCAATACTCAAATGGCTAGTCTCAATGGGAAAGCTACGCAAAGATGGTTCATAGGGTGACAATGCAATTGCAAGGTAGAAAGAACAAAGTGTCGTCGATGTTACCGTCCTTGCCGAAGTTGAGCGGTGGTGTTGTCGGAGTCTTGCCGTTCCAAGGTAGCCTAAACATCCAAGGAAACGGTGAAACCACAACTCAAGTATCCAAGGCAAAGGGAGACAAGATGTTCCAAAATCGTAGCGGTTAAGTGATGGTGGTTGCGGAAGGTGGGATGAAGGGTAGATGGTAGCGGAAGGTGGTACGGAACTGAACAAATTCAGCTTCGCCAGGGTCTGTCGGACGTCCAGTAGGTACCGGTCGTCCGGTCTGTCGGAGGGTGTCGGACGTCCGGAAGTTCCGGAAATCCGGTAAATGTTTCCGTAGGCGGGGTTCCGGTCGTCCGGTGTCTCGAGGGTTGCCGGACGTCGGGTAAACGTCGGTCGTCCGGTAGGTCTAGGGTAAGGGTTTTGTGGGATCCGTGGACAAAATGGTCGAATTTGCGCGAATTTGTGGGTGAAAGTCGGTGAAAAGGTGGGGAAAAGCTAGATCCACTCGTGGCACATCAAATCCATGGAACAAAGTCAACAAAATCTTGCCAAATCAACATATCACATCAAATTTGGGGCTATTTTTGTGGGGAATTTTCGAAATTGGGACGAACACAACAAAAACAAGCTAGAAAACAGGGTGTGGGGCTTCAAAATCGTGATCAACCTATGCTCTGGATACCAAGATGATGTAGGGTGGAACCCTAATCAGCAGATCTTTCACGATTGGAGAATATCCCACTACGAACACGGAGAACACAAGGCGGAAATAGAGGAAAACACGAGGGGAAACACTCAAATCAACACAAATATGATCACACAGGTGCTAGATCCACGATACACATCGAGATACACGGTCCATAGTCAACGACGGTGGTACAAAGATAGTCTTCTCCCAGAGGAGGTCTTGGATATCCCTTGGGATCTTCCCCGATGTGGAGGTCTTGAATCCGAGGTGGATCTTCTCCGAAGAGGCCGCGGTCTCGTAGGAGAGAATCCACAGATGTCTGAAATGAGCTATCCAAAAGCTCCCCCGAAAGGAGGGAAGTCAACGAGTATATATTACATGAGTGGTCGCTGTCGGGGCGGACGTCCGCTGGTTACCGGACGTCCGGAGGTTTCGGAGGGATCGGACGTCCGGTAATTCTCGGATTTCCGCTATTTAGCTTCTGTGGTCGTTGTCACGGATGTCCGGTGGCTTCCGGTCGTCCGGTCGTCTGGGAGAGGCCGGACGTCCGGTGGCTTCCGGTCGTCCGGTGCCTGGAAGTCGTCGGTCGTCCGGTGCAGGCCGGACGTCCGGTGCCTGTAGCATCTTCAGCCTTCTTTCTTCTTGTTCCCGGCACTTGTCGAACTCGCCGTCTTGACCATTGTGCAGAGCTGTCCCGTGGCCTTCATCCAAGTACCTGAGTATGCACAGAGTTCCTGATGAGGGTAGAAGCCATGTCTCATGTATATCGGAAGGATTTAGAGCAAGGAGTGAAGTCACCTCGGTCTCAAGAGCTCTTGCACGGGCTCGAGTCATTGGTCCTTTGGGCACTTGATGAGGCGATGAGGGGTCCATGGGGATGACCTTTGGATGCTCCGCATCACTATTGTTGAACCATTGGATGTAGTAAGGATGTGGATGTGGTCTGGTGGTGAGAGATAGCTTCTCCACCATCTCCATGCTAGCCAAGTTGTTGCAGCTCCCTCCATCTATGATGACGTGAATAGAACGTTTGTTCACAACTCCCTTTGTATGGAAAAAATTATGCCTCTGATTTTGCTCCGCTTGTGTGACATGCACACTCAAAACACGTTGAGCAACTAAACAATCATACATGTCAGCGTCTTCAGGAGCCATGTATTGCGTCTTATTTTCAGAATCATCCCCACTATGTTCTTCACATGTAATAAGAGCCAAAGTATCCTCATCATAGTCACTAGCGGACTCATAACCACCATCCTGAGTAGCAATCATCACACGCTGAGATTTACATTCCCTCGTATAGTGACCATGACTAGTGCAACGGCGACATATTGATGAGGACATGACTACCTTGGATACGACCAAAAATATTGCATACATGTATATTTGTGAGGTGATTTCTAATGCAAACTATGCAACAATTTATTTATGTTATCCAGAACAAAAATACTTCACAGACTTTTGTGCCATGTCTAATTCCAGGTGCATGGGACATTTGTATAATTCACATATGAAGATAAGGGAAAAAGAGAAGTTTAGGGGCTGTTCAAAAAGTTCTCTCACGTTACTTTTGGGCCAAGAGAAGATAGAGTCCAAGTCTCTCACGTTCTGCGTCCAGATTCGGACTGCACAGACATACCTGACTTAAAACGGCAAGAACTCCTTCATACGGACTCCGAATTGGGTGTTTCTTTTTTTGTTGGAAACTAGATTTCGTGCACTTTCCAACCCAATTGGATTCACCTTCAAATTCGTCCAGAGTGTTGAGATACCGACGAAATAATCTGACGCTGCAGCAGAATCCGAGTCAAACTACAAGTCCAAAGGTGTTACATCACCTCCACTTGGGCCCATGAGCCTTGTACGACCTAGGGTTAGTTTTAGGCTGCCTTGGGATGTCCTTCCACCTCCTTGGCCGCCACCCCTTGCTCCTATATAAGTAGATCCATCTAGTAGCTTTTTCTTTGGGATTTTTTTGTCAAAAGTTAGCCATTGCAACTTCGTGTACTTCGTTTGTGTCCAACGACCAGACCAAGACCGCTTACGGATCCCCATCTTTATCAATACTTCATCTATATTTGCAATATTCAGATTGCTTTATCATATTCTTGCTTGTTCTTCGATTGCATGCAGGAATAGACCTTCGTGGTCAGGCTGATCGTGCTTCTGGCATCGTCAGTAACCCCTGGAGATTGGTTTAGTGATTGCTAAGGCGCAACGTCATGCACGTTTGTAGTCGGATCATCAAAGTCGTCTCCACCAAATCGATAGTTATCATCTCATCGAAAGACGGGACACCTTTGCCTCTATCAAGTGGTATCAGTTTTCAGGTTGCTCGGTGAGAATTTCCAGTTATTCCTAGATTAGATTTATTTTCTTACCTATTGTCCAAGGAAAAGCCACAAAAAAAGTTAGATCTATTCATCCTTTGTCCTAGCCAGTCTGAGCCTTTGCAATTTTCTTTTCATTGTTTGCATTATTGAATTATCGGTTGCATCGGCGTGTCGAGTTGCTGGTCTTAGTGTCTAGTTCGTTAGAGTTTCGAGTTCTGTTCACATTAGTCACGTCGTCGCTGCATCGTTATCCCTTCCGCTGTCCACCACCTCATCCATAAATTTCCACATCGTGCTACCCATCATTCATTGTCACAATCATAGTTGAAGTCATTCACATCTTTGCTTGATCCAATCTGCATCTTATCTAGTTTGTCTTGGAAAGAGGGATAAAAAAAAGATAGAGAAAAAAAAGTAAAAAAAAAAGAGGAGAGAAAGAAGAAAAAAGGTGTGAGAAAAAAGAAAAAGAAAAAGAAGGAAAAGAAAGTTGGAGAGAGTGTTGTTGTATATTCTGCTTGGTAGTTGTTTTCATCATTATCTTTACTGCCGTTGTGATCTTCACTTATATCGTGCTGTCCAGAGCTACTTCGTATCCTTTATTGATGATAGTTGTGCTACACCGTGACCTCATTAGTGTTCTAGGCTCGCGTCTCTAGTCCGCTCTAGCATAGGACCAGCACAGTACCGTCGTTGAGCGTTTATTCAACATTGCATCTCTGAATTGATTATTGCTAATCTTTCGCTACCATATAAAGCCAACCCAGCTCCACATATTTCTACACCGTGTTACGTACGTTCACCTGGCAATCGCTTTACTCAATCTTTGGAGTTATTTGACACCGCTGGTTGCCTATCACCAGTTGCTGCATGGTAAGAACTTGTAAGATATTGATATTTGCTTTACTGTGAGCGCTTTACCACCACATCCTAGTAGTTCATAGGAACATTATTCTTGAATTTTGTTTCTTTTTTCTACTAATCATGACAGGATCCAGAGTCAACTCATGGGCTTTGTCGATCGCGGGAGATGTGCCACCACCTAAGGACATACCACAACCATCACAAGAGGTGCACAAACATCCAAATGCACATGATCAGGTTAATGTTTCTATACCACCGTTTAATGGCCGTTTTAGACCTGCTTTATATATTGAATGGGAGTTTGACATAAATAATCTATTTGCTTCCCATAGTTTTGATGAACGTAAAAAAGTTAAGGTTGCGGTTGGTTCTTTCACTGGTTATGCTTTAGTTTGGTGGAGTGAATATTGTCGGTTACACCCTAATTATATACCTACTACTTGGATTGATTTGAAAGTTGCCATGCGACATACATTCGTCCCTGCTTATTATACTCGTGACATGCTTACAAAGTTGCAACATTTAAAACAAGGTAGTGACACCGTAACGAAATATTATGATGATTTACAAACTACCTTGTTGCATTCCTCTTTACAAGAAAGTGAAGATGATTTTATGGATAGATTTTGGGCAGGATTAAATCGTGATATTCAGGAGTTACTAATTCATGAAGAGTGTTATCCTATGGACCATTTGTTTCGTCTTGCTTGTAGTGTTGAACAGGAAATAAAACAACGTATTGTCCGTAAGGAGGATAAGCGCCAGGTGCACATTCCAAGAAATGATACGGTTGTTCCTTCCACTACTAGGCGTACTATGACAGACACATCCGTTGTTGTGAGGACTACATCACCTCCACCATGTGACACATCACCTCCGATAGTGCCTACATCATCTGAGTTGATCATAAGAGGTAATGACAAAGGTACCGATTTTCCACCTCCACATGAGTATGGTGAATGCCTTGTCAATTTAAATGAACCATGCGATGAGCTATCCACTACTTTGATCACACCAACTATTTTAGAGGAATATGTTCGTGATTTGACTTTGCCATGTGATCAAACAATTGTGAGTGAACCAATTGAATTAACTATTGATGCGAAAGAACCATTTGAATCAGGGAATAAATCAGATTTGGATCAAATACGTGTGAAAATAGTTGTGCCAATGTTTAACCATTTTGATATGACCTCTAATCTTTGTGATGGTTCATCAAGGTTGGGATGGTTTAATGATGAGCATTGCCAATCTTTTGTAACGATTAAGAGCTTCACTTATATGTGCAAATTGAGTTGCAATATTTTCATGCCTTCTACTTCTTGTGATAATATTTTGGCTTTATATTTTATGAACTACGAAAGTTACTCATCTATACATGTGTCATATGTGCGAAAATTAAGGGAAGTAAAAATGGATGACATATACATATACAACATGTACACCTTGTCTTTTTTTCTTACCCACATTTCAGATTAAGCAGCGCCGAGGACGGCTTTATTTTCAAAAAAGGGAGGATGATGAGGACATGACTACCTTGGATACGACCAAAAATATTGCATACATGTATATTTGTGAGGTGATTTCTAATGCAAACTATGCAACAATTTATTTATGTTATCCAGAACAAAAATACTTCACAGACTTTTGTGCCATGTCTAATTCCAGGTGCATGGGACATTTGTATAATTCACATATGAAGATAAGGGAAAAAGAGAAGTTTAGGGGCTGTTCAAAAAGTTCTCTCACGTTACTTTTGGGCCAAGAGAAGATAGAGTCCAAGTCTCTCACGTTCTGCATCCAGATTCGGACTGCACAGACATACCTGACTTAAAACGGCAAGAACTCCTTCATACGGACTCCGAATTGGGTGTTTCTTTTTTTGTTGGAAACTAGATTTCGTGCACTTTCCAACCCAATTGGATTCACCTTCAAATTCGTCCGGAGTGTTGAGATACCGACGAAACAATCTGACGGTGCAGCAGAATCCGAGTCAAACTACAAGTCCAAAGGTGTTACATCACCTCCACTTGGGCCCATGAGCCTTGTACGACCTAGGGTTAGTTTTAGGCTGCCTTGGGACGTCCTTCCACCTCCTTGGCCGCCACCCCTTGCTCCTATATAAGTAGATCCATCTAGTAGCTTTTTCTTTGGGATTTTTTTAGTCAAAAGTTAGCCATTGCAACTTCGTGTACTTCGTTTGTGTCCAACGACCAGACCAAGACCGCTTACGGATCCCCATCTTTATCAATACTTCATCTATATTTGCAATATTCAGATTGCTTTATCATATTCTTACTTGTTCTTCGATTGCATGCAGGAATAGACCTTCGTGGTCAGGCTGATCGTGCTTCTGGCATCGTCAGTAACCCCTGGAGATTGGTTTAGTGATAGAGGCAAAGGTGTCCCGTCTTTCGATGAGATAGTGGCTATCGTTTGGATGAAGTCGACTTTGACGATCCGACTACGAACGTGCGTGGACGTCGCGCCTTAGCAATAGCTAAACCAACTCCGAGAGGTTATCGACCACGCCGGAGCACGATGAACCTGACCACGAAGGTCTGTTTCCTGCAGGCAAACGAAGAACAAGCAGGAAACTAAGATTGCAATCTGGATATTGCGAATATAAGAGGAAAGCTTTATTGATCAAGGTGGGGTTCTGTGACGCCTTTGTCTGGTCGTTGAACACAAACGAAGTACGCGAAGTTGCAGCTATGGCGAACTTTTAATCTAAACAAAACCCAAAGTCTAAACGACGCACTAAGGGCTCTATCTATGAGGGAAAGAGGGGGAATTTCGTGGCCCTTGGTGGAGGGGTCCGAAACCAACCCTAACTCTTGTTTCCCCACACATACGGACTCTAAAAACAGGCCATACTCAAGTATTTCGAAATTACATGGGTCTGGCCCAATAATAAGGTGACGCAGCACCTATAATAGCCTCTGGACGAAATTTATGAAGTGGCATCTTGTATATTTCGTCCAAGGCTTCTCGCACTCATTATGGTGGCTTCAAAGTCCTGAAATCATCAATTGAAACTCCATTCTTGTTCCCCTTGCGCATGCCATCATCTCCATGCTTGATCTTGCTCCAATGTTCATCCTTCTTGTCCAAGCTAGGCCCTTCATTTGTAAGCAAGACAAATGTATCCAATTTAGGCAGCATCATATTCTCATGAACATTAGATTCATTACCAAGAAACGAAAGTACCTGGTAATTTAATTGGCGTGCGCGAGCTCTAGTAATTGGTCCTGTATATGTGTCAGTTGGAGCTGTGGGTGTAACCTTGTTAGTGATGTCCTCATCATCCTCCCCTTCTTGAATTGAAGTCGTCCTCGACGGAAGCTCATCTTCCTCACCCAAGTAAGGCTTCAAATCTGCAATGTTAAATGTGGGACTAACCCCAAAATCTGCAGGCAGCTCAAGTTTATATGCATTATCATTTATTTTCTCTAACACCTTGAAAGGACCATCAACACGTGGCATTAGCTTTGACTTGCGCAAATTAGGAAACCTATCCTTACGCAAATGTAACCAAACAAGATCTCCAGGTGCAAAGACAACACGTTTTCTACCCTTATCTCCAACAAGTTTATATTTAGCATTCATGCGCTCAATATATTCCTTAGTTAACTCATGCATTTTTAAGATCAATTCAGCACGTTGTTTAGCATCAAAATTAACCTTCTCCGAAGATGGAAGAGGCAACAAATCAATAGGTGCACGAGGTAGGAAACCATAGACAATTTCAAAAGGGCACATCTTAGTAGTAGAATGCAACGAACGATTATAAGCAAATTCAATATGAGGCAAGCATTCTTCCCACATCTTCTTCTTATTCTTCAAAACAGCCCTAAGCATAGTAGACAAAGTTCTGTTGACTACTTCAGTTTGTCCATCAGTTTGGGGGTGACAAGTAGTACTAAAAAGCAGTTTAGTCCCCAACTTAGCCCATAAACATCTCCAAAAGTGGCTAAGAAATTTAGTATCACGATCTGAAACAATAGTATTTGGCACACCATGCAAGCGAATAATTTCACGAAAGAACAAATCAGCAACATTAGCAGCAGCATCGCTTTTATGACATGGTATAAAGTGTGCCATCTTCGAGAACCTATCCACGACAACAAATATGCTATCCCTCCCCTTCTTTGTTCGAGGTAAACCCAAAACAAAGTCCATAGATATATCTTCCCAAGGAACACTAGGGACAGGCAAAGGCATATATAAACCATGAGGATTGAGTCGTGACTTAGCTTTTTGACATGTAGTGCAGCGAGCAACAAAACGCTCAACATCCCGTCGCATCTTTGGCCAAAAGAAATGTGTAGCAAGTACGTCCTCCGTCTTCTTCACGCCAAAGTGTCCCATTAATCCTCCTCCATGCGCCTCCTGCAACAACAAAAGACGAACAGAGCTAGCTGGAATGCATAGCTTGTTAGCTCGAAACACAAATCCATCACTAACGACGAACTTGTTCCATGTTCTCCCTTCTTTGCAATTCTGCAATACATCTTTAAATTCATCATCATGCACATATTGATCTTTTATGGTCTCCAAACCAAATATTTTAAAGTCAAGTTGTGAAAGCATAGTATAACGACGAGACAATGCATCAGCAATAACATTTTCTTTTCCCTTCTTGTGTTTAATAACATAAGGGAAAGTCTCTATGAATTCAACCCATTTAGCATGTCTACGGTTCAGTTTTGCTTGACTTTTAATGTGCTTTAAAGATTCATGATCAGAATGTATAACAAATTCTTTGGGCCATAAATAATGTTGCCATGTCTCCAAAGTCCGAACAAGAGCATATAATTCCTTATCATAAGTAGAATAATTCAGACTAGGCCCACTCAATTTTTCAGAAAAATATGCAACAGGTTTACCATCTTGTAATAACACACCTCCTAACCCAATTCCACTAGCATCACATTCAAGCTCAAAAGTCTTATTAAAATCAGGAAGTTGGAGTAAAGGAGCATGTGTCAACTTATCTTTCAATACCGTGAATGCTTCTTCCTGTGCAGTACCCCAAACAAAAGGCACATCCTTCTTTGTAAGCTCATTGAGAGGTGCAGCAATGGTGCTGAAATCTCTCACAAAACGCCGATAGAATCCAGCGAGGCCAAGGAAACTCCTCACGTGTGTGATCGTTTTGGGCTGCGGCCAACTCTCAATAGCTTCAATCTTGGCTTTATCAACCTCAATTCCCTGTGGAGTAACAACATAGCCAAGAAACGAGACTCGGTCGGTGCAAAAGGTGCACTTTCCAAGTGATGCGGAGCATCCCAAGGACATCCCCATGGACCCCTCATCGCCTCACCAAGTGCCCAAAGGACCCATGACTAGAGCCCGTGCAAGAGCTTTCGAGACCGAGGTGACCTCGCTCCTCTCTTTACATCTTTCGGATTCACTTGAGACTCGGCTTCTACCTTCATCAGAGACTCTATGCATACTCAGGTGCTTGGACGAAGGCCGCGGGACAGCTCTACACGATGCTCAAGAGGACAGGCCCGACAAGTACACGAGACAAGAAGAAGGAAGGCTGGAGAGGCTACAGGCACCGGACGTCCGGCCTGCACCGGACGACCGGCGACTCCCAGGCACCGGACGTCCGGCCCCCCCCCAGACGACCGGACGACCGGAAGCCACCGGACGTCCGTGACAACGGCGACAGAAGCTAATTAGCGGAAATCCGAGGATTACCGGACGTCCGGTCCCTCCGGAACCACCGGACGTCCGGTAACCCACGGACGTCCGCCCCGACGGCGCCTACCCGTGTAATATAAATACCGTTGACTCCCCTCCGTTAGACTCAGCTGTGGTTTAGCTCATTTCTCATACTTATGTGGATTTCTCCCACGAGACGGTGCGCCTCTACGGAGAAGATCCACTAAGGATTCAGGACCTCTTTCACGGAGAAGATCCCACGGGATTCCAAGACCTCCTCACGGAGAAGACTATCTGTATCACCGTTGTTGACTTTGGATCATGGACCTCGACTTTGTATCGCGAATCTAGCGCTTGTGTGATTGCTTTCGTGTTGATTTGAGTGTTCTCTCTTGTGTTTTCCCCGTCTTTCTCCTTGTTTTCCCCGTGTTCATCGTGTGCCACCCTCCAAATCGTGAAAGGTCCGCTGATTAGGGTTCCACCCTACATCATCTTGGTATCAAGAGCAAGGTTGATCACGATTTTGGAGTCTCACACTTTGTTTTCTAGCCTGTTTTTGTCGTGTTCTTCCCAATTTCGAAAAATTCCCCACAAAAAGAGCCCCAAATTTTTTTTGTGATCTGTTGATTTGGCAAGATTTTGTTGAATTTGTTCCATGGATTTGCTGTGCCACGTGTCGATCTAGCATTTCCCCACCTTTTCACCGTTTTTCCACGCCAATCCGACCACGTTTCACCAATTTCTCCACGGATCCCACCAACCATTTTCCCAAACCTACCGGACATCCGACGTTTACCGGACGTCCGGCTCCTCTCGAGACACCGGACGTCCGCTAAACACCGGACGACCGGCACCCCGACAACAGAAAGTTTTACCGGATTTCCGGTCTCCACCGGACGTCCGACCCAGCCAGACCGACCGGACGACCGGTACCTGCCGGACGTCCGACAGACCCTGACGAAGCTGAACTTGTTCAGTTCCGTTCCACCTTCCGCTACCACCCACCTTCCGCAAATACCATCCACCTTCCGCAACTGCCATCTACCTTCCGCAACCACCATCGCTTTCCCGCTCTGAGTTTGAAAAGTGTGTCTCCCTTTGCCTTGGATACTTGAGTTGTGGTTTCCCCGTTTCCTTGAATGTTTAGGCTACCTTGGAACGGCAAGACTTCGACAACACCACCGCTCAACTTCGGCAAGGACGGTAACATCGACGACACTTCGCGCATTCTACCTTGCAATTGCATTGTCACCCTATGAACCATCTTTGCGTAGCTTTCCCATTGAGACTAGCCATTTGAGTATTGCCGGGCCACGACACTTGTGCACATTAGTGATAGTCATATATATTGCATACCACATCATCTTGGTATCATCATTGTGAGTACCACCACATCATCTGGCATATCTCTGTGTGCCGCAAGAGTGTCCCGCATACACAACAGCTACCTTGATCCGAGAAGCATGCATAAGTATCCAAAGAAAGAGCTCAAAAGCTTTTAAGCAAAAGAGCCAATCCAAGCAAAGAAACAATAGCATCATACGCCTTGCATCCAAAGAGATCATACATAGCAACATCATCTTGTGCTAAAGCATCGGCACATCATACACTCATAGTATACTTGTGATAGATAGTCGTTACGTTTTGCCTCTTATAGGTCGTGCACAAGTGCGTATCCGCCTATTAAGCAATCGGTTAGCGTCTCTCTAGTGTTGTGCAACACGAGCATTTTCCGTGGTTTACCACATTTTCGCTCATCCTTGGTTGCACAACCACATGTGTCTATCCGTGTGTGTGTCCCGTGTGCTACCTTTGCTAGTGATCTACTTGTTGCATGAGCAAATTTGTGAACCATTTTCAACATCTTTGAGTCACTTTGACGATTGCATTGAATTTGTGCCACATCCTAACCAAGCTCCTCTCAAAGCTTTACTTGTGTAGGTGTGAGAATCGACACGAAGTGATACCAATAGTGCTATTTCCGGGTTACATTGTCGAGTGATCATTGATCCATTTTCAACCTCGGTTAAGGTACATTGATATTGTCTTCTCCTTTCTCCCACTCACATACTTGCTTGTGATGATGGATAGGCCAAGTTCATCTTCGAACCCGATCTTCGACGATCCTCAAGAAGCGAACAACTACGTCACCAAACTACATCTATTCGGTGTCCAACGAGCTCTACATCAAGAGAGTGAAGCTATGCGAGAGTACATTGGTCAAGTCGCCGAGGACGCGCGCCAATTCCAACAAAGTACTAAGGAGCAAGTCGACCTCATCAACACCAACATGTCTACTCAATACAATGAGCTCCAGACATTGATCATCAACCGACGTTCTTCCTCAACATCATCTCAACGACGAAGCCGCTCAAGTCGACATACCGATTCCACGCAAGACTCAAGTACACCTACGTCAAACACTCTTCGTCAAGCCGCACGTCAAGCTCGACATGAACATCGGCATCCTCTACATGACAGGAGTTCACAAGAGTTATTCGACGAGCAAGAAAGCGGACATCGTCAAAACCAAGCTACACTTGAGCAAGCACAAGAACGGCAACGACTACGCCAACAACAACAAGAGCGAGCTCGCCAATATCAAGACGAACAAGATGCCGAGGCTAACCGCCAAGCACAACAACGTCGAGAAGCTCAAGCTATGGAGGCGCAACGTGCTTTACAAGATGCACATCGCAATGTGGCAGCCCGCACTCGACACACTCGTCAAGAAGAGGATTTCCTTCGCGATGAGATGCAAGAAAGGCGCCACCAAGCTAGAATGCAAGAAGAAGCTCCTCCTCAAGCGCGGCAAGAGCAACAACCTCAACAAGAACATCAACTCCAACAAGAACGCCTACATCCTCAAGAGCAACACGATATGGCAAACCGCCAAAATCGAGATCGCCCTCCCAATAGGCAAGGAAACAATGACGAGCATCGCTATGGCAAGCTCAAGTTCACCATGCCAAAGTTTTCCGGAAGCATTGATCCCGAAGACTATCTCTCATGGGCATTGAAAGTTGACAAGATCTTTCGCCTTCACAACTTCGATGAAGAGAAGAAGATCGCAATGGCATCCCTTGAGTTCCAAGACTATGTTCTCATTTGGTGGGAGCAAATCATGGAGAGAAGAGAAGCAAAAGGCGAACCTCCTATCACCACTTGGGCTCAAATGAAGGAAGTGATGAGAGCACGCTTCGTGCCTACACACTACAATCGTGACTTGTTCAAGAAGCTACAACTCCTCAAGCAAGGTACCAAGTCCGTTGAAGAGTACTACAAAGAGATGGAGATTGCCATGATACGAGCCAACATCACGGAAGATGACGAGCAAACAATGGCGAGATTCTTGAATGGACTCAACTATCCTATCAAGAAGATTGCGGACTTCCAACCATACAACAATCTCCTTGAGCTAGTACATCAAGCAACCAAAGCGGAGCGACAAGTTCAAGAGGACTACAAGTACTCCAAGTTCAACTCCAAGAACTTCGGCTCCTACAACCAAGCTTCAACGACTCCGGATACTCCTCCTACCTCTACCAAGCCATCTACAAACATCGGCGACAAGTCAAGCTACAAGAACGCGACTACATCGAGTCATCCACATTCTACCAACAACTTCAAGCCAAGAGCTACATCATCTACAACTCCAAACGAAGAGAACCCCAAGACAAGCTCCATCAAATGTTTCACATGTGGTGGCCGTGGTCACAAGTCCTTCGAGTGCACCAACAAGAGAACAATGATCTTCCACGACGACGGCACATATGACTCGATGAGCGACGACGAAGTGGACGCCATCAAGCACTTGGCCATCCACCGGCGTATCAACGAAGAAGAAGATCGTCAAGTGTTTTGCGACAATGACTCAAGCCCCAATCTTGTTGTCTCCAAAGTCTTGACACTCAAACACCAACAAGATGACGACCAACGATGTCACATTTTCCATACAAAGGCCGGCATCAATGGACGCTCCGTCAAGGTTATCATCGATGGCGGAAGTTGCCACAACTTGGCAAGTGAAAAGCTATGCGACAAGCTTCATTTGGTCAAGACGAAGCATCCGCACCCTTACAAGGTCCAGTGGCTCAACGACGCCGGAATTCTTCGAGCCGAGCACACCGTGCAAGTCTCTTTCAAGATTGGCGCCTACGAGGACACTCTCGAATGTGATGTGATATCCATGTCCGTGTGCCACCTTATTCTTGGACGTCCATGGCAATATGATCGTGGAGTCACACACGATGGACGGACCAATCACTATCACTTCAAGATGAAGGGCAAGGAATTCGTGCTTCGACCAATGACTCCAAGTCAAGTTGCCGCCGACAAGCTTTTACCTACCACCCATCATGGAGAGAATGGTGAGAGAGCGAGCCACCAAAAAGAGAGCGAGAGCCACAAGCCAAATATGAGCGCCTCCACGATGAGCGACAAGAAGCAATTAGTCCTATTTGCCACCAAAAGTGAGATGAGAGAAGTGTGTGCGAACCCATCGAGCGTCTTCCACCGTGTGCTTTTATGCAAAGGGGAAGCCAAACCTACTAACACTTCACCACCTCCACCTTTTGTGTTGCCTCAATTGTTACAGGAATTCTCGGACGGCTTTCCCGACGAGCTACCACCGGGTCTACCTCCACGTCGCGGGATAGAACACCGCATAGACCTCGTACCCGGTGCACCATTTCCCAACAAGGCTCTCTACCATGTCAACCACGAGATACAACGGCAAGTGCCCAAACTCATCGACAAAAGTCATGTACGTGACAACTTTAGCACTTGTGCCGCTCCGGTTATTCTATTGCCTACGAAACATGGAAGTTTTCACGCAAATGCGTGCTTGTTACGCAAATGCTTACTTGTTACACAATTTGAGTTGCATGTGATTGGCTTTGAGCACCTAAAAGATTTATATGAGCATGATTCTTCCTTTGCAAATGCCTATGCTAAATGCTTGACTCACACTTCTTGGGAACATCATTACACCAAGGATGGATATCTTATGAGAGCTCACAAACTTTGCATCCCCGAGTCTTCGCTTCGTTTGCTCCTTTTGCAGGAATCGCATAGAGGAGGACTCACGGGACACTTTGGACGCGACAAAATGTTTGCTACCCTCTCTAAGAACTATTTTTGGCCCAAGATGCTACGTGACGTCTCACACCTCACCAACCGATGTTCGACATGCCGCAAAGCTAAGTCCAAAGCTCAATCTCATGGTCTTTACATGCCTCTTCCTACTACATATCATCCATGGGAAGACATAAGCATGGATGTCATACTTGGCTTGTCTAGGACTAAAAATGGAAAAGATTCCGTGCTCGTCATGGTCGATACATTCTCCCAAATGGCTCATTTCATTCCCGATAACAAGATCGACGATGCTTCACATGTTGCCACTCTCTTTTGTAGTGAAATACTCAAGAAGGTGCACGAAGATACAAGGGCAATGATCGAGCGCCAAGTCCAACGTCTCGCCACCAAGCTCAACGTCAACAAGACACCAATGGTGTTCCAACCGGAAGATCTTGTTTGGCTTCATCTTCGCAAGGACCGCTTCCCACACGAGCGCAAGTCCAAGCTTCTACCTCGCGCCGACGGACCCTTCAAGGTGCTAGCTCGCTACAAGATCGACCTTCCTCGAGACAAGTACTCCGTGAGCAACATCTTCAACGTCAAGGATCTTTCTCCCTTCCATGGTGATGAAGATCTCGATCCGAGGTCGGATCTTTCCCAAGGGAGGGGAGATGATGCGGAGCATCCCAAGGACATCCCCATGGACCCCTCATCGCCTCACCAAGTGCCCAAAGGACCCATGACTAGAGCCCGTGCAAGAGCTTTCGAGACCGAGGTGACCTCGCTCCTCTCTTTACATCTTTCGGATTCACTTGAGACTCGGCTTCTACCTTCATCAGAGACTCTATGCATACTCAGGTGCTTGGACGATGGCCGCGGGACAGCTCTACACGATGCTCAAGAGGACAAGCCCGACAAGTACACGAGACAAGAAGAAGGAAGGCTGGAGAGGCTACAGGCACCGGACGTCCGGCCTGCACCGGACGACCGGCGAATCCCAGGCACCGGACGACCGGAAGGCACCGGACGTCCGCCCCC